>OY284478.1:26732981-27332981 GCA_958336345.1 Dorcus parallelipipedus | reverse complement strand
TTTGTTTTGGCCTTCTGCACGATCAAGTCGGTTCGGGGTCGCCGACGAGGTCTTTATCAATCAGCCGGGTTATCGTCTGTCCTGGCGCCCTTAATTTTTGTAATTGACCCACCCCTTTCTCACTGTAGCTAGCCGAGGGTAAAAGCTGGTGAAAGCTGGTCAAGGTAAGGTTGAGGCAGTTAGGTTAAAAGTAAATTTGGTGACGAAATAAGTCAAACGTACACGCTGTTCGCCGGAGAAACTCTGACTAAAACGATTCAAAAATATTGCACCCGGTGTACACTTTACTTAATTAATCCACTCGATACTTCAGATCAAATCCGCACCCGAATATTTACTGCAACAATTTAATGCAACTGGACAAAGATGCAAGATCTGTCGAAAATTCGCTCTTAAATAATGCAGCGAGGCGAAACAGTAAAATCAAAATTAATTGAGGTACGAACTCACCCAATCCAAAAGGGGGTCCTGCAGATCAGAGATCGCCTACGTCTTCAGCTCTGTCTTCTGCGCGAAGTACGAGGGACGAGTGAGTATGATGAGTTCCGAAAGCATTGCTTCCAGAATATCGGTTCATTAACCAAGTGCTAAGAGGGTAACCAAAAATAGAAATACTAAACCTAAAAGGTAGCAGAACGAAAAGTAAAAGCTACCGGGACGAAAAGCCTGAATTAAAAAAAACAAACAACGCAATCAGCAACAAGATGGCGTCAGCCGTTAGCCATTTTGTATTACCTGGATTTTTATGTAAAAGTCAAGCCTTGGACTTCCCCAATCGTTAGTAGTGCTCTTGCGAAATTCCGACCACGTCGATATAAGCTTTCCTAATCTTTTCAGCAATTTCGATAATTCAAACACCGGCACAGTCAAGCGGAAAGTGACGCCTCGAAACAAAACGAAGTAAGATGACGCGGGATGATCGCAGATGAAGTCAGCTTCGACCAATAGAAATCGTAAGTACCGCCTTATGTCAATAAAAGGACGTGGAACGCGGCGATCAATGCCCCGGGATGATCAGGGTTGCCACAATAAACTCTAAAGTGACCAAAATTCCCAAATATTGCCAACTTATTTGTACCATGATTTTGAACTATAACAGTCTATATGTTTATTTACTTAGGAGAGTCAGTATTTCGTCTGGACTATTTCCTCGCGCATGTTATCGCCTCGTCAAAAATCAAAGCTGTTACAATTTCATAATTAAAAAAATTTTTGGCGTTCATGTAACAAACTTCAACGTGCTCAATCATCACAAGCAATCATAATCGAATTAGATGGGTTTTTATTATTTGAACTCCTGTATCTACACGAAGCCAAAACAAGGTACATACATCTATTCATAATTGATTGGTTGGTTCCTTCGACCAACCCCCTAAATCATGTTTACCAATAACTCAACGAGTCGCTTCGCATGAGAGCAAGTCGCAGCGAAAATGAAACTCTTCACCAAACGCAAGATCAAAACAGACCTCCATCACTTCATGTGGTTGTACGCCTTAGCGAAATGGCTGGGCATCGCCCCCTTGGCAAGAATTTACTCCGCCATTTTGATTATCTCATTGGCGCTGGGGTATTTCTATTCGATGATCGGGCGAATGCAAGGCCTCTACTACTTATATTCTCGCTCGGCGGTTTTCTTGGATTCTTCCTCCTACACCATCCTAACAGCGCTGAACGCCTTGACGATTTTCCGGCTCACCATGTGCTGCCCCGCGGAACTCCACTTGTTCTTGGAGAAAGCGCGGGAAAGCCGCGCGAGCAAAACCGGAAGAGCCGCGTTGCTTCCGGTCTTCGTGGTCCACCTCTACTTCCTCTCGTTTTTTAGCGCGAACGTGTCCTATTGGGTGCAATCCGTCGGGATGTTTTCCTACCGGTTTTACGTGCTGAAGGAGCTCCAGCAGTACCACGTCGTCATTTTCGTGCTCTTTATGTATAATTGCTTTATGATTTTATTCAGGAGGATGAAGGATGTTAACATGGAACTGTTGAGGAGCGCTAAGGTCCGTGCGAAGACCATGTCTGGGAAAGTGTTCTTCTCCGAGAGGATCGTCCTCTTGGTTAAGACTTACTTGGGCCTATTGGATTTGGTAAAGGTCTTGAATCACGTTTTTGGATGGCCCATCTTATTACTGTCGATACGTACCGTCCTTGACGTTTTGACTCCGTTGAATATGATTCTGCTTCTGCCGACAGGCGATGTTTCCGTTCCAATTTTGGCCAAAGTCATTTGCCTGGGTCTCCTTTGGTGTAGCCTGAGTTGGGTAGGTAGGCAAGCCTCGATTTAAAATTGTGAGACCGTTAAGACTTCTGCTTGCAGATTTTGATTACATTGCTGGCAACTTCTTGCAACAAGCTGACGAACGAAGCGAGGAAGACCGTCGCCATTCTCTATAAACTCATGCACGACGTGCGGCAAACTCCCCAAACTAAAAAGGTTCACGTCCAGCTGTTTCTTTTGGCCCATCAGATTTACGTCAGTTCGCCTCATGTTACGGCCGCGGGGTTCTTTCGCGTCGATTACACGATGCTGTTGGCAATGACCGGAAGCGTCACTTCATACTTGATAGTGTTGATACAGTTGAATCACTTTAAAGAAACGAGTGCTCTTAACGTAGAGTTTTCAATTTGATCTCGAATATTAAAGAAAATAACCCTAAATAAGTTGAATGTCAAATAATTTTAATGTCCGCCACCTCTTGAGAAAGAAGGCAAATTAAAGTTGTTCGGTAAATTGTGCAGATGGCGCTGCTAAAAATATTGTACAGTTGAATGATTTTGAAGAAACGAGTGTCGTGAGTTTCGAAGTTGGTTGGAAAATTTGATTTCCAAAGTCAATCAAAACGATATAAATAAATAAAACGTAAAATAGATTTACCTGCCCGCCATCTATTGAGTGAACGTAAATGAAAGTAGTTCAGTAAATTGTATACATAGATAGCGCTGCCAAAACTAACACAGTTGAATCATGTTAAGTTTAGTTAATATAGAATTTTGAATTGTGCTTGAAAATCTGATTTGAAATCAAATCTTTATTTTTGTATCACAAATCAACAACGTTTAAACATATTCCTTAGCAGCTAAAAACAAATGCAGTTAGAGGGCAGTGTTGCCAACTTGCTAATAATAAAAAATAATATTGTGTCCGCCTTGCAAACAGTGCCATTAGTGGCGAGACTGCCACAAAATTTTTTGTCCGCCATCTATTGAGAATGAACGTAAATGAAAGCAGTTCGGTATATCGTGTAGATGGCGCTGCTAAAAAATTAAACAGTTGAAACATTTTAAATTCGTTAAGAAGAAAAAACAACATGAATAGATTAAACATGAAATAATTTTGTATGTCCGCCATCTATTGAGAATGAAAACAAATGAAAGTAGTTAGGTAAATTGTGTAGAGGGCGTTGATAAATTTTTTTATATACAGTTGGACGATTTTAAAGAAACGAATGTCGTTAATGTAATAGTAAGTAAAACGTAACATAAATTTATGTGCCTGCCTTCTATTGAGAATGAACGCAAACTAAAGTAGTTCGGCATATTGTGCAGGTGGCGCTACTAGAAAATTAAACAGATGAATCGTTTTAGGCGTTAATTTTGACTTGCGTTTGAAAACCTGATCTCAGATTTAAAAAAAAACAACATGAATAAATAAAACGTGAAATAAATTTATGTGCCCGCCATCTATTGAGAATTCACAAGAATGAAAGTAGTTCGGTTTACTGTATAGATGGTGCTGTTAAAAAAGTCTTTAATGTAGGGTTTTTAATTGTACTGCAAAATCTGATTTCAAATATTAAAAAAAAAAACATCATAAATAAGTAAAACGTAACATAACATGGCTATGTGCCTGCCATCTATTGAGAATGAACGTAAATGAAAATAGTTTGGAAATTAAGCATTTAATTAACCAGATGAATCATTTTACGCGTTGTTAATTTTGAATCGCATTTGAAAACCTGTCATCAAAAACAATACTTTAGCTTGAAGCTTTAAGAAACCAACGAAGACTTCTTTAAGCTTCGAAGTCATAAAAACTTCAAGATATATTTGAACTATGAGCTTTCGAGGATTGAAGCCTTGAAGAAGTAAATAATTTCTAACTAATTATAGCTTTAAACTCACGATATAATACTGTCATAAAGTTATCGAAAGGAAATGAAGCTTCGAAGTTATAAAATACTGAGAAAAATCTTGAAGGTTTGAAATCTCTAAAGTTCTCCAACAGATTTCCTGTAGCTTGAAGTCAACGATTCCAGGATTTTAGTTTTAAGTTTCAAAAAGCTAAAGAAGACTTCTTGAAGCTCCGAATCATAAAACAATTTAAAGCTTCAACTTTAAATTTTCAGCCTGAAGTTTCCAGGAAGTAAAAAATCCGGAACTATCGAAAGCTTCAACATAGCTTTAAACTCAAAAAGTTATTGAAAAAGTGTTGAAGCTATAAAAGTGCTCTGAGAAAAATCTTAAAGCTTTCAAATCACAAAAATGCTCCAACAGATTTGGAGTCATTAATCCCAGGAGTTTAGCTTAAGTTTCTTTGAAGCTTCGAATCATAAAAACATTTGAACGCGTCAAGATATCTTTAAGCTTCTAAAGCTTGAAAGCTCAGAGAAGTAAATGATCATAGCTTTAAAGTCATAATATAATATTGTCATAAGATTATTGCAAAAAAAACTTGAAGCTTTGAAGTTATAAAATCCTCCGAACAAAATCTTAAAGTCTTGAAGAAGTAAAGATCATTGAATTAATTATCAATTGTAGTTTTAAACTCATGATATGATTCAATCATAAAGTAATAAAATGAAGTTTTGAAGTTATAAAATGCAGAGAAAAATCTTGAAGGTTTGAAATCCCAAAAGTACAACAGATTTCTTGCAGCTTGAAGTGATTAATTCTAGAATTATAGTTTATCTTCCTTAAAGCTCCGAATCATAAAAACAATTTAAAGCTTGAAGATGTCTGTAGGTAAAATTTAAACTTTCAGCTTGAAGTCTCCAAGAAGTAAAGAATCCTGAACGGCCAAAAGGTTCTAGCTCATAATAGTCATAAAGTTATTGCAAGAAATCTTGAAGCTTTGAAGCTATAAAAGTGCCCTGAGAAAAATCTTAAAGCTTTCAATCACAAAAGTGCTCCAACAGATTCTTGCAGCTTGGAGTTTTTAATTCCAGGATTTTAGCTTGCGGCTTCGGAAAAGTTGATGAAAAGTTTCGAACCATATAAACAGTTTACAGCTTCAAGATATCTTTAAGCTTGAAGTCTTAGCGAAGTGTGATAATGAACTCTCAAAAACTTCAACGCACCTTTAAAATCTTAATATAATATTATCATATGATTATTGCAAAAAAAAACTTGAAGCTTTGAAGATATAAAAAAGTGTTCTGAGAAAAATCTTAAATCTTTCAAATCACAAAAGTGCCCCAAGAGATTTCTTGCAGCTTGAAGTCATTTTAGCTCGAAGATTCAAAAAGCTAATGGAAACTTCTTGAAGTTTCTATTCATAAAAACAATTTTAGATTTCAATTTATCTTTAAATTTTGAAGCTTTCAAGCCTTGAAGTCCTGACAAGGTAAAGAACCCTAAACTATTAAAAACCGCTTTGAAAAAAAAAGTATTAAGTTCAAAGCTTCAAGATTACTTTTCCTTTTATAGCTCAAACTCTTGACTATCAAAAGTCTAAATGAGGTATTGAACTCACAATATTAAAACGTCATAAAATCTTGAAACTTTGAAGTTATGGAATTGCCGAGAGAAAAATTTTAAAGCTCAGAAGTGACAAAAGCGCTGAAATAGGTTTTTTGAAGCTTGAAGTCAAGCATGGAATTTCAAAAAGCTAACACGACGCCTTGGAAAGTATTAGCTTTCAGCTACGAGGCCATAAAAGCAATATGAAGTTCCAAGATATTAAATCAACAGTAAACAGAGCTGCAATTAAATAATATTTCTTTTAAATGATGTTAACGAAAGCTTTGAAGGTCTATGCTTGGCCGAAATAATATCTTCTGTCATGAAATTGCGAGGACGATCTGGAAACTATAAAGTCTAAAAACTTTAAAGTATGAACACAGAAGCTGTTTGATAGAATTTATCATCTTCGTACTTCATGAAAGCTATCTTGAAATTTTGAAGTCATAAAACTTCATAAAGTCATAAAGCTGCGAGAATGAGATCTTAAAGATGCTAGTAATCTTAGTCCTAAAGTTGAAACGACTCTTGAGTAGTTATTAGGATAAATCTTGAAATAATAAAATTATTAAAACCTTGGATTGTTAATTTGAGGAAACAATACAATTACAAAAGGGATATTATACAAGCTCTTCAATCACCACAATTTCAATTAAGATAAAGGCAAGGTAATTGTATTTCTTTATTAGAGTCTTCCTCACTGAAGATTCATTAACAACAATCCGGCTCGAAGGACCAAAATGTTGGGTCCGTGAATTGTTTATTATTCGAAGCACCATATATTAATGTAGTAGGACTGTTGCATGTTGCAGTGACGACAGTAAGAACTTGTTTAACTAAATTGAAAGTCATTTCAAGGGGTAAGGGGCAGTTTTTGTGATTTTAAATTACGACAAAATTTATTTAAGTTAACAAAAAGTACTTTCGTGGAAATAACTGCAGGGAATCAATATTGACGCGCTTCCTTAAAGAAATTAACAATCAGCGTAAGTAGCTCAGTGATTTATTTGTTCAATGTCGAAACAACCCTCGCGTGAAGGGGGGTTTAAACGAAATGGAACTGAAATTCAATAGGGCAGACAACATCAAAACCATAATACTCCTGCATCGCCTGACGAATTTCATTGGTTTAACAACCCCAAGGGACTCCTTGTACGCCAAAGCAAGGACCTCTGCCTTGGCCACCCTTTTCATCTGCGTTTCCTTCTGGTCCATGCAAGGAAGGTACAAAGTTAAATACGCGCAAGTCCACCTTACCTACTTCACCCTGGACGTCCTGACTTTCGGAAGCCTGACGTTCTTCAACGTCATGTGCTTCGTGAACCTGAGGATGGCCAACGCGGTAGGCCTCAAAGAACTCGCCGGTATGTTTAACGCAATCGATCGAAGGTTCCAGAATTTAAAGTCCAATGGAAAAAGAGATTTCCTCATGGAAATGGTTCTGCTGCACGCGTTATTTTTGGCCGTTTCTTTCACGTTCTGCTACGTTTCGATTCGCGTTCGTGGCTTCGCCTTTTCCAAGTACTTCCTCTTCGGTTTCATCCAGGAGTATTACGTCATGGTTTGCCTGCTACTAATCTACAATTACCTAGTGTGCATCAGGCTACGCTTTAAAAAACTCAACCGGGAATTAAGACACTCGGTGAGGTTGGGGGTGGAATTAGGAATCGCCCTTCTGGAGCTCCTAGATAAATTCAACGACGTTTTCGGCTGGCCGATGTTTCTCTTTAACGTGAGAAGCGTGAGCGAAATTCTGATTCCGTTGAACCTCCTCGTGCGAGAGGACCTCGCGCAGGATTACGCCAAGCACCTGCGTTTACTGGGGATGTTGCTTGTGCGAAGCACTATCATTTGGGTAAGTCCTTAATTAACCCCGTTCATTTAACTAATTGCCGCACTAATGACCGTCATTGATCGCCCCATCACTTTCAAAACGAGCACACCAAAAATGGCTCGCGCAGACTACGACATGAAACACATCATGCACTGGCACAAGCTGGCGTTCTTCCTTGGCATCATCCCCTTCTGCGATTGGCGCGAGCGCGGGCGTTTTCTCCCCCTTGCGAAGCTCCGAGTCTTCCTGGTTTTGATCGCGGTGACCATCGGGGGCGTCTGGTCTTTCTATGCGAGGTGGGACTGTGGTTACTACCTGAGGAAAAAACGCATTGGTTTCGTTGTAGACGCGATCGCAGCCGGAAGCTTGGCGTTTTCGTTCGGGATGGCCTTCGTCGAATTTGGAGCGCGGAAATCGCAGAAGCTGAAGGTGTTTTTGGTGAAACTGGAATTGCTCGGGAGACAGTTGAGGATGGTGGAAACCCGGGAGGAAAACTTCTGGCGCAAAGTGGTTTCGCTGCACGTGTACTTGATGGTGTGCGCGGCGGTAGCCCTGGCAAACACCACGAGGAGCTTTGGGTTTTGCGTGGCCAAGACCTTCATCTGCAGGGAAATCCAAATATACTACAACGTCCTAACGACGGTACTCATCTATAATTACAGCACGTGCTTGAGGATGCGGTTTAATGCGATCAACGTGGAGCTGATGAAGGCCGTTGGAAGCTACGTCCACGCGATGGTCGATGGTTACTGGTTGCAGTTTCACACGCGGAAGTTGGTCAAAATTTACTCGGAGCTTTTGGGAGTTGTCGAATTGTTCAATGTGATCTTTGGGTGGCAGATGCTGGCGATTGTCCTGAAGATGGCAACGGACACTCTGTACCTCATTGCTACTGCGATGTTCCTTGTGAGGATCGGCAGCTTTCAGAGAGCGTCCATACCACTCGCGTTATTTTCCTTGAAGGCATCCTTAAGTTGGGTAGGTACTATGTACATAGGTAGGTCATATTATTATTTGTGTAAGAAGCGTCTATGGTGTTAAAGCTAAGGACTTTTCCCCTTTTCTTACTGTGGCGCTGGAATTTATGAATGAACTAATAATATGTTATTTGTCGCTGCCACCGCCGGAATTAGGGTAGGGTTCCGGAACCCTTTTAAAAATTGTAATTAATACTTATCGCACCTATGCGGAAGCGCATTGTTTACATTTTCAAAATTTCCCCCTCCTATGCAATTTTCCCCGAGAGATGCTGCCCTCTCGTGGGAACCTCTTTCGGTTTCGTTCATTTAGATCACTGGAGTGTCTTAAATTACCTATCTTTAAGGTTAATGTTAATCAATTCTGACCGATTATTTCGCGCCGCATGTGAATGTCGACTCATTCCTACGCGTCAGGGATTTGTGACCTACCTGGTTTCAAAATGTCATCTTACGACCGGCTAACTCGTGGAGATGGGCTGGGGCACACGTAATCCCAGTACAAAGGTTTGAATTTACACGAAATGAAATGAAAGATCACCAGTAATGCACACTTGTTTTTATGTATGTCTTAAAAGGGGGTAAACTAAGTTCCACTTAGCTAGGCAAAAGCAACAGTAAATTTAACATCGCATCTCAACCTAGTCAGTACTAGAATGGGTTCAAAATATTAAACAAAGAAGAAACATCCAGCTGTGAATGCACATTAGCAGATTCGGGGTCGTCAAGACGTTCGAGATACGAACAGCAGGAAGCGTGTCGGTGTAACCACTTCCGTGTGACCACTTTTATGTGATCACTTGCGTCAACTTCAAAGTGAGTATTTTCGTTCCGGGGATCGCGCTCTCTTGCGATGCGCGACGTGAGGGACCGTCGGGTTACCAAATACTAAAATGGACGCCATCAAATTTTTCAGCAACGTCACCACGAAGGCGGCTCGAGGTTAAAGGAACTCCGGTGAAACGTCCGGAATAAATGGGGGGAACAAGAAACAAACAAAAAAAAGCCTAGAGCAAAACAGAGAAACACGTATTACGAGCTGATCGGTGCACTACGGTTGCTTTATGAAACTGACCTGTCTTAAATCCAGCGGTCAAGCTTGGGCCTGGCCTGGATGAAAGTCTGGTAATGCTCGAGCGTACCACCAAATCCCGAGTATAACTCCGTTCCCTTTTTCACTTTAAACAATCACAGATTAGTAAAAAATTCACAGGCAGGGCGGAAAAGCCCAGACGCGAAGTGTACAGCAAGCGTACGGTCACAAGACAATGGAAGCAAACTAGAGTTACCAGAAGGTTGTAAAAATTTTCACCAGACGTGCGTGCGACTGAAATCTGAATAGTGGCAATAGACGGTCCATGCAACGCGCCAGAGTCAGCGCAGCTTAGATTGGAAGGAAAAAATTACAGTCTCATTACAAAAGAAAAGGGTTCGTCCGGGGTTGTTTACCGTCATAAGCGGCGTTTGTGGAATGGTCAATGGAAGGTCAAACTGCGACGCAATTTCACCTGTGCCTAAATACAGGCTGACCCGAAAACTAGAAATTATTTGTAACGAATTTTCTCACTGTAACAGATTTGTTTATTTTAGTTGTATCTAAATGGCCCTCATCTCTCATAAGGAGAGTGTTTGGGTTATTAAATTTTTTAAATTAAATTATTAATTGTGTTGAATACAGTTAAGTTGACTTGGGTTGACCTTGAAATTTCATTTGCACTTGACCTTTTAGTTTGGTTTCTTGAATTTTTCGTTTAAATTTTTACAATTTTTGTCTAAATTTCTTGCTTGGATTGAATACAGTCAGTTTGGGTTAGACCTTTCCTTTTTTAAAGCTTAAATTCTTCGAAACTTTGATCTTGAAATCCAAATTTTTTAAAGATTTTTCTACATTTCTTTTTGGCTTTTTTATATCGAGTAGTTTTGTTTCTTGAATTTTTAATTTCTCGTTTCAATTTTTGAGTTTCTTCTAAATTTCTTGCTTGGATTGAATACAGATGAGTTGGTCGACTTTGAAATCTCAATCGGCCTTGACCTTTGGCTGTAAAAACTATTAGGTGACCTTGATCTTTAGCGCCTTCAAACCTTTGCTCGCGAAATCCAAAATCCAAATTTCTTGACTTTTTTTACCTTGAGTACCTGTTTCGGCGTCGTTCATTTTATTCAGGTTATTTAGGTTTCATCTTGAAACGTTTTGTTTTCGAAACAAGTTCGTCTTAAGTTTCGTTTTCTCGCCGTTGGGGGACTCGCGGCAGCTGGTGTTGAATTTAGTGATGAATTTTGATCAGGTCCATTTAACTTTGATATTTAATTTTTTTCATTTTTGTTTAATTTTTTCTTTGAATTTTGATTTCTTGCTTGGGTGGAGTAGAGTTAAGTAGACTTGAGTTGATCTTGAACGTTCATTAGTTCATGACCTTGACTATCAGTTTTTAACCTAAAATCTTTTTAGTTTTATTTTTTTTTCAATCTTCATTTTTTGTTTGGGTTGAGTAGAGTTAGGTTGACCTTGAAATTTCGTTTAACCTTGACCTTTAACTTTTAAATTGTAATTTTTTCTCAATTTTAATTTATTATTTGGGTTGAATAGAGTAAAGTTGATTTGAGTTGACCTTTAAATTTCAGTAGCCCTTTAACTTTTTAGTTTGGTTTCCTGTTTTTTTAAAATTTCTTACTTGGATTGGTCAACCTTGGTCAACCTTGGTTGGTCAATTAGCCTTGATCTTTAAAAACTCTTAGATGACCTTGAGCTCTAGCTTCTTCGGGAACTTTGCTCTTGAAACTCAATTTTTTAAAAGATTTTTCCACATTTTTTGATTTCTTTACCTTGGGTTGAGTTGGGACTTGGGTTGCCCTTTAAATTTCATTTAACTTTTTAGTTTTGTTTCTTGTTTTTTTTTTAATTTCATGCTTGGATTAGTCAACCTTGGTTGGTCAATTAGCCTAGATCTTTATCTTTTAAAACTATTAGATGACCTTGAGCTTTAGCCTCTTCGGACCTTTGCTCTTGAAATGCAATTTTTTAAAAGATTTTTCAACATTTTTTTGATTGCTTCACCTTGGGTACCTTTTTCTATGTCGTTCATTTAATTTAGGACATTGGAGTGACTTGAATTTTTCGTTTCAATTTTTTTCGGTTTTTTTTTCTAGATTTCTTGCTTGGATTGGATGCAGTTAGATTGAGTTGAGCTTGAATTCTCAGTTGGCCTTGACCTTTAGCTTTTAAGACTTTTAAGTGACCTTGATATTTAACCTTTTCGAACTTTCGCTGTTGAAACACAATTTTTTTAAAGATTTACACCCATTTTGTTTTTTTGGGTTGGCTTGACCTTGACTTTTGACCTCCTCGAACTTTTGCTGTTGAAATCCAAATTTTTTAAAGATTTACCTACATTTTGGCTTTTCCTTTTGGGTTGGCTTGACATTGACCTTTAACAGTTCGAACCTTTGCTCTTGAAATTCAACTTTCAAGATTACCCCCATTTTTGGGGCTTTTTTGGCCTTGGGTTCACCTTAACCTTTGATAATTCTGAAGCCCGTCTCTTGAAATCAGAAATTGTTTAAAGTACTTTTCCAATTTTTTTTTGTTTGGGTCGGATTGACCTTGAACTTTGACCTGTTGAGCCTCACCTCTTGAAATATACATTTACTTCTATTTTTGCCTTGGGTTGACTTGACCTTGACCTTTAACCTTTTCGAAAGTTTGTTCTTAAGATTCAAATTTTTTAAAGACTTCCCCCATTTTTGGCTTTCTCGCCTCAGCTTGACCTTGACCCTTGACCTTTCTTAAGCCCGTCTGTTGAACTTAACATTTGTTAAAAGTACTTTTCGCAATTTTTTTTTGGTTTGTGTTACATTGACCTTGAACTTTGACCTTTTTGAGTCTTGTCTCTCGAAAATTAATTTTTTTTAGATTTCTTTTTGTCTTGGGTTGGTTTGACCTTGATCATTCCGACCCTCGTCTCCTGGAATTTCAACTTTTTAGAGTATTTTTTCGATTTGAAAATTTTAATTTACTTTTTATTTTACCGCCTCTCTCGTTCGTTACAAATTGTTATTTTTGTTTCTCTCAACGAATTTATTTTGGACGATCGTCATTTGTTTGATTTCTTTCTTGGAACGAATGAAATTTTCGATTTTTTAAAAATTCTTCAGCCCGAAGTGTGTTTTTTTAAATTTTTAAAAAAGGTGGCAATAGTTGAAACAATCGCTTCTAACTAATTTTCTTATAGCAATCTTGATCCACTTTGTCACTGTCAACGGTTTCAGTCGACTGACTGAAGAGTTCCGAACGTGTAAATAAGAAATGGAGGCAGAAGGATGTCTATCAGAGAAAATGGAAGAAGAAGAACTCTCATGGTGTGGATATTTGACGAAAAGAGCCTAAGGAAATTACCTTGCTAATTCAAAAAGGAAAGTTACAAGAGAAAGAGAAACAAGGAAAACCAAACAAGATTTGGGTTGCATTGAGAGTTGTTGGAGAGTGTTTCGAGGGCTCTAAAGGAAAAGTTTTGTTTTCCAAAAAAACCGTACTGTTCGTTAAGGCTTACTTGGACCTACTGGATTTGGTTTTTTTGGATATGATCTCTCCTTACCGTTTTGACTCTGTTGAACATGGTTCTGCTTCTGCCGACTGGGGATGTTTCCGTTCCAACGCTGGCCAAAATTATTTTCCCGTGGTGCGTTTTCCTTGAAAGCATCCTTAATTAACCCCTTTCATTTCACTAATTGCCTCATTCCGTGCTAATGACCGTCATTGACGCGAGCCTCACTTTCAAAACAAGTGGGCGTAAAAGCACATCAGAAATGGCTCGCGCAAACTACGACATGAAACACATCATGCACTGGCACAAGTTGGCGTTCTTCATTGGCATCCTCCCCTTCTGCGATTGGCTCGAACGCGCACGCTTTCTCGCCCTTGCGAAGCTCAGAGTCTTCCTGGTTTTGATCGTGGCGACCGTGGGATGTGTCTGGTCTTTCTATGAGAGGTGGAGGTGTGGCTTCTTCCTGAGGAAAAAACCGGTGGGTTTTGCCATAGATGCGATCGCAACTGGAAGCTTGGCGCTTTCATTCGGGGTGGCCTTCGTCGAATTGGGGGCGTGCAAATCGCAGAAGCTGAAGGTGTTTTTGGCGAAACTGGAATTGCTCGGGAGACAGTTGAAGAAGGTGGAGGTCCAGGAGGAAAATTTCTGGCGCAAAGTGGTTCTGCTGCACTTGTATTTGATGTTGTGCGCGGCGATAGCCCTGGTGAACATCACGAAGGACTTCGGGTTTTGCGTGGGCAAGACCTTCTTCTGCAGGGAAATCCAAATTTATTACAACGTTGTAACGACGGTACTCATTTACAATTACATCACGTGCTTGAGGATGCGGTTTAATGGGACTAATGTGGAGCTGATGAAGGTTGTTGGAAGCTACGTGCGCGCGATGATGGATGGGTACTGGTTGCAGTTTCACACGCGGAAGTTGTTCAAAATTTACTCGGAGCTTTTGGAAATTGTCGAACTGTTCAATGTGATCTTTGGGTGGCAGATGCTGGTGATTGCTCTGAAGATGGCCACGGATACTCTGCACCTAATTACTACTGGGGTGTTCCTTGTGAAGATCGGCGGCTTACAGAAAGCGTCCATACCAATCGCGTTATTTTCCTTGAAAGCATCCTTAAGTTGGGTAGGTACTAAATATGTAGGTAGGTTTTTTGTAAGTATATATAGGAATCACGACGAGACCCTGGACGTCAACCAAGAGAGAAAAAGCAAACTAAACGCCATTGAGGTCGTCTTCCAGAAGAGATCTTGCGAGACAATAAAATGCATAGAGTTCCAAGTGTGTGTAAATAAGAGATCAAAGTAGAATTTCTTTAAAAAAACGCTTATGGTATGGATATTTGACGAAAAGAAACAAGGGAAACCAAAGAAGAATTGGATTGGATTGGGAGTTGTTGGAGAGCGTTGAGGAGGGGGCTAAAGTTTATTTGGGAAACTGGTTTGTTTTCCTCTAAAAAATTGGGCTAAGTTGCTTAAGATTTACTTGGCCTACGGTATTTGGCAAAGGTTTTGAATTATGTATTTTGGGTGGATTAGAACCTTAAGAATCTAAGTGATATCCTTCTAATTCCTTCTTTACGTCTTGACTCAATTGAACATGGTTCTGTTTCTATCGATTGGAACTGGGGCTGCGACCCCATGGTGCACATTCCTTGAAAGCATCCTCAAGTTGGGGATAATGTTGTTCAAGGTGGGTGTTTTTTCATTGTGAAAAGCATTGATGGGATTGGGAGTTGTTAAGGTCCATCTGGACGAATCTATTTGGGGAAACAATAACAATAGTACCTTTATAGGGGTACGTCAAACTTAATTTTTGGTCTAGAGACAGTTGATTCCTCTTCTTAAGAGGAAATAAAGAGTTCCAATATCCAATAAGAGAATCGACAGCTCTGGAAGTAGAAGGAGAAAAATGAGGAAAAATTATGTCTAACATGGAAGGGGCGAAGCTACTTTGATAATAATCCATATCGAGCAAGGTCATAATTGTATTTTCACGTAAGAAAAGATGTTAATACTTCCAAAGAAATAAAATATTTGCGACCAGCTCTTCTTCCATCTGGCTAAATAGAAAATGGCTGAGATCTCCATAATTACGTGTCAGCAGACAGGATGATATCCTGTTCCGTAAACAGCGTTTCAGGTAAGGATTTCCTGTTGTAGAATTGAATATAAATGGTTTTGTTGTCATTCAATACAAAGCGTTTAGCAGAACACCAATTGTGCATTTCTACAATGTCGGTATTAGTCTTACTCATAAGTAGATCATGGGACGGTGCTGGTGCTACGATTGATGTAACATCAGCGAAGAGACAAACATGACCTGTTGATATGTGATCCGATAGATCATTTATGTAATGGACCTAACATGGATTTTTGTGGGACTCCAGTGTTAATCTTGTGGACACTTGATGGGGTTCCAGATACTTTCACAGTTGGTTAAGACTAACTTGGGCCTACTGGATGGCCTATCTTATTATTGTCACGGACGAAATGTCCTTGATGTCTTGGCTCCATTCCGCTTCTGTCCACTGAGGATGTTTCCGAAACGATTTTGGGCCAAATTTTTTTCTTGGAACTTCCAAGGTGTAGGTACTTGTTTGAGTTTAGAAGACACAAGAGAGGAAAAATCGAGGAAAACCAAAGAAGAATTGGAATGCAACAAAAAAAGAGGCAAACATACATACGCAAGGAACTACCAAGACGAAAGAAGTAAATTGTCGTGAATTGTGAATTGTCTTGCAAAACAGCATAATATAAATAGGGTATCTAGAGACCATTAGGACTATAGTTTTCCTTCAATCTTTCCTGCTGGTTTTTCTCCAATCTGTGGTGGAACTGCATCTTATGTTGTTCTTTTGCTGACGTTTCGTGCTTTGTTGGAGAAGAACTTCTTTAGGACTATTCATCTTCTTATCTTCTTGTTGTTGTAGCTGCTGCCACTTCGTAGAGAGGAAACGTCGGCTGAAGAACATAGTACGCGGTTCCACCAGAAGCCATGGGGAAGATAGACAAAGCCTCTGAAGCCTTCATTTCTTTGCTTGATTTATTCTTGGTTCTTTAATTAAGTCAGAGATTCTTGGATTATTTCTTCTTTCCCAGTCGTCTTCTGTTTTCTTTCCTCCCTAAACTCAAAGAAGTGTCTTCTCTCGCATATTTCGTTGTTCATCATCCAGGGTTCGCTCGCATGTAGAACGATTTGTCTCAACGCAGCTTTAGACTGTCTGCATGTAAGTTTTGGTCTTAATGACCCTTTATAGTTCCAGCGTGCGTACCTAGTGGTGGATTGGGTTTAAAAATACGTTTTGATTGCATCCTCTGGACCGCTGTTGATGTTCAATGTCTCTAAATGGATATTTCTGCATATCACAATGTTCCGAGGTTCTCTTTTCATCTCTCCATAAACTTGTTGTCTTATTGGTTTACTTACTCACGTCATACCTCCTAATGTTTTCTGTATCTTCAAAACTGCAGATGAGTTTCTTCATTACCTACCATTGAATTTTCGTCTTCTTTTATTTCTTGAACTTCTTCACTCGATAGTTTAATTAAAATACCCCTGCTTGCATCACTTTGATCTCCAGTTAGCTTTCCTTCTTTGCCTTTACGAATATCGCCATCCTAATCTCCTTCTCCAATCTACTTTAATCCTCTCTCTTTACGTTCTTTTTTTTTCTTCTTCTTTTCCATTTCCTAGTTATGCGCCTGTAAAAATTTCACCATTGACTTCTTCTTTCTTTTGCGCGATTGCGATCGAGGGAATCTACAAGGTTATTGGGGGGATGGCGACGCCATTTTATTTTACAATTACGTCCGAAAAAGTTGCTTGAAAACCTGATCGCCTGCATCCATTTCCGAGAGTAAGGAGTACGAAGTCTTGAATTTTTCGTTTGAAAAGGTTTATGGTAAAAGTATCCAGGAATTTTCGAGCATGGGGGTACTCATTAAAGAAGGCGAGTGTCCGAATTCATCAAATACTCTTTTGCAAAAGGTCCTCACCCAACGCAATGGTATTTCCCTCTTCTTGTTCCACTCAGCACACTCCTGTTAATAGAATCTTTGATGACATTACCATTTTATACACATCTCTAACTCTCCTCCCCTCGCAGCATCCCTGATGCCATTACCATTGTCTCCGCACCTCTTAACTGGAATCCCATCTTTTGCAGAAACCTGTTTTTTTTTGGGAAAAGTTGAGCCACGGGCTTTCTTCGAAGCGGTTCCCCACTTTTCTTCGAAGCAGTTCTCCACTTCTAGTTAGCTATAATCACGAAGTAGTATGGTCCTCAGCATGTTCTTCTTTCGTTCCAAAGCTTGATGACTATCCTTGATTAGAATGTCATCAGTTTGATTTATTTGACACTTTGTGAACCTCATTTCTCCTGAAATGGATAGTACTAATAATTTGCATCCCTTTTTCTGTTGCTAATGGATCGAGGTTAGCTAAAACCAAGAAGTTCTTTATGCATTACCAAGTTTGATGATTGATTATCTTTGATCAGAAGAGGATTAGTTTGACTTACCTGTAACAGCTATGGCCTTTTGTGAACCTCGTTCCTCTTCAAAGGGGTACTCATAACTTGCATCCCCTTTTCTCTTGCTGACGGATCAAGATTAGCTATCGCCAAGAAGTGGTATGCTCGCCAGCACATTCTTCTTTCGTTACCAAGTCTGATGAATATGATCAGTTTGATTTATCTCTCACAGCCATGGCTCTTTGTGAACCTCATTTCTCTTCAAAGGGGTACTCGTAATTTCCATCCCCTTTTCTCTTGCTGATGAATCAACATTAGCTATCTCCAAAAAGTGATATGTTCGTCAGCACGTTCTTCTTTCGTTACTAAGTTTGATGAGTTAACCTCATTTCTCTTCAAAGGGGTACTCATAATTTGCATCCCCTTTTCTCTTGCCGATGGACTATTTTAAAAGAAATAAAACAGAAAAGTGTCTCTATCTACCTCTACCTGTATCTACCTACCTCCACAGACTTAGGTTGCATATGATCTAAGAGATTGCGTCAATGAGAGGAAGAAAGAAGGAAAGTCAATAATTCCTTCGAATATAACGAAACTTTACACGACTTTACACCTGCAGAATAGGTGGAGGTGGAGGTGAGATTTTTAATTTTGAAAGGATCGATTAGTGGCACGCACTTTTACATTAATTGGGTACACTCAGGGTAATGAGTTTTCCATCGAGCTTTAAACTCAAATATCTACTTTAAATGAAACGACGACATGAAACACATCAAGTCCCTACATAGCATCGCCCATTTCTTCGGGATACTTCCGCTTTGCAACTGGAGGATAGAGGAGTCAAATCCAGCGGCAAGAGCCAAGTCCTACCTCATCTTCCTGGGCATGATCGTGGCCTACTGTTGGTCGGTTTACGGCCGAAAGGCGTACGGCTTCTACGACGATAAGAAACCCGCCGTGGTTTTCATGGAGGTGCTCTCGAACGCTTGCCTGATGGCCTCCTACGTCTTGGCTTTCGTCCAACTGGGGGTAACCAAAACGGAACACTTGAGAACGTTCTTGGCGACCCTAGATTCGATCGCCGTAAAATCTAAGGCAGAGGAAACCGCGTTGAGGTTCTACTCGAAGATCATCCTCGTGCATCTGCACGTGGTGGTATCTTCTGCGTTGACTTTCGTTCAACTAACCGGAAAGTACAGTAAATACGTGAGCTGGGCGTACGTCAGCAGGGAGGTACAGTCGTATTTCGCTTGTTTACTGATGCTGCTGGCGTATAATTACACCCTGTGCGTGGGGGTTCGCTTCAGGAAAATCAACGACGAATTTGGTGAGGTTTTCCTGAAAGGAATCTTAGAGGTGCATGAGTTTACCCAAACTTACTTGGTCTTACTCGACGCGCTTGATTTATTCAACGCGATTTTCGGTTGGCAAATCCTATTTTTATCCGTGAGGTTGGTGGTGGACACCCTGTATTTGATAAGCACCGCCGTCTTTCTGCTTTCCACCCAAACCTTACTGAAGACGGCCACAACTCTTGTGATATTCACTTCAAAGGTAGCTTTAAGCTGGGTAGGTTAAGGTCAGCTCGGGTGGGGGCCCGGGGGGATAGTATGATTAAATTCAATCTAGTGATTCTTTTTCTTTGTAGATTTTGGTGATTCTTCTGGCGACGTCCTGCAATAAGGCAACGAAGGAGGTGAGGAAGACGATCGAAATCAGTTACAAGTTGATGCATGACCTCCGCTCGTTCAAGACCACCCCCCAATCCAAGAGGGTGCACCAGGAACTGTTTCTTTTGGCGCAGAAGATTTCGGTGAGCTCGCCGCATGTCTCGGCCGCTGGATTTTTTCCCGTCGACTACACCATGCTCTTCACTCTCATCGGTTGCGTCACTTCCTATTTGATTGTACTTATACAGTTTAACAAATGAGGCTCTCCTTCTTTCTTTCTTTCCTTCACATCCCTATCTTCTCTTTTGATTCAACTTTATTTCTTCGAGACTTCAATAAGCTATTTTTAATTTTTTATCTTAGGTTTTCCACTCAGCACCATCTCGCCAGCTAGTTAAGTAATTGCTGCAGTTCTTATTTAAATTTAAAGCACGAGTGGATGACGTAAATCAAAATGACCGTGCAGATTCCTTTGTGGATGTTGATGTGGCGGACCGTGGAAAATAAAAGGGCTGTTCTCCGGTCGGCCAAGAGATGGCGCTTCGATCTTTTATTTTGCGATTTTTGGGTTGCAGATGTTAGTTAAATTTAAAGTACTGAGTGGATGATGCAAATCGAAATGACCGTGCAGACTCATTAGTGGATGTTGAGTAGTGGACGGTGAAAAATAAAAGGGTGGCTCTCTTGTCGGCCAAGAGATGGCGCTTTGATCTTTTACTTTTCGCACATCCCAAGGTCCTCCTCTATCAATTTGCCAAAACCCAATTTTGCTTCTGCTTTAACAACAAAACCAAAACGAGTCTCGTCTCTCTTCGACCATCGTCAAAACTAAAGACAAGAGGGAATTTCCATCGTTGGATAATAGATGGCGCTTCTTCTTTCAATGTTTGAGGAAAAAAAGAACACTCGTCACTGTACATTCCCTTCATTCATTCGCGTTTGATTATGGTTAAAACTTCAAAATTGTTTCGTTCGCTGCTTTCATTACGATAATTATTAGTTGTAGGCTTAATACTTAATGCTGATGAGATGGCGCTGAGTGGAGAATCGTCATTTCGATTGAAATGGCCAGATAGGTCCCTCAACTACGCTTAATAAACATAGTTTGTTATGGAAAATAAATGGAGAATTCTTTTATTGATCAATGAATGGCGTTGTGATCCTCTTTTTTACAATTTATCAAAACCTACATTTTCCTTTTGATTTAAGAAAAAACAATTAGTTGCTGCTTAAAATACTGATGAGACGGCGTTGAATGGCGAGACGTCAGTTAAAAAAAAGACTGATGAGAAGGCGTTGAGTGGAGATTTCAATTGAAATGACCCTTAATGAACATAGTGTGCTATGGGAAATAAAAGGAGAATTCTTTTATTGATCAGTAGATGACGCTTTAATATTCTCTTTTGTGATTTACCGTCCTTTATTTATGTTTGTCAAAGCCAACTTTTACTTGTCGTAATTACCGTAATTAGTTGTTGCTTAAAATACTGATAAGACGGTGCTGAGTGGAGAGACGTCAAGTAAAAAAAAAAATACTGATGAGGATGAGACGGTGCTGAGAGGAAGAATCGCCAGTTCATATTGCAATGGCCACGTAAATCCGTCGACGCAGTTTGCCATGAAAAATGAAAGGGGAATTCCTTTATTGGTCAATAGATGGCGTTCTAACCTTTTCTTTTACGCTCTTAATTGCGATGTGTATAAAGTTAACATTTTTACTTCTAGTTTAACAAGCCAGAAGTTTCGTTTCTCGTTAAATTTCGAATTTCGTTAGGAATGAACACAAGACAGAACTCTCGTCGCTGGATAACAGATGGCACCTCTTTTTGTACGTTCTGTTTGTTTTCTGAATAAAACCTTAAAATTCACGTCCCTTTCGCTACATTGATTACCGTAATTAATTGTTAATTAAAAATCTGATGAGATGGCGCTGAATGGAGAATCGTAAGTTCACTTGAAATTGCCGTGTAGATCCGTCGATTATGATTAATATACACAATTTGTCGTGAAAAATAAAAAGCTAATTGCTTGGTTGGTCAATAGATGGCGTTTTAACTTTTTCTTATGCGGTTTCCCGACGTATATGAAGTTCTTTGTTTATCGGTTCGTCAAAACCGACATTTTACTTCTATCTAGAAGCAAGTTTCGTTTCTCGTCAAATTTCGTCAGGACTGAAGACAGAAAAGAACTTTCGTCGCTGGATAACAGATGGCACTTCTTTTTGTGCCGGTCATTTGCGCCTGCTTACGAATAAAACTTCAAAGTTCACGAATTTGTTGTCTCTTTCGCAATTATTTGCTTAAAATATAGATGAGATGGCGCTGAGAGGAGAATCGTCACTTCTAAAAATACTGAAGAGATGGCGCTGACTGGACAATCGTCAGTTCAACTGAAGTGGCCGTCCAGATCCGTCAATTATAGTTAATAAACAAAATTTGTCACAGAAAATAATTAAAAAAAAATTATAATAATGGACTTTACTGTCTGGTATTTAGAGTTACAATTAACAAACGATATTTAATTGAAAGAGTCATAACACAAACATCTGAAGAAAAGGCGAAGTTCAGAGCAGCCGGTCAATCAATAGAAAGTGAATTCCTCTATCGGTCAATAGATGGCATTGTAACCTTTTCTTTTACAGTCTCCCAGTCGTGTTCAAAAAAGTGTTGTACAGAATTTGTACTGTGTAAACTTGTATGTGCATTCATGAAGTCAAAAAATTGTTGTACAAGTTGTTTTGTTACATATACGGTTTCTGGCAATAATAATATCATTGAACACAAAAATAGAAAAGCCAACTGCCACTCAAAAGCAAAGATATTTAAAACGTTCTTTCGTTTGCGTCCGTTTGCGAAAAAGAAAATGCAATTTGACGATTTTGTCTCTCTCGTTACTTTTATTACTGCAATCAGTTGTTGCTTCAATTACTGACGAGGTGGCCGCCGAGTGGAGCACCGTCGTCCATCGGGCCAACTGAAGCAGATCGGTCAGTGACAGTTCATATACGCAGTTTGCCTTAGAAAGTGAAAGGGTAATTCCTGTATTCGCCAACAGATGGCGTTTTAATGCTTCTCCATTGATCACAAGGTCCTTCGCAAAAAATTACGTTCTGCTTCTGACTTAACCAAAAACGAGATTCGATTCTCGTCGAACGTTTTCAAAATTGATAAAGTGTCGAAGAGAACTTTTTTTGCAGGACACGAGATGGCGTTTTTCTCCGTAGGTTTCTCCTTTCAGTTATACTTTGTATCTTCTAAGAAATTACGAAATCTTTTGCGCTTCATTTAATCAAAAAAATAACACTTTGTTTCTGGTTTAACAATGAATATAGTTTCAAAATAAATTAATTTAGGGACAACTTTCTGATGGCGCTTTACGTTTGCTCTCAAGCAGCAGGTCTTTTTCAACCTCTCTCAATCTCTTTCTTTGGATAATAGATGGCATTTGTTTTCGTATGTTTCTCTTTTGGGTCATTCTTTGTACTTTCTAAGAAATTACGAAATCTTTTATGTTTCATTTTGTTAAAAAATTATACCTACTTTGTTTCAAGTTCAACAATAAATATAGTTTTTCGAAGAATGTCTTCCTTACTTAAAGCAAGAGATAACTTACTGTACGGAGCAAGAGATGGCACTTTACGTTTGGTTTCAAAAAGCAGGTCTTTAAAACCTCTCTCAGTCTCTTTCTTCGGAGAATAGGTGGCATTTCTTTTCGTACGCTTCTCTTTTCGGCCTTTCTTTGTACTGTCTAAGAAATTACGAAATCTTTTATGCTTCATTTTGTTAAAAAAATAACACTTTGTTTCTGGTTCAACAATGAATATAGTTTTAAATCAAATTAATTAACCCTTTCAGGCCTGAATTAATTTTAATACATATGATTTTGTTAAAGATTAATATAGACGAAAATTCAAAATATATTTAAAAACTTATAATTGCAAACCATTTGTAGACATTCTAAGAAATGTTTTCTAGACACACTTACCAGCCATGTTCATTATTAACAAATTATCTTAACAATAAACAATGCAGAACGTAAGGATAACGGATAAACGTCATCTACGTGTCCATTTATTAGTAAACTGCAACTATTTCAAATATGATCACAGAATTCACTAGACTTGTTCGAGTTCTCGCCAGAACAGTCCTAGAACCATCCTGGAACCGTCCTAGAACCATCGAAAAACCGCACGCTTTTTTGTTGTGCGCTGCCCCTGACGGTTATAGGACTGTCCTTGCGAGAACCCCAACTTTCTACTTCTAGGAATTATAGGCAAACCGCACAACACTATGGTTACTCAGCAAAACCACTAGGAATGTAGAAAAAAAATTATTCTATTTGTGGTTACATCATGGAACCACTTGGGACAATTTTCTGTACGGGGCAAGAGATGGCGCCTCACGTCTGCTTTTAAGAAGCAAGCTTTTAAAATCGCTTGCAGTTGTTGAAAAATGTTTGCTTCTTTTGCTTTGTACTTATAATGTGTCCAAAGCTCATGAAATAGCAAAACAGGAGTAAAATTCAATGAGACTGGGGTAACGGTCGGAAATTTCGGAAAAATTAAAAACAGTACATAAGTCGACGTTTCGCTGCACAGGGAACAGCTTCTTCAGGACCTAACAATACAGTTCTGTACAATACTGTATTGTTAGGTCCTGAAGAAGCTGTTCCCTGTGCAGCGAAACGTCCACTTATGTACTGTTTTTAATTTTTCCGAAATTGGTCCTCAATAAAAAAAACCTTTGGCTTTTACCTGTCAACTCATTTGATTGTAAAATTCAATTGTTTCCTATATACTTCTTAGAATGTTTAGTTAGTCCTTACTAAGCACCTAATCTCCATCAACATAACAAAAAAAATTTACGTAAATCCTCCACATCTATATTCTACATTAAATGCTGTAATCAATTTCTCAACCTCCGTATAATTAAAAAAAATGCAGTAAAGTTGAAACCAGCAACCAATGGCCGATCCGGATCTAACGTATACCTACGCCCCGTCCTAATTCGCTTTGGGATTTGATTAGTCGAGTGCGTTGGCAGGTTTTGAAACCCACGCCTCCTTGCTCATATGTTATATTTAATAATCTTAATTTAATTTTTTTTGCTCGTGATTAGATATATCCTTTTTAATAATTGATAACACCGATCGTATTGTGACCGCACTTTTTAATTTTATTGACTGCTCTTAATTTATTTCATTGGACGAGTTATGAGTTATGACGTAGAGCGCCCCTAACCAATGGCATATTCGTACGTTCGCATCAAGTTTAGATGTATGTACACGTCCTGCTAATTGATTGGTCGAGTTGTGAAGTCTGGTTCTAACAAATACGGCTCACCTATTCGTCTGTTTTTTATACTCCACATTAATTGGTCGATTAAGATCTCGGCATCAGGTACATACAACCTCCAACAACCAATAATTTTGAATCTGCAAGCACAGTCTTCATCCGCTTCACTAAGCACCTAACTTCCATCAACATAGCAAGCCTTTTACTTTCATTGGTGCAATTTTGGCGTTACGTTCAGAAGTATACATTCCAGTAGTAAATGGCCAATCAGGATCTAATGCGCACGCCCCCGCCATAACTCGCTTTTGGAATTTATTAGCCGAGCACGTTGCAAGGATTTAAAAACCACGCCCCACTTACTCATATGTTATTTAATAATATTAATTTAAAAATTCTTTGGTCGTGATTAAACATATTCTTCTTAATAACCAACAACACGGTCAGCCACGTTGTGACCTCACTTTTCAATTTCATTGCTTGCTCTTTTTTATTTCGTTCAATGAGTTATGACGTCAAACGCCCCAACCAATAACGGGCATCAAGATCAGACGCAGGTAAACGCCCTGCTCTTCGATTGCTTGGATTGTATGTATACGCCCCGCCCACTCGCACGTTTTTTTAATACTCTAAGGGCCGGTCTTTCCATCTTCTAATTAAAGTTATCCGGCGAATAACTTGATTTTTATGAATTGTTTCCATGGTAGTTATCCGTCAGTTAATTTATCAAGAGGTGGAAAGACCGGCCCTAAATTAATTGATTGATTAAGACCTCGGCGGCAGATACCTACATCCTCCAGCAACCAATAATTTTAAAACTACTACTTTTCTCTTATTTGTCGACGGGCGCAAAGTCTCTTTGGTTACAAAAAAAATTATCGATTATTTACGTCACAGGTCATTAAGTGTGATTAAGTTAACAACAACAATAAAATCGAAAACCATTAAGTATGAGGATTAAGTTCGTTTTAACAAGTCAATAGTCCCATGATGGCAATTACCTTAAAAGCAAAGGACATTAATAAATAAAATATTCATCGCGAGGATTGTTTTAAATTTATCTTTTTCTCTTATTGTCTTATATAGTGTGCTCCTCAATGACGATGTTGTTCAGCAAGGTTGCAAGCGAGAGGAAATGTGAAGCGCCCCGGTACAAATTCGAGTCATTTTTGAGGCCCTTGATCGTCCTATCGGGCGTCTTCGCTTTGCCCGTCCCGGATTCAAAAAATCACACCTCTCGACTATCAAAATTGTACGCCCTCTACGCCCTCTTGGTCATTATAATCCTGATTTACTCGCTAAAGTGGTCGTTGGATCGAGATGAGCAGTTATATTCGGAGGCGGTCAGATGGCTCGAAGTCATCCTCATCTCCAGCTTGGTCCTCACCAACATCGTCTCGATCATTTGGACGGTCTTCATCCAGCGGAAATCCTTGGCGAAATTCCTGAAGACCCTCAGAAAAATCGACGTCAACCTGAACGTGGAGAAGGAGATATGCAGGAAGGATTACTACCTGTTTGTTTCGCAGCTAATACTTCTGCACTTCTTCGTGTTTTTCTACGGGGTGTACGAAAGCTGGAGCTTGATTACGGTGTTTGGTTTCGACGCGTACAAGTCCCACCTGATTTTCTACCTTAACATCTACATGGTCGCCTTGACCGTCATGAAGGTGTACCACTTTTCGCTGGCGCTCAAGTATCGCTTCGCGTTGCTCAATAAGAAGCTGTTGCAGTGCAAGAAGTGCATTTTGACTGACGTAAGCGTTTTAAAAGACAGGCCGAATTTCAGCTTCTTCAGAAGAAACCACCTGCTCCTGTCCGACTCGGTGATGCTCATGGGGGACGCTTTCGGCGCCCAAGTACTCTGCATCACGATGTTAATCATAATTTTCATTATACAGGCGTTTAACATGGCCGTCAATTATGGAAACATCGCCAATGGTGATGACAACGTGGCTTTCAAGATGATATTAATGTGCGTTTGGAATACCGGAATGTTTCTGGTGAGTGAGGGGGTGGGGTGGTACTAGCTGGGGAGAGGGTTAATCTGTCTCTTTTTAGGTCTTCGCGATCATGATGGCCGCTTCCTGCGAGCAAACCATAAAGGAGAAGAATAGGACGCAGACGATTTGCCACAAGTTGCTCATTCAGCTATCGCCTAAATCGAAGGAGAGGAGGGAGTTTCGTCTACTGGCCGACCAAATCGAGCAGAGGGAGGTCAAGTTTTCGGCCGTCGGTTTTTTTACCATCGATCATACTTTGCTGTTGACCATATTCGGCTCGATCGCGTCGTACGTTATTATCATAATACAGTTTTTTTAAAACATCGGTTTTGGGAAAGTACTGATGTTACTGATCTCTCTTGTAAATGATAAAATAAAAGAACTATTTGTCCAATTGGGAAAAATTGCCATATCTCGTACAAAACTTCACTATCCCTTTAGCATCACCCTCGGGTTTTTGTAACGTTCCCGTTGAGGTCCTCCAAAGTCTAAATCGCTGCTTGTGATGGTATTACAACCCTAAAGCGTTGAGTGCCATCCATAAGGTTTTAGACCAGCCGAAATTTCCGCATTTGCACTTGTGCCACGTAGTTCAAGGTCAAAACTTCTTGGCTTCTCGCCAGAATGGAATTTATTCTTTACAGAGTCTGGATTTGGCAAGCTTCCATTCGCCAAAGAGTGCTTCTTCGAACTTGGTCATTTCTTCTCGCGGTTGGACTCAGCTACCCCTTCGCTTTAACCTGAATGCCCCAATTCTCATTATCTTCTTTCCTCATAACATTCCGACGTTCAGGGAGTGACAAATAGGATTGCATTTATGGCGAGTACAAAGGCACTTCACGTGCTCCTTAAGTCTTCGAAGGAGGGGGGTAGTTTTTAGTAATCATGACCTCCTGTGCAGTCCTTTTTTTAAATCCACAGCGGTGCACAGAATTATTTGAAGGGCTGTAAAGTGACCCAGATGAAATCCGATGACCAAGAGTTACCCTTTACTTTAACCTGAATGCCCCAATTCTCAAGATCTTCATTCATCAAGATCTTTCCTCATAATAGGCCGACGTTCAGGGTTGCATTTTTGGTATAGAGTACGAAGGCACTTCACGTGCTTCTTGAGTCTTCGAAGGAGGGGTAGTTTTTCGTAATCATGACCTCTCATGCATTCCTTTGATTACCTGGATGTGACAATTCTCAGCATCTTTCTTCATAATATGGCGACATTCGGGGAGTAACAAAGTGGGTGCATCTTTGGCAAAGAGTACACCGACTCTGACTGTGAGTACACACGTCCTAAGTCGTCGAAGGATGACCTTTTCCTTTAGCTTCTTGGAACTAGGCCATCCTAGACGATCTGAATGTATTGTCGGTTGAGTCATTAAGGGAAGATCCTTTCGTAGAAGTGACAACAGGTAAGTAGATTCTCGGATGCTTTGCTTTGTGAGCATTCCTTATTGAACTTCTATGGATGATAGGACATTGTGGCTCGATATGAGCTAAGACGTTTGGAAGAAAGAAAGTAACATGGACTTTGTTAAAACAGTTAGAAAAGTTAGGAAGGGGGTGAGACGTTATCACTGGGGAAGGTTCAACTGAATAACGCACATTGAAAAAATGTTTTATTGTTAAAAAAAAGTTCAGCGATCAAAAATCTCAAGGCCACACGATACTTTCAATCCAACTTACGTAACTGGATACTCTGCTGTATACCGAGGGCGTGTGTCCCCCGCACGCCCGACCAAACGACAAGATCCCAACGACCGTGTAGATACTGCTTTGCGTGCTGGCTCGGATTTGGCCCGGACCTCCGGAATCACCCTGTACAATCATTTTCATATTAGGGATCATTTAAGCTGACGTGGGGCTTACCTGGCATGTACCACCTGGCTCGGGACCGCTTGAGACGGCGCGGGCGCATAATTGAGTTTCGTAGATGTACCGGGGGAAGGTGAGGCTGTTGTACGATTTGTTGCAAATCTCCAGGTCGACGGATTTTACTTGCGTTTTCAGAAGCACGTCGCTTCCAGTGCCTGAACATAAAAAGTTTCGACGTTTAGTTTCAAAATTAAACATTCCCAAGCGATAAATGGACGCGAAGGAAATCATCGAGACCTGTGAGGATAGAGGGGTATCCGCCCTTACGTGTAGGAAGGTGCCCAGACAGAATTGGATATACCGAGGGTAGTCACTCTAGTATCTTGTACGGAACCAAAAGGAGTGCAAACGTGAAAAATATATTACAAAAGATTGAAACGCATCAATTAAAATGGTTTGGTCACCCCGTGAGAATGGACGAAAATAGGATAGTTAAAGTAGTGTGGAAAACCGAAACAGATGCCAAAAGAAGAAAAAGTGGACCAAGGAGAAAGTAGAATACGCTAATTGCAGAAGCACTGAAGAAGAAAGGATTGAGTTGGAGCCAGACGAAAAAGGAGGCAAAAAATAGAAACAACTGGAGAAGGATCATCACCAATTAGTTTAGGGGTAAAGTACGGATCTCACAAAACCGTCTTAAGACAAGAGAGATTTATAGAGTTTAACAATGGACAAGATAAGAATGAAACAAACATACAGCTGAAGATATAAGTGGTGCAGAATGATATTGGAAAAGTTCACGTGGGAGAAGGTTTAAAAAAACATGAAATTGGTGAAGATGATGTCGATTATCTTCAGATGAAGAAGAGTTTTTTGAGGAGTTACCGAAAGCATTTTTTTTTGGGAGTTATCGCCTTATTAGTGAAGCGTTGGACTAAGTGTGTAACTGATGAAGCGTCGAAAAAGGGGGGAAATAAATCTTTTCTCTTCTGGTTAAGTTAGAGTGCAACACCTTCCGGGTGAATTAGACTTGGGATTTAAACATAAGAAAAGGGATGTCGGGGTAACAAAAAAATTCGTTTTGCGGTTTGTTACCTAATTTACTTTAAACTGGACAGCCTCAACCTTACCTTGACCGGGTAACAAATTCTGCTGAATCTTCCACCAGCTTTCCCCTCGGCTAGCAACAGTTAGAAGGGGGTGGGTCTAATACGACGTTAAATTATTATTAAGGGCGCCAGGACGGATGAAACCCAGCTGATAGACAAAGGACCTCGTCGGTATCCCCGAGCCGACGTGATCGTGCAGAAGGCCGAAGGAAACAGAGGCTACACTTGACACACTGGTACGTGAAGGAAGGGAACGCAAACACGCACTTAAAGTTAACAAATCTAAGGTTTATTGATAGTCAGAAGTTCAAGCGAATGCAAGTTATAACACACATCAGGCGATACAGGTGCTTGTTTACAACAAACATAGGTAAAATGCGAACAATCTACGGTTGTCATCTTATTTACGTAATGACAACAAAAAACTATATTTAGCTGCATTCAGCCGAAAATTCGCTCTCCAGAAAAAAACATGCAATAGTTGAGCGACGATACGCGCTTGATAATAAATTAAATAATCAAACTCACGACCTTTCTGTCAGTACACGGTCGGGAATGTCAAATTCGCTGGTCTACGCTGTGAAGTTGGCGGTCGCAATGCCACCTGCTGGTAGTATCCGAGTCCGTAACTGGTTCGAACCGGTGGGCAGGACTGCGAATGTGGCGGACACACGCTTCTCGTAGACTCGGGATCGGCGTAGACAACGTACGCTCGACTCGGCCCGAATCAGATCCAAACAGCACGGTAAAACTAGGCGGGAATTTGACGAAGCATTAAGGCTTGAAGTGAAACCAAACGTAAAGGCCTGAATAGAAAGAAAGAACAGACTCGTTAGCGTCCAAAATGGCGTCAGTCAATTCGCCCCTGAGATTTTTAGTTTTCTCAAGCTTGGAACGGGGCTAAAATACTCCAAAACTCAATCGGTGATGCACTAATGAAATTTCGTCAGGGTCGTCAATAAGCACTTCCCAATTCTCTGAGCAACGCCACGATAAACTTTTCTACGCGGTGAAACGTGTCCGCACAGCACCACATGAACTCAAGCGCGAAAGCGAAACGAAAGGACGCCAAAGATGCAAACACGCCATAAGCGATAGCCAATAGAATAATTATGATGCCAAGAGTGTTAAATAAAAGAACCAATGTGAAAGCGAGAATTCAAAGAGACGTTTCCGGCGCAGCTTACAGGGTTGTCGGATGTTCAGACAAGATGTACATACAAGCGACGTTGCAACCTCGCCACAAAATGCGTCGCGAACTCGCTGTGATGAAATTTAACTGTAACAGGCTTTCGTTTTACCTTGTGGGCACTCGCGATTTACTATTGGCGAATTTCCTAAGGAGTCGGCGAATGCTCAGGGGTGGTTGGCGTAAATTTAAAAGTAATTACTGGTCTCTACTTTCTTATATGATGATAATAGGGTTGAGCGGAAAGCTCCTAGTCTCGACTTTATTAATTTCTTTGAGGATAAGGTAGAATTCTTTTATAAATTCGTAAACTATAAAGGAGAAACAATTTTTTTTTGTTGCCTACCCAAGTTGGACGTTAATCCCCATCCCGCGACGGTAAATTTTTCTGGGTCGTTAGACTTGCTGTACAAGCAGGCCGGCGTTACGTTCCTGTTGATGTTAATGGGTTTTTCCAGGCGCAAGAGAGCTATGTCGTTCACTTTTGTTCTAATATTATAATTTGGATGTACAATTTTATCGGTGATCCTGAAGTCGTAAGCTACGGCGTCATCCCTGTTTCCGGTAAGGTCGGTCTTTCCAAGACGAACTACCACCGGCACTTTACTAAAACAAACAAGCAATCACGACGCCGAATTTTTTTTCTTTTTTGGAAGGACTTACGCATCAGCTCGGACAAGACAGTGAGCCGCGGTCAAGACGTAATCATAACTGATTAGGCATCCTCCGCAGTGACCCCAGTCGATTGCGTCGGTTTCATCATTGGGATATCCCAGAGCGGCCTAATAATTTTGAATTCAGAAAACTCTTCATGGCTTCCGGAGGACCCGCGCATTGGTCCCACCAGAAACAACGAAGAAAAAAATATCATACCATATGAGGAAATTCCCCAACATCCGCTTCTTCTCCATCCAGGATTTGAGGTCCGACGCCAGAGTCGGCTTCGAGGGAATAATTTTGGCAAGCTGCGGGGAAATTTAAATAGAACGAGATGGTCACGTGACCTACGTGTACATACCAGCCGTGCTTTTTAGGTTTGAAGGTGTTCTTGGATCGCTTCCGTTGAGTAAACTTGCATCGGGGCAACATATAATTTCTTCCTTGCCTGACCCACCACATCGGGGGTAGTTGGGGTGCGTCCCTTTCTTCAGTTTTTCCACAGCACTTGGGCAAGAAGGTGTCAGCACACATCTTCCGTCGCCATTATTGACGACGCATGCTTCCAATTCTGAAGAAGAAAAAACAATTGAATAGTGACCCAATGTGCTACGATTTAGAGTTAAAGTACTAACTACAAATGAAACATTCGTGTAATGTAACTTGAATTGAATATTGTTACATTAATACATTAGAGACTTTATTATTATGAAGTCGTCTTAGCCCGGATTATGATGCTTAATTGGGATTCTTAAGCCCGATGAATCTTGAGCCTAAGACGACTTCTCGATGGTGAAATTTTCCTTCCCCTTGCCCCTACGATCTTTTCGTCAGATCTTGCGGAGTGATTTATTTAAACGATTTTCTCGCTTAGTAACGGCCCTTGCCCCGCAGGGGACGCTGTTATATCTTCGCACCAGATGCAGACGATGATGACATTAATTCTGGTCGTTGTTGACATTTTTATAGCGTCCTTCGAAACTTGATCTTGGGAACAATGTAGCTTGGTTCAAACATAAGATGTGGATGTAATTTATATTTTCTTTATTGAAGTTATTATGTCGGTTGGTGGCAGTCGGTGGAAGAGTTCTCTTCTTGCTTTTCCTGTAAACTGTAAGGCGAGGACTTGTACACTATCTTGCTTAATGCCCTGCGAATGATCCACAGGGTTGGTTGGCGTTGGCATAAAAGTCATGATGATATTTATTCTAGTTGATGTTGGTGCGTTTTCTACTTTTTTTTTTTAGTCGAAGTTGTATCAGTTGCTGGAAGTCCTGAGCTTGTTAATTGCCTTTGAAGTTCTCAGACTCGACCATCTTGGCCCTTTGATTTCCTTGAAGTTTGCAAACGTATCCGAAATACTTGACTCTCGTAAGCAAATGAGTTGAGTTAAGTCGAGCCGTTTACGAGCTTTAAGCTAGGCCAGAGCTTCTTCGCCCTTAATTCAATTGAATTGCCTAAAGTTTCTGCGATTGTTGATTGTCTTTGAGGCTTTCAAGCTCGACTATTTGATTCTTGGATCACCTTCAAGCTTATTGAAAAAAAAAAAAAATAGAGCTGAGTTAAGCTTCTGAACCGTTCACTAATTTTAAAATAGAATTAAAGTCTTTAATTAAATAAAGTTTTTGTGATTAAGTAAGCTCAGTGAAGTTTCTGAGGTTGTTAACTGTCTCCGAGGCCTTCAAGATCGATTACCTTGAAGCTTATCGAAAAAGAAAATGAGCTGAGTTAAGCTTCTGAACCATTCACTAGTTTTAAAATCGAATTAAAGCTTCTCTGACTTCAATTAAATAAAGTTTTTGTGATTAAGTGAGCTCAGTGAAGTTGTTAACTGTCCCCGAGGCTTTCAAGCTTGAGTACTTGACTCTTCGATCATCTTGAAGCTTCCAAACATACTCGAGGTACTTGAAATTAATAAAGAACCGAGCTGAGCTAAGCTGAACTCGCTCACGAGTTTTTTAGTCGGACTAAAACTATTCTGCTTTTAGTTCAATAAAGTTGCCTAAAGCCTCAGTGAGCTTGTTAATTGTCTTTGGGGCTTTTAAGCTTGAGTACTTGGCTCTTCGACCATGTTGAAGCTTCCAAACATGACTGAAGTATTTGACAGTTGTCTGAGAGTGACTGACGCTTCTGTACCTTTGTTTCTACTGAGTTTTTCGAAAGTTACCTCAAATTTCTATAACCGAGTAAGCTCAGTGAAGCTTCTGAGACTGATTAATTGTCTGTGCAGCTTAGTCTTAGCTAGAATTCTTAGCTTCTAGACCACCTTGAAGTTTCCAAACTTGTTTAAAACACTTGAATCTTTAAGCAGGTGAGTTACTTAATCTTCTGAGCATTCCTCGAGTTTTGAAACTTGACTAAAGTCTTTCGAAAATGAACCTTAATCTTGATAAGTAAAGTTGAGTGAAAATATCCTATTTTTTCGTGATTTCTTGGCGTGTTCCAACATGACTGCGATTAAGTAGGCTCAGTGAAGACTTTCAAGCTTGAGTACTTGACTCTTCGATAATCTTGAAGCTTCCAAACATACACGAGGTACTTGAAATTAATAAAGAAATGAGCCGAGTTAAGCTTAAGTTTTTAAGTCGGACTCAATCTATTCTGCTTTTACTTCAATTAAGTTGCCTAAAGCTTCAGTGAGCTTGTTAATTGTCTTTGCGGCTTTTAAGCTTGAGAACTTGGCTCTTCGACCATCTTGAAGCTTCCAAACATGGCTGAAGTATTTGACAGTTTTCTGAGTGTGACTAAAGCTTCTGTGCCTCTGTTTCTACTGAGTTTTTCGAAAGTTGCCTCAAATTTCTGCGTTCGAGTAAGCTCGGTGAAGCTTCTGAGATTGATTAAGTGTCTTTGCAGCTTTCGAACTTGAATTCTTAGCTTTGCTAAGCACTTGAACCTTTAAGCAGGTGAGTTTAATTAAATAATCTCCTGAGCTTTCGTTGAGTTTTGAAACTTGACTCTCTTTCGAAAATGAACCTCAATCTTGATAAATCAAGTTGAGTGAAAATATCCGTTTTTTTTTTTTGGTGTGCCTTAACATGATCGCCTCTCCCCCTACCTCTCACTTCTTCGTGGAGTTACGCAATCAGAAGACGTATGGCCGTAAACTTATCGGCAGAAGTGACATAAAAAAAAATGTTTTTGTGTGGTCGTGATCAGGTTTAAGTTCAGTTTCTCTCTCTGTATTCACTACCATGCTTTGGTGACCGAAAATTAATTTATTTGCCAATTGGTTACATTATTAGAAAGTAACAACTGCTTTATTTGATGTACAGAATGCAGTTTCTTCTCTTTTGGATTTGTTTTCTATTGATTCGTATGATACCGTATTGAACTTGTTCTGAATGATATCGTTTTGAATTAATCTTCAATTACCTATACAGCTATTGCAAAAAGTCAAACTTACGCTTAATAATAGGAATTCTTAGTAATTGGTTCGAAATCGTTTATTCTAAGGACGTTTGCTTGAAATTCACTTCTCGTCTTGAGGTTTTATCTTTTTTTAATTATGAGATCATCACTTGTTCTTCTTACTTTCTTCAAAAATTTTCCGTTTTCTCCTTGGGTTTCTCGATCGTAATTTTTTTGTTTTGTTTTTGCTCGTTTCCATTTTTCGTTCTTCGTTTTTTTTTTTCGTAAACGTTGCGATTGTCACTTGTTTTCATGCAAGAGAAATTTTGTACAAAAACAAATGCCAATCGCAACGTTTACAACCCCCAATCCACCGGGTATAGTACGTTCAAATTCCATGGCCTGTCCAGAATGGAAGTACAACAATGTCCAGAATGGAAGTAAACAATGACCACAAGTACCACAATAAAAAAAGTAAAAAAAAATACTAGAAATCAGAACTCGCTGGAATAGTAACACAGCGCGAGCACGTCCGGTCAGAATCACCAGCATATTTTGTTACAAAGTTATTAATTACTAATAAAAATAATTTAAAAAATAATGTCGCAAGACGTGGATAGGTATCGCCAGGTTTACCAACGAAGTACCAAGGAACCAAGCCAGTTACGAAAGTACCAAGTTTGTTTACCAAAGTACCAGTTTGACCAACACTGTTCGTGACGACAGCCGCATTTTATTTGGTTCACAAACCGGAAATTCCGATCACAAACAAAATTCTGTATGATAATATGTAATGTAAGTACTTCCTAATTTATTTCTCATTAATTTAGCGACCGGTTTCGATTGTTAAATCATCATCAGGCCTAGAATACAAAGTTAAAGATGTAAAAAGAAATATACAAAGAATAAAATTGTATGTTTGAATGAAATCAGAATATAAACCAACATAATTGAGAACAAAGAAAATGAAACATGTGTTGTACAATAAGAAAGAAAATATCTTCTATTCACAAACACAAGAACAGAAAACTTTAAAACAACTCAAACAAAAAAAATTCAAGAACAAAACGTCATTATAACAAAAGCAGATAAAAACGCAGGTATGGTGCTTATGAACAAAATTGATTACATTAACAAAACAGAAAACTTTCTAATAGACAACAAATTCATAACTATTACTAAAAATCCACTTACTAACCTAATCAACAACACCAAAATAATACTAAAAGAAACTAAAAACACTACTTCTTCATACATAGATGAAAAACTTTTTAAAAATCTTATTCCAATGAACCCCACTTTACCAAGGCTTTATGCACAACCTAAACTTCATAAGATTAATAACCCAATACGACCAATAGTTAATTCCATAAATTCGCCCACATACAAACTTAACAAAATTTTAATAAATATTTTCAGTTCAATAACAGAACACAAAACTAAACACACAATAAACAGCACCAATCAACTCATAAACGAACTTAACACAATAAACCTAAATCATACAGACATTCTTAGTTCATTCGACATCATTAATTTATACACAAATATTCCAATAAACGAATCTCTAGATATAATAAAAAACATATTACAACAAAATATGACCAACACACAAGACATAAACAACATTATTAAATTATTTCAATTAACTACCACACACACACACTGCCAATGTAATAATAATTATTACAAAATGACAGACGGGCTCCCAATGGGGGCTCCTAACGCATTTCTCATATCAAACATATTCATAGATCATCTAGAAGAAATAATACATAATACAACTAAATATAATAAATATATAAAATTTTGGAAAAGATACGTTGATGACATAATATGTATATGGACAAGTGATTTAAAAACTTTAGAAAATTTCCATGAATACATAAATAACCTACATAATAATATAAAATTCACATTAGAAATCGAAGATAATAATACAACTTTACAAACTTTTTAATACAAACTTTCTTGACCTAACACTTACAAAAATAAATAACAAATTACAATTTAAAATATATCACAAACCCACACAAACAGATATCATACCAAACAATTCACAACATCCTCAAAATCACAAGAAAGCAGGATTCAACTATTATCTTAATCGAATAAATAATATACCTCTTACAACAGAACACAAAATTGAAGAAATAAACATAATAAATCAAATGGCACATAATAATAAATATAATCCAAACATTATAGACAAAATACAAAATGAAATTAATAATAATAATAATTACAAAATTTTAACATTCCAAGGAACAATCAATTACAAAATACATAAAATCTTAAATAAACATAACATAAATACAATATCTACACAAAAAAGAAACATCCTAACACAATTACAAAACAATAAAGACAAAATAAACATATTAAATAAAAATGGAGTTTATCAACTATTTTGTAATAATTGTCCAGCCATATACATTGGTGCAACTGGACGTAACAAAAAAACACGAATAAATGAAGATACTAGAAATAAAATAACTTCTAATGTAGGAAAAGACCTACACGAAACCGGACACACTTTAGATTACAATAAAACTAAACTTCTACATGAACAAAATAAAAATTTCAAACTTACTCTCCTAGAAGCATACGAAATACATAATGTAAAAAAACAACAAAACATTATTTGTTTAAATGATCAAATCAATTTACATTTCAAACCAATTTTCACTTATTTAAAATAATTCATTTTGTCAAGTTACCAATTTCATGTTGTCATCACTGATTCACTAACTTCATTTCAGTATACTTTCTTCTTCCTTCTAGTGAATGTTGTTTTTCAAATTTATTATCAAATTTTGACGATAGTGGTGAGTATTGTTCATAATAGCCATACATATAAAAATGCTGCGTATTAACGATATTTCATGTATTCAATACGATACAATTATTCATTTATAGCATTTCTTAACCTCACTTATTGTACAACACATGTTTCATTTTCTTTGTTCTCAATTATGTTGGTTTATATTCTGATTTCATTCAAACGTACAATTTTATTCTTTGTATATTTCTTTTTACATCTTTAACTTTGTATTCTAGGCCTGATGATGATTTAACAATCGAAACCGGTCGCTAAATTAATGAGAAATAAATTAGGAAGTACTTACATTACATATTATCATTTAATTACCTAATTATGGACAACACACACATTCAAAATTCTGTTTGTTGGATCAAGTTGGTCCATTTGTTTTTCTTATTTACCTCGGGAATTTTTCTTCTTTTCCATTTCTCGTCGTCAAAAAATATGGTTTTTATTTTTTGTGAGTTTGAAGCATGTCAGTAGGGGAGAGTCCGTTAGTTGTGCGCGGCGTGCCCTTGGCAGGCAATAGATTACTTTATGTAATACATGTGGCGCTATCTCTGAACCAGTATCTAAAGCTTAGTGTGACAGACGTTCAACTTACCGACTTTATGACAGGTGAAATCCGAAATACGGCATTTTGATGTAATTTTCCGTTTGTGGGAAATAAACCGTAAGTCTCACAATATGCAAGTTCTTGAGTCAACTATTGTATGAAAATGTTCATTGGACCTTTGTCGACATCTTCACCTTATTCATTTATTGCTAGAAAAACTGATATGTTCTTTCAAATATGACCAAAACCACCAAATCCGAGTAGGTTACCCGAATTGTATTTTTTCATTGCTGAGCCGAAATAATTTCTAAAACTATGACCTCAAAATTAGCAGATGCCGAAATATGAGCGGAAAACTGAACGACCGAAAACATAGACCAAGCATTAGCCTCTGTAAGGAATGGCGAATCAATTAGAAAAGCTGGGCGAAAATTTGGTATCCCGGAGTCAACTATTCGAAAATGGAAAAAGGCTCACGACGAAGGACCTGCAATAGTTCAACCTAAATTGGGTAAGCATCCTGTATTTCAAACGAACAGGAACAAGCTTTAGCGAACCATGCCATAACGATGGCCAAACTATTGCATGAAATAACTCGAAACCAACTTCGAAAATTCGCTTATTTCCTATGCAGAAGCAAATAAAATACGGAACAATTTCAATACGGTGACCAAAATGGCTGGCAAAGACTGGTACTACAGATTTTTGAAAAGACACCCATTTTTCTCTTTGCGAAAACCAGGGCCAACCAGTATAAATAGGATCTGTATAGGATATATGTATAGGATCAGTATAAATAGGTTCTTTAACGAAGAACAAGTATTAGAGTTTTTCAAAAATTTGAAGAACGTTTATGAAATATACCACTTCCAGGGCGACTAGATTTTCAACGTTGACGTAACGGGGATTTCTACTGTTCAAAAACCAGCCAGACGTCTCGCTCCTAAAGGCATTAAACAATTTGGAGCAAAAACTTCCGGAGAACGTGGACAGTTTTAGTGACCTGTCGCTTCAATGCAACTGGTACATATTATGTTCCTCCAATGTTTATTTTTCCGAGGACCAGAATGACAAACACTTTAGAAAAAAATGGGCCTTCAAACGCTCTCTATGGCTGTTCCAAGTCCGGCTGGAGTAATGAGGAATTATTTGTCAAGTGGCTTGAGCATTCCAAGAGAAATGTCAAACCTTCTAGAAATGACCCAGTAACAGTAACTCCTCACTCATCTCATAGGCTACAGACTCTGGATCTAACTACTTTTTATGGTCCACTAAAAACATCATTCAATCATTAATGTGATATTCATCTGCTGCACGCTGAAAGGATCACTCCATATGACTTGGCGGAGCTGTTCCAAAAAGCCTATAGCCGAGTTACATCCATCGAAAAGGCACAATCAGGTTTCCGGACTTCCGGAATATGGCCTTACCAACCTCATAAGTTTACCAAAGAGGATTTTCTACCGGCCATTCATCATACTCCTACAATCGAATTGGAAGGCGAAGAAAATCCAGGAGAAGATCCAAATTCTTCTTCAACATCAACAACTACCCTGGCCGAAGTTCCCGGGCTAAGTTCCAAACCAATTAGACTAGATGAGAAGCCTCTTTTATATTCAGTTAAAGACTTGAGCCCTATTCCGGCACCAAAGAATAAAAAGAGCCAAAACTCAACAAAGAAAGAAATAAAAGTTGCAAATTCTTACAGAAATTCCAATCAGAGAAACTTTGGAAATATCAGAGGCTGAAAACAGTGCAAGGCAAGAACTTAAAGGACAAATTGACTGGTGAGCAGTAGCAGAAACCGAATAATAAGAAAAAGGCGAAGACCAACTTGAAACCTTCCACTAAAAATAAAAATAAGTTTGTTAAAAGGAAAATTTTCGAGGAGAGCGACTCGGATGAACAAATATCGGCCAGTGAACTATGCGACGACGATGAGCTTGACGTTATTCAGACAAATGACGAGAAGTGTGTTTGATTTGTGACGATGGCAGCAAGAAGGATGAAGTCTGATATCAGTGCTCCATTTGCAAAGGATAGGCTCATGCTTTGTGTACTGGAACCGATACCTCAGAAGGGTACATTTGTGATTGCTGACTTTCGAGCTTAATAATATTTTGTTTTGAAATTATTTTGTTTCAATGTTTAATCGTTTTGATGTTTTGATATTTTCGATAAAAATACATTCATATTTACTTGCTTTTGTTATCATCACTTCAGTTTCATCTAATTTCTGCAATAATTTTCAGCGCACAATAACCCGACATGTGCGCACCATTACCCACGTATTTACGCGTCTGGTAATCGTACGCTGAGATACTTTTTCCAATTTTCGATCTCTATAAGCAATGAGCACCTTTTACGTTAAAAATGATAATGAGTCGTTATAGAAAACATGTTGGAGAACCCCTATGACCAATATCAGGTTTCTATTGCTAGTCGTTTGAGAAATATGTATAGAATTTTTGCGCATAATAAACCGACTCTCCCCTACCTGTGGTTCCGGCCTTAATGCACGTGTGGTTAAGAAAAAGATCTTTGCTTTCATTAAAGTTCGCAGCGACGGAGAAAACAAGTGACTCACGAACTTGCATCACAGATCTCTTAGGAGTCAACTACAAACCTCGATATGCTCGTGGTGATGCTCGTCTATCTTTCTCTCTAATGATTTTATATTTTCTGGTATTAATAATCGTTCTTAAGCAAGGCTCTGACTTTCAGTTGTACATATACACTGGGAAAGATTTTTATCTTCCATCGTTCTTCACGGTGTAGTTCAGAGGTCATCGCAATTTGATTCGATTAGTATCAGCGTCGTTTCACAGAGATTGCGCTTGAAGCTCTCGAATGTAATACTTAATTATCAGTAATTATGGTCACATATGTTTACGTTCGTGTGGAAAACCCGACTTGTTGATGCTAGCGAACACGAAAAAACCGCAGGTTATGTAAATGAACGCATTGTTTCGTTTTCCGTGCATTAATCACCTGTTTCAGAATTAGAGGCGAAAGCAGAAACAAATTAAAAAAAAACGTGCGCTTGAAAAGTCTACAAGATTCAGGTTGGCGCAGAAAATTAATTCCGGTAGATGTTGACGTTTTTGATGGGGGTCCTTCAAGCGACCTTGGAAACAATGCAGCTTGGTTTCTAACCGTTAGAAATGGATGTAATTAAATTTTTCCTTTATTGAAATTATTAAGTATGTCAGTTCGTGGGAGTCCTTGCAAACACTATAAGGCGAATCCCATGTAAATGATCTACACTCAGAGCCCTTTAAAAAATTATTGCAGTTCTAAAAGAAGTTGAGTTGGCAACAGAATTTCACCCTACTTCAATGGAGGGGATAGGAACATCCGCCTTTTAAGCCAATAGGCGAAAATGTTATCTGCTTTTCTTTTGGTAAGGAAATTTAAAAAAGTTTTCCTTATTATTTTATTTTAAATGTGTGACCTCGCTCGGGCAACAATAATGTACGTCGATTAACAACAAAACGAAAAAGTCTTACCGTATGCTGTCGCGTCCAGGAAAACCGCCAACCAAAACAGTACCAGGCCCAGGAGCATCGCGAATCTGTTACTCCTCACTTGGATTTTTGTTCATCAACGTTGATGATTTCGCCGAACTTCCTCGACGAATATTGAAGTTGGACTGGTCTCCTTGAAGACACGATATTCAAGTTTAAAAGGCATGTGCGCATGAGCTCAGCCACTTCTAGAAAACAGCAGGTTGTCGCAAATAGTTTTGTGATCTTCTCTCAGAAGGTCTTTGTCGATTTTGACAGGGCCTCACTCACTTTCGTACTTGTTTGTTAAGAATTTATTTATCAACAAGATAAACATGGAACTTCAAGATCCCAAAGTTGAAGTCCAGTTGAATTCTACTTGGCCTACCGCAGTGATGGCCCGCTAGAATATTTAGAGTGACCCTTGTAGATATTTATAAAGCATAAAAAAATTTCGAATTATTTTCATCATGGACTTCTTTGCCCTATAAGTGTTATTTTATTTTATTCTTCGTTTACTTCGTTGTTTGGTTCAACGAATAAATAAAAGTCACCATACTTGTCCTTATTTTTGTGCGTCAATAAAAAAAATGGAAATTCAAAACTTGAAATGAATAAACGCAATTAAAGAAAGAAATCTTCAAACGACTAAACTAACCACGCCAAATGTTATTACTCCAATGACGAGAGACGTCAAAACGCGAAGAACGGATCCGTTTTTCGCTCACAAAATAAATAAAGCCAAATTCCTGTTCAAACTATGCTTGGTTGTGCCACGTTAACGTTTTCTACGCAATCTATAACATCTTTTCACAAATAAATTGAAACGCTCCAATCCCTTTGCGATATAAACCCGTGTTTCCACCAGCTAAATCAACGTAGTTGTCGCGGTCACGAGAGGGAGCTGCTAAAGCGATGTATGGTGAATACGCCTTAGTTTACTGACGCCATCTTGGAGCCGTGTGGTTGAATCGAATCGTCACGTCCGCCTGTCGTTGAGTAGCTTCGTCATTACCAGAAATAGCCCATCAGGCTAGGCCCAAACGAAAGCGTAGATAAAAGAAAAAAGACACGTGTTACGACCTGAACTGCGCACAAAGTTGCTGATAGAGATCCTACCTGATTATTTGCAGAAATCAGGCTTCGAAAAGGCCTGGAAGAAAGTCTTTTGTTGCTTAGCAGCCACTTAATCAAATCTCGGAGTAATATCCTCCGTTTGAACTTCACTTTGAACAAAACAGTTTGGTGAATTGCTCAACATGGCGGAAGAGCACAAACACGCGAGGCAAAACAATCCGATAATCCATCCTTAAAATATTTAAACAAAAAAAAACACTGGGCGAGAAGTAACAAGGCTAAACGGATTTGGCGCGGTCGTTCACGTGTGGGGTTTCACGGATAAACACTGCGAAGGGGGTTGCTAGGTAACGACAGCAGAATTACGCGGGGGAGTGAGTGAAATAGAACAGTTTCGTGCGGCGGAAGTTGTATAAGTCTTTCTTACCTGATTATCTAGAGAAATCAGGCTTCGAGTAATATCCTCCGTTTAAACTTCACTTTAAACAAAACAGTTTGGCGAATTTCTCAACATGGCAGTAGAGTCCAAAAACACGAGGCTTACGCTAGGCGAGGAGCAACAATACTGAGCGGAGCTGGCGCGGTCGTTCACGAGCGGGGGTTGACGGATTGAACACTTCCATCGAGACGTGACGGCTGAATTACGTAAAGTGACTGAAATAGAACGCCGCCTGGCGGAAATTATTGAAATTAAAATCAATTAATTTTCCCCCGCAGTGTGAATTCGGTAGTAAAGAAAAAAATTCTTTCCGCGAGTGTTTTTAGTTTGGTTATGAAAAAATTTAAGTAAGTCGTAAGCGAAACGTCTTCGAAATTAAAGCGTCCCAAAAATTTGGATTACGAGAAGATAATTAGATTCAACGTTCGGTGAGCTAAGAAGTCAATTCGTTTGCTGCGAATTCTGAAATGAACGAGAGTCTTAAATGTGGTGCTGAATTCCGTTTCTTCTCTCTTCAAAATCGGGCGAGAAAGAACGAAAAGTTTTTGTATGAAGTCAGAGGTTTTGGACTTCCATCTCTTGCACCCTTTTCGATTATTTGTCCTGAACTAAACACCGACTGGCCGTTACGATATTTAAAATAAATCTCGGGAGTAATATCCTCATTTGAACTTTACTTTAAACAAAACAGTTTGGTGAATTTATCAAGACGGCTGAAGAGCTAAAAAACACGAGGCGTCCGCTAAGGGAGGAGCGACAATACTGAGCGGAATTGGTGCGGTCGTTCACGAGCGGGGGTTGACGGAATGGAAGTGAATGGAATAGAACAACCCCATGTGGGGGAAGTTATTGCATTTGTCTACTGGTGCACTACTTTGCAATCTTTCGATGTGAATGTTGAAATCGTAACGAGATTTTTTCTAGGAAACCTTTTATTTTATGATGTTATTATTATTTTTTTTCAAATACAGGTTTGAGATTATCGTCACGACCAAACGATGCTTTCTATCCAATTTACGTAACTCGCCACCCTCGTGTACACGCCGGGTGTGCTGCCACACTGACCGTAGGAGGTCACCCCCACGACATAAAGCGCAGTTCCGTTTATAACTTGGGCAGGTCCACCTGAATCCCCCTGAAAAATTCCATGAAAACGAGCTTTTATTTGAAGTCTTGAAGTACTTACCTGACACGTGTCTCGGATTTCGTCGTCGTACGAAACCGCGCACATCTGTGATGTGATAATGTCTTTGGCTAAGGGGTTAATTTTGCGCCTGTCACTGCACGAGATAATATCGAAGGCCTTCAATGTCGTTTTTAGCAAGATGGAACTTTTAATTTCTGAAAAGACAAAAAAATCCTATTAATTGTGTCCTAATTTCGACACCAATCAGGTACCTTTTGAAGTTGAGGTAACTCCCCAACCAGAAACGATGATATGTTCTTTTGGATCTGTTTGGTGTAGGTAAAGACAAGCAGGTGATACGTACTCGTTTATGGTTGCCGACTTCTCGAGTCGTAGAAGAGCTATGTCGTTGTATCTGGTGTTTGCGTTATACTCCGAGGAGTACACTTTATTAACTTTAAGGTCTTGAGGAGTTAGATCGTCCGAGCCTTCTGCTATGTCTAGTTTACCTAGGCGAACCGCAAATACGTCTAACCTGAAAGGGGTGCGAAAAAATTAGTAGGTATCATGTTCAATACAATTCTCACCTAACTTTACTTACGTTACTTGTGCGTTATCCGAAGGAGCACTAAGACAATGTGCGGCGGTCAATACGTAATCGTAGCTTATCAAACTTCCCCCGCACTTGCCCCAAACTATTACGCTTCCGTTTCTCGAATAACCAAGTGCCGCCTAAAATTATTACGCAATATTTATAACAACAGAAACGAACCTACAGAATATGAATGGATACCATGTGTGGGAATTCCCCGGCGATAGCTGGTACACCTCCAATAATTTGACCTTGCCCAGGGAAGACCCTGGTTTTGGTAAAGGCAATGCAAGCTGCAATGGAATACATTTATGAACAAAAATGGGAACCATGAGCCCTCACCCCCCTACCTTCTTTAGCATTCTTGGGTTTCAATCTCGTTGTAATATAGGGAAAGATTTTCTCCTCTTTCGGGCAACAAATGACTTCTTCATCTCCGTACCAACCGCATCGAACGTACCTATGATGCTTCAGTTTGTTGTCGACGGTGTCCACCGCGCTCGCACATTTGCTTACCCTTGTGCACTCCTCAGTGTTTTTACATGTTACGTCTTCTTCTAATTCGTAATCTTGATCTATAAATAAATAATGTTGTGTTTTTTTATTTTTCAATCTAAATATTTTGGTATAATTTTTTTGAGGTTGATTTTAAAGTATAATTTTAGAAGACGTCCTAACAAAGATATTCCCGAGTAACGTACATATTTCCTTCATAAAGACTCGGAAGTGTTCGATTTCCAAACTAAATGTAAACCCCGCGTTTTCCCAAATCAAGGTAATTCGCGTAATGCAAATCAGAAATCAGAATGTAATTAGTTCTGTTGTTGTCAGAGCCTGTAAGCTCTAATAGTTAAGGTGTAGTGTTGAGCTTTTAAACCATGTAAGTGTAATATTGTGGAACTAACTGTTTTAATTTATGTATAATATATTATTTAAGCTATGCCCCTTGTTTCGATTAATACCGTAACATTTTATACTGTTAAGGTAATAATTTAAGTAACATGAAATAAGGGTCGTAGCTCAGTATAACAAAACATTTATTAACAATTAATTACAACTACAATTACTTACATCTTATATTTTAGTCACAACAACTCAGACTACATGACACTCTGACTAGATGTTACGGTAATAATTTAAGTAACAATATGCAGGATGTAATCGAATAAGTTTCACTTATTAAAGGTCGTCTTACACTTGTTAAATTTGATAACAATTTTGTTACAAAGTGAGAGAAATAGGCTACCACAGTGAATGCTGATTGGTTGAATTGGCACTTCTCGCTCACTTCGTAACAAATTTTACGTAAAAAATATCCTAGTGTAATACGGCTCTAATACTGTAAGTTCTTCATCAGATAAGTAATTAATTCTGCAATGGTTTTGCTCAAAATTTAAAAACTGACCTACCACAATACCGCATCGCCTTTTGCTTGGAAAGCTCTGCTCGTTCGTCGGTGTGCCTGCCGTTTTTATAAACACATCGTAAAACGATACTGTCTTAGCCTTCGGGTTGATTGGGGTGCATAGGTTTATCAGAGAGTAGAGCTTTAAGACAATGATTTAAAAAAATTAATACCTCTTTATTACGTTAAATAATTAATTTAGTTGAGGGTGGTTTGTCCGTTAAAATTGGGGGTCGTTCGCGGCGACTGGGGTTGTTGATTCGTCTAAGACGGAACAGCGGCGACGTTTCCTTAGCCGGGGAAGACTGGCGAAGTTCGAGGCCGGTCCGTCACTGGCGTGGTGGGTCAAGGTCGGTCTCAGGCCAGGGCAGAACTACGGTGGTGTCTTCTCTCGGACAGCTGGCGAGGGAGATGGTCCTCGTTCTCTTAGGACGGGTTCGGCAATGCTGTCGGCGGTAGTGGCAGATGATGTGGCTGCAGCAACGCTGATGCTGGGGTGGCGACGAACGGCGATGCTGGGCGGCGGCGACGGCGTGGTTGGGGCAATGTTGCTGGACGACGATGTTGGGCGTCCCCTCGTAGAGTTGGCACTTAGTGCCCACTGAGTCGGTCCGGTGGCAACGACTGGCTTCCCAATTCTGGCCTGCACTTTAAATACACGTTTTTTGCCTATTCGCGCGTTGCATTTTTCGTCACTTGCTTTGTGTCTGTTTGCGGCATTAGTATACGCGCGTGGCCCTGTTTGTAACAAATTCCGCTGATGTGTTATTATGAAATATGAACCTTTACGTTACGTTGTATTAGTTACCTCAATTACACAAGTTCGCGTTTAAATCCTTCTTATGTTTTTTATTCGCGGAACACAGAAAAAAACCCCTCGTGGTTTTTAGAAAATTCCCCCTCGTAACAATACATTCCGTAAATGTCGCGGTCGCTGGGTCAGTGTCGCCCGCAACACAATTCGATAACGGAATCTTCGTCCGTCTGTTTCATTAGGTAATCGATAAAATAATTATATATATTAGCTCTACAGACCCATAATAAGGCAAAGAAAATGCAAAAAATAGAAGTACAAAATACAAATTAAAAAAGAAATTAATAAACAAAGGACAATTAATTTTACAGAAAATTTTGGTAGATTAATAAATTTAAAAAAATATTTGTGAGGGACGGTAACAAAACAAAAGAAACAAATGAACAAAAAAAAAACCAAAAGACAATCGATTTTAGAGTACAATTCGGTAGATTCTTAAATTAAAAAGAAATAGTTGGAAACAGTGACAAAACAAGTAATTTTACAATACGATACAAATATGCTCAATTTCTTCCTTTAATGACAAGTGACATTCTCTTACTGACCTTCCGCACTGCGGGGAATAGCTAGAGAATCACCTCCGTAAAAACAAATAAGGGAAAAACTTTCGGCATGTTTTAAGAGATGGCGTTGATGACTGTCAGTTGAAACTTTTTTAGAAAGAAAATCCCTTAATCCCTAATTATTTTAAAAAGGAAACATGTGAAGGGATTTTTTCCTTGAGTTGGTAACACAGATGTGAATACAGAGCGTGTAAGAACAAGTGTGTGGAGGTTGACAATACAGTAAGTAGGTTGGCATCAATGTAAAGTTGGCAGATACATTTTTAATTTGAAGTTTTTAATTTAAATTTAACCATTCTGGATTTCATAGATTATAGGTTAGAATCGTTACATTAGTTAAAGCTCCACCTATTTCTCTTTATCTTTTTCAGTGTTTTTTTTTAATTCTTCTTATTCGGGAACGCCTTTCTTGCATTTAGTTCGTACATCGGTGAACAGATGGACCTTTAACTAATGTGCAGGAGTTACATATTCTTCAGTTTCTTTATTATCTGTCTAATTTTTTTTAATTTTAAAATTATCTGGTTTTTCTCTTCAGTTGTTGGACAACAGACGGTGTATTTTTTCCTTAATTTACTAAATAGAATTGATACTTTACTGTTAAAATGTGTAGTTTAATTCAGCTATCAATCGATGGATGGCGCATGAGTTGTAGTTTCTTAGATTTCAAAATTTTCCTTCGTTTTCTTTAATGTTTCGCTTTCTCTTTGTCTTCTTTTTCACGGAATCTTTTCATCCTTCTTGCGTTTAATTAATTCATTGGTCTACATACATGTGGCACTTTAGCTACAAATTAAATTACCTACATTTATAGCTTGTGATACCCTGCCTGATCAGTGATCACTGAATCACTCTTGCCAATTCACTGATTTTCTCTTTAGATCTGGTGACTTTCTGTTGAAATTCCGGACAAATTTTAGTAAATTCAGACAATCTGAAATGTAGTGATTTTGTGACCCGTTCGGTGACATAATTATCATAGTGAATTTTTCATTTAGTAATAACCAATTTAGTATTTTTTTAAATTTTGTGATGACATCCGCCAGCCATGTCCCCAAACGTAACAATCGCTAAAGAATATTCAGTGTTACCAACGTGTGAAAAACAGGAATCCCCAATTTGTTGCTAAATTCAGGAATAAATTTATACAAAAAAATGTAGAAAAGAAAACAAACAAAAGACAGTTGATTGACGGTGCAATTGAGTGGTTTAGTATGTAATTTAAAAAAAAAACAACAATTTCAAAAGAATGGTGATAAAATAAAGAAAACAAAACAATGAAAATTCAAAAAATAAATAATAAAATTCCAAAATACGATAATAAAAACAAAAGACAATTTAATAGATTAATATTTTTTAAATATGTACGATGAGAAAATAAAGGAAAAGAAAATTAAAAAAAAAATTTAAAATAAAAAAAAAATTAAAATTGTAAGATTTTCTAGCATTTAAATAATCGAGCTTTTTTGTTTCTTGCATTTGTTAAACAATCGATCGTCTTTTGTTTATGTTTTTTGTCAAAACTATCAACTCCAATTTTCTTTTGTAGTTTCAGCGGTCTTTTAATACTGAGACCAGTGTTTCCAAACCTAATACGCTTAAATAGAATATTGTTTAAAAAAAAATTTTTCAATAATGTAACGATTTTTTAGGTTCTATTATTTTTATTTTAATCAAAACACGAAATAGTTAATAATCTAATTTATTTAAAAGTAACACTAATTAACTCTAACTTAAGAATAATTTATTTATAAACTAATAAGTAATTTATGTTAACAGCCGAGCGAATATTTATAACGCGACTTCAATTTCGAACTGTCCACTTGATTAATTAACGTCGAACTGTCTCCCGTTTGGCTGCGTGCATTTTTATATGCCGGGGTTGTTTCTCGCGAACATTCTCGCTCCTTCGACAGAGAGTCTCGGACCATCGTTGACGTGATATCGAAGCTTCTCGTCTAAGGCGCGTCGTTGTTGACGCATCAGACGGGCTGGGACCGCAAACGTCACACTGCCCCCTTCTTAAAAACGTTTCGTCTCGGAACGTTCCTTGTGATAGCCTTGAAGGAAAATGTCGAAATCGGCATGCTGGTCCCTCTTTACAACATCCGGTCTGGAAGAAATAGCAGTCTACGGTTTTCCTACTGCCAACAGCTGCCTGTGGGTGGTGACTGCAGACTAGAACTTCAATTCCCGTTCCGTTGAAGATGACTTCTATCATGCTGCGAACGACCCTCCAGTCCAGCCCATCTAGTCCGCAGCCTATCTTGGGAATGGCTAATTTCGTCTCCTTGCCTTCCACCAACTGTCTCTTCAGGCTCCATAAAGCTCTCCAAATACTGCGATAGTCAGGCTTACTGCTTGATGTCTTCTTGGTGACTAAGTAGTACACGTGTCGTCTTCGTTCCGCCTCCGTGTGAATGATCTGCAGGCTCTTGCCCACCATGGGGTGCTGTCTTAGGAGTTCCTCGACCTGACCAAATTTCTTCCGGAAGACTTGGGCTATCCCCTTGGACATCCTTAGGTCTTCTGCCACACAGTGGGCCAGACTGTACTCTGGTGACACTTGAAAAAGGTCTTGCTGTCTCTCTGTGGTCACTCCGAATCGCGCCTTACTTCCTGTGGCGTGATGAAACATGAAGGTTTCGAAGTTTACTTCGGAAACTTGCGTCCGTTGTACTGTCCCCTCATTTTCTTCTCCGTTGTAAGGAGCCATTCGGTTGAAGTGGATAACCTTGGGTTTGCCATGCGGAATCTTCCTGATGCGGTAGATGACATCGTTGATCCGTTTCATCACTTTGTAAGGACCTTCCCAAGATGTCTGCAGTTTTGGCGATAGACCTCGACGTCTTTGAGGATTATAAAGCCAGACCAGCGCTCCAGGTTCGTATCCCGCATTCTGAGCGTTGATGTCATAATGCTCCTTCATTCGGTCGCTGGATGTCTGTATGTTGTGACGAACTCGATTGTGAATGTCGTCCATTTTTCTGCGTAGACCGCTCACGTAGTCTTCGTCGGCAGGGATTTCGCCAGGCCTCACGCCAAATTTCAGATCGCAGGGCAGTCTTGGCTCTCGCCCAAATACCACTTTTGCTGGTGTCTCTCCTGTTGTTTCATGAACGGACGAACGGTATGCCAGTAGAAAAAGGGGAATGTACGTGTCCCAGTCTCTCTGATGATCGGAGACTACCTTGGACAAATGTCGGTTGATGGTTCTGTTGAATCTTTCCACCATTCCGTCTGACTGCGGGTGAAGTGCAGTGGTTCTAGTTTTCCGGACGCCGCGCCGAGCAGAGTACACACGTTCTTGAATAAAGCCGATTCAAAGTTCCTCCCTTGATCCGAATGCAGCTCCATGGGCGCGCCATACCGACTGATCCATTCTCGGACAAGGACTTCAGCAATAGTTATCGCCTCTTGGTTTGGTAGGGCGTATGCTTCAACCCACTTGCTAAAGTAGTCCATCACCACGACGATGTACTTATTTCCACTATTCGTTTGTGGAAATGGGCCGGCTACATCTATGGCAACTCTCTCAAAAGGACTTCCCACGTTATACTGTTTCATAGGAGCCTTGCCTCGTCTGTGGGGGCCGTTACTAGCTGCGCAGACTACGCACTTCCTACACCAGTCCTTTACATCTTCCTTGCAGTTCACCCAGTAGAATCGCTCGCGCACCTTTTCCATAGTCTTCTTGATTCCCAGATGCCCTCCCGAAGTTCCATCGTGAAGTTCCCTCAGAACTTCCGGCACCCTATTCTTGGGGATCAGTAACTGTGTCTTCTGTTCCGTGCCTTCCTGGTTCTCGATGGTTCGTTTCAGAAGACCATGATCCAGCACTATGGAGTCCCACTGCGCCCAGTACGATTTCACGGATGGTGCACACGGTGCTATCTCTTCCCAAGTAGGCCTTGCCTCCCTACTTTTCCATTCCAGCACCAATTTCAAATCCTGATCGTTCTCCTGGTCTCGTCGCAATTCTTCACCTTGCCATTTGTCGTCTACGATGGCCGTCCTCGCAGTCGTGGCCACTTTCTCCTCCAGCCGACTACAGTGCTTACAGTCTTCGGCACAAGGTCTTCTCGACAAAGCATCGGCATTTCTGTGGCTAGTTCCGGCCCGATGCTGGATTTCAAAATCGTATTCCTGAAGTCGTTCGATCCATCGTGCGACTTGTCCTTCAGGATTCTTGAATCGGAGGAGCCATTTTAAAGCGGCATGGTCCGTCCTCAGGAGAAAGTGTCTGCCATATAAGTACTTGTAGAAATGTTCTATGGACTTTACCACGGCTAGCAATTCCCTTCTAGTGACACAATAATTTCGTTCCGGCTTTGACAGGACTTTGCTGAAGTAGCCAATCACCTTTTCCTGCCCTTCTTGTATCTGGGACAGTACGCCACCGATACCAACATTGCTAGCGTCAGTGTCCACGATGAACTTGCCTTCTGGGAGAGGGTAACTTAGGATAGGAGCACTTATCAAGTACTGTTTGAGTTGTTCAAAACTAATTTGGCAATGTTGGTCCCATTCAAACGGACGACCTTCTTCGGTGAGTTTTGTCAACGGCTTAGCGATGTCCGCAAATCCGGGAACATAGCGCCGATAGTAAGTGCATAGGCCTAGAAAACTCCTTATCTGGTGTTTATTCTTGGGAGTTGGCCAGTCCTTCACGACCTGAATCTTCACTGGGTCCACGGCGATTCCATTCCCATTAACAATATGGCCTAGATAATTCACTTCCTTCTGGAACAGGTGGCACTTCTTGAGACTAAGCTTTAGTCCAGCTCCGCGAAGCCGCTGGAACACTCCTTCCAGGTTCTTCAGGTGGTCGTCGAAAGTTTTCCCCACCACAATTATGTCGTCCAGATATACCATGCACGTTGTCCAGGACAGACCCTTCAGAACCGTCTCCATCAGCCTCTCGAATGTCGCTGGTGCATTACATAACCCGAACGGCATCACCGTGAATTGCCATAGACCCATACCAAGGGAAAACGCCGTTTTTTCTCGATCTTCGGGCGCTAGTTCCACTTGCCAATAACCACTCTTTAGATCCAAGGTCGAGAAGATCTTTGAACCGGCCAGGGTGTCCAGGGTGTCATCAATCCGTGGCAGAGGATAGCTATCCTTTTTGGTGACGTTGTTGAGCAATCGATAGTCTACGCAGAACCGTGTGGATCCATCCTTCTTCTTCACAAGCACCACCGGTGACGCCCATGGACTGCTTGATGGCTCAATCACATTGTCTTTTTCCATCTCACGGATAATGCGTTCTGCTTCCTCACGCTTCGCCAATGGTAACCTCCTTGGAGCTTGACGGATGGGCCTTTCTTCCTCGGTCTCTATCTTGTGTTTGACTATGTCGGTTCTTCCCTTAGGTCCATTTTCTACCTCGAACACATCTTGATACTGACAGATCAGGTTCTTCGCTTTTGTCCTCTGTTCTGGAGTCAGTTCCTGGGCCGTCGACAGGGCCATTTCCAACAACTTCTTCGGGACCTTCGTTTCTTGTTGTACGTTTGTTTCTATTTGACGGGAGATGGAGGACACCATGGCACAGCTTCCCAAGATCGTACCTTTCTTGATGTTGACAGGGAAACAGTTCACATTCATTAGGCGAACTGGTATTTCCTTCTTTGCTGTCAACAATATTTTTCCAACGAGAACTCCTTTTCCAATCTTCTGATCGTCAGTGTTAGGTTCGACCATAATGACTTGCCCATCTTGGAAAGCGCCGTTCAGGTTTGCGTCGACTATAACCTCGGTTCTGCTAGGCAATACGACATCTTCTGCGAGAACAACTCGAGCGGTCACGTCCTCTCGTTGATGTAGAACCAACTCCTCGTTGTTAACCGCCATCACGCCACGCTTCAGATCCAATTGAAACCCATGAGCACACATGACGTCCATGCCCAGAATCGCTTCGTCCTCTATTTCTGCTACCAGCGCACGATGTTTGATGGGGGTCGATCCAATGGTAATGGTCACCTCTACTTCACCATGGACAGTCGCTGATGTTCCCGTTGTCGTCCTCAGTCTCCATTTAGTCGGCTCAGTGCGTCTTGATGACTTGATAACGTCGGGCCTCAAGATAGTCTTCGTCGCACCCGTATCCAATAACATGGTGTGAGGGATGTCATCAATGGTTGCATCCACGAAGACACTGCTGGTTAATCGCCGCAGGGCTATTACTTTTGTGGCTTTTGTCTTTGGGGGCCTTTGAATACGGGTCGACGTTTGCCCCTTTGCACCGACCCGGCTTAGTTTCCCTGTGGCTTCCTTCGTGGAGGATCTTGCCTGGCCTTGGGACACCGCCTGCGAACATGTCCCTCTTCTTGGCAGTTCCAACACACCAGCGGATTCTTCCGCCTCAGGACTTGTTCCACAATGCGGCGAATATCCTTCTCTGTGGTATTATCCTTGGGCCGCTCCTCTCCAGCAGATCGCACCTTGACGCTGGCGAGTTCTTCTTCTTGGAAGTCCATGGCAGCTCGTACCTTGACGTGTCCTCTTGAAACTTGCTTCGTCGCCTCGTATTCCAAGGCGTAGGCCAATGCGTTCTTGGATGTCTTAGGGTGGGCCATTCTTAATGCCTGCTGATTGTCCGGATCACGGATTCCACCCACGAAGGTCTGCAGCGTCAAACATTGCAGGAAATCATCAGGAGCTGCAGGATATGCCAACCGGGCTAGGCGCGCTACATCAGCCTCGAATTCCTGAAGACTCTCTCCGGATTTCTGGTAACGGTTTCTCAGCTGCGCATGGTACACGTCGGTCAGATGCGCCTGGCCGTAACGCATCTCCAGCCGGTTCACCAGCTTGTTGAAGTCTTCTTGTTCCTCTAGCGGCATCATTTATAGCACATCGATAGCGTCCCCCCTCAAGGCCACAATTAACGAAGTGGCTTTTTCACTGGCCCTCCATCCATTCGCTTTTGCTGCAGCTTCGAACTGTTTGAAATAGTTAGGCCAAGATGACTTCCCATCGAATGTCGGTGGTTTAATTTTTAATTTCGAAGTTTCCGCTGGCCCTACCACAGTTTGGGCCTCATTATTTTCTGGTACTTCTGCTGATGACGGATCCCCGGATATTCTCAATCCTGCCATGATTTGTTCGAGATTATTAATTTTGTTGTCCTGCTGGAATAGTATTTCTTCCACATTTTCTTGCAGATTCCTTGTCTCTTCTGATATTTTTACCACTAGTTTATCTTCGAGCCCTTTTGATTGCTCTAGAAATTCATCCTTCAAATTTCCAGACTGTTCTCGAAGTTTGTCTTCTAAATTTCTAGATTGTTCCAGCAGTTTAGTTTCCAGATTTGTCGACTGTTGTATCAATTTATTTTCTAAAATTTTCACGTTCTCTTCCGTGTTTCTAGAGTATTCCATTAATTTGTCTAGATCGTCTTTTAAATTTCCGGATTGTTCCAACAATTTATTTTGCAATTCATCTTTGAAGTTTCCAGATTGTTCCTTTAATTTATCCTCTAATATCTTACTTAAATCTGCAGGACCGCCCGAGATTTCAAATAGAAAGGTTTCTGGATTCTCCCCTGCTTCTAGTAGCGCTTGGTGTAGTCTCTCTTGCAAAATCGATTTCTTTCCGGAGATTTCCAATTCGCGCTCTTCTAATTCGGCTTTTAATTCGGTCACTTTTAACTCTTTTAACAATACTTTCCTTGAAGCCATTGTTTTTGTTTTTGACACTGATCTTTGTTTAATAATTTGTTTAAATTCAATTTAATTTTAATTGTTTATTTATTTCCACGAACCTCGCACCTGACACCAATGTAACGATTTTTTAGGTTCTATTATTTTTATTTTAATCAAAACACGAAATAGTTAATAATCTAATTTATTTAAAAGTAACACTAATTAACTCTAACTTAAGAATAATTTATTTATAAACTAATAAGTAATTTATGTTAACAGCCGAGCGAATATTTATAACGCGACTTCAATTTCGAACTGTCCACTTGCTTAATTAATGTCGAACTGTCTCCCGTTTGGCTGCGTGCATTTTTATATGCCGGGGTTGTTTCTCGCGAACATTCTCGCTCCTTCGACAGAGAGTCTCGGACCATCGTTGACGTGATATCGAAGCTTCTCGTCTAAGGCGCGTCGTTGTTGACGCATCAGACGGGCTGGGACCGCAAACGTCACAATAATAATAATATTACACAGCTGATTCCTCGTTATCAGATGGTGCAAATATACCGGGTGGCTTATTTTCCTGTCTGTCACGATGTCATTATTTGGGAAAATAAGTATATTAAAATTCGTTTCGTAATTATTGCAATCGTGTGCATTTCAGAATTATGCAGGATCAGCACCCATTAACAATTAGTAGGTCAGCCGCGTCACACATGCTCGCATTCCACTTATGCGAGCTCTGCGGAATGTAAGCGTGTATGTTTACATGCGCCAATTAAGATTGAGGCATTTAGAACGTTTGTTAGAAACAAATTTGGCAAGGGTTAATTGATGCTGACACCTTGAGAACTTTGTAGCTTGGACCGAACTCCAGCCACCAGGACAAAAGAACCGATTGTGACGTAGATTTAGAAATTTATAAAAGATAAGAGACCAACCCGCAGGTAGCAGTCAAGTAGAAGTAATTAAGTGGTCATGAAGTAATTAAATAGTATCTAATTAAAAGTGATAGTGAAGTCAAGTGCGCACAAAAGACAAAGCCAAGCGAGTTACTCTACGAGCCAGGGCCAGACCCTCCCCTAAGTTAGATAATTAAGATTAGATTAATTAAGTTTAAAATTTAAAAGGTTAATTAACTTTGGTAATAAAGTTAAAGGGACTTAGCTTAATTAAAGTTAAGAGACTTTAAAAATAATTAAACTAGTTTAAATAAAATTAAAGACATTCCCGTATTTTTTATCCGTAACTTAATTCATAAAAAATCTTATTTTTAACGTGACATTATCATTTTTCGGAATAATCCCGGTGAATCCGGGACAGGTGGCAACCCTGTTAACATATTGCTGTGATTACGTACCTGAATAAAAATAATAAAGGAAGGAGCAACAAGGAGAGAAATCGAAAATTTTAAAAGTTTAATTACTTCCAAATCATTTTTTATAAACCATTCAAAAACATCATCTGAAAATAAAATATATGTATTTCAAATGTCATATAAAGTAAATTTTAAAATTGGATATAAAAACAAGAGTAATAAAGTATAAAATTCAGAAGGCAAATGTAGTTTAAAATGTTCAAAAATATAAGTCAAATTAACAAATCTTTGAAGATCGTATCGGGCGAGCTTAAAGAGAAATGAGACATCCTTTGACAGCGAGTGGCTGACCGGTGAGACCTCATAGGAGCGGTAGAAAGGGACGAATCGTGTACTTGGGGGACGGAGGACAAGTAGGAATCAAGAGGTCAAGGATAGGAATTAGACAAACTACACAGAACTTCTACTCGTTGAAAAACATTTAAAATTATAAACATCAAATGTTTGAAAATAAATTCATTAAATAGCAGATTGTGAGTGAATAATATATAATTAAATTGTAATAAGCACAAACACAAATTTTTGGCGGAAATTTTTTTTCGGCCGCAATCGAGAATCGAACTCGAGTCTTCTGCTTAAGCAGCGGCGATAAAATTGTCTCGTAATAGCTCAATGGTCAGAGCATCTGCCGTGTAAGCAGAAGACTCGAGTTCGATTCTCGATTGCGGCGGAAAAATTTTCCGCCAAAAATTTGTGTTAGTACTTATTTCAATTTAATTATTTGCCAAATGTTTGTGTTTCGGATATGTTTGATTTATTGTTTTCAAAATTTGAATGTTGATGTGTAAAATTGTATTAGAATTAATTATTATATGTACTTACAAAATGTTTAAATTATAAAAAAAATTATTATTTTGTAAAAAGATGTATATGTCAGATGTGAAAGTCAAAATTATGACACTTGGAAAAAACGGTAATATGATAAATTTTTGAAAGGGTGATGGTTGCTATAGGAATGATCGTTGATATGGTGAATACTAATTAAGATAATAATCCGAGATATAAATAAACATTTCGCAAAGCGAAAATTCGTTATGTTTTTGCCCTTCATAAAGAAAACTTCTAAACAAATTCTCTCTTCACAACTTAACCTAACTTTGACTTTTACAATTTATTAAACATTTCAATCGTTAGATTATTTAAACCACAGTTCACGAACTGAAAGTGTTTTTTATATAATTTTTTCAACAGTTAAACTTTTAAGAATTTTTATTTGAGTTAATTTGAGTTAATACTGGACCAGAAGTACCTACAAGGAAATTACAGTGAGTAGAGAAAAGGAAATTTTAGTAGAAGACATAATCTTAATCTTTTGACAATTCAATTTGACATTCAACTAAAACCTGTGTCAATAAAGAAATAAAGTGTAGACGATTTGCAAAAACATAAACATAAACATAATTTTATTTTAGTCAATGAATACTTAGACGACGATTTGCAAGGGTCGTAATCAAAGTATTTAAATCGATTAGATAAAATATATATGTGCATATATTGTACAATGTACATGTAGCTTGTTTTTCTTTTCTAATACACACGGTATTTTTTAATATTACATTCTTTCTCCTTTTTTCGTTTTCGGCTTTCTCGACTTTCTCCTCAAGCGTTCGGACCTTATTCACTAATTCCTGTTTCTCCGTTCGCCATTCTTCCTCTTCAAATCAATAAACGCATTGACTGCACTTAATAAATATGTGCAGATTAACGCTTATCCTAAGTTTTGAGAACATTCTTAAATCATTTAACTCTAATAAAGTAATAAGGTGCGATTCGTTCGAGTTTAACAGTAGGTACAACCGTTTATTGTTTAATTCACGTATAAATCACTATTTGCTTTCAGAATATTGAATGATAAACTACGTATAATAATTAAAAACGCAAATTTCAACACAACACTTGAACTATTGTAATCAACTCGCACTGCGAACAGGTGTACAACACACTACCACAGTACCTCCGCGATCTTTCGGAATTTTGTTTGCTTAGTCTGAACGTAATAAAGAATCTTAAATTAAGGGATGACGAGTTCGGCGTGCTTTTTATTCCAATAATATTCCAATAATACTTTTAGAATGTGACCTCAATTGAATCACCTTTTTTTTACTTATTGTTAGGTAGGATTCATGATTACTGTTTTATTTTAAATTAAGAACATTACTATGTAAGAATTATTTTGCCAAAAATATGCATTTCTATTGCTTAAATATTAATTAAAAAATAACTGGGAATCGCTGCATTCTGACGTACGAAAGTAATACTTAAATGACCTGCCTCAACGTTTATTGCATTGCATCTGCGGGTTTACTGCCCTATCATTTATTGCGCATTAATACTAAACTCCGCTAGGCCGGGGCTTTAATAAATCTAAGCCAGCGCTTCTCAAACGTTTTATGTAAAAACTAACGGTACCTATACGTTTTCCTGAGTTATTATTGGCGTTTTCCCTAAACGTATGTCATAACTTCGCTTCTTTTCTTGTGTATATTAATAGTGGTTACACTGTGGTGTGAAACTTAATTGATTACACCCTGTATAAACGAGTGAAAAGACCACACTTACTATAGATGACCGCCGTTTGTGCGATTCCACACAGAGCCACCAACAGCAACACACTTTGCGATAGCATCACTGCGGTCCACCGAAACAGACTATAAAGAAGCAATCGGTAATCGGAGGTTATTTATACGTCTGATAATGATAACTTAGAGCATATTTGCGTTAAACGATATGTGCATGTAGATATCAGTGGACGTTCCGGACTTCTGTTTTTTTACAAAACATTGATTGTTTATTAAAGATTATACCGAGCGTGGGTAAACTGCTTGATTCCGATATCACTAAACGTAATATCTACGAAATATTGGGTTTGTCCAAGCAGTGTTAATGAGGGGGTCTAGCGTACTCAAACCAATGTTTGCTGATGATAGTTATTAATAGTTATGATAACGTAGCTTACCCAGAATTCGAAGCAAATAAATTGACTTTTTAGCTCACCAAACGCTAAATCTACATAATTATCTTCCCGTAATCCAAATTTTTTGGACGCTTTAATTTTGAAGACGTTGTGCTAACGACTTCCTTGAATTTTTTACAACCAAACTAAAAACACTAGCGGAAAGATTCTTTTTTACTGCCAAATGCAAACTGCGGGGGAAACTAATTGATTCTCCACGAAAAATTCTGTTACGGTTTCAAAATTCATTAAAATTATTACCTATTTGTTTTCCGGATCACCCTGTATACTGTGGCAATCGAAAATACCTTACTGGTTTTCCGTTAATTTCGCAAGATTGGACAGTCCCCCTTGAAGTGTTCATTTCGTCAACCCCCGCTCGTGAACGACCGCGCCAATTCCGCTCAGTCTTGTTGGTCCTCGCTTAGCGTACCCCTCGTGCTTTAGAGCTCTTTAGCCGTCTTGATAAATTCACCAAACTGTTCTGTTCAAAGTGAAGTTCGCTGAATCTAATTATCTTCCCATAATCCGAATTTTTGGGACGCTTTAATTTTGAAGACGTTTTACTAACGACTTCCTTGAATTTTTTACTACCAAACTAAAAACACTAGCGGAAATATTCTTTTTTTACTGCCGAATACAAACTGCGGGCGAAACTAATTGATTTTCCACGAAAAATTCTGTTATGGTTTCAAAATTCATAAAAATTATTACCTATTAATTTTTCGGATCGCCTATACTGTGGGAATCGAAAATACCTTACTCGTTTTCTGTTAATTTCGCATGATTGCAAAATATTGCACAAGCCCCCTTGAAGTGTTCATTCCGTCAACCCCCGCTCGTGAACGACCGCGCCAATTCCGTTCAGTATTGTTGCTCGTCGCTTAGCGTACGCCTCGCGTTTATCCATCTTGTTAAATTCAACAAACTGTTTTGTTTAAAGTGAAGTTCAAACGGAGGAGATTACTCCGAGATTTGACTAAGTGGGTGCTAAGCAGCAAAGGCTTTTCGAAGCCTGATTTCTGCAGACAATCAGGTGGGACTTATAGAAGCAACTTTATGCGCAGTTCACGTCGTAACACGCGTTTCTTGTTTGGGATGTTTTACCGGAGGTTTTCCAACGCAGGTTCGCTCCGGGGCTTTTACCGAAGTCTATTGGAGCCTTGACTTGGAATTACCTGGCTTTGTTATCCTTGGGCTGTGGTGGAAGCTTTCGTTGCGTCCATCTTCGGTCAGCTGATTTAGCGACCGATGACCCCGTTGCTTAGCTTTATCGCCGTTAGAGGGAATTGGTTCTCCGGAATCGCTGGTGACTTACTAGACGCTACGTCCCGGACGCTCAATATTCGAAAGTCGTTGGTGAAGCTGAAGCACTTGCACCTTGCGACGCGACGGTCTGAAGGTCGGAGCTTTTCGTTTTATAATTTCAATTAAACGCTTGATTTGATATTTATTTTTGTTTACGAGCGAAAAACGGACCCGCGCTTCGTATTTCAATTTAACTTAACGTGCCGTTAGTTAATCGTTTAATTAGTCGAACAACTACACCCGTGCGGTTTAATTTATATTTCTTTGACGTGTACTATCATCACGTCATTAAAGACAAGCGTGTAATACTGGTGGCTTTTATTTTATTTTTAAATTCAACCTCCGTCTTGAGGGTTACGTATGACCCCGATCCATCCCACCGAGATAGCCGGCAGTTGGGATCGTAACTTAATTTGCTCGCTCAACAAATTTGTAACCATTCGGTATTCGGTGATCGGAACTTCTATGGATAATCAATATCGCATTGTGGCTCGACATGACTTGCACGTCACACTAAGAGATTGAAAACAAAAACTAGTTACCTTTAGAATCGGGGATGTTATCAGTGGGGAAGGTTAAACTGAATAGTGCACATGGAAAAAATATTTTATTATAAAAAAAGCATCATAAGTTCAGGAATCAACCAAACTCAAGGCCACACGATCGTTTCAATCCAACCTACGTAACTGGACACCCTGCTGTATATCGAGGGCATTTTTCCTCCGCACCCCCGACCGAACGACGTGATCCCTACGACCGCGTAGACGCTGCTTTGCGTATTGGGTCGAATTTGGGCCGGGCTTCCGGAATCACCCTGTACAGTAACTATCATATCGGCGGTCATTCAAATTGACGCGCAGCTTACCTGACACGAATCTCGATCCTCGGTGTCGTTCGAAACGGCGCACAATTGACTTTCGTAGATGTATCGGGGGAAGGGGGGTGCGTTGTACGATTTGTTGCAAAACGCCAGGTCGACGGATTTCACCTTCGTTTTCAGGAGTAAGTCGCTTCCAACGCCTGGAACAAAATTTCGACGTTTGGTTGCAAAGTTAAACACTCCCAAGCATTAAACGAAATCATTTAGACTAAACATCGAGATACATATGTGGCGCGATAAACAGCTATCTACTCCCGCATATTGGAAGGTGACTTAAAAGGGACCAAATGGGGACCTAAGTAGAGTTCCTAATTAAACTTTGTCTTCTTGATGGTCCGACTTCTTTTTCAATTTAATTCTTTTATAAATTGTTATTATACTGTTAGTTGCAGTGCGTCTCTTACAGTTCAAAATCGTGTTACGAATAAGTTGGCAATCTTTGAGAATTTCGGTCAACTTAGGGTTTATTGTGGCAATCCTGACCAGCCCAGGCGCAGGCTTGAGATTCCGTCTTACGTCCTTATACGGGCATTTCGGTAGTGGTGAGTTCTGATTGGTCAAAGGCTGACTATATGCGCGGTCACTCGGCGTCATCTTCCTTCGCTTTGTTTCACGGCCTCACTTTTCGTCTAACCGTACTGGTGCCTACATCGTCGACTTAGGTCAACCGTTACAAGACTCAACGGCTTCAAACAAGTGATTTCGAGTAAACTACAGTGGAGAAACAAAAAGGAGGCCAAATTTTTCATTGCTTACCCTTTTCCGTTATCCCCCATCCCGTGATGATAAATTCTTCCGGATCGTCTGTCCTGCCGTACAAGCAGGCCGGCGTGACGTTGCTGTTGATATTAATGGGTTTCTCCAGGCGCAAGAGAGCTATGTCGTTCACTTTTGCACCAATATTATAATCTGGATGTACGATTTTACCGGTGACCCTGAAGTCGTAAGCTACGGCGTCATCGCTGTTTCCGGTAAGGTCGGTCTTTCCAAGACGAACTACGGTCGGCTCTTTTCTAAAACAAGCAGGAGTGATCACGACGCCGAAATCTCTTTTTTTTTTGGGAGGACTTACTTATCGATTCGGACAAGACAGTGAGCCGCGGTCAAGACGTAATCATAACTGATTAGGCAACCTCCGCATTGACCCCAGTCGATTCCGTTGTTTTCATCATTGGGATATCCCAGGGCGGCCTAATAATTTTGAATTTAGAAAATTTTTCGTGACTTCCGGCGGATCTGCGGATCGCTCAAAGAGCAATGTGCGGTCCCACCGGAAGCAACGTACCATATGAGGAAATTCCCCAACTTCTGCTTCTTCTCCCCCCAGGATTAGAGGTCCGACGCCCGTATCGGCCGCGCGGGTGTAATTTTGGCAAGCTGCGGGGGAAATTTAAATAAAACGTGACTTACGTGAATGTAGTTACATACCAGCCTTGCTTTTCTGGGTTGAAGTTAGTCTTGAATCGGTTCCTTCGAGAAAAGTTGCGTCGGGGCAACATATAATTTCTTGCTTGCCTGACCAACCACACCGGGGGTAGTTGGGCTGCATCTTCTTCTTCAGTTTTTCCACAGCACTTGGGCAAGTGTTTGTCAGCACACATCTTCCTTTGCCGTTATTAACGACGCATGGTTCCAATTCTGGGAAAAAAATAACTGAATAAGGGAAGTGCCTAAATGCTTCTCGTTTTTTTGAATTAAGTGGTTGTGGCTTCACGGACCAGCAAACTGTCCGTCCATTAGAGGTGTCCGCCTAAGAGAGATGAAAATGCATGTAAATTACATAAATGGGAGATTAAAAACTGTCCAGCTAAGAGAGGTGTCCGCTCAAGAGAGCCGTCCGCTATGGGAGTTTTCACTGTATATGATCTAACGCCCGCGGGTAAGTATATTGTAATTAATCATTTTCAAGAAAAAATCTTTTTTTTTTCTTAATTAATCGTAGCATATTTTTTAAATTAATTGTCAAACTTGTCAAAATAAAATGTCGATAAAAGAACAATAAAATTTTTGAAGCACCTTGTAAAAAGAATCAACTTTTTCCTTTCTTAAATAGGAGGTGGACAGAAGCACCTGATTCTTACAATTTCAATATTTTAAACTGTCAAACTTGTCAAAGTGAAATGTCGGTAAGAAAGTAATCCATTTTCTGAAGTATCTTGCGTAGAAAGTTCTTTCTTTTCGTAATCTGGAAGCGACCACAAATTTTCATTCTTTTTAAATTTTTTATTAACTGTTGAAGGGAAATGTCGTTTTCTTAGGTAATCATATTTGCCATATTTTTTTAATGAACTGTCAAACTTGTGAAAATGACATGACGATAAAAGCACAATCAATAACAATCTTCTTGCTTCAATCTATCTAATCGAGAGATGAGCAGACGGATCAGTTACTTTCCTAATTATCATAATTTTTATATTTTTAATTAACTGTCAACTTATCAAAATGAGATGTCGATAAAATAGTTTGAAAGGTTCTGTATAAAGAGTATAATTTCTTTTTTTTTTCCAGATCTGGAAGTGATCACAAACATCAGTTTCCATCATAATTCTTAAACTTTTCATGTTTTTTTGTATTAACTATCAAAGTGCAATCATCTTTCAGATAATCCAGATAATTTTGATAATGAAATTGAGGCTCAAGTTTGTTTATTATGGAGACATCTCCAATATCTATAAATAAAAAAGAAATTTTTCAAAACGAAACAAGAAATGATGAAGAAATAATTACAGATTTTATAAAAAAAAAAAGGTTGGCCTACAGAAAAGATTCAAGTGAATTAGATGAATTAAATACACAAGAAATTTAAGAAAATAAATGCTTGAAAATATTCATTATACTCATCTTGGTGTGGAAAAGTGCACGAAAGTTTCTCTTTTGGCCACAAATGAATAAAAATATAGAAGACATTGTTCAAAATTGTGAATCATGTATTGTATATAAAAAAGGTAATGTAAAAGAAATTTTATTACTACATGATGTACTTGAAGGTCATTGGGAAGTTCTACGTCTAGATTTATTTTGTTTTGCAAATAAAGAATGGCTTCTTATAATGGATTACTTTTCAAAGTGCGTGGAAGGTGGAAGTTGCAAAATACTTGTGGAAATACGATAATATCTAAACTGAAATCTATATTTGCTAGATTTTGGTAATCCTAAACTTACCTAGAGATATAAAATATCTTGACAATATTAATTTATTTAAAAAGAATCTAAGAAAGTTCCTGATGGAAAAATGTTACTATAGCGTCCACTCCTACTTAATGGAAAACATATAGCATTGTATTATTGTGCTTCCTGTGTGTAGGTATTGTGTCCCATATACATTTTGATTGACGTACCATTTATACTATAAATGTATCTTTTGGTGAAATAAATTGAATTTAAAACAGTATATTCAATGGCACACAGTTTGAAAACTCAAACGTGAAGAACTTTTCAGAATCTTGGGATTTTATTCACGTGATACCTACTCCAAATTACCCGAGATCCAATGGTGGAAAGACATATAGCTACAATAAAAACATTGTTTATAAAAATCGAACATAGTAAAAAAGATCCTTGCTTAGCACTTCTTGAATATAGAAATACGCCAATAAAATCTCCTAATGAAATAATGTTTGGAAGAAAGATACGTGGATTTTTACCTATTAATATTAATAATAGAAATATATTACAGAACTGTAAAATAAAACAAAAGCGGAAAGAGATACTATATGTATATGTTAAGAATGGTATTGTGACGATTCCGGCGCCAGCCTGTCTCATGCGTCATCGCCGACGCGCTTTAGACCAGAAACTTCGGGCATTTCAAGATCACGCCAGCGGTGGAATCAACCCTAGACATTCTGTCGCGTACTGGAATGTTCGCGAGAAACAGCCTCGGCTTTAAAAGCACGCGACCGGGAATGAGAAGACAATTCGGCATTGAACAGTTCGACTTAAAGTTCGCGTTAGACCCTCGCTCGGCTGTTAAAATAAATTAGGTATAAGCTTGTAAATAATTTAGTGTTAGTGTTATATTTAGTTTGCTTTTAAATAAATTAGTTTATTAACTATTTCGTGTCTTGTTTTAAAATAAAAATTAATAGAACCCATAAAATCGTTACAGTAAAACCAGTTAACTTGGATATTGACCCAATAGAGAACGAAAATCGCCCCGTAAGAGGTAAGCCCGTCGAGTCGCGTATCAAATGTAAGGTCTCGACAAGAGAAACTCGATTGTCATACCGACGCCATCTTGGAATCCAAGATGGCGGCGCTACGATCGGAAATCGCCCCGTAAGAGATAAACCCATCGTGTCCCATAACAAATTAAACGTGCCGGCGAGGCGAACTCGACTGTCATATCGGCGCCATCTTGAAATCAAAGATGGCCGGCTTTTACGGTCGATAAACTTTCATTTCAGAGATAAGTAGACCGTGCGACAACCCAAATGAAAGCGCTGAACGGGGGGAACACGAAGGAATAAATTCCCTAGCCGCGTTCTTGAAAAAAGTTTTTTTCTGATCTCATCACCCTCTCAAAAAAAAACAACGCCGAAACAAATGCCGGCGCGAAGCGCTGGTTGACCCAATAGAGAAAGATGTTGAATTTTGTTGTGCAATGATAGAAGTTAATGACAAAAAAGTTTTTGTACTTTGTATTTATCGTTCTCCTAATGCAGTTTTTTTTTGTTTTTATTTTACATGAAATAAGAGAAAAGCAATGTCAACTTAGAGATTTGTTAATGTTATGTAAACACTTTAATGATGAAGAACTGTGAAACAACTTAAAAAAAAACAAGAAATGGAAGAATACTTGTCAAATGTAAGAAAAGCATATAATGAAAAGAAAATTATAAATTCGCAAAATAAGCAAAAATCCATATGGGAAATAATAAACAAACTGGTAAATTTAGAAAAACCAATGATACTGTTATTAAAGATCCTGTTGAAATAGTATCACTTTTCAATGATTTCTTTTTGAATAAACATTTATTGGCTTCCCATAATCCACAAGCTTTCGAAGCCATCAGTAGTGTTTCTCATAATATTTACTTTTTTCCTGCTGACGAAAACGAAATTTATAAAACAATTAAACAAATTCATCCAAAAAAATCTAGTGACTTGGATGAAGTACCATATATCATTATAATAAAATGTGCACAATACACAGCCACCTACTAACATGATTAACTTAATGTTTGTAGAGGGGAAATTTCCATCTAGCTTGAATGAAGCAAAAGTTATACCGATTTTCAAAACTGGTTCCTGAAATAATATTCAAAACTGTAGACCTGTTTCACTTCTGTCATCTTTCTCCAAAATTTTTGAAAAAATAGTACATAATAGACTTTACAATTTCTTTTACAAGTGTAAACTAATAAGTAATTGCCAGCATCGTTACCTTCCAGGTAAGTCGTATGAGCAAGTAATCGATAAGAAACATTTTGGAAAATTTTGATGCGAGATGTAAAGCGGCAGGATTTGTATTTTGACTTAACGGAAGCCTTTGATATAGTAAATCATCAAGTATTAATGGATAAATTGTATAAATATGGACTAAGAAGTAACGCATATTTACTTATAAAGTCTTATTTATCATTTATAAGGCAACGGGTATGCATTAGCAGTGTAGAAAATGGAAATCAGGTCAATGTTTTGCACCCGTTGCAACTATACAAGGGGTACCGCAAGGTTCCATATTAGGCCCATTAAATTTTAATATATGTTAATGATCTAAAACTCCATTTGAATGTACATACAATCTTTATACCAGTTTGCCGATGATACATCTTGTATAATAGCCAAAAAGAACCTATTAGAATTATTATTTACATTTAAGGAAATGACAACTTGGTGTAACATGAACTCTTTGATTTTAAATGGTAACAAAACGAAAATTATGGTGTTTACTAACAAACCAAACTTTGAATCCTTGTATGTAAATGAGGGTGGTAAATCTATTCCCCAACAAAATTCAATAACATTTTTGGGTGTCAATATTGATGATACTTTTAAGTTTGAAGAAGAAATAAATGTAATCTGCAATAGATTAAATAAATCATTCTATATTATTTATAATATAAGAACTAATGTACTTACATTTTCCCATATTATTAACAATCTACATATTATGCTTATGTACAATCTCATATATCGTATAGTATTCTGTTTTGGTTAGTAAGTTCTGCGGCATCCAGAGTGTTTATTCGTCAAAAAAGAATCTTAAGGTATATGTTGAGCTTACCTGCTCGTACGGTTGCGGACAAAAAATTTCGGATGTCACTGTCACTCATCTGACGTATACATATAGGAATTTCTTAACTTTTACGTCAGTGGAATGACAGTGACATCCGAAATTTTCTGTCCGCAACTGTACGTCATGTAAGGAATATTTTAGAAACCTTAAAATTCTTACATTACCTTGTCTTTACATTTATTTAAAAACTCTGATATATCGAATAGTATGAAGACAAAGTACTCAGATAATTTTGAAAATATGATAATTTTTGAAAAAGGCCCATATTATCGTGCAGGATTGGCATATAATGCACAGCTTAACTACCTAAAAAAAGTAAACAGTACTACTTTGTATAAAAATGAATTGAAACACTATCTAATTACGAACTGCTTTTATAGTTTTGAAGAATTTATAAACAAATATACATAAGAGTAGATATAACAAGTGTCTAAATAAAAACCTGGTCAAGTGGGTTGTGATCGAGACTTTTTCCATTGCATTTACATAGCAGAATTACTAAATGTAGCCTACTTGACCAGGTTTTTATTTAGACACGAGTTAGAATATGATATTTTGTACCTTACAGTGGTTTTGGTTTTATTTTTTTTTGTCCTTATACATTTATAGTGTTTGTATCTGTCTTTATACAATGTATTTTTTAAAAATGCCATAAAGGTTGGCTATGAAAATTAAAACTCATGTCTTTATACAATGTATTTTTTAAAAATGCCATAAAGGTTGGCTATGAAAATTAAAACTCATGTCGTAGCTTGGCATCTAACACATGTCAAATCCGAAAATTTAAAGTAAATGAATGGAGCTAAGACATGAATTTTCTTTTCCACAACCACCCCTTATGGCATTTTTAAAAAAACACATGTTACAATAGGTCTGTTTGTTATCCTGAACTGGTGTACACCAATGCATACTCTTTCGCAAAATACGCTTTAATGCAATTTGAAATGTTTCTCTGGTATGTCAGTATGGATGTGTGTGATGCGTAATGACACATTATCAAATAATTTAGACTTCACTAAAGCTTATTTCGTAAAAAAAGTGTACACTAGTGTACACCAGTGCAGGATAACAAACAGACCTTATACAGGGTGTCCCGTGACGTAATGTCACCACTTCACCTATGTGGTAGTCAATTCAAAGTAAGTAAAAACTCTAATAAAGTTTTGTTCTAAAGTAAACGGTTTAAAAAATAATGGGTGTTTAATGTTTAATGTTTTAATTTTTTTAATTTTAAAGTTCACCTAATCATTTATCCATTCACCTAATAGTCAATTCAAACTAAAAAAAAAACTCTAATAAAGCAAATCATTATTTTTCAACAATACGACGTGTTTTGTAATTTTCAGAATTTTTAAACTTTATCTCAAAAGGTCTTCAAAGGCAACTACATTTCTTTTGAAGCATGCCAGAATGTGTTTAGCAAACAACGGGGGCTATTTTGAACACCTTTTGGGAGTTTAAAAATTCTGAAAATTACAAAACACGTCGTACTCTTGAAAAATTATGGTTTGCTTCATTAGAGTTTTTTTTTTTAGTTTGAATTGATTATTAGGTGAACGGATAAATGATTAGATGAACTTTAAAATTTAAAAAAATGAAAAATTAAACATTAAACACCCAGTATTTTTGAAACGGTTTACTTTAGAACAAAATTTTATTAGAGTTTTTCACTTAGTTTGAATCGATTTTCACGTAGGTGAAGTGGTGACATTACGTCACGGGATAACTGTATGTAACACAATTTTGACACTGTCGACATATGACAATAAATTATTATTATTATTAATAACACTTCTATAACAGAAATGCTTATAATTTAAAACCTCTTCAGTTAAATCAAAAAGTGTTTGCGAGAAAAGAAAAAATGAACCTCTTGAACCTGAAACAATAACAAAAATATGTCATAGACGTCGTTCATACGAAATAATAGAGAATAATAATAAACCTACATCTGAAATCAACAATAAATAAAATCAACCATTAATAACTCGTTCTGGGAAAATTACTAAACAACTTGATTCTTTGAAAGATTATGTATAGAATTATTAAACAACCTGTTTACTTGCTCTGCACGCCCGCTTATACGGCGGATTGTCACTATTAAAGGCGTACATTTGTGTTAGGTGCACATTATTCAAAATCAAACCTGTACCAAAAAAATTGCAAGAGACTGAATGCTTTTGTTGGATGATGGATGTTGGCTGAGTTTGCCATAAATTTAAACATGGGGGCAAATGAGGAGGGAAAATGTGTTTCGGCCCATTCAAGAGACGAAAATGTTATCTCGTTTTTCTTTTCTTTCTGGGAAGGAATTAAAAAAAAAACTATTAAAAAAATTATCTTACAGTCTTTTTCTTTTGCTTTTCCCCTTTTGTCAATTATGTTTCCGAATTTGTCAAATGACTTTCCAATTCGCAGGCCTACTCTACTTTGAACGGATTTGATAAATTAGGAAACACATTTGACAAAAGAGGAAAAGCAAAAAAAAAGAGTGTATTTTAAATCGCGTGAGAGACAGAGAGCATAATTGCCGCGAAAATATGCGACCTTGCCGGGACAACAGTAAATCTGCATCGACTAACAACAAAACAAACAACAAGTTTTACCGTATGCCTTCGCGTCCAGGAAAACCGCCGACCAAAACAGTAACAGGTACAATAGCATCGCGGATTTGTTTTTCCTCACTTTCTTGTAAATAATCGGCGTTCCACATCGCATGTCACAGTCTTGCGGACATTGTCCATCCGCGGTGATGATTTCACTGAGCGACCGCGACTAATGTTGGAGTTGGACTGGTCTCCTTGAAGACATCACGATTTTCAAGTTCGAAACCCCCATGCATACATACATAAGCGCGCGTGAGCTCAGCCAATTTCAATTTTCTAGTTAGGAAACTGATTTTCCCATATTTTTTGCAATCTTCTCCAGAAGTGCTTTGTTGATTTTGTACTTTCGTACTTGTTTTTTAAGAGCTTATTTATCAATGAGGTAAACATGGGATTGTTTATTATTGCAAGATCCCAAAGTTGAAAAATAAATAATCAGTTTTGGTTCATTTGGATTCTACTTGGTCGACCAGTTTTTCGTTACAATTTTCTTGGTCTTAAGATTCTTTTGGAGTTTCATGAACTTTTCTTCTTGTGTTCCTATTTGAACTCTTCAGGATCTTTCGTCTAGGTTTTTCAGTTTGAATTACTTACCTTCTTATAACCAATTCAGATTTAAAACTAAGAATTTTTTATATTTTGTATTTATAAGTTGTGTTAAAAAAACTTAAACGCGTCATAATATGAAAATCATTAAGATCTCGAGGCTTTGTTTTCGGTTTCTGCAGCTCATTCTTTGAAAGTCAATCCAAATAAATCTCAAGTTATACTTTTTGGAAAACAGAAATGCTGCGTTATTCTCACAAATATTATTCATATGTTAAAATCCCGTTTGTAACAAAAGCCAAGAATCTGCGTTCAATAAATATACAGGGTTAGTTAAAAGTTTGGAAACGGTCATTTATTGCCGTTATTATTCATTTTAGAAAATTATGTTCTGTATGAAAGTTTTTTAGGAAATTTTTATCTACAATTGAGAATACTTGATTTTTCTTTCCTTCAGTTGTTTTTGAGTTATGCCTATCTGCGTAATTTTTTTAAATGGATACTTGTTAATTTTACTCTACCGTTCGGTAGGGTATTTTTTTCTCTTCACAATAGCATTCTTGTTTTTTTTTTAGAATTGAGGAGTTTCTGAAAAAAAAACAATATTTCAAGTATTCATTTCCCGTCGTGCATGCTTATTAACGCCAGATCAGGTACATCTAAGTAAGCGATAAACAAACTCGAGCGAGTAACTTTACCAGTGGTTATTGTTTACGTCAAATTCAATTGTGCAATTGACTGCTGTTAATATTAGCAACGGCGAGTTTAAATGAACGTCAAAAAATTGAAATAATTATGATGCTGGGTTATGGAGATAGACGTAGAAGTTTAAAAGACGTTTGTAATTTATTTAATAATACGCATCCTGACAATTTGAACATTTAATTTAATTTACTTAGTTATTTATTAGTTTTTTTTTGTTGTTTTTGTTTTTAATGATAAGATTGTGACCGATAACTTCAATTTTGTCTAGATCTACCTAACTAGAATAAATATTTGAACCAGAGTTTTCAATTTCACAAAAAAGACAAATGTTTTTTTTTCAGAAAACCCTCAATTCTAAAAAAAAACAAGAATACTATTGTAAAGAAAAAAAAATACTCTACCGAATGGTGGAGTAAAATTAACAAGTTTCCATTTAAAAACTTTACGCAGATAGGCATAAGGCATAACTCAAAAATAATTGAAGAAAAAAAAATTCAAGTATTCTCAATTGTAGATAAAAATTTCCTAAAAACTTTTATAAAGAACACAATTTCCTAAAATCAATAATAACGGCAATAAATGACCGTTTCCAAACTTTTAACTAACCCTGTATAAGCAATGCCTATGTTTTTCTAAAGAGCATATTCCCTTTTAGATCCTCCTTAAGTATTGCCTTAAAGAAACGCTTATGTGAAGCATTTTTGTTCTCTCTCAATTTACTTATTCCACTCCAGCATATCATCCAGCTCTAGATTCCATTACTACGTATCGTATTCAAAAAGTATAAAATTCTTGCTTAAGGTTAATTTATGGCATCAGAAAATTTGATCATATTTCCCTAAAATTCAACGAAATAAATTGGCTGGATGTGAAAAACGGAAGAGAATTTATAAAATTATTTTATATAAAACTCCTCCATATTTGTACAACAAAATAATTAATCGTTAATACTCGGAATCGTTCGTGTTCCAAACTGTATATAAACCCCGCAATTTCCCAAATCCGAGAGATCACCATCAGTTGTTATCCAGAGCATGTAAGGTGACAACAGACAACAGACATACCCACTCAGTCTCAACGACTAACCAGAAGCAGCAGCAACACCACCAGCAGCAGCAGCCCTGAAGAAGTTCTTCTGCAATGAAGAACGAAACGTCGGCAGTAGAAGTCAACGTGACGCGGTTCCAACCGGAAGCCAATTCAAACATGTAAGGTGTAGTGTGAGGCATGTAGACCATGTAAGGTGTAGTGTGAGGCAGGTAGACCATGAAAGTGTAACACTAAGGAATTTTTCGCGAGTAACCGGTTACGAATGATTAGGTAAAATAAGTAACCACTGCATTTTCGTGAGTTACCGGTAACTGTTGATATGACGTCACATCTGTTACTCCGATTACTATTTTCCTAACCCGGTCAGAGAGTTGTGGAACATTGCTATCTCTCTCTTATTCAGTGAGTTCTGCGCAGATCCGTGGTTCGGCATGCTAACCTCAAACTTCACTTCAACTTGATTCAGTTACAACTTTTCTTGTAACTAAAGTTAATATTTCTTGTGAATAAGTAATTATTTATATGTATATAAAAATGACTGTTGTCAAATTTAAAAATACAACCACCACAGAAGAAAATAGATCCCACTAATGTAGAATCACTCATTTTTGCACGTTATTGAATAGTTAGAATCTAGGAAATTGGAAATTTGTCGGTTTAATGAAACGTCACATTTAAAAATGCAACCGCCACATACCCTGTAACCGTAACCGTTTCATTTTGGCGAATCTTACTAACCGTGACGTATTCATGTAACCGTGACGTCACTACTGCTAACCATGCTATTCGTAACCGGTTAGTCGCGAAAAATTCCTAACTGTTTAACTGTATTAAATTATGTACAATGTATTATTTAAGCTGTGCTCCTTGTTTCGATCAATACCGTAACAATAATTTTTCCTTTAACATGCAAAATTTAATTATTATTACTTGTTACACCAACTTTCACTCTTCAAAACTAAACTAACATGGCATAAGTACATGCACTTAATTTTATTTTTACTTGACTTGAGCTTTGTATCGTACTTAATGCTTGAAATAAATGATTTGATTTGATTTCTTACTCCAACTTCAAGTAATACATCAACAATGATAATTTCAAATCCTTTCTACAAGTTTTTTTTTTAATTAGAACGAAGTAGAAGTATCAATTTTGATGATAGAAAACTTCCATTAATTGAAAAGTTGAATTTCTTTCTTCATTTCAGTTCAATTCAATTTAATTCCTTATTTCAGGTTGCCTATCCACACTACCATGTGACAATAACCAGGCGAGAATTTTTATTTAAAAAAAAATTGTCCGGGAAAGTTCGAGAGCCGTTTAAAAGTTTATTAGAATTTGATTCCTGTTTTCAATTTATTTTTTTCCCTTGTTTTTCACTTGTCTGGTTTCACTCTTTATTTGCTCTCCGATTTGGTTTCTGATTTCTTTTCTTCAATTTTGTTTTTCCTTTCATTTTTAGTTATTTCATTTTCATTTTTCTGTTGCGTTTTTAATAAACACTGTATTCTGTATTCTTATTTCTTATCAATATACAGGATGACCGACAGTTGTGCTATATGTATACAGAGTCTCTGACAAACACTTACTCTTTTCGGATTTTAAACCTGAGGGAATCTCGAGCGCTTTCACCAATGTGTGCAGTCCTAGCGGGGCCGTGTTTTTCACCGTACTATTTGGAATTTATTCCCTAGGTGGCGCCCCTTTTTCTTTTACGTCCAGATATCGAGCTACCGACAATCTATTTGTAGCCCACCCCGTCTCCACTGAGCAGAGCACAATTCCAGGTAGGTTCTCTTGAATATCGACGATTTTCCCTCAAAGTTCGTACCTTATACAGGGTTAACTAGGTAGATAATAAAGGTCGGTAGCACTAGGGCCTTTGAAGGTTAATATTAATCTAAATCTGCATTCAGGAATTATTTTTTACAATTTATAGTCTTTGGCTGACAACTACAGAAATATAGTTCATGAATTAAATGCAAAAAAATTATTCCGTAACCTAGATCCTGATGAAGGTGATGATCTGTATTATATAGAGTCAAATTTTTCAGTCTATAATCTATAGCTGATAATTAAAGGTACAATTAGATTACAGACTGCACAGATCTCGTACCACAAGTCTTGCTTGGATAATGTTTTGCGTTTTGCAGCCTGTAATCTATAGCTGACAAATGTAGATGCAAGTAGATTACAGCTTATAGAGAATATATAATAAAATCAAACTTCTACTCTACCATGAACTGTAAAATAGAAATCTCAGGTCTCTGAAGATTAATGGTGATCTTTATCTACATTACGTAACCAATTTTTACAGTCTATAGTCTTTGGTTGACAATTACAGGTACAGGCTATAGTAAATGAAGTTAATTAACTATCAGACTGATCTTGGTCATATGAGGTAGAAACAAATTCGGAAGCGGGCAAATTACGAAAACGGCAATTACCTTACAACATGTGTTCGAATAATCTGCGTATTCTCGAAATGTGTAATCGCCCATCGCACACACCAACACACCCACACACACATAATAAACTTAAAAATGAAAAGTATAAACTACACCAACTAATTACTCGTCACTATAACGTTAACCAGAACGAAGTGAACGAACTAAATGTGTTTTATCATATCATTTGAGGCGCGACAGTTTATGGGGTAATAAAGTAAAAAACAGAACGTTAAGGCAGGTTAAGAATTCGGGCCGCTCTCATCTATTGTACGTTTTAAAAATATACGATTCTCCTTTCCCTTCGAGTATTTCAAAACTTATTCATTAAAAAAAAATATTATAAGAAACTTTTATTTCTTTTCACGATATCTACCAACATACCGAGTTTGGTGCATCTTCACTGAAACAGCCTGTAGAGAATAGCGAACATAGACACCGTAACCTAGGTCCTGTCAAGCTTAATCTGGATTATGCAATCAGGTTTTGCAGTCTATAATCTATAGCTGACAGATGCATATGCAAGTAGACTACAGCTTATTGAAAATAAAAACAGTAAATTAGGTCTTTGAAGGTTAATAGCGACCTTAATCTACATTACATAAACAATTTTTACAGTCTCTAATCTTTGATTGACAACTACAGGTGCAGGCTGTAGGAAATGTAAATTAAATTTTTCAATCTATAAAATCTACAGCAAGTATACTCGTAGATACAATTGGATTACGGACTAAAGGGAACCCTAGGTCCTGCCAAGCTTAATCTGTTCTGTAAGCAAACTGTAAATAAGAATCCTGTAAATAAGAATAAGAATTAAAGGTGCAATTAGATTACAGACTGCACAGACCTCATACCCTAGATGGCTAGATGCTGCCAAGGTTCACTTTCGCCCTAATTTATTTTTTTGAAAACTAACTCCAACGTTATCTTACGCGGACGAGGTAACTAAAGCAAAACAAAGCGAAGCGAAGTTAGGCTAGCAAAGATATAAAGCAATATTTAAATTCGCTCGGTTTAGCGCTGTTCTGACTCGCCATCTGGAGCTAATTTTCAAAAAAACTTGGTTTCGCTCAGCTTAGCTTCGCTTCGCGCGCAGTGGCCCCTCGCCTTAATAAATTGCTGTATTGTCTACATCTAACTCTTCCTTCACAACAGGTTAAGGGCCCAGGGTACCGAAATTTGTTTATTTTAAATGGAACATGACGAAACGCGCCGTTTTGACCACCTGCATTCGTCACGTGTGCTCCGAGTTATAACATGATTTAAAAAGAAACGAGGGGAAGTTATCACTCGGTAAGGTTAAATTGAAAAGCGCACATTGCAAATTTGTTTTACTATTAAAAAAAAAAAAACATCACAAGTTCAGCGGGCGCGCCACACAAGAAACCTCAAGGCCACACAATTTTTTCAATCCAATTCACATAACTGGACACCCTGCTGTATATCGAGGGCGTGTTTCCTCCGCACGCCCGACCGTACGACGTGATCCCTATGACCGTGTAGACGCTGCTCTGCGTGTTGGTTCGAATTTGGGCAGGACCTCCGGAATCACCCTGTACAATCATTTTCGTATCAGCGGTCGTTCAGATTGACGCGCAGCTTACCTGGCATGTGTCTCGTTGCTCGGTATCGTTCGAGACGGCGCACAATTGGGTTTCGTAGATGTATCGGGGGAAGGGGGGTGCGTTGTATGATTTGTTGCAGAACGCCAGGTCGACGGATCTTACTTCCGTTTTCAGGAGTAAGTCGCTTCCGCTGCCTGAAAACAAAATTTCGACGTAAACATTCCCAAGCGATAAACAGACGCGAAGGAAATCGTTTAGACTAAAGACTGAGATAAATATTTGGGGCGATAAAAAACTATCGGCTCTCACGTATTGGTGACCCAACAGAATTGGAAATATCGAGGGTATAATTGGGCCTCTGAGTTAACGAACTCAACAGTTTCAAGCAAATGATTTTGAGTAAACTGTAGAAGGGGAGAAACAAGAAACAAAAGAAAGAGAGTCAAATTTTTTGTTGCTTACCCATGTTGGACGTTAAACCCCATCCCGTGATGATAAATTTTTCTGGATCCTTAGACTTGCTGTACAAACAAGCCGGCGTGACGTTCCTGTTGATATTAATGGGTTTTTCCAGGCGCAAGAGAGCTATGTCGTTCACTTTTGTACTGATATTATAATTTGGATGTACTATTTTATCGGTGATCCTGAAGTCGTAAGGAAAGGCGTCATCGCTGTTTCCGGTAAGGTCGGTTTTTCCAAGACGAACTACGGTCGGTTCTTTACTAAAACAAACAAGCGATCAGAACGCCGAAATCTCTTTTTTTTTGGGAAGGACTTACTTATCAGCTCGGACAAGACAGTGAGCCGCGGTCAAGACGTAATCGTAACTGATTAGGCATCCTCCGCATTGACCCCAGTCGATCTCGTTGGTTTCATCATTGGGATAACCCAGAGCGGCCTAATAATTTTGAATTCAGAAAATTTTTCATGGCTTCCGGAGGAACCGCGCATTGGGTCCCAACAGAAGCAACGAAGAAAAAAAAATCGTACCATGTGAGGAAATTCCCCAACATCCGCTTCTTCTCCCCCAAGGATTTGTGGTTGGACGCCCGAGTCGGCCACGAGGGAAAAATTCTGGCAAGCTGCGGGGGAAATTTAAGTTAAACGAGATGGTCACGTGATTTACGTCTACATACCAGCCGTGCTTTTCAGGTTTGAAGGTATTCTTGAATCGGCTACGTCGCGTAAACTCGCGTCGGGGCAACATAAAATTTCTTCTTTGCCCGACCAACCACATCGGGGGTAGTTGGGCTGCATCCTCTTCTTCAATTTTTCTACAGCACTTGGGCAAGTATGTGTCAGCACACATCTTCCTTCGCCATTATTGACGATGCATGCTTCCAATTCTGGGGGAAAAAATATTGAGTAAGAGAAATGTCTGAAGTATTAGTACGTGATGTATGAGATGGGCCAAAAAGTGCTATCGCAAAAGAAAGAAACGTGTTACAAACCGAAGTACGCACAAAATTGCCAATAAAATCCTACTTGTTTTTTTCTCGGCAGCAACAAGCTCAGAGAAGCTTGTATTACTTAGCGTGCACTTAAGCAAATCTCTTCCGTTTAGGCTTCGTTCAAAAGATCCAACAAGATCAAGGCACGAAATGGTGGGACCTTCAAGTCACATAATCGCGACACGGCACGGCCATTATCTGATCTGTAAATTGTGCCGTGGATAGCAAATAGCAACGAATACCGCTGCCACATGAGCTATCACGCTCGAGATGGCGGCCAGTGCGGACAATAGCGTGTCATCGCAAACTTGTAAAATTTTGTGCAAGTCAGCTGGATTCCAATAGGGCCCCCGAGCATATTCTGTATAGAATTCTGCATGAATTGGAGGATTATAGGAAAGAACAGCTCGATTATCTACATCAATTATCTATTATCTAATTGGTGGGCATTCCACTGACAATAGGTGTGCACGCCAAGACACCAGCAACTAAGCTGCAGCAAGACTAATTAAATCGGGACGGAGTGTTGCGGGATAGCCCCTGTTTTAACCGGACGACAGAGTGAAATAGAACATCTTCTAGGGGTGAAGGTTATTGCAACAGTGCAATATCACCTCATGTTGAAACATGCCGGAAGTCACGTAAGCACAAACGATAGTTGAATTTCTCGTGCAATTTACAGGGTGATATTGAAAATGATTTAAATAAATTTTTCACACAATGTAGCTTGGTTTCCAACCATCAGAAATTGATGTAATTTATTTTTTCTTCATTGAAATTATTATGGCGGTTGGTGGCAGTCAGTGGGAGTCCTCTTCTTGCTTTTACTGTAAACTTTAAGGCGAGGACTTGCACACCATCTGAAACGTTTCGCTAAATTTGTTTTCGAAACAAATTCGATGGTTGCATGTTCTATTTCAATTAACAAACATATGTCCGTATTCTTGGCATTTCTTTTTAGCGATAAGCCAGCAATGCTGGGCGACGTGCAGTCCTTTTCGGGTAATGATGGACCACTCAGAGAGCCATAAATCTGCCAATGTGAAGTAACCTTTATCTTTGCATTTCGAATTTCTGTACAAAAGTTTGTCGCGCTAAAATCACGAGTACTTGTACGTTAGCGGAAAAACCATATCGAATTACTGTTAAGTTAGAGTATGTTGTTTTTGTCTGTCTCCAAAGCTGGCGTCTTCGCGCAGACAACATAAAACAAATCCACTCTGACGTTTAAATTGGTTTCGTAGATTTTGGACACATTCTGTCGCGTTAAAATTGCAGATAAATGGCCATGTGTTTAAAGATATCAAATTGCATGGCGAGTTGAGGCCTTCGCTGGAGTCTGGTCCTTTTCAGTCAGACAACAGATACTTTAAAAATGCCAGCTCTTGCACTCGAATAATAAAATTTATGGGACTTCATTGGCGACAGGCAAGCAGCGTGCATTCCTGACGGGTTGATGGGGGGCCTCCTGATACATTTTTTTGCATCAGGGGTAGGCGTGCGTGTGAACTGAATTCTACGGCTATGATTGGTCGAAGTGGTTTCAGAATTTCGCCGCAAAGTCCGTTGTTTTCGTGGGAATAGGAGACGCGAAGGAACGGCATGTAGCATTGACGCTTTGACGAGAACGGTCGATTTGAATCCTAATTTGGCTTAACAGTTTTTCGTTAGGCGCTTGTAGTCTTTATTAATTTTTTGTTAAATCATTTATTTCGGTACGGTTAAAATACAATGTGTTAAGAAAGGCAATTAAACTAAACACGTAAGCGTCGCGACGCGAGTGTTTTTAAATCAAAGTGGAAGTGCGAGAGTGGACACGGATTATACGGCTTAGGTAATTGACATTTATTTGTTTCCTTCAGCGCACCTTTGCTGGTAATAACTGCGCAAAGATAATTTGATTTGCATTAATTAGACTAAAGAGTCAGTACGGTTCCTAGTACCATTACATCGAGATAAATTTGATCAACTATTTTTAGTTACATTTCAGCGAGTATTAAAGCCCACTAGTGACTTTCATCGTAGAAAAATTTATTGGTCATTGTTTCTTTAGTTATCAGCCCAATTCTTTAATTTAATCAACCAACGACAATTAACTATTCCCTGCATCCACCTGGGAATTTCATACAGTGTACTTTTAGAGAGCGTTCGAACAATTTGAACTACATTTCTAGCCATTTTCGTAACAAAGTTTCTTTCACACCCTGTATATGTGGGTGGGTCAAACGATGGTCATTACCGAGAGATTTGTCGGTTAATTAGAAGCGATTGCCTAGAGACTGCAATGCCAAAACCACCCATAGTGGAGTGCAAACACAGTCAAACTAATTCTTGCGCTATAAATTAATTAGCTAGGTTAGACGGCGAAAGAGCGACAGACAGAGGGTCCTGGAAAAACAGGCTAGTGGGTAGAACACCGCCCTCAAAGCAATTAATTAACGCTCTGGTTATGTAGTAGAAGAAGTTCGGCTCACTACACGCACCATATTAATCAGGTTAGCTAGAGATAGGGTTAAGCCACCACCTCCCACGGGGGCCCCTGAAAAACAGGTGATTACTACTGATTTACTTGCAAATTGATCGCTGAAGGCGGCATTTGTATCACATACATCTCTAAACCATCTGATTAATTCATTAATTAACTCCATTAATTAAGTACATCGTGGTCCAACTAAGGCACTTTGTGCTACGATCAGAAGTGACGAACACTGTACCAAGACTCGAGTTAATTTGAAATTCAATTAATTAGTAATCTAATTAAGGAGCAGAGCTCTCCAACGAACATCTGTGTAGACATTAAACCACCAACGGTGTGAATCGAAAGAAAGTAGATCGCGCCGATATTCGAAAGTGAAGTCTGTTAAACGAGTTATACTGTACTTTCTGAAAATCGTAATTTTTGTTTATTTGTATTGATTTCAAATGCAAGGGTTTTTCGCTCACGATCTCCGATCCCACAGAGGCGGATAGCAGGAGTTTTTCCCATTTTTTTCTTTTCCTTTTTAATAAATAATTAATTAAATTTAATTGTTGCGTTTCATTATTAAATTATCTAATTCCTTGTCCTGGAGAATTACTTTACTGCTCGTACCAAAGAAACCAGGTTACCACAACGCACTTGCGGATTTACCTTGACGATCGGGCCATAATTAGGAAATACTAGAACGAGTGGCAACTTATCGCACGAGTTTCGAAGGGACATTCAACCCTAAATATAATCTAGGTCATTATTACCAATAATAGCAGCCGGCCGGCAGTAAAACCTTTGACTCGAGTAGGTAGAATAGACAGCTGCCAGACTAAGGCATGTTAGTGGTAGCTTAACATCTGGATGATCCTTCCTGGAACTCTTTGAAGATAAGTACCCACCACCGTTACTTAAGGGAACAATAAATTTCAATTGTTGTGGTTTGTTTGGACAGTTTAGTGTCTATTTACTTGTACGTAATAGTCAATAAGCAAGACTAATTCGGGGGCGCGTCACACATCTTACTTAATTCCCTGCGAATGATCCACAGGGGTTGGTTGGCGTAGGTATAAAAGGTGATGGTATTTACTCTGGTTGATGTTGGTGCCTTTTCTATTGTTTTTTTTTTTAATCGAAATTGTATTGACCCTTGTAAAATGACCTTGCGCTGACTTTGAAAATAATCAACTTAATTGACTTTTTCTTTGTTGGAATTGTATCAGTTGGTGACGGTCTTTTCTGCTTACGTTTAGAATCCTGTTGACGATTTGCAAGGTCGAGGTTAATGCAGAGGTCATTGCTAAAAAAAAGTTTGAAACCCTTGAATTCTTACATTTTTTATGGCATCCTTCATATGATCGCATTCTCTTCTCAATGCAGCTTGATTTCTAACCATAAGATATGCATGTCATTTATTTTCTTTATTAAAATTATTATACCAGTTGGTGGCAGTCGGTTGGAGTCCTTCTCTAGCTTTTACTGTAAACTGTAAGGCGAGGACTTGTACACCATCTTAGTTAATCCCCTGCGTCTTACTTAATCCCCTCGGTTGACGTTGGTATAAGAGGTGATGATATTTACTCTGGTGTCTGGTTGGTGTCTTTTCTATTTTTTTTAAATCGAAATTGTATCAGTTGCTGAAAGTCCTCCTGCTTGTTGAAGCCGAGGCGAGAACTTGCATACACTTTTATTTAACCTTCTGTTGATGATCTGCAAGGTGGAAGTTAATGATGAAGATGACATTTATTCTGGTTGATGTTGACGCTTTTTCTATTGTTACTGTTTCAAGTTACCTTGAATATAATTTACTTTTCTTTGTATCAGTTGGTGAAGGTTCTTCTTTTTGCTTAGACTGTAAGGTGAGAACTTGTACAGTATTTTATTTAACATTCTGCTGTTGATGTACAGGGTGAATCAATTTCGAACTCTCTTAGAATAGAAGAGAAGAGAATATATTTATTTAGCCTTTAGCCAATCAGTACTTACATAAATACACACAATAAAGTGATATAATTAAGATGTTTCTGGCGCGTCATTATGATAACATAACATAAATTAGGTACAGAAATACAATAATAAGTAATAATACTACGTTATAGAAGTTGATTATATGTATATTATTTGTGACAATATTTTAGTTAAGTTTCTTAAGTTAAATTCTTACCGTTAACTTTTCGGATAAATTATTAAATAAATAAATTTTAATCTTTCGCCTAATGTGATTCCTAATATATTAATGTTCTTATTTTGTTGTGTTTTATTATCGTTGAGTATTTGACAGAACCAAATACTAGCTTTGGGTTTAAGTTGATTCATTTTGCCGACGAGTTCTTGTAAGATATTGCTACATGTAGCCAAGTTGGTATCATCTGTGTATAGAAATCCTTTATCAGGATATAAATAACTACTAAAATCATTTATTATTTATTTATTTATCAATACCACATCGTGGCGTAATTTCGAGAGAAGAATCCGATGCTGAACACAATCAAAAGCCTTGGTCAAGTCACAGGCAATTATGTCAATATATTCACCGTTATCAAGGCCCCCGACTGAGTCTGCAACCAGGTCCTCAACCGCATGGATTGTGGATCTGTTAGGTCGAAATCCATACTGAGTGGTGCTAAAAACATTATTGGGCTTCTAGAAATTTAGTTAAAGGTTCATTGATTAAGCTTTCTGTTATTTTCCCTTATTATTTGAAGTTCGTCAGTTGGTTGCAAGAAAAACGTACTATCTACAAAGGTGTTGTGATTCAAGTACATAATTATTATAATTGAATTGATTTTGCGGAATAGACTTTGTCGGCCTTATCTATAAAATCAATATTTAAAATATTAGCATCGATAGGAATTTTTTTATCGTTTTTCGTATGACCGTTTTCCTGGTTTATTATTTGCGAACTTGCTTTGTGCAAGTTGTTTGCATTTAATAAGAACTGATTATATTTATTTGTTTTATTATTTATTTCTAGTTTTATTTCCACGCTGTACTGTTTTTTGCATAGCATGTAAGTACCTACGTTTACCGACCTCACATTCAATGTGTAGGTAATTACCATGTAATTCATTTAATTCTAATCGTTTCATTTTTAAATCATTCGTATACCAATTAATATGTAATATAATATGCTAAAAAATAGGTCGAGACTTGGCCGTTAGTTTATATGTAGTTACAGAAATGCCCATAAGAGATATCGAAATTGATCCACCCTGTACATACAAGGTCGACTTAATGTAATAGATGATATTATTTTATTCTGATTGATCTTGATGGTCTTTCTACAGATGCTTTTTCAAGTGACCATGTGCTTCCTCTGTACATCATTGTGTAGTTTAACCATAAAGAATTAATCTAATTTATTTTTTCTTCTTAGTTGAAAGTTGGCGTTAGCTTTCTTTCTTGCTTTTACACTAGAGTGCAAGGTGAGGAATCGTAGGTACACTATTTTACTTGACTCCCTGTGAATGATCTACAAGGTTGTCATTCATGTGATTAATAGAAAATTTATTTTATACAATTACTTTCCTCCAATAAAAAGCTTATTGTTCAATAGTTTCTTTTACGTTGCGTAGCATTTTATCTCAAGCACCGATAACATTTAACATTTCAGCCGCCGACGTTGTTTGTACATGACCTACTGTGGCTGATTGTAAAAGCGAGGTCAGCAATTATTAAATTCGATAGTTGAAGTAGGCGTCTTAAACTTGACATGTTTTTGTGCGTGTCTTGAGAGTTTTAGGCAGAACGTTCATCTGAGTTTGAAGCATGTCTGTACGTGTAGTTTCAGCTTTAATACGTGTGGTTAAAAAAGAGATCCATCCTTGGCTTCATTAAAGTTTGCGGCCATGGAGAAAATAAGAGATTCACAAACTTGCATCCATTCGGTCTCTCTTTTAGGGGTCAACTACACGCCTCGACATGATCGTGATGATGAACGTCTTTCCAATAATATTATATTTTCTGGTATTAATATAATCATTTGGTAAGGCTCTGACTTTTAATTGTATAAATTGGGAAAGATTTTTATCATTATGATTTGATTCGATTAATATCAGGGGATTCATTTCACAAAGACTGCGCTTCAAGTCCTCGAACGCAGAACTTAATTATCAGTAATTACGGGTCACTCTCTTCGTTCCGAATGTTTACGTCCGTGTGGAATACCCGCGAACACGGAAAAACCGCAGGTTTCGGTTGATGAACGTATTGTTTCGGTTTCCGTGCATTAATCACCTGTTTCAGGAATAGAGGCGAAAGCAGAGATAAATAAAAAAAAATCGTGTGTGCTTGAAAAGTCCATCAAACTGGTGTTTACGGGGGAGTTCAACGGCCTAAGAAATTCTAATTTGTAATCATTGACCTTTGGAACCTATTTCAAATGAATAAACGTCATTTGTTTATTATACAGGGTGTTACTGAACTTATGTAATTAATTAAAAATGCAAATAGACAAAAGAAGACAAAAGAAAATTTGTTATATACCATTAGGCAAAGGTCAATAATAACCTGGATGAAAATTACTTTTCTTTTTCTTAGAAATCGTTTGAGGGGCACTGGATACGATTTAAATATCCCAGGTTGAGCGCGTTTACAGCCGTTATCCATCGTCTACGAATTCATAAATTAATAAATGCCCCATGATTTTAATTAATTTTTTTATTGTTAATACATAGAATTAACACCTGAGTTGTGTTCATAAATTACACTCTAGGGTCACTCTCAGGTAATACTGTGATCTCTCTCACATAAATGAATTTATATATTTTGTTTCTCATATAAGAATCATAAAGAACTAAATCAGGCGTGTGTTTCCATAGCAACAAACACATTTTCTACACCCTACTTAAAAGTGGGACGTAAAAAGTTTGCCCGTTGTCATGGAAACAATGTAAACATTAGACTTCTTAAAACTGATGAGCGAGACGCAAAATGAGTGAAAAATTGTGAGTGAGAAAGATGCGATTACACACCCAGGGTGCGTGTACTCGAAGGAATAGTTTATGAACACAACCCAGCACTTCAGGTCGCGACATCTTGTGGCCGAAAATTGTGAGCAACAAATTTCTAAATAGAATTAATATTTTCGACGTAAATTACGAAACAACAGTTAACATAAATTATTTAAATTTTGCTTTAACTAAAAACTTGGCAAAGGGTGCGGATAGCTTTCTCTATTTTTTCTTTTCCTAAGTTTTCTTCGTTTTTTAAACGACTCAGCCTGGTTTAAAAAGAAGTTTCGCGCTGGCTTGCCAATATTTACCGATAGATGGCGCATATATTAAACAATTTAATTTTCTTTTTTATTTTAATTTCGCATACTTCATGTATTTGAATTTATCAATTTTTTGACTTTAACGTGATGTTTCGCATATACTTTTTTCAATTCCTTTTCAGTTTTTTTTTCTACTGTCTCGCCCAACGGGGAAAGAATATACAGGAGGGAGTTATACTAGCAGTAATTTCTTGTCCAAAGTGGTAACTAAGTATGGTCGCTGCATGACTGAAAATGTTAATAAATGACGGGTAACGTTTTTTATTCTTCCTTTCGTTTTTGGAAATCATCCATCCTTGGAACTCAATCCCTTTGTCTTGGTGCCATTTATTTATTAGATTTTACTTTTATTTTTTCATTAAATAATTTCGCTTGTTACTTTCTATTAGTTTTTTAAATTTTCTCCACTGGAGAATCGTTGATCTTTTTTTGTTTTTCACCTTGGTCTTTTTCACACTTCCGCGTCGTTTGTTTTTGTCTATTTTCGATAAATTCAGTTACGCTGTAAAAATCTTCTTGAATCAGTAATGATTTAAGGCCCTTGCCTTGCAGTCACAAAGTTTCTGCGGGGCCAAAGGGTGAGGGGAAGGAACAGTCAGTAGGCGTGTCGCTGATGAACCCCCACCAAAAAATTTTGCAGATTTTTAGACGAGTGCATGTGTCTGTCGCCGTTGAAGTTTACTACGTGCATGCTAACTATTGACCAACGAGTTAAAAGTAACAGGAGAGAGTCGTACTAACAGTCGTTTCTCGTCAAAACTGGTCACTAAATATGACCGCTGTATGTCATATGCCCGTATGCATAGTCAGAGCTCAAACATAAGTACCAGCTTAAGCAAGTGCTGGGTAGCAATTTGCCTATGCCAACTTCTACTCGACGCATGCGTAAGTTCGGGCTTATGCTTGAGCTCTGACTATGCATACGGGCAAAATACATACAAAATTCTGGAATGTCCCCAAAACCAACGGTTCATCATTGTTTATAATACACTTACTACATTAAATTTAGCTAAATAAGATTTGAGAAATGTCAATTGTATTCTATACTCTGGAGTTTAGCTCTTCAAGGTCTAACCAAAACTGCAATAAAATCTGTAGTCAGCTCGTATATTTGTGAGACAAGTTGTTTTAGTTTTTCATTAATTCAAATCGGCCTTCTTGCGGCGTTTCTTTGAGAAATTTTTTAAAATTATTTCTTCACTTTTTATGGGAAAGTATGGAAAAGGAAGTTTCATATTTCAAAAAGTAAGACAAAAATATCTGGTATTGGTGTATGTGTCCACATCATGTTGACGCAAATACCTAGACCAACAAAATCTTTACCGTAAAATCGGTGTAATAAAAAATGTAAATACATATTGTACTATACAGGTTGTTACAAATTCCATGCTCACCATTGGGATCTAGAAAACGGTAAGAGATACGAAGTCATTTAAAGATGCAAAGTTGCGTTTTTTAATGCTGATTAATAATCCATTTTGAAAAATATTCTACTTGTAATTTTTAAAATTTTTCCAAAAAAAAACGAGAAACTCAATTTTCTCTTTAATTTTTTTCTGAAGTTATTATTGTAGGGATCACAAGATAATTTACATTCTGTAGGTACTTTCTTGAGCTCTTTACGAAAAGGTATCATTAGATTTTATTTAAAACTGACTGTACATACATACTGGGTGATTCCAAAATGGCGAATAAGCGCTTTCCAGTACGTTACTCTAGACACTTCAGAGAGTACCAGTAAAATGTTAAAAAGACTCTAAACACAATTTTTTGTTTTGAGCAATTTTTGTAAGTTTAATTGTTATTTAAGTTTATAATTTAATGAGTTCCTTCTTCAATTTTGTATGGAACAAACAATAAATGCAATAAACTTTACGTATTCAAGCTTTATTGTGAATTCTAAGAAGTTAAAACAAAAATTTGACTTCTTAAATTTTGAATTTTGAATTTTTTTAACATTTTACTGGTACTCTCTTAAGTGTTTAGAAAAGCGTATTGGAGAGCTTATTTGCCATTTTGGAATCACCCTATATATTCCATGTAACTCCATATTTATCTTTTCAGCAAGCAATCCAAGCGGTGTCCAAGAAATAAAATAACATTTCATTTTATTGGTAACGTGAAGTCATCCTTGCACTTGATAATAGTAATTATGAGACTTTTTAGTTTGAATATATTGCCTTCATAAGTAGCAAATACAACCTTCTTTTGGTAAATAGCTTCTTGTGGAGTTCATGTTGACGCTATTACTTTACGCTTTATTACTTCACTTGAAAGTAACGATGTGTTTCACACGGAAAAAACACTGACGTGCGTAAAAAGATTCATTTAACAAACTATACTTTCAGATATAATTAGGAAAGTCTTAGCAAATTTAGACACCCGGTATTTTTAATTTACAATAATACTTACCTAAATGCTGTTGAATTTGTATTCGCGTGCTCTATACAACTTTCACTTGCTGCATTTTCCTTTGAATTTTTCTTCCTATGTTTTTTTTTAAATTTCAGTAATCATATTAAAATTTTAACTAATGGTATTCATTCAATTTAATTAAATCAATTTAATTTAATTAAATCAATTTAATTAAATTGTACAATATAAAATTACCTACCACCGTTTATTATTAACCATTCGCATTCGCGCTTTCACGAGTCCTTTTCGTCTTTTCCATAGATTAGGATAACGACTTTTGTCTCTATTTTCTTTCGCCATTTTCATATATCAAGTGCAAGTTTTATAATGCATCGAAAATATTAAGCTCTTCCTTTTTTTTCCTTCCTGTTTGTTTTGCAATTTTTTCAGGCCGGAGGCTATGAAATAGTCTCTTATTATCCCCACCCCCCTCGGTAGGTAGTGAGTGGGTATGTGTCTCTTTTTTTCTCTCAGAAAGATAGGCAACTTGATTGATAATATACGTTCATGATGTGAGAATGTACAAGATGAGCCGAAGGACGTCTCGAAAGAGACCAGGTGAGGTTGCCGAGTTGAGTCAAGTCAACATTTGGCACAGGCTTCTTATACTGCGTGCCGGGTGAGTCTGCATCCTCTCGATAGCCGCCCTCCTTCTTTCTTCTGCTCTCCTTTCTAGGTGCTCCAGTTCAAGATCCACCCTCAGGTCTTTGTTTCTAACAAACCACGGGATCCCTACGCATCTCCTGGCCAATACGTTTTGTGTTTTTTCCACCTCTGCCAGTAATTTCGCGCTACTTCTTGCCCAAATTTCTAAATTTCTTCTCCATAGGTGATCATCGGTAAGGCTATTGTTTTCAGAATTTTCATCCTTAGTCTCAAGGACAGCTTACTGTCCTGTTTCAGCAGAGGGTACAATTTGGTGAGTCTCTTCTTTGATGCCTTCTTCCGTTCAGTGATATGTTTTTCCAGCTTCAAATCCTTATCTAGAACGACTCCCAGGTACCTTGCTTGCTTCCTAAACGGGACAATTCTTCCCCCGTGCCTTATTCCTAAGCCCCTTTTCAATTATTTGCCGAAGGCCACCGCCTCCGTCTTCCCGTTGTTTAGTTTTATGTTCCATTTGGACGCGTACTTGTCTATCTCTTTCAGGCTTTGTTCCGACTTATTCCGGCAGGCTCCCTGGTTTTTGCCTTTCACCATCACCGCCGTATCGTCGGCGAACTGAAAAGTCTTCACATGGCCTCCTTCCTGGGTGAATCTGGGCATATCCCTAACATAGATATTAAACAGTATAGGGGAGAGTGGCAGCACTGTGAAAGTCCTTCCGTTGCCGTCCTACTGGCTGACATTTCCCTTCCTACTCTCACCTTGAAACTTCTTTCTTCTAACCAAGATTGGACTGCCTTTGTGAGGTATGTTGGTATAGCTATTTCTCTCATTTTATGTATGAGGGCATCCCTCCATACCTTATCGTACGCTTTTTCTACATCCAGCAGGGCAACGGCTACCTTTGCTCTCGGTTTGAGGTTTCCTTTCACCGCTTCCATCAGGCACATGGCTTGTTGGACCGCCGCCAACTTTGAGCGGAACCCCAGCTGCGTGTTCGGTATGACCTCCCTTTCCTCCAGATACTCCCTTATTCTTGCCTTAAGGCAAGAAACGGTGCGTTTCCGTCACCTTGGCAAAGCCAGTGAGTAAGCTGATGGGCCTTCTGTTCTCTAGTTTGGACGGGTCCTTATCCCCTTTTTGAATCGTTACCACCACCGCTTCTTTCCAGGTCCTCGGGAAGATGGCGAGTCTAATAATTCCATTTATTACCCTGGCGAGCTCGTCCACGGCTGGTCCGTGATCCCATGATCTTGAGCGCTCTATTGGGAATGTCATCTACCCCTGGGGCCTTCTTGGATGCCATCGTAGCTATTATGCTTTGGATCTTTTCGCGACCCACCTCCTCTGGTGCTTCTACGAAAGCTGTTTTGACCACTAGCGCGCTCCTTTTCACCATCTGATCTGTGCGTGTGTCGGTCGTTTTCTCAAAGGTAAATTGTCTTTCCAGGAAAGATGCCATAGCCTCCGCCTTTTCTTGGTCCCGGAACAGTAGCTTTCCTTCAAATTTTAGAGGGGCATTCGGTTCTCTTTCGTAAGGAGGAGTGTTTTTGTCTTCATTTGAAACAATCAATCAGGTGCGCTTCTTACGGACGTGCTGGTTTACCGATTGAAGAAACATCTGTATTCAGGTTTTAGAATCATATGTGTCCGAAACAGTACTATAGAATATTACATTTTATTTGAAATGTGTTAAACTATTTCCTTCACACACAATACAGATCTATGGTAAAAGAATCATACAGGACGGGTGCGAATTAATTTTTAAATAAAAAAGTCATCTTTATTCGGAAAAAATAAAATAAATCTTGCTGTGCTTCACTCGAAATCCGTATTTTTCACAATAAATTTTTCAGTTTTGAATAATAATTTTGAAATTTTTAATACGTTCCCGTGTAGTGCACTCTTTGTACTATATGTAGTATGAATTTCGAATTCTTTTAATGTTTCTTAATATACTTAAAATGTATCCTTCTGAAGCGTATTTTAGACGCGTGCTGGGGAGGAAGGATAGGGCCTTAACGACACGTCCAAAATTCGCCATCGGGAGACTTTTTATTTCAGCAGGTAAAAGGTTATAGAATTTCGGAATAATTCGAATAATTAAGGGAATTTCTGCTACTTTCTAATCTGTTAAATTTTAATCTAATATCCGAAGCGTATTGAAATCATCACTTTGTACTGTACACGAGTATTTGGTCGAATGAATAAAAGTTAAACAAAAATAGATGTACATGGAAGGGAGTGTTAAAATTTGTAACTGAATAAATTTTTGTTTAACGTCGTCTCTGTATCCTAAACCTGTAATAATACGAGTTGTTTTTCTCTGGAGACCAAATATACGAGATGAACCAGAGGCATGGCCCCAGATAAGGAGACAATAACACATATAAGATGAAACTAATGAATGATATGCAACCATCAAAACCTTCTTGTCAACTTAATCCCTTTAAATTTCTTAAGAGAAATATATTTTTGGGCATGTTGTTAGCTACGTGTTCAACGTGTTTGTTCCACTTTAACTGAGGATCCATATACAATTGTGACTGCTAATTATACCTACAAATTGAAACCTGTAAGAAGCGATGTCCGAGAGTATGGGAAAAATGTTAAAAAAAATTCTTGTGAACAGTTTATAATTACATAATTAAAAAATTACCCCAAAATCAAGCTCCGGCATTGCATACGAAATACGGTGGCCACATTCTATAAATGCGGCAGGATAATAATCTAATAAATTTTTTTATTGACTCTTGCTTGCGCACAATGCGACCTTGACACACATCTCGATTAGTTTCATTACACTTATAACAGCTGGGGAAGGCAAGTTTCTTTTATGCCACGTAATTATTATTAATTTCTAAAGTAACTGTATGAAATACGAATAATAAATTCGCAAATAATTGTGTAAATAACTGTTTGTTAATTCGTGCGGATTATTTACTAGAGGGAAATGTTCGCTTCGTCCACAAGAAAAGTTGCAAGGATTTAAATCTAGTAATGGCCGGGGTCGAATGCGCCGTCCGGCAGGCAGCTGATAGTAAAATGTTCGCACGGATTATTATTGTTTTACGTCGCTAGTATTCTGCATAATATATATACTAATTGGTAATAAATAATTATCGCCACAAAAGAATGATTACTTGATTACATTTGCTTAAACGAATCTGTTTTCTCCGAAAATGTGAAACGACGTAAAGTTCATCACCGACTACAAAAATTGTACATCTGCTTTAAAGGTCGGCGACGTGATATGCGGCCAGTTTCTTCGCGTACTGAATGAATGTAACAGATTTCGGGATCACGTTTAAAAAATTCTAAGGAATAGTTCATAATTAATTAAGAATTGAATGCAAAGTGAAAAGAATGCGCCAGTAGAGAATGCTGAAGTTGTGAACGTTGGAATTTGTTAAAGTTTTAATAGATTTGTGTTAATAAATCCTCACACACAAAACGAAATTATAATAATTAACATCCGAAACAGATTACGCATGAGTTTACTCATTTATTTGTTTGATAGTGTTGTTATTCTTTTCGTGAAATAATCTAGTTCAAGTATTTGCTGCATGCATTATTTGTCACGTCGGACGTTGACCTAAAAACGGAGAATTTCACTTAAAGGTCAAGTTCACGAAGGCTCGCTGCGCGCTATGATATATCATAAAACTATAAAAAAAACTTTTACGACAGCAATTTTGTTCATCTGCTCCTCGACTTTTTAACCAGGGGCGCATCGTCGTTTTGGGGCTAATTTTTTATTAATTATTACTCGAAAACTAAAGTAGAAAAAATCTTTTTAAAACATTTTTCCCACACTTTCGGACATCGCTTCTTATCGTGGTTTCACGGTACAATTAACAGTCACCCTGTATAATCCTAAAAATTTCGCTACCTCTGGGTTTGCCAGGCCTGATCCTGAGTGGTTTTATGTGTAAAGATCATCTTAACTCTTTTGGAATGATTTAATGATAAATTATTTGAAGTGAACCAGTTGTCAGCCTCTTCTAACGCATCTCTTATTAATTGTTCATTGTACCACTAGGATCACCACTTTGCAAGACCAAAGTAGTGTCATCGGCGTACAAAATGGGTTTCGATAATGAAATTGCTTGTTTGATATCGTTTATGTAAATCAGAAATAAAATAAGACCGACAATTGAACCTTGTGGAACCCCATGTTTTGTCCCGGCCATAGAAGATGTTTGGATTGTCAAATCGCGTATACTGTTTTCCGTTGTCGAGATAAGATTTAATTAACTGGCAATTTAAGTCACTGAAGTTTAAAGATTTCAAGTGACCCGAGGACAAAAGAAGATCGGCGTTTCTCCAAAGGAATGAAAGGAAATTCAAAGAAAAACAAAACTAAACAGAAAGTAAAAGAAGAAAATACAAAAAAATAATCCGACAAAATAGAAACAAAAGACAAACGAAAGCGATATTTGAGAAAGGAAGGCGATCCATGACCACCCTGTAGCGATAAAAGTACATTTAATAACGGTTTATATAATAAGCTCATGTATCAACTACATCTGTATCAAAAATCCTTTTCTTATTAGAGTTAGAAATAAATAAAATATGAATAAATAAAATAGTGGCTGCAAATGGTAGTTTTTAGACAAAATGTTTCAAGTCCGGTTAGGCAATGGTACACAGAAAATGTGTAGAATTTTATGGGAAATCCAAATTTAGTTTCATACATAGGGTGTGCCCTTTCAAATAAAAAAGTTCTGTCCGGCACCACTGTTTTGATTCACTCTATATAATAAAAATAATTTCATGTTGTAGACCTCTAAAACTAAAACAGAAATTGTGTTAAAATTTGATCTTTCTTAAAAAGAAAAACCCAAAGAACAATTTATAAAACAAAATCATAGAAGTACGTTGTTTCACAAGACGAAGTGACGAGCCATGGCGCGTATTATAATCATGGAGGCCACCAACAGTATCAAATTTTGATAACTTTCTTTTTAACATAAAGCGCAGATTTACAAATATATTAATAGAGAGCAAAGTCAAAATTTTATTTGAGATGAAAGTATGTCTGCAAGAACGGGAACGTGAAATGAACACTTCCGATAATGTAAAAAAGTGAAATTAAAATAAACTTTTGAGAGTTAAAAAGGAAATTAAAAATAAAAACGTTCTAAAGTCAAACTGAAGCGAAAAATTAAATGAAAATTAAGGAAAATTGACTTCTAAATGAAGTTCAGTAGTTATCGAGATATTACCCGAGAACTCACTGTTGGTGGACACCCTGAAGGTACAGTATTTCATTAAAAAAAGTAAATGAAGGGCAGCTTTAGTCTTTAGTTTATACCTCGCTTATTCGATGCCCAGTTGTTTAGCTGTGAGCATTTACAAAACTTTGAAGTGAAATTTTACATTTAACTTTTTTTTTAGGAAATTCAAAAACATGAAGTTAAAGGGAGTGGAATTTCTCGCATTGACGCCCTATAGGCTGTCAAGCTTCATGGTATTCTCTAGTGAACGCAAAAAAGTTCCTGATTGGATAAACACTATTAATAAACCCACGCGGAATACAAATTGCAAACCAATCAGATTCTTTAAAAAATTACTCTCTAAAAAAATTACCCCACTGATTGCAGGGGATAGAAACACCCCCTTTAAGTCAATTACTCAATAGGCCAATTACCTCGTTTTTTTTTCCTAAAAAATGATTTTAAAAAGTTTCTCGGAACTCTCTTCCATATCGTCTTATTTTAAATCGAAAGTGAGAGAGAGAAAGAACGTAATTGCCTCGAAAATATGCGACCTTGCCCGCACAACAGTAATGTGCACCAATTAACAACAGAACGACAACAAGTTTTACCGTATGCCTTCGCGTCCAGGAAAACCGCCGACCAAAACAGGACCAGGCACAGGAGCATCGCGAATCTGTTTGTTTCCTTACTTTCTTGTGAACGATCGGCGTTTCACATCGCACGTCACAGTCTTGCGGACATTGTCCATCGGCGGTGATGATTTCACTGAGCGACCGCGACGAACGTTGGAGTCGGACTGGTCTCGTGGAAGACATGAACTTCAAGTTCGAAACCCCCATGTATACGCTTTACGTATGTGCGCGTGAGCTCAGCCAAGTCGCTTCTTCTAGAAAACTGGTTTTCCCAAATATTTTTGCGATCTTCTCCAGAAGTGCTTTGTTGATTTTGACAGGGCCCCACTCACTTTCGTACATATCTACTTACCTGGTTGTTACGAGTTTATATAAACAAGGTAAACACGGGACTGTTTGTTATCGCAAGATCCCAAAGTTGAATAACAATCAGTTTTGCTTCGTTTCAGTTTCTCCCTCGTGATCAATTTTTCTTAGCCTTAAGATCTCCTCTAGGTTTTCCTGTTTGGATTACTTACTCATCTTCTGTCTTCTTACTTCAACTTCTTATAAACCGCAAATGATAGCTACTTCCATGTCCCTTCTGTAAGTTCTTTTATTTTAACCTTGCAGAAAGGATGTAGAAGTATCATTATTGATCTTAGAAAACCTACAAACAATTTGGATGTGCGACGACGCGCCATTCTTCTCTGCTTCATAGGTTGCCTAATCACTAGGATGTAGCAATAATTACATACCGGAGGTATCGCGATTGGTTTAAAAATTTTAAAACAAAATTTATCGGGGAAAGTTCGAGGCCCGACCAAGAAAGCACTAGAACATGCGAGTCATTCTTTTCCGTTTTAGAAGTTGCCTATTCATGAGGATGTAGAAGTCGAAGGACTGACTTTTCTCCCCGAACTGCAGTACTTAAAACATTGTTATCGCGTCTTGCAAGTGAGTGGTTGACATCAGAACAAACCAATCAAGTTTAAATATTTTTAACCCACGTAAATCATAATAATAATCTTGGCTGCTTGTCGTTAATCTTGCATAATTATGCCAGATTTGTCAAATAAATAAAATACTAAGCGTAGACGGAAGTTGGACGTTTTGCATGAATTGAGGATTGACAAAACTAGCAAATGATTGACGGGCTGGAACTTATTGTGTACAAGCAAGGCAGCAGACAAGTCAGTCTAATCGGACGACAGAACGTTACGTGTAGACCAGGCTTTCGAACAAACGTCGTCTATCGACGTAAACAAAACCTCCAATCAAGAAATTAAAAATCAATGCGCGCAAAACACAATTAAATTTTTGAGTCTCGTCGGTTTACAACAAATCTTTGATTAATTAGTGATGTTATTTTGGGTAAAAAAAATTACACAAAATTGCGCAGCGGTTCTCAACCCAAAAATAAAATCAAAAGAAAATTTCATTATTTCAATGAAAGAAAAGTCATTCAGCGGTTCTCAACCCGGCTTTTAGTTTAGTTTGCTGCCAACAGATGGATTTCAAATAAATTCACTAAATTATGATTACACTATTTTGTTTAAATAATTCAGCACCAAAAAAGCTCTAACAATAAACGAAAAATATCTTCTTAATGTTGCGTAGTTTTTTTAGCCGATAGTTTAAAAAAATTATAAAATTCTATGGTTCTCGACCCAGCTCTTAGTTTAGTTTGTTGCCGATAGATGGCACAGTTTATTTATTCAAATAAACCAATTAAACAGTGCTTATGTTACATTTTGTTCAAATAATTAGGCACCGTAAAATCCGTTAGCGATAATAAAATAAACAAATTAATATTAGTTCTTTTTTCTGTCGATGGATGGTGAACTATATTTGATGTGTGACGTTTAATATACAGGGTCTCCCAAATAGAGTGGCCTATTAAAAGTTTTCGGGGAAGGTAATATACAAAAATTCTGAAAATTAGTACACTGCCCTAAGGAAAAGCGATCTTTCAGAATAAAATATTTTCACTTTTATATCACTTCCGGTTATACCGGAAGTCGTCGTTAGCTTTCTTAATTTAAATGGAATGCTATACTTTTTATTACAAATTCTGATTCTGCACATTATTCTAAATAAAAAATGTTAAGGGTTCCCTATACCTAAATGTAACCGATTTTGAGATATCTTCAAATTTATTTAAGAAATTGTTTTGGTGACCTTTCATTTAAGACAATGTATTTACGCCAATTTCAAATTTAAAGATTGAAGTGACATGTCGTTTAAAAGTATAATGTTCAGACTTTCGAATCATATCTTAATTATCCCTGAAAAATTTATAGGCTGGTCACAATATAGTGTCGAAGGTCATTATGTTTAATTGCAAAAATTGGTTACATTTAGGTATGGGTCGCCGGGTGGCTTAGCGGTAGTCTAGCCGACTTTGTAAGTCGTGTCGCTCAGGCGGCGCAGGTTCGAATCCTGCCATTAGCCATGGATGTTTGTGGTGTTCAATGACTTTGACCCAGCTTTAATATATCTTCGTGATTGTCTGGAATGGCTTATATGGCCGAAAGACATTAATTGCAGCATTGCTGCACAAAGCAAACAAACAACATTTAGGTATATGGTAACCTTTATTTAGAATAATATGTAGAATCAGAATTTGTAATAAAAAGTATAGCATTCCATTTAAAATAAGAAAGTTAATGCCGACTTCCGGTATAACCGGAAGTGATATAAAAGTGAAAATATTTTAATCTGAAAGATCGCTTTCTCTTAGGCCCGGTTTTTCAATCGATTGGTAAAGTGACTGTTAGCGTTATCCGATTGTTAGCACAGAAAATGGGTTTATCAATCTACTGGTAGTTTTAACAATGACATAAATTCCTTTTAACAAGGAGGTAAACTAACAGTCGGTAAATTTGCTTGTTAGCGGTAACAAGTAGAGGGGATACATAGATGTGCGCAAGCGACTGTACAATTCTGCTTCTTTGTGTTTGATTTAAAAATTGAAAATGAATAACGTGGGCAATGTAAATATATTTTCTGACGAGTCTGATTCGGACGATGATATACAGTTTGAGTGAAGCAAGTAGGTTGGCGACGCGTGCCTCGTATGTATTCGGACGGTCGGCCTTGTCTCGCATTGGGAAGCGAGTATGAGCGCCTATTTAATTATTTTATTCTAACTAGGATTTCAATATAATACATGTAAAATATTGTTCTAATTGCCGCCATACATTTACATAACGTAATTATTATTATTTGTAATTTAATAATGTAACTAAAAACAGCTCTAAAAACTGCATGCTTCGAACTGAAGGCGTGAGCTGTTACACGTTAGAATCCCCCTGCTCGTACACGACTTCGTCCGAATTTACTTATATCTACCTAGTTTTAAAATTCGACCTATATATGATTTAGCAAACGCTAAGGGCCTGAATAGTAGAGAACATGTTATTTGTCAACGGCCAGATCACCTGAATTACTGGAACGATATGGAATTTATTCACAGATTTATTCACAAAAATGCTGTTCAGTAACCTATATTCTTCAGTGTGACCAACTTACGGTTAACATACAATTTTGGTTGTTAAGTAACAAGCAGAAACTTATAGATTGAAAGACAGATTTTGTTTAACAAGCACTTTACCAAAGATGTTAAATTTATCCCATTGGCAAGTAGCAATCACTTTACCAATCGATTAAAAAACTGGGCCTTAGGGCAGTGAGCTAATTTTCAGAATTATTGTATATGCCTTTCCCCGAAAACATTTAATAGGCCACTCTATTTGAGAGACCCTGTATAATAAAATACTGTAGCTCAGAAGTAAAACTAAATCAAATTTTTCTGGTGTTACTTCATCAATAAAAAACAAAATATTATAAAATTCAACAACTCTCAATCCAGCTTTTAATTTAGTGTACTGTGTCAATAGATGGCACTGTTTATTCATCCGGTCTCTACACGCATCGACAAGCTCGTGGTAATGCACGTCTCTCTTCTTCTCTCCAACAATGTTATATTTTCTGGTATTAATAATCGTTTGGTCAGGCTCTGACTTTTAGGCCCAGTTGTACAATGCTAGTTTAAATTTAAGCTGAAGCTTAGACCCTTAACAACGATAACTTCAACAAATTGTTATTTAGGGTATAAGCTTTAACTTAAAGTTGAACTGGAATTGTACAATCGGGCCTTAATTGTATAAACTAGGAAAGACTTTTATCTACCATCGTTCTTCACGATCTAGTTTAGAGGACATCACAATTTGATTCGATTAATATCAGTGGTGTCGTTTCACAAAGACTGCTTCAAACCCTTGAACGCAAAACTTAACTATCAGTAACTATGGACACGCTCTTCGTTCCGAATGTTTACGTTCGCGTGGAATACCCGACACACTGATGCTCGCGAACACGGAAAAACCGCAGGTTTTGTTAACGAACGCATTGTTTCGGTTTCCGCGCATTAATCACCTGTTTCAGGAATAGAGGCGAAAGCAGAGGGAAATAAAAAAATGCCGTGTGATTGACAGGTCCGTCAGACTGGCGTTATGGGGAGCGTTTTTGGGAGCGTTGCCACCAGCGCATTTTTTTTTAATATTGCGTAACCACGACAATGCTCCGAAATGTCCGCGGTTTGCTTATAACTCATCTTCTGTCTTCTTACTCCAACTTCATATAACACCAAAAAGGATATTTCTGTGTCCTTTCTACAAGTCTTTATTTTAACTTCGCAGAAAGGAAGTAGAAGTTTTTCATTTTTGATGATGCAAAGCCTACAAATAATTTGATTAGGCGGCAACAGGCCACTCTTCCCTGCTTCACGGGTTGCCTACCTGTTCACTAGGATGTAACAATAAAGGAATTAAAAACCACAGGGATTGGGGAATCGTTTTGTAATAAATTACAACATATGATTCAATAAAGTTTAGATCTTGAGCGGCCTTAGCTTAGAACAAGCGCCATTTATTGACGTCAGCAAAACCTCAGAAAACGTCTCATCGGTTTTACAACAAATGTTTGAATAAATTAGTGGTTTCATCCTGTGCAGAAAGTTTTCCTAAATCTACGCAAAATTAAAAAAAAATGAAATATTTTCTTTAAGGAATTCAGCAAATTCTGAAAAATAATTTTTCGAATATTAGTTCTTTTATCCGTCGATAGATGGTGAGGTGGTTTTAAGATGCCCATTAAATTGCGAGATGTTTCAACAATGAATAAAGTAGTGTAGGACAAACTTCCCGCTAGTTTTTGAATTACAAAGAAAAAATTAGAAGTACGAACTTCAACGGTTTTCCACCCAGCGTTTAGTTTAGTTTATTGACAACAGATGGCACTGTTCATTTGCTTCTAATAAATAAATGAAATTGTTATTATTAGTCTATTTTTTTTTAAATAATTCATCACCCTAAAAACCACCAACAACAATAAAATAAACGGAAATATCCTGAAATAATATTTTTTTAATATTACACAGTTTTTATTTCTGTCGATAGATGGTGAGCTATTTCTCGAGATATCCAGTAGCCCAGAGATAAAATGAAATGATATTATCCTGGTGTCACTTCAAGAAAAGGAAAATTATAAAATTCAACGGCTCTCAATCCTGGTTGGCTTTTAGTTTAGTTTACTCCCAACAGATGGCACTTTTAAAATTTATTCATTTAAAATAAATCCATTATTGCTTTAGAAATTAAAACTTCAAGAAAAGGGGTTACTTCAGAGTAAGTATGTACCTATCAGTCCCATATTGCTCTAGGCAAAATTAAAAACATTCCGATTCCTCAATTGTTTAGACAAAGAAACAAAAATCAAAGGCAGTTGACTTTAACTTTTGCCGGCATTAAAAGAAAGAAAGATCGTCGAAGTTATGACGAGATTCGTACACATTCTTTTTTCAGCAAAACGTTTTCCAGTTCTTCAACCAAACCGTTTAGATAAAAAAAACAAAAGAGAAACTTCAATTATATGTATATATACAAGCAAATTATTTAATGAGTACAAAACCAACACTCAAATATCAATAAATAAAATAAATACTGAAAATCACATAATACGATTCGATTAAAGCCACATGCGACAGATCGTTGTCATCATAAGCAAAATGTCATCAGGTTCACGAACGCCCGACTTAGTTGGGCCACACTATAGACTCAATCCAGTCCAAATAGCTGTACACGCGTGTGTAGACCGTCGGTACCTTCAGGCTCTCCCCACATTCGTCACCGTACGACGTCACTCCCACCACGCTGAAGATGCCGCTCTCCCTCAGGTCTCTGAACTGAAGAGGGCCTCCAGAGTCTCCCTGAAACATCAAGAGAGGCGTAAGGCAAAAAATACATGGCGCGTTTTTTTTTCGCCATCTTACACTGCAAGCTTCTTTCGTCTTTGCGGTGGCGCAAATCTGCGTGTCTCGAATTTCACGGGGGAAACGACCCGTGCTGTACATCCTTCCGCACGTGCTCAGGTCCACAGGGTTTATGTCGGCTTTCTGTAGGAGGTCACTTGCTGGACCTAAAATATTAATTCTAAGTGAGTAAAGGAGATGCTTTGGACCTTCATGGCCATCAAATGGCTTATGGTTTTATGTAGTTGTTGCAAATGTGTAGATATGATTGCCTGACTAATCAACAGTAGATTCTATTAGGCAACCATATCTACATGTTTGCAACGTTCATATGGGGGAATTCTACCATCGAAGGGCTCTTTTAGTTTTAATGCTATGGTGATGGTAGCTACTTACCGGTGCTGTTGACTGTGCCCCATCCGGTAATGACCAGGTCTCTTGGGTCATCATCCTTGACGTAAAGGCAAGCCGGCTGAACGTAGTTGTTCATTACGACGCGTCGCTTTAATCGTATCAAAGCGATGTCGTTGAACTTGTTCCCTATGTCGTACTGACGATGCACGGCGAAGCTTTCGACCTCGTAATCTTGAGGTGTGAGTCCATCGGTGTTCCCGACGATGTCGACCTTGCCCAATCGGACTATGCTTGGGCTGAAAACGCGACCATTGAGGATCTTTGTTTTTTTTTTGGAACTTGCTTGGTACTTACGAGATGGAATCTTGTTTGACGATGCAATGGGCGGCCGTTAACACGTAGCGATTGCTGATCAGGCTTCCTCCGCAGAGCCACGCGAAGTTGTTGCTTCCGTCGACGACGTATCCAAGAGCGGCCTGAAAATTTTAAATAAAAATTCAGTTGATTGAAAATTTTGGTGGAAGAACTGACTCAAACTCAAAATTGGGTACTTACCATGTGAGGAAATTCGCCGGGTTTCGCGTCTTCTCCCCCCCTTATGTTGCGGGCTATTTGTACTGGTATCTTGCGTATCTCATTGGATAGGTCGTTGCAGGCTGAAACAAGTGAATCACGTAAGTATTTGACCCGCGAAAGATCATGTTTGCTCCTCACCTTGTACGCTCTTCCTTATTTTGTTGTCGCTGTTTGTTTGACGCGGGCAGCAAACAAGTTCGAACATGCCAGCCCAACCGCACCTCTTTAAGCCGTGTTGTTGTGTTTTCATCAACGCCTCTTTTGCCTTTGGACAGTCGGAGATAATAACGCAGCTCAGAGGAGAGGTACAGTCTTCATACATTTCTGAAAGCAAAAAAAAGATTCCTATTTATTAAAAAAATAATAATAAATGAAATTATTGCGTCAACGATTTTATTTACTAAAGATTACTTTAGTATTGAAGGAAGTTATGGCAAATGTCTTCAAGTTTAAGTGAAAATAAAAATGCGAAATTATATACAAGGTGACTGATCCTTATGTCGCGTCGTCGATGTCTTTGTAATCACACACAAAAACAACTTTGTTTTAGCCTAATTTTTTAAATTTAATTTGTGTAATTATTTAGATTAATTCTTAGGAATTTAGTGTCAATTTATTTGCCTTCAATTATTGCTGTTATCAATTTTATAATTGTACAATTAATTTGGGCCTTATTAAGCATGAGTTTGAGTCGAACAAAACAAAAGCTACAAATCTATAAAATTTATTACGAAGAAATATACGAACACTTTGCGAATTGGCATTGTTCAAGGGCGAACAAAAACAAAAAAAGGAAAAATTGATCAAAGTGGTAAAGACTTGGCTTTCTTTAAAGTGCAAAAGATGTAGCTCAGGTTAAAAATAATATTTTTTTTGCAAGACTAATAATTTATAATAATTTATTTGTTCGTTACTAGATTGAATAAACTAAATTAAACTAGATTGATAAAACTAGTATCATTTAGAAAAAAAAAAGTAATAACAAGAAAAAAATAATAAATTAAATTAAATTCCGACTTTACTAAAGAAAGTGTGGCGGATAATTTCCACTAATAGACGCCACCAATTGGTGAGAAACTTAAAAAGATGTGCAGTTTGAATTTCACATACTCTTTAAATTTACTGCCTAAATTTGGAGCCAAAATGGCTGGCAGTTACGCCTCTAAATATGTATTTTAGTTTAGATACCGTGCCTTTCAGCTCCGACCGATTGTCATTTGTTCGTATTTTTCGCATCGTTTTTTGTTTTACAACGTTTTTGATTTTACATCTACATTGTTTCAGTTGCTTTCTACCTCTCTGTATTCTTCGTTTGTTTTCTACTTTCCTAAATATACATTCGTCTATCATTTCTCGGTCGAACGTCATTTGTTTCTTCTTTCGGCTTAAGCAGAGTTTAGCTTACGTTTTTCGTAGATTTTCAGGTGCTTTTTATGTCTGTAGATTTTCGATTGCTTTTTTTATCTGCAGATTTTCAATTGTTTTTAAATCTGCAGGTTTCAATTTTTCTTTTTCAAATTGCAGATTTTCAATTGTTTTTTATTTGTAGATTTTCAAGTGCGTTTTATATCTGCAGATTTTTAATTGTTTTTAAATATTGTCCCGATGTCATTATCTGGGAAAATAAGTAAATTTAAATTCGTTTCGTAATTATTGCAATTATGTGCATTTCAAAATTATGCAAAATCAGCATGCATTGAAGTTTAGTACCTACGACAAAGCCGCGTTACACATACTCGCATTTTCTACATTTCCAAGTCGATCGTCGTTTGTTTCTTCTTTTGGCTTAGAGTTTAGTTCACATTTTCCGTTGTTGAATTTTACGTTGCTTTGTTTCAGCCCTTCTCTGACCGATTGTCATTTGTTTGTGTTTTTCGAATTGATTTTGTTTTGTATCGTTTTTCTTTCCTCTTCGAAAATAAAAGAAGATCGAGCGTATACCAAATGTTTACGAGAATACTAGATTTTTATTTCTTTGCGAAAAAGAGCGAGAGTCCTTATAAAATCGACAGCCTTTTGTTTCCTATTTTGTGGAGCCACTAGAAATGTTAATAGTAAAAAAAATAATGAATCCATCGAATTTGTTATCGGTGGTTTTTGAGGGTAAGTAAACAAAAAGAAAGAAAAAGAAACAAAAGCCACCGAGGCCGTGATCATTGTACTAGCATACAATATTTCGTTTTTAGAAGAAACAAAGAACGATCGTGGATTGCGTAAAAAAAATATGGAAAAGAAGTGAATAGCCTTATGGAATCGGTAGTCTTTTGTTTTCTATTTTTGTTGTTTTGTGAGCTACTAAAAATAATAATGAAAAAGAAAGAAAGTGCGATTAAAGTAAAACACGCTCTCACAAGTGTTAGAGTTTAATTCTTCGAATAGGTGATAGATTAAATAAAAATATGAAAACCATTCATTATGTATGTTTACCATAAATAATTAGATGATTAAGCTAAGAGCGAATGAGGCTGATAAAAAAAGGAACAACATTAATTTCAAATATTTTGATTTCAGAAGTTTTGTATCAATTTGTACAATCGTTGATAAATTTAAAAAAGGTCTCAATATTTTGTTAATAAAAAATAAAATGGAAAACTTCAAAGCGAAACAAAAACAAATCGAATTAAAGCAATACGAATTATTGCTCTATTACCAACAACGAAACAAATTGAAATTCTTACCATATTTCGGCGATTGGCAGTTTCCAAGGGTGAACAAAACCAAAAGAAGCAGCAACATTGATCAATTTACCAAAGATTTGGACTCACAATTCTGACAAACTTCAATTTGTTTGTTTCACGTTTGGACTTCTCGACAACCACTTGTCCTGCACTGTATCTTAACAACAATCAGGCGCGTATTTATATACAGTGGATGTACTCACAGATGACGACGCCACTAAAAAATCGTACCAGTAATCCCCCCCCCCCCAATTTATAAACCAAAGATTGATAGCAGCTGTTCGCACGATAATTACTAGGGTTTACTCATATTTTCACGAGCGTTGTGGAAATGAATGAGCGTGGGCGTGAAAATGAATGAACGCCCCGTAATCCGACGACGGAGATTTTACTTCATTTTCCGTGCACGCTTTTGCATGTTAAATTGACCCAAGATGTAATTAATTAATTGATAATTTGTCCTTAATTTTTAGATCTCGAGATCTTGATCGGAAAGAATCGATTATTTATTTTTTCTTAATAAATAACTCAGTCATCAAGTCGATTAATATATACACATTTCTTTTGATTTATATGCACATATATAAAATTAGACGTAGAGTACAATCATACTTTTAGGGGCCGATCTTTCCGACTTCCAATTACACTTATCCGCCAAATAACTTGACTTTTATGAATTGTTTCCATGGTCGGTTCCATCAGTTAGTTTATCAAGAGTTGGAAAAACCGAACCGTGGTGGTCTAATATACAAGTTCATGCATGAAATAAACAACTAATACGTACTATAAAATTAATAACAATATTTAAAATTTGCGTTTTGAAAATTTTATTGCGTCCTAACTTTTAATTTCTTTGCACAATTTTCTATGAATTTTCACTTGTTTCACTTAAATTACTCCAATCTTGAAGAGAATTCGAGAATGGAATTTTATAGACAACTTTATGATTTTTTCTAGCGCTTGAATCATTCATTTGTAATTTTGTTAAAAAATTGTGCATTGAATCAACTTGAATATGAATATACAGGATTTTCCAACAGTGTGTTCTTGGACTGTATCTCGATAACTACTATGAATACAAAAAAGTTTTCAAGACAGTTTTGTTTTTAGTTTTAGAGTTCTACAATGTAAAATTATTTTCTTCTGTACAGGGTGATGCAAAACAGTGGTGCCGGACACAACTTTTTTATTTCAAATGGCAGAACCTGTATAGGGTGTGCCATAGAGTAGCCTATTAAAGTTTTCGGGGAAGGGAATATACAAAAATTCTGAAAATTAGGACGCTGTCCTAAGGGAAAGCGATCTTTCAGATTAAAATATCTTCACTCTTATATCACTTCCGGTTATATCGGAAGTCGCCGTTAACTTTCTTATTTTAAATGGAATGCTATACTTTTTATTACAAATTCTGATTCTACACATTATTCTAAATAAAAAATGTTAAGACTTCCCTATACTTAAATGTAACCGATTTTGAGATACCTTCAAATTTATTTAAAAAATTGTTTTGGTGACCTTTCATTTAAGACAACGTATTTACGCAAATTTAAAATTTAAAGATTGAAGTGACATGTCATTTAAAAGTATAATGTTCAGACTTTCAAATCATATCGTAATTATCTCTGAAAAATTCATGGTGGTCACAATATGGTGTCGAAGGTCATTATGTTTAACTGCTCAAAACTCAATTTTCGTAAATGGAACATCCTGTATATTTTTACATCATGAGATACAGAATCAAATTATACATCGATTGATATTAGCATACCCTACACTACACTTATTTCTTTTAGTTTCCTTGTTATCAATAATTGTTTATTATAACGCCATATTTTGCTAGAATTATCGAAATTTTTCGCAGTAAGTGTCGACAAAATAAAAATATTTATTGAGTTATACCATTAACAGATAAGTAGAAATAAATAAGTTTCGACGAATGCTAATACAGAAATTTCATTTGCTTTATTGCTAGTTACAGGAGCAGATGAAGTTTTCTTTGGTCAGACGGTGACACTTCTTAAAAAATACGTTCAAATCTTCTATATTTTTTTTTTGCCATTGGCGGTAACTGCGGATACTTTTCTTTAAATTTTCTGCTCGTTCTCGTAACTATTTTATTGCACTCTCCTTGAGTGTAAAATACTGTTTATTAGAATAAATAAAATTATTCATTATTATTTTTACCACTTTACCAATTGTAAGTATTACTTTTGTTGTTTAATAAAAACGTTAAATTGACCAAAAAAAATGTTTTTCAAAGCATGCTTAATTTTGAAAGACGCTTGTTTATGAAAATGGTAAACATCCGGTAAGAATTTACCTAATAGCTTTATTCTATAATGTACGTCAAAATAATGTTATGGTTAGCAATTATTTATTTCTGAAAAAGTAACAGTTCAATACCTACTTCTTTTTCAAAGCTTGCTACGAATAAGTGCATTCATTCCATCAATTAACAGAAGAAAATAAACAATCATTGATAACAAGAAAACTAAAAGATATAGATATAGGGAATGCTAATACCAAGCGATGTAGAATGCGATTCTGTATCTCATGATATAAAAATATAGAGGGTGTTCCATTTATGAAAATTGAGTTTTGGGCAGTTAAATAGTTACCTTCGACACCATATTGTGACCACCCTATGAATTTTTCAGAGATAATTACGATATGATTTGAAAGTTTGAACATTATACTTTCAAACGACATGTCACTTCAATCTTTAAATTTGAAATTGACGTAAATACATTGTCTTAAATGAAAGCTCACCAAAACAATATTTTAAATAAATTTGAAGATATCTCAAAATCGGTTACATTTAGGTATAGGGAAGCCTTAACATTTTTTATTTAGAATAATGTGTAGAAATAGAATCTGTAATAAAAAGTATAGCATTCTATTTAAAATAAGAAAGTTGACGGCGACTTCCGATATAACCGGAAGTGATATAAAAGTGAAAATAATCCGAAAGATCGCTTTCCCTTAGGGCAGTGTATTAATTTTTAGAAGTTTTGTATATCCCGTTCCCCGAAAACTTTTAATAGGCCACTCTATTTGGGAGACCCTGTATAAAATTAGACGTAGAGTACAATCATACTTTTAGGGGCCGATCTTTCCGACTTCCAGTTAAATTTTTATGAATTGTTTCCATGTGCACAATTTTCTATTAAGAACGGTCGAACGGTGACGAAACTTCACTGTAATCGCACAATTAATTTCTTTATTTTCTTTTTTAATTATTATTAATATTTCAGTTGTTGTATAGGTACTACAGCAGCGGCTTACAAAGGTAAATCTTTTTACATCAAAGTAGTCGTTAGCGTAATTAGCAGGTACTTTAGGTGCCTCCTTTACTACGTCACAATAAAATCAAAAATGGATTCGTCACTGAAAAATATTTGGCGCAAGAGAACTGACTTTGAAACTAAAAACCGGAAGAGGCGTGTGTCGAAATCTCGATCTTTTAAAGGGCATGTATGAATTTTGGTTTAAATTATATTATTTATTTATTTGTTAACGATTACGTTTTATAGTGGTCCAAAAATTTTGGGCCTCTTTACTACATTACTTGACTGTCGGCAACTGCCGAAATAATTTCTATATTTTCGAGTCGTAATTATTTTGTAATTACTGATTTAAATTTTCTTGCTGGTTTTCGACAGAAAATTTCTTTAATTATTACTGTTACTTTATTTTTTCTTTTTACTTTTTTGTTTAATTTCCTTTTTGTATTTGATGGTACGTCGTCAGTTTGTGTTTTTCGAATCGGTTTTGTTCTACCTTGTTTTAATCTTCAAGAACGTGGCAGTCACTTTTGTTTTGTTTCCATTGCAACTGCATCACTATTTTCTGCTTCTAAAAGATAAACGTAATTTCCAATGCGAATTATTTTGTTTTGTTTGTTGTTTGACTCAAATGCCAAAAACTAATAAAAAAATACAGAATGACGAGAATAAAAAATGAAAATGATCTTTATTTCAATGCAGATCGTTAATAATTGCCTGAACAACGTCAGATACAAAAAAAAAACAAAATTAAACAAGAAGTAAAACAAAACATAAAATAATAACTAAAGATTTTCTCTGTCAAAAACCAACAAAATAATCTGAAGAGAAATCATATTGAAAAACAGAAATAAAATAAAATAAAAATAAAATAGTTTAACCTCGACAGCAGAAAATGATGCAGTTTGAAGCATAGTAACCTTATCGATTTTCTGAATTGTGGCGTCATTTTCATGTCTCATGTCAGAAGTAGCGCGTTTCTAGGTTCTAAAACTAGGTGCACGCTACTTCTGATATGAAAAATAACGACGAATAAAAGCGCATAATATAATAATAATAATTGCGCATATCTGAAAGGTTTCGTTTTCATAGTTGATTCATCATCATTCCGTTTTTCCTTCTCGCCTGGGGGGGGGGGGGCTGTGATAAAATAAAAAATGCACAAATCATCAAATTTGATTTCTTGCAAAATTTTATTGTTTTCATATTATGTATTTTTGTTACGTATTATTGAGTTTCTTGCAATATTATTTTTTTCAATTGTTTATATCTACACTTACGATTTTTAATTGTTTAAAACAAGGCAAGGTTTCCTAAAATAAAAAAAAATAATTGGAAAACATCAAATTTGATGTTTCTGCCAAATTTTTGTGTTGTCTTCAAACTAATTGTTTTTTTTTAAATTAATTATTGAGTTAAAATAAGTATTATCTCTCTCAATTGCTTATGTACTTACGAATCTTATTTGGTTAAAACATGGCAAGGTTTTCCAAAATTAATTAATTAATCAATTCATTTATTATTGTTATTGTTTATTTGTTGTTGTTATTATCTTTCTTTTCCTTTCTTTTATTTTTATTATAAATATACAAGTATGTATCTACAATGCAATTGGAACCAATAAAGACACTAATAAAGAAAAAAAAAGTCATTATTAAGTTACCTGTAATATTGTTTACTTCAATTGTTTTTATATATTTCCGAAGCTTATTTAATCATATTAATTATTAATAAATTAGAGGGAGATAAAAGAAAACTGTGCTTGAACTTACAACTTCAATGCATTTTATTTCTCTTTTCGGCTTTAATTAACATCTTTTGCAATTACTACTGTTGACTGTCAATTTGACAGTTAATTATATACAGTGAAAGTCGCATATAACGTCTTCGAAGGCAGGGATTCGAAGGGACCGGAAGACCTGGACGCTCTAACCGGATGCAATTACATAATTGACACAAGACTCAGCATACACATGTTTCGCTGTTGTAAGTGACTTTCATTGTATTTGAAAGTTATATTTAAAGATTGCCAGTCGATGGATCTGTCACAAAGTTTGACATTTTCATATCAAACTCTCAACACCAAACAGTCGAACCTCGATAAAATTAATGCCTCAACATTGATGGATTCAAGCCAGAAATGTAGAGTAATATAGTATTATAATATAATATATATATAATATAGTATTATAATGTAGTATTTATTAATTTGATTGTAAAGATCAGTAATTATTGACAATGTCAAGTATTGATTTGACAGTTGGAGTTTGTATTAGCAATGTCAGAGTGTTTGACAATCTCGAATCGAAAAAAATCGTTTCAAGACCAAACGTTCGTAGTCGTTTCAAAACTAATCGTTTTTTAAACTAAGAATATAGTTGTTTTTTGTTTCTATAATACCTGTCAGTGTCAAAATTCTAGGATTTTCTGTTGGAACTCTGCAGGTACTAACAGGTACCAGCATGAGAAACGTTTGTTGTTTAATATTTTTAGCCCAAAAGTCATTTATTTAGTTGTCAAATAACGAACGTCAATTTGACATTTATAGTTAACGATTGCCAATTATCGAATCGTTCAGTATCAAATTGACAGTTACATTTTATGGTTTCTATGTGAGAGTATTTGACAACCTCGAATCGAAAAAAAAACTCGTTTCTTCACCAAACATTCATAGTCGCTGAAATTAGGCTGTTTAATATTTTCACTGTCAAAGTCATGTTAAAAACATAATTTATTTATTGACGACCGTCAATTTGATATTTGTTAAATTTTAAGGTTTCAATGTTGGAGTCTTTGACGTTATTGACAAGTAACTTTAAATGTCAAACAATTACAAAGTCTAGACATCAATTGTTTTAAATTATAGTTGTCGTTAGCAATTATTGGCGTGTCAAAATTAAAAGCGTTATTCGCAACTGTTACTTACCTAATTGTCAATGTGACAATAGGTTTGATGACTGTCAATTTGACCGGTTATAGTCAACGGGGGCCAACCATCAAATATAAGTATCAATTTGACAGTTATGGTTGCAATGTCTAGAGTGTTTGACAATTTCAAATACATGCATTAAATTAAATACGTGCATTAAGTCTCTAAATGTTCTCTCTCACATTTCTAGTCGGAGCGAATTCTCGAAAACGTCTTTAGATGGCAAATGACGACTGTCAATTTGACAGTTATAATTAAAGGTTGCCAACTATCCAATTGTTGCGTATCAATTAGACAGTTATATTTTTTGTTGTTATGTCAGAGTGTTTGACGATCTCGAATCGAAAAAAAAACACCAAACATACATTTTTACTGCCAAAGTCTTGTTGAAAATAATTTATTTATATGTCAAATGACGACTGTCAATTTGACAGTTGTAGTTAAGTATCAAATAGTTTTCAGTATTAATTTGACAGTCACATTTTATGGTTACAATGTCAGAGTTTTTGACAATCTCGAGTTGAAAAAAAAAATCGTTCCTAGTTCATGCATAGTTATTGTTATTGGCATTCAACCTCTTTCTCTCCTACGCACGGTAACATTGTGAAATCTATACACGGAAGGTTGTACGTACTACATACGACCACTGAGTCACTACCGTTACCAACAAGAGATAGCTTCGCCGCGTTCTGTTTTGTGCTCCTTTTTTCTAGCCGGTCGACAAATTCTATGTATGCAGGTATATCAACTTCACTTATGCAAGAAGGATAAAAAATTATGAATCACAGAGTTTCCTGCAAACGAGCGTTTTGCATTTGTAATTAAGTACGTTCGACTTCGTCTGAGGAGGAGGTGTTACCGGTCGTCTTCTTTGTGGATAGCGGTACCTAGGAAATATGCAAGTCCTATGATAATTAGATATCCGAAATGACTTCTGCGATAATAAACAAATTCCGGGAATGGCTGAGGTTAATTAATCGCTTGCCGAATACATGTCTGGCGTTATTACACATTCTTGCGTGTTTGTTAATAACGAAAAAGAAAAACAAACAAAAAACGTCAATTCGTCATCGCACTTTTTGACCTCTTCGTATGTATGCAAAGAATATGTTCTGAAATAATACTTTGCGATGATGTCATGACGTATTTTAATTCTAAGGGTGGTTTCATGTTATCAGTGTTGAGACCGCAGAGAGACGCAAGCGTTATCATGATGAAATAAATAAATGCATGACTTCGTCATTACCACGCAAAAAAAAGAAGGGCTTCACAACATTTCGTAAGAATTGCAACTGGTCACTGCCAACCAGAGTCTCTTCTTCAATCGCGTTATCGCATCTTTACCATTGGCAAATGAGAAACAGAAATACTGCGGAAGTATCGTTGCTTTTGCGTGGGTTTTCAATAATCACCGGATCACGTCCGTTCGTTTCGATTTTACTTTGATTTTTTTTAACAAATTGTTCTTTTTCATAGTTTTTTTTTTAAATTTATATTGGCTCTTTTCGAGATGAAATAGTTAATTTTTTTTTTTGTTGGACATTCCTGCGAGAATGTGTTCATGTGTTTTTCGTTAGTTGTATTCTCCGCGTTCTCATGTGTCGTTTGTTTCAACTTTCTTTTCTTTTGTGTTCTCTTTTCTATTGAATTATTCTTTCCGATCGTATGTCCTCTTTTGGGTTAAATTTGTCGCCCTGTTCAACAGTCGCGGTTTATTTGTTTTTCGTTCATTCTGCGTTCTTTATATTTCGATAAGTCGTCTGTTTCAATTTTCTATTGTTTTTATTTCTATCGAATGATTCTTTCTGGTGGCTAAGGGCAGGCGCGCACTGGCGACTTTTTGTTGCGCAACTATTTTGTCTCTGTCGCTCTCCTGTTGCTTCCGTTTTAAAGAGTGCGCACACGATGAGCAACTGTTTCCTGATCGCGAGTTCATTATTTTCATTATGGGTGCAGACAAATCAACAAATGCACTTGTTCAAAATGGATTTATCGGAGGCAGCTGTGGTGTGATTCGACACAGAAAAAGTCTTCGTAAAAAAAAATATTGGGTTCACCCACTAAATTCGGAAAGATTAAATAAAGGGAAATTTGCTTTGATGTTTGAAGAGCTACGATGTTATCCTGAAAAATTCACACACTTCTTCCCACAATTTTCCTTTCAAATTCACGTCTGAGTACTCCTTTAAAGTTTTATTATACAATCCTGGCCTCGTTTCCACTTCTTGTATCAATATCTCGTTATCAATATCCTCATCCCTCGCTACAGCCATTTTTTCTACAGATATAAGCTTCAACAGACTAGCGAGCAAAATGAGAGGGCAGCAAACCGGCAACTAAAATGTCGCCCGTCTGCGCATTGTACTACTAAACAACAGGTACGAAGACAGTTTCGTCGGTCTGCTGTGGGCGTCCGAGGGAACTAAAATGTCGCTTTGCTGTCGCGTCGCTATGTGCGCGCACCTACATATGATTGTATAGACTTCGTACAAGAGACAAAATAGTTGCGCAATAAAAAGTCGGCAGTGCGCGTCTGCCCTAAGTATTCAACAGTCCTCCGGAGAACAGTCGACGTTCAATTTTCCGTTGATTCTACTGCCAGTATTTCGATAGGATGTAAATAAACACGAGTGATTGTGAATATGAAACTTAAGGCCGAAATTTTCAATAAAATTTTCCGAATCTTGTAAAAATTGAATTCAGTTCCGGTAAAAAAATATAGAGGGCGTTGGCGAATTTACTTGGTTCCATGGACAGTATACATCTAGAACTTACATCGGAACTCTATATATTAATTAAACCAGAAGGTAATATTAAATTAAAATAGAAAGAACCTTTTAAAAAGTATATTCACTTTAGGGAAGTGAATGCAGAGGAAATAAACACAATTGATTGTGAATATGAAGCTTGAGGCCGAAATTTTCAACAATTTTCCGAATTTTGTAAAAATTAATTTTAGTTCCGATAAAAAAATGTAGATGGCGCTGGCGAATTTACTTGGTTCCTTGGACAGTATACATCTAGAACCTACATCGGAACTCTATACATTAATTAAACCAGAAGGTTATATTAAATTAAAATAGAAAAAAAACTTTTAAAAAATATTCACTTTGGGGAAGTGAAAGCAGAGGATATAAATAAACACAATTGACTGTGCAAATGAAGCTTGAGGCAGAAATTTTCAATAATTTTCCCAATTTTGTAAAAATTAATTTTAGTTCCGGTAAAAAAACATAGATGGCGTTGGCGAATTTACTTGGTTCCATGGACAGTATATGTACATCTAGAACTTACATCGGAACTCTATACGTTAATCACACCAAAAAGTTATAAGTGGTGAACAAAGAAAAAAAATCAGATTAGAGTAAGCGGTGGAAAGAAATGTCTTTGATTCAATAAAAAGTCAATAAATTTGACAGTTCGTGAATGTATTAGATTATGTAATTAATTCAGTTAATCACAGACGTATATTTTCTGAACACCGCCTGCTCTGATCAGATTTTTTTTGCTCACCTTTTATTAAATTAAAATAGAAAGAACCTTTAAAAAAAAACACACCAGGGAAGAAAACGTAGAGGATGTAAATAAACACAATCGACCGTGAATATGAAACTTGAGAGCGAAATTTTCAATAATTTTCCGAATTTTCCGAGGGCGCTGGCGAATTTACTTGGCTCCATGGACAGTATACGTTTAGACTTTCGCACGGTAACCCTAGTAATAATTAGACCAAAAGATTATAAGTAAATTGAAATAGAGAGCACCTGGTAAAAAAAAATGATTTCATTTTAGGTAAGAGAACATGGACAGAAATATAAAATATAACAAAAACGTTCAAACTTAGAACTAGAGAAAACAATATGAAATACGGAAAGTTAAAAAAAATGGTTCAAAAGGCAAAGGAAAATGACAGTTGAATATATAGAAAAAAAATAACAGATAGATGATAGGCCATCTCACGATATGATAATTAAAAACAGGATAATAATAGAAGCAAATGAAATACATGATGTGGATATAAAAGAAAGAATCAATAAGCCCATTCATGGAATAATGTAAAGAATGTCTTCCGTTTCAATTTCCTTTTGTTTAACGATAATAATAATAGCTTTATCCCAATAATGTTGCTACAAGTAAACACGACATGGAAACGTCAGGCTTACAATAATTTATGAGTGATTATTATATTCATTAATTAAATGTTTTTTTTATTAATAATTTTGATCGTCTGAACAGTTAAAATATTTCTTGAACAGAAATAAAGGAAGTTGTCACAAATTTTAAAATTGCCGCTTAAAGCTCGTGGTGTGTGGATATCCTCACAGATAGCGCCACTGTTTTTTTTTTTACTTTTTCATACTTATTTTCGAAAAGGGGTTGTTTGCGTTTTCCAATTAAGATGAACAGCATAAGACAGAGTAAGTCGATTGCAAACTTAACGAGTCGGATGTCTGCATTTTTAAAGTTTGCAATTTTTGATTTTTACTGTTTTTTTTAGTATGTATCTGTTGCTTTAATGCTTTTAGAAAAGATTAATTATTTACTAAAAAATAATATTTTTGCATAATTTGATGCAAGGTGCATTTCAGAGGAAAGATTTATCAATGATAAATTCATTTGTAACCTTTATTTAAATATTTTCTAAAAACTCTAATATACCTTTGTTAATTAATTACTTCCATAAAAATTCTGTGAAAGTTCTTTTACAGTTACCTAAATGAGGGAATTTTTCATATTGTTGACTTGAACATAAAAAGTAAACAAAGAAAAATTTCCTCATTTGTTCAACTCTAAAAGAATTTTTAAGAACTTTTGTAAAAGTAATTCATTAACAGGGCCAGATTAGAGTTTTTGAAAGCCATTTAAATAGATATGAATTACACAGCCCCACAAAATTTTTTTTTTTCAGATCTGGGGGTCAGACTATGTTTACTACATGTTTTCGAGGTCGCTGAGTCCGAATCCGCGATCCATTTAACTCCATTACGTCAGGTTTTACCAATAACCCCATACAATCCCATAACCCAAGCTGTCAAGTCCTATTACACACAACGATCCTGTAAAGGAAGCTGTGCACCCACAATAACCCTATAACCCTATACATTTAACCCCGAACCCCCTAACCCCATAACCCTATAACCCCATAACTGATAACTCCAATAACCATGTTACTCACAAATTTGACTTGATCTCTCATCGCGGAATATATCAGGCCTCTATATTAATATATTAAATCCTATAATCCCCTAACCCCATAACCCTATAACCCCAAAATCTTTAACTCCAATAACCACGTTACGCAGTGGTTCGATTGTTTGATCTGTCAAAAGAAGAAAAGTAAAACGTAAAAGAAATCCAGATCATTCGAAGAAAAAGGAATCCGTTATAGCTGTAAAAAAGAAAATGAGTGAAAAATTCTTATCCCCGTATTTACTCTACATTATAAACAGCCTTTTCAAGGGCTGAATGATGTACAAAATCAGTTCGCGCAACCTCCTCGTCGTGAACATCGGGTAACTCTAATGACGGCGCACGCACTGAGAAAAATGGAATTTTGTGATTTTGATAAAACATCACTCCACATCGATAAAATAAAAGTATAATGTAAAAGTAGAATGCTGTCATGTTATAAGATTCACCTTACTCCAAATTAATCATGATTCTTAGCACAATGAAACTGTTTAAGTTTAAGAATGTAAAATTATCATTCTACATAATACGTAGTGTTAAAATATAATAAACCATAATGAAATATTATGCTGAATAAATTAGTAATAAAATGTCATGTCTGACTTTTTGTTAATTACTCCGGTAATTTTATCATGACAGGAAATGATACTCTAAACAACAAACCACATAGTGTTAATTTTGCAGTAGTACGCTGGGTCGCTTTTTAACGCGAATCCGAATAAAATGTTCGGAATTCTTCTTAATATAAACGTACTCTTTGATACCATTTTTCTCAGTGCGGTCCTAGTTTAACTTTAAAATCCTGTTTATTCCCATGGTAGCAATTATAAAAGCAATTGTTCCTATGAAAATAAATAGGAGTTTAAAGTTAAACTAGAACTGAGAAACCCAGCCTTAAAGAATAGATATGGAGTTATTGGTTACGTGGTCATGAGATTATGAGGTTATTGCTTACGAGGTTGCGGGGTTATGGTATTATGGAGTTAGAGAGTTAGGTGTAGGAGGATTATAGAGTTTAATATATTCTGTTTATAGAGGCTTGATAAATACCGCGATGAGAGGTCAAGTCAAACTACTGAGTAACGTGGTTATTGGAGTTATCGGTTATGGGGTTATAGGATTATGGGGTTAGTGGGTTCGGGGTTAAATGTATAGGGTTACAGGGTTAGTGTGGTTGCACAGCTCCCTTTAGAGGATCGTTGTGTTTAATAGGACTTGACAGCTTGGGTTATAGGGTTATATGGGGTTATTGGTAAAACCTGACGTGATGGAGTTAAATGGATCGCGGATTCGGATTCAGCGACCCCGAAAACATGTAGTAGACCCACGTTCTCGTTCGATGCGTTGTCGTAACGAAATGCTGGCTCGCAGTTGAACGGTCTTGGCTTCGGAGTTCCTAGAAGTTGTTCTTCTTTTACCTCCTTCATCTGAAAGAAAAAATCGAATTAGAAATTGTGCCTGTGCGGCGAACGCCGCACGTTGCGCGATACTTCTCTGCGCTCATTCCACGAGCATCATCCTGGGCCTCTTGTGGCGATGCTCCAGCTCTTCGTCGTAGTCCTCCAGGCTCCGGATCAGCGGGTTGGGGTGGTCTTGCATCGTTCCGTGCGTCTTCACGGCTAGCCGCCGCACGAACTCTTCTATTTTCTCGATGCCGATGTCCTTGTGGATTTGGGCATTCCTGACGAACCACGGAGCGTCGAGCGCCATCCGCAGGACTTTGTTCTGGATCACCTGAAGTTTTCGCATGTGAGTCTTGGCCGCGTAGCCCCAGGCCACCGAGGCGTAAGTCATCGTGGGTCTGATGACGGTTTTGTAGAGCTTCACCTTGTTATCAGGGTGAAGCTTACTTCCCCGGCTCATCAACCCGTAGAGCTTAGCCAGGACCTGTCTGGCTCTGGCGGCGGCGGACTCAATGTGCGGACTCCAGGTGAGCCTCGCGTCCAGGGTGACTCCCAAGTACTTCGCTTCCGTTCGCCAAGGAATTCCTCGTCCGAACATGGCGATCTCTTCTGGCGGGCGGATCCTTCCTTTTCTGCCCATGACGATGGCGGTGCTCTTCTCGGCGTTCACCTGGATGCGCCAGGTGCGGTACCAACCTTCGAGATCGGTCGCAGCAGTCTGCAGCTTCCTTCTCAGGATGGCGACGCTCTTCGAACGACAATACAGGGCTGTATCGTCGGCGTAAAGCGCGACGTTCACACCGTTGGTTCGAGGGATGTCTCGCACGAAGATGTTGAAAAGCGTCGGTGACAGCACGGAGCCTTGCGGCACACCGGCACTCAAAGTTCTCTCCGAAGAACGAAGTCCGTTAATCTTTATACGGAACTTGCGTTGCTTCAAGAACGAGGCGGTCAGCTGCACAATACCCAAAGGTATTCCCGCTTCCAACATCTTGTGGAGCAGGCCCTGGTGCCAAACCTTGTCGAATGCCTTCGACACGTCCAGCAACACGAGGCCCGTGTACTCCTTCTTGTTGAAACCTTCGGTTACGCACTCGGTAACGCGCAGGATCTGGTGGACAGTCGAGTGTCCCGGACGGAAACCGAACTGTTCATCCTGGACGACCTTCAGGCGCTCAATGTGCTCCTTGAGTCGTCGGAGAATGACCTTTTCGGCCAGCTTGCCGAGAACTGGCAGCAGACTGATCGGGCGATAGTTCTGCGGAAAAGCGGCCGCCTGCCCAGGCTTCCTCAACACAATGACGTCCGCGAACTTCCACTTGGATGGAAAGTGCCGCAGACGGAGCATCGCGTTAAGTATGCCGGTCAGAACCGCTATCGCTCGCATCGGAAGTTCTTGCAGAGCCCTATTGCCTATGCCGTCGGGACCTGGGGCCTTCCTCTTCTTGCACCTCTTCGCTGCCTTCTTCACCTCCGAGGGCGATACCGGAGCGATGTGCTCGACATCACGCTGTCCGAGCAGACGCCTGACTCTACGGTGAATGGCGTCGATGTGGTCAACATCTGCATTCACGTAGACAGGGCTGCACTGACGCTCGAGATTGTCGGCAAAAGCCTCGGCCTTTTCCTCATCGGTGTAGACGACACCCCCGACTCCGTGTATGGGGGGCATGGGCGGTGCTCCTTGTTTGCCGAGAATCCGAGTCATTCTCCAGAGAGAATTAACATCGGAGTTCAGCCCGTCGATTTTGGCGTCCCAGGTTTCCCTTCGGTGTTCGGTAAGAGCTCGCCGAACCTCGCCGGTCAGCCGGTTTGCCTCTCTCTTGTGCTGTGGGTCCAGTGTCCGCTGCCACCGTCTCCTAGAGCGGTTTCGCTCTCTGATGAGTGCGCGAACGTCTTCGGGCAGTCGCATCCGAAAAGGGCGGACCGGCATCGGATTCGCTGCGTGAGCAAGCGAAACCGTGATCTTGTCGGTCAGGTCGTCCACGGCGTGCTCTAGTTCTTCACGCGTTTCGATGGGAGTCACTGGTCCTAGAGCTTCCTGGAGGTGGTCGGTGAACGCGCCCCAGGAGATCCTCATCCTTGTGCCCTCCTCGTCCTCTTCAGGGTTGGGTTGGGTTGGGTTCCCGCCCATCTGCAGCAGAACCGGAGCGTGGTCGGAGTCTAGCTCGTTCAACACAGTGAGCTGGTGAACCATCGCCACGTCCTTTAGGACGACGATGTCGAGCACATCTGGCCGGCCGATTGGACCGAAATGAGTCGGATCGACGGTGGCGTCGATCGTTATCAGTCGGTCTTCGCCGTAGGCTCTCAAAATCCTCCCATTCCGGTTGGTAACACGACTGTTCCAATCGGGATGTTTGGAGTTCAAATCGCCGGCGATTACTGCGGCACCATCAGTGTCTAACACCGCGTCCAGGTCACCCGGAACCAGTTCTCGATTCGGCGCGTTGTAAGCGGAGATCAATCGAACCAAACCGTACGTCGTATGAATCGCCACAATGGTCGCCTCCAGATGCTGGAGGGGCGGCGTATCAACAACGTGGTGGTCGATGTCTCGTTTCACAAAAACAGCAGTTCCCCCGCCTCTCGCGTTCGGCCTGTCGTTTCTGTACAGCTGATAATTCGGAAGCTTCGGAACGTCTGCCGCTCTGAGATGTGTTTCGTTAATGAGAATTACGTCCAGGTTTTGACGCTGAGCGAATTCCATCAACTCCAATCTCTTGGGTTTCAGTCCGTTGGCATTCCAAAAGACCGTCTGCAAAGAACGTGGTCGCCTTGGCCGTCTATCCATGGCGGAACAGCGATGAGATCTCGGAAGCGCAGCCTAATAAGGCCGTAATCATCTCGGTGCTGTTCTTCGCCTGGCTCAGCCTGGCAATCACCGTGGCCGCTACATTGAGTAGCTTGGAGAAATCAACTCGCGAAAGTAAATCCGCGAGTTGCTGCCATACGCTTGCCGTTTCGGTATCGGTTCGCGTGGGTGCAACGGGCTTGGTTGCTCCGGCAACCTCTGGTTGGCTCTTGCGAGCGCTGCTCGCTCCGCCCACCGCGGTACTGTAGCTTACGCTTGGTCGCCTCTGTTCCTCCGAAGAGTGGGCAACATGCGTAGCTGTAGCGGGTTCCCTCGAAGTTTTCTTCGCGGGCAGCACCGGGAATTTGCCGCCCTTGAATTCCGGGACGGGTTTCTCTTTCGGGGCTGGGGGTTTCGTCTGGCGGACTGGCTCCTTCGGGTACTTCACGCAGCCCCTGTAGGAAGCCGGGTGCGGACCACCGCAATTGCAGCAAACAGCCGGTACGTTTCTTGGCTTTTTGCACACGTTAGTGTGATGTGTCTCTGGACACTTCACGCAGCGAGGGTTTGCTCGGCACATTCTTTGAGAATGTCCAAACTGTTGGCAGCGGTGGCACTGACCAACACCGGACGGACGTCTCTTCGACTCGATTGTGACATCGAGCCGAGCGACCTTCTTCTCATCGAAGATGCGCTTTCCGTCATCGCTCCTCGACAGCTGGACCATGACAAGCGGCATGGCACGCTTCTCTGGCCCTTTATTCAGCCGGGAAACCGACTGAACGGGATAGCCCCGCTGTTCAAGGTCAGCTTTGACCTCCTCCTCGCTTACGGACGTGGGCAGGTTACGAACCACAACCCTGAGAGGCTTGTCGGAGGTCAGTGCGTACGTGTGGTACTGCACCTTCCTCTCGTCGAAACGTCTGGTCAACGCCCGATAATCATCGACCGACGCTGGCTGCACGCGAATTCCGGTGCCCGTGTTTCTCGCTTTCGAAAAAGCAATTTTCCGGGCATCAAGATCTCTGCAGATCTCGCTCCACTTCTCTTTTTCCCGGAGGAAAACGGGTGGGATTCGAATTCGCGGCGCCTTTGCCGGGACGTCTACCTGGGCGACTTCCATCTCGTCCCCAGACAAGCTCTCGTAGCTGTTCCGTGTCGTTAGTGTCTCGGAAGAGGCTGTCTTCCGCAACTTGCGGGCGGTCTTCCTCGGCTTCGGCTTCTGGAAGTCTTCATCGCCAGATGACGAAGACTCTTCGCTGCTTGTTACCGCTGTACTGCTGCGGTCCTCCTCGCTTACTACTTCCACTCGGGCACGAGGGCGTTTGCCGGCGCTCACGGACTGGCCCTCAGCCATGGCTGGAATAGAAATTCCGGTAGACACCTCACTCAGTGTCGTACCGAAATTGTGTCTATTAGTCGCAAAAACTTGGTCGATAATGCCTTGTAAAAGACAGGAATTGCATCAACACCTTTACTGCACTCGTCTCCGGTCACAATGCCGTGCCGCTGCTGAATGGTGTGCGTTCGATGCGCGATCGAATGCGAATGCCGAATGCCGCGTTGTAGTTCGATGCGTGATCGTAACGAAATGCCGCTGGCTCGCAGTCTACGCAGATGGGTACTTATAGCGAACGGCGGCCGCCAATGGGCGTCAAGAACGGTGCGCGTCGACTCGAAGGGGCGTTACAGGAGCGCGGACGACGCGCCGATAACTACCAGCCGAAACAAATTTCGTCCGGCATTATTTCGCTGATACCCGGCGAAGCTTAAGCGCAGGCGATCGTTCTCCTCACCGTATCCGTTCACTCATTACCACGTTGCGGGCATCATGCCACCCAAGACGAGCGGCAAGGCGGCCAAAAAGGCGGGAAAGGCGCAGAAGAACATCTCTAAGAGCGACAAGAAGAAGAAGCGCAGAAGGAAGGAGAGCTACGCCATTTACATATACAAAGTATTAAAGCAGGTGCATCCGGACACTGGAATATCGAGCAAGGCGATGAGCATCATGAACAGCTTCGTCAACGACATTTTCGAGCGGATCGCCGCGGAGGCTTCCCGTTTGGCGCACTACAACAAGCGATCGACGATAACGAGCCGCGAAATTCAGACCGCCGTGAGGCTGCTCCTTCCCGGCGAGCTGGCCAAGCACGCCGTCAGCGAAGGGACGAAGGCCGTCACCAAATACACGAGCTCGAAGTGAGCGACGCTCGGCGACACAAAAATCGGTTCTTTTCAGAACCACAAAACCGACATCCAAGACGTTCGATCTTATCCACTGGGACCCATATTATTATTCGCAAGAATTGACGGGCCGCGATCCTAAAGGCGCGTTAATTTATTTATTCGTCGATCCGCCGGTTGGCTTGACCTTTTCGAAATTTCAAGGGTTGACGATTGGAATTTCGACACGGGTTGGGAACTTCGTTGCCTTGGGCTGGCCCGATCCTTTTGAAATCTCTCTCTCTTTTTTTTAATGATTTCTCCCCCGGGTTGACCTTTCCACCTGGGTTGGGTTGTGTCGAACTTTGTGAAATTACGTACGGTTACGTTCAGAAACGAAAGCGACTTTTGAAATGAATTACTTATACTTATACGGATTCAAGTTTCCGCCGAACACAAGTTGAAAACAACTTCGACTTTGATTTAATTTAATCCGAGGCGAACTCGGTTCAGACTCTTGCTTTGATATTAATTTCAAGGATCACTGTCTGCGGCAGAGGATACGCTCAGAGTTGTGATGAACTCCCCGACGCGACGTTTAAAATTATTACCCGAATTGGTTCAGGCGAATCGAATTCAATTATTATTAAAACGTTACATTTACAACGCAAAAAAAAAACCCGTTGATTAATAGAAATTTACGGCGGATTCTCTCGAGCAGATGTCGCTTGCGCCTTACGGTCGCGAAGGAGCGGAAAATGGCAACGCCATCAGATACGGGCAGTTTTAATTAATTACGGTGAATTAACGCCACATCGGAATTACCGCCTTAGCCACAAGTCACAACGAGTTTAAGAAAGGCATAAATAATCCTAACGGAGTTAATAGCGACGTGCCTCGATCTCTTTAAAGACTCTTCCCCAGGGTTGACCTTGACCTTTCGACTTGTCTCGGGTTGGCTTGACCTTTTCGAAAGTTCAGTTCTTTTGATTGAATTTTCCCCTGGGTCGACCTTGACCTTTGACCTTTAGACTTGGGAACTTTCCTGCCTCGGTTTGGCTCGACCTTTTCGAAATCTCGATTCTTTATTGATTACTCCATTGGCTCGACCTTGACCTTGACCTTTGAAGTGGGTTGGGAACTTTCCTGCCTCGGGTTGGCTTGACCTCTTCGAAAGTTCAATTTTTTAAATGAACTATTCCTTGGGTTGACCTTTCGACTTGGGAACTCCCCTGCCCTGGGTTGGCTTGACCTTTTCGAAAGTTCAATTATTTTGATTGAATTTTCCCTTCGGTTGACCTTGACCTTTGACCTTTAGACTTGGGAACTTTCCTGCCTCGGGCTGGCTCGACCTTTTCGAAATTTCGATTCCTCATTGATTTCTCCCTTGGCTTGACCTTGACCTTGACCTGGGTTAGAAACCTTCTTGCCTTGGGTTGGCTTCAGCTTTTCGAAATCTCGATTTTTCCCTCGACCCTTGACCTTTCGACTTGGGTTGGGTTGGGTTGGGAACCTTCTTGCCTTGGGTTGGCTTGACCTTTTCGACATTTCAATTTTTTATCTACTTCTCCCTTGAGTTGACCTTGACCTCTGACCTGGGTTGGGAACTTCATTGCCCTGGGTTGGCTTTAGCTTTTCGAAATTTCGATTTTTTTACGATCCCTCCCTTGGGTTGACCTTGACCTCTCGACTTGGGTTTGGTTGGGAAACTTCTTGCCTTGGGTTGGCTTGACCTTTTCGAAATTTCAATTTTTTATCGACTTCTCCCTTGGGTTGACCTTGACCTTGACCTTTGACCTGGTTTGCGAACTTTATCGCCTTGGGTTGGCTTTAGCTTTTCCAAATTTCGATTCTCTTACGATTTCTCCCTTGGGTTGACCTTGACCATTGACCTTTCGACTGGGGAACTTTCCTGCCTCGGGTTGGCTAGACCTTTTGCGAAATCTCGATTCTTTGTTGACTTCTCTCTTGGGTTGACCTTACGATAGTCTGACCTCCAGATCTGAACAAATTTTTTTTTGTGGGGCTGTGTCATCATTGAAAAATATTTTTCGTGAAAAGCACCTTGCATTAAAAACAAAATATATGCAAATGTATTGCTTTTCCGTAAATAATAAAGGAATAATTAATCTTTTCTATTATTTTTTTCAGTTATAAATCTTTGAAGTTTTCACGCAAAATATTAAAAAAATTAAATAAAAAGTTGTAAAATTCAATTTTGCGGAAGTTAAAAAAACCTTATTTTCTGGCTTTGAGATTCTTCAGTGAGCTAAAACTCTCGATGAAATCTTGATTAATTTGCAAAAAATAACAATTTTAGGCAAGCACAAATTATTTCCATAAAAAGTTTTCTTGGAAAATCAAAAATCAAAATTTTTCTCATTTCATGCCGACTTTTTGGCAGTCACTGTATATTTAAACGATTATAAATCAATCATTTTAGAAAAGGAAACATAAAATGTTTGACGTTCTATTTAATATTAATTTATCAGCTTCAAAATAATTTAATTATTCCCATTCTTATTATTTTTAACAGAATTATTAATGTCAATTGTATAGATTAGGGCTGCGAGAGTTTATCGATAAATATCGAATAATACATATTTCCATTTCCGATACGGATTCCATCGATAGTTATCGATATTATAGATAATATCGATGCTATGTATTATTATATTATAGATAATATCGATATATCGATATTTTTAAGTTACAGAAAATTCGTATCGTGACAAGGATTAACGGCTTGAAAAGGGCGATTAAAAACTCCTTTTAGTTTACTTTAATATTTCGCAATTATTTTATTTCTTCTTCAGGAACAAGCAGTGGAACAGAAGAAACTAGCTAACAATATCAGTTTGTAAATACATTACACAACAACAAAATATAACAAGGAATAGTTACATATTAAAATTGTAAAACGGATTACACTACACAATTGATAAAAATATTGAACAAGTTAAACACTAAAATATTTGACCTTCATGATGGAGTAATGACAAGCAGGTGACTACCTGCTTGCTTATAACTCGAAAACAAAAGAAGATAGCCAATTTTTGTTTACACTATTGACTTTATCTCTAAAAAAGAGATCGAGACTTGACCACTAGTTTTCTTCTATCTCTTATAGTTAGGTACAGCGATGTCCATATGAGACTTCGAAATTGGTCCACCCTGTACATGTAAAACACTACCGTAAAACTGGTAGTATAAGTAAAAAATAAAAATCCATATAAGTACACTTTTTAAATTTTTTTGAATCGGTTAAAAATAATTAAAATAATAAAGGGGAGTTAACATTAATAAAACTAGCCCTGTATAGTCGCGATCATTAATGTACTTATTTGGATAAATATAATAAAACTGCATCAATAAAAATGCAAAGAACTAATCTGACAATTTAAGCGTTTATTATTATCCAATTATTATTAAACTGTACAGTGACCTCAACGAAAGTGCGAACACTTAACAAATCTTGTATCTTACTATTTACAAAAAAAAAATAGTTTAATCTTTATTTATTCGAGATCATGCTTGCAATTTGATAGCACTTTCAAATCTTTATTCCACTCCCAGTTCACACGGAAGTGCATACAAGTTTTGCTTTTCAAATAGCACCACAGTCGCGGTCAATAAAAGTGGACACTTTTTTTGGACGTCAATTTTAGATACTAAAACTTTTGCTTTTGTATTTATTGTTTGTCATCCGTAAGTATCAGCTCATAATCACAACCACAAGCGACTGTACGTATTTTTTGACATTTTTCAATTCTTGTTTTTTTCTGTTTATGCAGGTATACAATTTTTGTGGAGTTATACCAATAAAATTTTAATGAAAAACGCGTTTACATTACAGGTACAATAACTGCACGTCAAAAAGTGCAATCGTGCCGTGAATTTTTTAGTAGATATGGCTCTCCAGAAATACTTGTAACTGGTCATGGTACATAGGTACCCAGTTCACATCAGACCTGTTTAATAATTTATGTACAATCGGGAATCTATTATGTTTTCTCTTCCGATAATCACCCCCAGTTAAATGGTCAAGCAGAAATATTTGCAGATACAATTAAACAGTTTATCAAGAAAGCCGGAGATAATTGGCGCGAATTTTTGTGTAGTTATCCGTATACTCCTTGTTCAGCTGCTCTTGAAAGGAAAACACTTGCTGAAAATTTTTTAGGACGACCAATACGAATACCTTTGTCTGTGCTATTACCAAATCAACATGTTGAAAGTAGACACTCACCATATCAGAAAACATGAAACAACAGTTTGACCGTCATCACTACGTTCAGTCATGAAAACTTAATGTTGGAGAAAATATAGATGTTTGATCCGGAAAGAATTAAAATGATTTGGAAAATTCATTAAGGACACAACACAGTCCAGATCCGATGATTACCAGTCGAGTAAAGTCTGACACCAAATGAACCCTCCACATCAAATGAATCCTGTCCCTCCAGTCCGAAATATAATCAGCAGTCGGAAGAAACTGTTTCGCTGTCAAAACCTGAACCTTCAAATAGACGATCAGCACGGAACCGTTTCTCTCCAAGCCGATTAAAAATGGACTGGGAATCTAAGACGTACGTTTCGCAGTCTTCATCTTCGTGAGGGAGGTATTAGGGTTTTGGTAATTTGAAATCAAATTATACATTAGAAAAAGACAGTTTGATGTGTGTTTAAAAAAATAAATAGACAGATTTTTTAACACAAAACTAGTATTGTACTGTTTCAAAAGACTTCGAAGGCATTCACCGTGTAAGCGAACATATTAGTAGGACCCAAAAAAAAATTACATATTCCGATTCGTTGTTTAAAAAAAAACGAAAACAAAAGGCAGTAGACTTTAACTTCTCTCGGCGTTAAAGGAAAAAGAAAAGAATGAAAGATCATTGAAGTTATGACGAGTTCTTTAGCAAAACGTTTTCCAATTCTTCAACCGAATCTTTTATAAAAAAAAAAACAAAAAAGAAACTTCCAACTATATGTATATATACAAGCAAATAATTTAATGAGTACAAAACCAACACTAAAATATCAATAAATAAAATAAATACTGAATATCACATAATTCAATTCGATTAAAGCCACACGCGACAGATCGTTGTCATCATAAGCAAAATGTCATCAGGTTCACGAACGTCCGACTTAGTTGGGCCACACTATAGACTCAATCCAGTCCAAATAGTTGTACACACGCGTGTAGACCGTCGGTACCTTCCGGCTCTCCCCACATTCATCACCGTACGACGTCACTCCCACCACGCTGAAGATGCCGCTCTCCCTCAGGTCTCTGAACTGAAGAGGACCTCCCGAGTCTCCCTGAAACATCAAGAGAGGCGTAAGGCAAAAAATACACGGCGCGTTTTTTTTTCGCCATCTTACACTGCAAGATTCTTTCGTCTTTGCGGTGGCGCAAATCTGCGTGTCTCGAATTTCACGGGGGAAACGACCCGTGCTGTACATCCTTCCGCAAGTGCTCAGGTCCACAGGGTTTATGTCGGCTTTCTGTAGGAGGTCACTTGCTGGACCTGAAATATTAATTCTAAGTTAGCAAAGGGGGCGCTTTGGCCACATCAAATGGCTTAACTTTTCCGTATAGTTTTATATGGTTGTTGCAAGCGTGTAGATATGATTGCCTAACTAACCAAGAGTGGACTCTATTAGGCAACCAGATTAGTTTACAATGTCCATATGGGGGAATTCTACCATCGCAGAGCTCTTTTAGTTTTAATACTATGGTAGCTACTTACCGGTGCTGTTGACTATGCCCCATCCGGTAATGACCAGGTCTCTTGGGTCATCATCCTTGACGTAAAGGCAAGCCGGCTGGACGTAGTTGTTCATTACGACGCGTCGCTTTAATCGTATCAAGGCGATGTCGTTGAACTTTTTCCCTATGTCGTACTGACGATGCACGCTGAAGCTTTCGACTTCGTAATCTTGAGGTGTGAGTCCGTCGCTGTTCCCGATGATATCGACCTTGCCCAATCGGACTATGCTTGGACTGAAAACGACGACCATTGAGGATCTTTGTTTTTTTTTTGAAACTTGCTTGGTACTTACGAGATGGAATCTTGTTTGACGATGCAATGGGCGGCCGTTAACACGTAGCGATTGCTGATCAGACTTCCTCCGCAGAGCCACGCGAAGTTGTTGCTTCCGTCGACGTCGTATCCAAGAGCGGCCTGAAAATTTAAAATAAAAAAGTTTCAGTTGATTGAAAATTGGGGTGGAAGAAATGACAAACTCAAAATTGGGTACTTACCATATGGGGGAATTCTCCGGGTTCCGCGTCTTCTCCCCCCATTATGTTGCGGGCTATTTGTACTGGTATCTCGCGTATCTCATTGGATAGGTCGTTGCAGGCTGAAACAAGTGAATCACGTAAGTGTTTGACCCGCGAAAGAAGACGTTTGCTCTTCACCTCGTACGCTTTTCCTTATTGTGTTTGTTTGACGCGGGCAGCAAACAAGTTCGAACATGCCGGCCCAACCGCACCTTTTCAAGCCGTGTTGTTGTCTTCTCATCAACGCCTCTTTCGCCTTTGGACAGTCGGGGATAATAACGCAGCTCAGAGGAGAGGTACAGTCTTCATATATTTCTGAAAGCAAAAAAGATATTCCTATTTATTAAAAAAATAATAATAAATGAAATTATTGCGTCAACGATTTTATTAACTAAAGATTACTTTAGTATTGAAGGAAGTTATGGCAAATGTCTTCAAGTTTAAGTGAAAATAAAAATGGGAAATTATATACAGGGTGACTGATCATTATGTCGCGTCGGTGTCTTTGAGACTGTAATACTAAACATTTTCGTAATTATACACAATAATAATTTTGTATTTAGTCTTATTTTTTTTTAAATTTAATTCGTGTAATTATTTAGATTAATTTTTAGGAATTTAATGTCCATTTCTTTGTCTTCAATTATTGTTATTATCAATTTAATAATTGTACAATTAATTTGGGCCTTATTAAGCATGAGTTTGAGTCGAACAAAAGAAAAGAGATATTTTCTTCCTTGAAGCTACAACTCTATTAAATTTATTACGAAGAAATAAACGAACACTTTGCGAATTGGCATTATTCAAGGGCGAACAAAAACAAAAGAAGCAAAACTGTTCGAAAGAGTGGTAAAGACTTGACTTTCTTTAAAGTGCAGAAGATGCAGTTCAGAAGAAAAATAATATTCATTTTTGCAAAATAATAAATTCATATAATTTATTTGTTTGTTACTAGATTGAATATAAACATAGTTCCTTAACGTGGACATGAATTTGTATTCATATTTTTTAATAAATTTTAAAAAAATAGTTATTATTTTACCGAATGCAATAAATAAATAAATAAATAAAATGTAAACGCAATTCTGGAAGATTAAAACTGGACGAGGCTAAACACATTCATCGTGCGGTTTTTCCAAATTTGCAAAAATTTGAGAAACGTTTCCTTGAAATAAGAAAAAGAATGCCAAAATCTAAGAAAATTTCCTATAGATGGAATTTGCGAAATCACATACATAATTAATTTTTGAGAAAATAAAATAAATTTGAACTTCAGACAGAAAGTAAAATAAATATAATCTTCTTCAAGTTGCAAAACTGGATTAATTAATTAAGTCTTCATTAACCGAACAAGATCAAATGGATTTTCGAAAACTACTGATATAAAATAACTGATCTGAAATAAAAAATTCATCACGTTTTCTTGAAAAATTTAAAAAAACGCAATTCGAAAAAAAAAACAAATAAGAGAGTAGTAGTAGGTAAGTAAGAAATTTGTTTAATAATCCTTCTTGAGAAAGCCAAATAAAATAAACTTGAACTTCAGATAGAAAGTATGATTAAAGTAAGACACGCTCTCACAAGTGTTAGAGATTAACTCTTCGAATAGGTGATAGATTAAATAAAAAATATGAAAACCGTTCATTATGTATGTTTACCATAAATAATTAGATGATTAAGCTAAGAGCGAATGAGGCTGATAAAAAAAAGGAACAACATTAATTTCAAATATTTTGATTTCAGAAGTTTTGTATCAATTTGTACAATCGTTGATAAATTTAAAAAAGTCTCAATATTTTGTTAATAAAAAATAAAATGAAAAACTTCAAAACAAAACAAAAACAAATCGAATTAAAGCAATACGAATTATTGCTCTATTACAAGCAACGAAACAAATGAATATTCTTACCATATTTCGGCGATTGGCAGTGTCCAAGGGTGAACAAAACCAAAAGAAGCAGCAACATTGATCAATTTACCAAAGATTTGGACTCACAATTCTGACAAACTTCAATTCGTTTGTTTCACGTTTGGACTTCTCGACAACTACTTGTCCTGCACTGTATCTTAACAACAATCAGGCGCGTGTTTATATACAGTGGACGTACTCACAGATGACGGCGGCACTAAAAATCGCGCCAGTAATCCCCCCCCCCCAATTTACAAACCAAAGATCGGTAGCAGCTGTTCGCACGATAGTTACTAGGGTTTACTCATATTTTCACGAGCGTTGTGGAAATGAATGAACGTGGGCGTGAAAATGAATGAACGCACGCGTAATCCAACGCCGGGGACTTTACTTCATTTTCCGTGCGCGCTTTTGCATGTTAAATTGACCAAAGATGTAATTAATTAATTGATGATTTGTGCTTTTATTTTTAGAACTCGGGAAGGCTTGACCGGAAAGAATCGATTATTTATTTTTTCTTAATAAATAAAGTCAGTCATCAAAGTCGATTAATATATCCATTTTTTATATAAAATTAGACGTATAGCAAAATCATACTTTTACGGGCCGGTCTCTCCAACTTCGAGTTATCCGGTGAATAGCTTGATTTTTATGAATTGTTTCCATAGTCAATTCCATCAGTTAGTATATCAAAAGTTGGAAAGACCGACCCGTAGTGGCCTAATATACCACGTGTCCACCGAGCGGACTAAACTATTTAATAGAGAAAAAAAATTCTAATAAAAAAAACTCTACGTTCAATTTATTTGCAATTACACAGGCTGTCCATTTTACAAGTGTCGGCAAGTACCTTTAATATTTCAAACGGATCTATCAATTTGAACAATATTTTATTAACATATTTCTATACCTAACCCTAGTATTTACCGAGATAAATTCCCTCAACGAAAAAACACCTCAAATGCAGGCCTTTATTAAATTGCTTTTAACTTGCTTAATTGAAGTAAATCTTCAATATCAGTTATAAACATGTAAATACACATGCTTTAAGTTAAGTAACACTATATTAAACAAACTTGAAGACTACGTAGATTGTTGGTGGCTGGCTGTTATTTCTGCTGAATTTAGAAGTTAAATATTTCAAGTTTCTCTTATGGAACACCCCGTACCTATAATTCTCGACCGATGCAGAATTATATTTGCTACCTTTTTCCCAAACAAAGTCCTATACCTAAAATCTACGGTTTGTGAGGTAATTCTCGTTTTCATCTTGCTTCATGATTTTTGTCACTTTTAGGGTGCTGTGAATGTCAACAAAATTGCCTTCTCGCTTCTAAAATTTATATTCAACGATTTCCTGGTAGAATACTGCCATATGCAAAGACTCTTCGTAATTAAAGGAAAGATTTCAAAGAACAGGCAAACGTTATTTCTAATAATATTAACTTACATAGCACCCTACAAATGATAAAAATTATGAAGCAAAATGAAAACCAGAATTATTTAGGTATAGGACTTTGTTTGGGAAAAAGGTAGCATATTTAATTCTACATCGGTCGATGATTTTACTTACAGAGTGTTCCATAAGAAAAACTTGAAATATTTCACTTCTAAATTCAGCAGAAAGAACTGCCAGCCACCAACAATCTACGTAGTCTTCAGGTTTGTTTAATACATATACTGTTACCTAGCTTAAAGCATATGTAATTACACGCTAATAACTGATAATGAAGACTCTTCAATTAAACAAGTTAAAAGCAATTCAATAATTATTTATTAATAATAAGTATTAAATAAATAACTAATAATTAATAACAATATTTAAAATTTGCATTTTGAAAATTACTTTTAATTTCTTTGCACAATTTTCTATTAATTTTTTCAAACTTGTTTCACTTAAATTATTCCAATTTTAAATTGTTTTCGAAAAAAAAAAAAAGAAAATTTGGTTTTCGAAAACGGGATTTTATAGATAAATTAATGGTTTTTCCTGGTACTTGCAATTTAGTTAGAAAATCGTGCATCGAATCAACTTTAACACGAACATAACAAAATAATTTTAACTTTGCTTCTTGTCTTCTGGAAGATAAAGTTTCCCAATTTAATTCTCGTTGCATGCATGAAACAGATGAAGTCGTTCTGTGATGATTTATCACATACCGAACTGCTTTACGCTGCAATATTTCAGGATCTTCAATTATACAGAGTGTTTCACTTAAGACGGTTTTTTTAATATCTCTCTAGTTATCTATCCACTTTATAAAAAAATGTTTCAAATGAAAGTTTCACTATATTCTGTGGGGCATATTCTAAAATTAGTTTGACGTATACAGAGTGTTCCGTTTAGTAGGGGTGTTATGTCACTTCGTTATTTTAAACGGAACGCCTTATATACTTTTACATTTTCGGATTCCAGACCGAATTTTAACGTGACTTTATTTACAACACATAGGTTGTATGCAAAGTAGACCGTCTTCGCGTTATTCAACTTCAAAAATTGTCATTTGCAGTACTTCAAACAAATGCAAAATATCTTTCGAACAAATGACGTTAGAGACTTGAATTGCACTTGAAACGCTTTTTCACTTACACTGTCAAGAAAACTTCCAAGTGACATAAGTTTTTTTCAAGCAATTTAATGAACTTGAGAATATTCAAGCAACTGTAACTCACTTTTTTTTAATGGAACCCCATATGTTTTTTATCATTATTAGATGTGCTATTTAATTATCTTTCCAATGATATAGGATTTTCTATATCTATCGTTAATAGTTTTCTCAATGTTTATGTTTTTCTTTACAGATTTTAAAAGTGCACGAAATATTTTCTCGTTATCACGAGTTCGTGTTGATGTTAGTGGATCAATAAATAATCAATTCAATTAATTAAATGAGGAAATTGTTAGTGAATAATGTATAATTAAATTGAAATAAGACACAAATATTTGGCGGAAAAATTTTTCCGCAATATCAAACAATTTACCATCTGATTCTAATTTATATTAGACGATAACTGAACTAAGTATGATAAGAAGAAAACCATTGAAAGCATAGTGCATATACAGGGTGTCCCAACAGTGTGTTCTCGTGTAATATTTCTATAACTACTGAAGATACAAAAAAATTTTCAATACAATTTCTTTTTTAATTTTAGAGGTCTACAACATGAAATTATTTTTATTTATACACAGTGAATCAAAACAGTGGTGCCGGACACAACTTTTTTTATTTCAAATGGCATGAAACCAAATTTGTATTTCCCATAAAATTCTACACATTTTCTGTATACTATTATCTATACCTAAACCCAACCGTTCTTGAAATATTTAACATTTTGTCTAAGAACTGCCGTTCGCAGCCATTACTTTATTTATTCATATTTCATTTATTTTTAACTCTAAGAAAAAGATTTTTGGTACAGATGTACATAGTTGATACACGAGGTCATTACAAGCCATTATTAAATGTACTTTTATCGCTACAAGGCGGTCATGGTAATAAAAAAATCTCAGAAATTTCAAAATGACAAAACTCAATTTTCTTAAATAGCATGCCCTACATTTTTCTATCCTAAATTCTTCATTTAATAAAGTACTTTCATTTTTGATAAGTATATCTTATACATATCTGCGATATTTTCTGAGATTTTTAGTTTTATTTGAATTATTTCTTTTAAAACGAGTTATTGTCTAAGTTGGCCGTGGATAACGGCAAACGAAGCAGCTGTTGACTTTAATAATTAATTTTCAAGCAACAATAATTATCGAGATATTGCCCGAGAAGACATTGTTGGGACATCCTGTATCTAATTAATTGCGACAGTTGAAGTTCTTTTCGAATTAATTTTCTTATTTCTGTTCATATGTTGACCGTAAATCTGTCAGTAATAACAAAACAATTACAATTACGACTCGAAAGTATAGAAATTATTTTAACAGTTGTCGACAGACAAGTGATGCAATAAGAGGCCCAAAATTTTTGGACCACTATAAATAAAACTTATCGATAACAAATAAATAAATAATTTAAACCAAAATTCATGCATGCTCTTTAAAAGACCGAGATTTCGACACACGCTTTTCCCGGGTTTTAGTTTCAAGGACAATTCTATTTCGCCAAATATTTTTCAGTGACGAATCCATTTTTCGTCACCGTTCGGATTTCTTTGTCTAATTTTCAATAAGTAAATACATAGTACTTAACAATGAGTCATTAAAAAAAATTGTTTCCAAACGATTCTTGATATAGGTAATAAACGAAGTAATTATGCGCAAAAAGTCCATAGTTGTGAAAGAATATTTTCAAAGAAGCAGAAGGCGAAGGAGTCTTTTCGGACAAAGATTGATATATAGATATACAAATACATGTGTCTGTATTTCTTGGTCAATAAAGTATTATTATTATTATTGCGGACATCATTATTCATATGTATATTTAAGATTTTCACTTGTTTAAAATATAACAGGGAATTCTAAAATTTAGAAACAAAAAAAAATGAAATTATCAAATTTGATGTTTTCGAAAAATTTTAGTTTTGTCTTCAGTTAAAAAACTGTATTCATTGTTGATTTTCCTGTAATATTATTTTCTTCACTCGTTTATAAATATAATTACGATTCTTAATTGTTTAAAATCTGGAAAAGAAATAAAAGAAATCTAGAATAATTATCAAATTTGATTTTTTTTTGCAAAATTTTTGTGTAATTCTCAGATTAAAAACAAACTTATTCATTATTGAGTTTCCTGTAACATTCTTTTCCTCAATTGTTTACACACTTACGATTATTAATTGTTCGAAACGTAACGAGATTTTCTAAACTGAAAAAATTCAGATATCAAGTAAATTTGTTTTTGTTTTTCTTTTGCAAAATGTGAAACGGTCGCGGATTTGGTTTCCAAAACAAAATCGGTTATTGCGTGTTAATTTTAAATAACAAACACATGTTCAGATTCTCAGTAAAATTTTGGCCGGATGCGTCCTTTTCAAAGAATATAAACCACCCAGCGAGTCCTTAAGAACTTAACACAGCGGGTTTTTTGCCATCATAAAACAAGTCTGTTTGACATTTAGCTTTGTGTTTTCGGATTTTGTACGAATTAGTCACGCTGAAATTTTAGGGACATGTCAGTTTTAGGAAAGGTATCAAATTACGTTGCAAGTTGAAGTAGTTCGCTTTAGTCTGCTTTGTTTCAAACAAGCACAGGATGCACTAAAAATGTCCAGTAGACACCTAAAGAGTTTGAAAAGTTAAGTTATAGGTAAGGTCAGGACGGTTTCAATTGCGACAGACCACCCGCGAGTTGTATCTGACAAGCTAATGGGGGTTGCTTGATGCGGGCAGAAAATCTGGAATAGGCGTGATTGGGAGCTAGAAGCAGCGATTATCATTGGCCGGTGATTTAAAGAAAATTATCTTGCGAAGTCTGAGGGGGTGGGTTAATTTTTACTTCTAAAGACAGGAGCTACGACAACAGGCAGACAGAATACGATCTCTTTAGCGAACGGTTGAATTCCTTTTAATATTGACTTCGCGAGTTCTTTTGTGCTTGCAGTCATTCGTTCATTTCCTCATTTTTAGCTAAATCATTTATCTCGGTACGGTTAAAATACAGTGTGTTAAGAGAAAGGGCAATTAAACAAAACCACGAATACGTGCGGTTCGCGCCGCGAGTGCATCTAAACAAGAGTGAAGTGAGTGTGTGTTCAACGCAGATACACGGATAGGTAGGTAATTTGCATTTATTTGTATTTTTCGTCACATATTTGGTGGTATAAAGTGGTTAAGAATAATTTAATTTGCATTAATCAGGGGCTAAGAATCTAAGAATTTTAGTCAAAATATTTTTATTTACATTTGAATCTAGTTTAAACCTCAACAAGTAGCATTCACATGAGTAAAATTTATTGGTCATTTGTTTTATAAATTGTTAGGTCAGTTCTATGATTTAATCAACTAGCGTCAGTTAACTGTTCCCTCAAATCCATTTGGAAATTCAAATACGGTGTACTCTTGGAAAATAGTTCTACCTTTGGAGATGTTCTCTGCCAAGTCGGAAACACGCTAAACGGCGGTATTTCGATTTGTACAGGGAAGTCGCCGATTTGAATCACTGATCTAAGGCAAGTTATATCTGCCGCCGAAACCAAGTGTGTCAGCACAATCTAAACACAGAAAGCAAGTCCGCTTTATTGCTCGAATTTTGTGAAATTACGAGGCCGAACAATTTGAACCACCATAGCTATCTTCTTAACAAAGTTTCTCACCCAGTGTGTGAACCGAAATGTGGTATTGTCTACCCATTCGACCTCAATTAATTAGTTTAGCTAGCGATAGAGTTTCCCATCACCTCCGAAAGGAGTCCCTGAAAAACTGGCGATTGCTATTGATTGTCTTGCAAATTGATCGCCGAAGGCGGCATGTTGTCTCACATACGTCTCCAGAACGTCTGATTAATTAGTTAATTAATTACTTCCATTAATTAAGTACATTGTAGACCCACTGTGTCACACTGTGCGTTGGTTGATTGAGCAGAACGAGTCTTCCTTGAGGGTTCGGGACACCTTAGAATGGGTATCGTTATAATGCAACTGCCTTACTACAATTCCATTCTAAGGTGCCTCTCATCGAAGAAAGCCTCAAGGAAGCACTATGAATACGGGTATTAGAGTACGATCTGAAGTGTCAAACACTAGTACCAAAACCAATCTAAGTTGAGCTTAAATTAATTGCTAATTTAATTGAGGGGCACAGTTCTCCATTCTCTATTTACGTGTGCACGAAACCACCAGCTGTGTGATTTGAAGTCAGTTAGGTCGCTTCGATATTCGAAAGTGAAATCTATTAAGCGCATTCTACTGTACTTCCTGATAACCATAATTTTGTGTTCTTCGTATTGATTTAAAACGCAAGGGTTTTTTCGCTCATTATATCAGATCCCACAGTGGCTCGTACAACGAGTTTTTACCTTTCTTTTGCAATAAATAATTAATTAAATCTAACTTCCGCATTTTTATTTAAACGTATTTAAGCCCCTTTAATCTCTCAAGTTTATTCGCCGACGGACCAAAAAAACTGAGTTACAACAACGTAAGGCCAGGGTTTACACTGACGATCACGGGATTATAAATATTATCAGTTCATCGCGGATTCCGGAGGGTCGTTCAACCGTAAAAACCATAGATAGGTCAGTAGGTAGTCCTTAGCGCCGGCCATAAATCTTGGTAGCTGTAGACTAGGCGGTGGGATAGTGCATACCGAGTTGCAGTAATAAACCGTTTGGGTGACCTTTTGGAATTTCTCCGCAGGTACACGTTGTCGGTCCAGTTATTTAATTTGGCATTAAGTTTAATTTGTTTTTGTTCGGAGAGTTTTATTGGTTATTTAGTTGTCCGTAAAAGTCAACAAACAAGGTGACACGTCGGCGTGTTACAAATGTTAAAGTTGCCTTCGTATTTAAAAAAATGTTTTATTCGTTATACACTTATTATTATTATTTCAACTCGAAATTGAAACCGAAGAAGTAGAAGAAAACTCAAAACTAATTTTTTTTGCCCCTTAGAATTAAAAAATAAACGAAAGGAAGTAACAACGGAAATATGATTAAGTAAGATGAAGACTTTCAAGCAACTGTAACGAAAACTTTTGGTTCTTTAAATATTTTAAAATAATAATCTTATTTGCCTTGCAGCTCATAATGGCGTAAGACAGGTCAGGAGGGAATTGAAAAAATACAATTTGCTCAGTTTTCCTGATCATTAGAAACAAAAAAAAATTTTGGAGATGGGGGTTATAATTAATGACCGGAAGGATTATATTTTTGTAGGTTGCGCCCGGTGGGTACCATTTCCCTAACCTCAAATTAGTTTTTTACTCGTAAGTGACCGACTACTTTTTAGCACCGACTCGATACGTTGCAATTTGTAAGCATTTCGCTAACCAAAACCTTGAAAAATATAATCCTTCCGTCCGTTAGTTATAATGTGGGGAAAATAAAAACAAAGGCAATGTAGATTTGCCAATTACGTATTTGTTATTTATTAGGCACATCGATGTTGTTTAAGACGTAGTCTGATTTTAAAATTTATCAAAAGAGTATTGACATTTTTAAAGTTACAGTTTTTTGTTGACTTCTATTTCATCACTATTTTTTTTTGTTCTTGTTTTTAGTTTTTACCACATCACTTCGTCGTCACCGCAAACTTTAATAAACCTCAAGAATTTTGTTATCCACCTGATGCGTTTCGATTTTTTATGCACGTAAAAAAAGTTCCACTGTTTTCATTTAATATTGTATCGATTATTAATAAATCAGAGGAGATAAAAAAGAGACAGAAAACCAGAGGTGAAGGAAACTGCACCTCGAATTCATTCTATTATTATTTTCGGCTTTATATGTATGTAGGTAACACGTCTAAAGCGTCAAGCAAGTTCCAACTGGATTTTATTTCTTCACTTTTTCTTTGAATCATTGAAACGGACGGAAGAAAACGGAAACCTTGAGGTGAAGGAAACTATATTTGAACCTGACCACGAACCTGACCTAAGCCTCGAATTCTTCTCGTCTCCAAGTACTAACTGGATTTTATTTCTTATTATGCTTATTATTTTTTTGTTCTTCTAAATAATTGGAATGCATGGCTATTCAACCTCTTTCTTTCCTTTCCTACGCACGGTAACATTGTGAAATCTATGTTGTACGACATCTGAGTCACCAACCGTTACCATTAAGAGATGTTTGTGTTTCTATTTTCTAAGCCGGTCAACAAATTCTATGTATATCAACTTCACTTATGCAAGTAGCATAAAAAATTAATGAATCACAGAGATTCCTGTAAACTAGCATTTTACGTACAGGTTCGTTCGAATTCGCTTGAGGAGGTGTTATGGTCGTCTTCTTCGCGAATGGTGGTGACTAGGAAATATATGATAATTAGCTACCCGGAATCGGCTCCTGCGTTAACAAACTAATTCCGGGAATGGCTGAGATTAATTAATCGCATGTCGAACACATGTCTGCTGTTACTAGTTACAACACATTTTTGTGTGTTTGTTAATAGCGAAAAAGAAAAAAAAAACGTCCATTCGTCATCGCAATTTTTGGTCTTCCCATGTATGCAAAGAACGCGTTCTGAAATAATCCCTTTCGATGATGTGATGACGTATTTTAATTCTAAGGGTGGTTTTATGATATCACATCAGCGTTGAGACCGCAGGAAAACGCAAGCTTTATCTACCATGGTGAAATAAATGCATGACTTCGTCATTACCACGCACGAAAAAAAAGGGCTTCCGTAACATTTCGTAAGAATTACAACCGGCCACTGATGAGTGGTGACCAAAGTTTCTGTTTCAATCGCGTTATCGCATCTTCACATTTGGCAAATGATAAGCAGAAATAATCCGGAAGTATCGTTGTGTTTGCGTAGGTTCAATTATCACTGGATCACTTCCGCTTTGTTGCCTAACCTGTCATTTCGTGTCACTTTTTGTGGGCTTAATCTCTTCATCGCATCGGTGAAATAATCCTTTTTGATTATGAGACACTTTAATAATTCTAGTGGTGATGAAATGCATGACTTCGTCATTGCCATGGAGGAAACAAAGGGCTTCGTAGTGGACGTGTTGTAATATTTTCTGACTACTAACAAACTTTCCTGTTAAAAATAGAGGATTTTCAGCGTCTTGCTAAAAATAGGAAACACTATAGGTACTCGCGACAGTTCATATTTGACGAATGATATTACGGAAGTACCGTTGTGCAAGTAGTTCCGGTTTGCGTGGGTTCGCTTATCGACTTAGTTGCCATTTCGTTTCATTCTTTGTTGATTTAACATTTTCGTTGGGGAGAAACGGCGAAATGTTATGAAATGCAAAGTTCAATTTGACGTAGACGTTGTTTCAGGAAGCCTTGCATCATCCGTCACAATCTAAGCCACCGCAAATCAAAGCGTTTCTTCTATTGCCACCGCTGCCACCGGATCTTTTCAATTGAATACATACAAAAAAAAAACTTCGGAGTTCAACTAAAACAAAAAGACGACAATTGTACGTCGAGTTTATGAGATGTAATCAAAACGACACCTTTTGTTTTTAATGAAACCCCCTGTATGTATATTATTTTGCCCATCGAGAGAGAATAAAATTCTTAATTAAATTTGTACTTTGCAATTTTTTGTAAATTGATAAATAAAGAAGTTATGCTGATTTGTTGAAATTCATCAAGGTGCCTGCGCTCTAGAAACAAAACATTTGCAAGCTGACGTGATCAAATTATTCCGTTGACAGTTAAAAAAAAATTTAACGATTAAAAGAAAAAATGAAAACCCAAGAAAAAAACTGAAGGTCAAGGTCAATTGAAATGTCAAGCCCAACTCAACCCTGTTCAACCAAGCAAGAAACTGAGACTTAAAAAAACAAACAAAAAGCAAAACTCAAAAAGGTGCAAGGTGAAAGTTCGCAGAGAAAAAATCAGTTGATCTAAGCTTAAAATAAAAATTTAAAAAACTAAATTCAAAAAGGTTAAAGTTCAAGGTCAAATGAAATTTCAAGGTCGCTCCAACCTGAGCCTAACTGTACTGAACCCAAGCAAGGAATTAAGACTGAAAATTTTTTTAAAAAAATTAAAAACTAGATCAAGGTAAATTGAAATGTCAAGGTCAACCCAACTCTGCTCAACCAAGCAAGAAACTGAGACTGAAAAAAATTAAAACTTAAAAAACTAAAGCCAAAAAGGTTCAAGGTCAAGATTAGCGGAGAAAAAAGAGTTGATTTAAGCTTAATATAAAAACTTAAAAAAACAAAACTCAAAAAGGTTAAAGTTCAAGGTCAAATGAAATTTCAAGGTCGCTCCAACTTGAACCTAACTGTACTGAACTCAAGCAAGGAATAAAGACTGAAAAATTTTTTTAAAAAATTTAAAAACTGTAGATCAAGGTAAATTGAAATGTCAAGGTCAACCCAACTCTGCTCAACCAAGCAAGAAACTGAGACTGAAAAAAATTAAAACTTAAAAAACTAAAGCCAAAAAGGTTCAAGGTCAAGATTAGCAGAGCAAAAAGAGTTGATATAAAAACTTAAAAAAACAAAACTCAAAAAGGTTAACGTTCAAGGTCAAATGAAATTTCAAGGTCGCTCCAACCTAAACCTAACTGTACTGAATCCAGGCAAGAAATTAAGATTGAGAAAAATAAAAAAGATTAAAAGCTGAAAATCGAGGTAAATTGCAATGTCAAGGTCAACCCAACTCTGCTCAACCAAGCAAGAAACTGTGATTGAAAAAAAGTAAAACTTAAAAACAAAACTCAAAAAGGTTCAAGGTCAGGGTTCGCAGAGAAAAAAACTTGAGTTGATTTATGTTTAAAATAAAAACTTAAAAGAACAGAAGTCAAAAAGGTTAAAGTTCAAGGTCAAATTAAATTTCAAGGTCACCCCAACCTGAACCTAACTCTAGTGAACCCGAAAAGCGAGAAATTAAGATTGAGAAAATTAAATAATTTATTAAAGGTGAAGGTCAAAGGAACCCGAGCAAGTATTAATTAAGCCACAAGTGATATAACTACAAACGAGCATTAGATTTCAAATAAACAAAATAGTAAAAAAAATAGTTTAGTGTGAAACAGAAACAAAAAAATTATCGATCCAAAAAAATGACAAAAAATAAAATCTAAGCAAAACAAAAAGTGATAGATTGTAAAACAAATGGCAGTGGAACGAGTTACAACGAAGAAAATAAACAAATGAAACATAATGAAATAAACGAAGAGATGAACAAAATAAAAGCAGTGGCAAATGGCAAAAGAGACAATCAAGAATAATCAAGAAACAGAAACAAATATTGATTGATTAAAAACGAATACAAATGGCAAGTGGCAGGAACAATTTAAGCGAAACGAAAAGTGATGGGCCGTAAAACAACTGAAAGTGCCAAGCTATTAGAAAAAGAAAAAAAACAAACAAAATAAACAATGCAATAAACAACTTTCAAACGAACTAAAATGGTCGAATGAGAAAGGAAAATTAAGTTGGTCGAATAAAAAAAAAATCGTGTGGTAAATGACAAAAAAATAAGTTTTTTTTTTCTATTATAAGATATTGTTTTTTCATTTTTTTTAACATCTTTAAATTATCATTTCTATCTAACTATTATTATTATGGGGTTTTTAAAATCGCTTTAAAGGCTATGAGGCCATAGCCAATAACAAAAAAAGGCGCTGAAAGAACGTTCAAAAAATTAAAAACAAACAAAAAAATGATCAATTTCACAAATAAAGAAAAGAAGATAATCGAAATTATGACAACTTTCAATCGATAACAAAAGGTGATCGTTTTTTGATTTTTTTTTCTTTTTGTTCAAATGCAACAATATAACGCAGACAACGCACTCTCTATTTTATAAGCGTTCATCTATTAGATTTGTAATTTCTTCATTTTTTTCTTAAATTTTCCGATAGACTTATGTAGCTTTTATTGAATGTCGGAGTTCATTTGTTTTCTTTTTTCACTTTTTTTCGCTCGTTCTACTTTATGATCTTGTTTGACGATCTCTTATATTTATAATTTTCTTCGTTGAATGCCTTTCTACTACTTTCATTTTCGGTTTTTATTTTCCTCATTTGTCGACATTCATTTGTTTCTTCAGTCGCTCGTCCTAATTTACATGTATTCTTCTTTGACGATCAACAGTGTTTATAATTTTTTTCATCGAACGCCTTTTTTCTTAATCAGTAATCGCTTGAATCGCGTTCGGTTTTCATTTTCTCACAGATTTATTTAGTTTTTTCTCATTGGTCGATGTTCGTTTGTTTTTTCTTCAATTATTTTTTCTTTTATCGCTCATTCTATTTTATTTTTCTTTGACGATTTTTTAGTCATCATTTTCTTCATCGAACGATTTTCGATTTTCGCTACTCTTTGTCATTTGACGACTATTCATTTGTTTTATTTTTTCGTTTGTTTCTTCGGTCGCTCATTCTATTTTATATTCTTCTTTGACGTTCTACTGTTTTTATAATGTTTTTCATCGCCTTCTCGTCGGCTTTTTAATCGGTGTGGATTCAATTGCAATTTTCATGTTTTTTTTTCTCATTGGTTCATTTGTTTTTTCTTCCAGTTGTGTTTTTTTTCGATAGCTCGTTTACAGTCGGTGAATCATAGCAAGAAAGACGGTTCCAAAATTTAAAGCAAATAAGAAACGATCCGTTTCACAAAGGAATCTCGCCACCGAACAAAGAAAAAACAAAACGATCGAAATTATGACAGCTTTCAATCGATACACTTAACAAAAGGAGATTTTTTCTTACCATTCCAAAGGCAACAGTAAACGAAAAAGAAAGCTCTCGCCGATTTCGTGGATAACCTAGCAATCAGAAAACTCGAAAATTGTCAAAAATAACATATGTTTTTCTTAAGCCAAAGATATCATTTGCCGCAAAAAAAGTAAATAAAATTAGTAATTAATAAATGACTAATTTGTACAATAATATTTTTTCCTTTATAATCGGAAAAAGCAAATGGCGTAACGATCGGGGGAGCAATTGTATCAGGGCTTGGCGGCTTCAGGACTACCAAAGACATTTCATTGAACTTATTATTAAAGCACGGATTTAAGCCCTGACTCGTCACCTAAAAATGCACCTAAATCCCTGCTTTAATTATCACTAATAGAATTGCTTAAAAGGCATGAAAGAATAAACGTATAAAACGTGAAATGTTGATTTGTAAATTACATAATTTTTTACAATTTCTTGGATAGTTCATAGTTCATAGTTCATAGTTCATTTATTTCATCCTTTTTTTTAAACATTGGATTTGTCAATAAGTATGATGTATATAATATAATATATGTATCTGATATAAATACACCACGTTCCATTTCGTGTTCAAAACATACGCTAATTTTTTTTTTCATTTCCTCGACTTCCTGCTCAAAAAATATTGCGAAGTAGGCGTGGTTTCCAACTTAACAAAGGGTATGTATAATTTATCTACGACTATTTCTTAATCGATTAAAATCAACTGCCACTGCAGAAAGACTCTATTTAAAATTGAAACGTATAAAGAGTTATATGAGAAGCAGTCCTGGTAAAAAAAAAAAAAACTGAAAAATAGAGAATGTCCTTGTCTTTTGAAGAGAAAAAGAAAATGGTTCTTATACAATAATTTCGCAAATTTGATATAATATTTGATTTAATAATAATTTATTTATTTGCAAATTGTATGGGTTAGTGCCAAAACTTGTATTTCGTGTGCTGGACGTATTGTTGATCCTTAGTAAAGGGCTAAGCACCTTGCAAGCTTGTAATAAGTTCAATAACGAGTTTGACGTTTCTTCGGTGTTAAAATGAAATCGCATAAATCATCGGTTCTTAACCTGTGGTCCGTGGACCTTCACGGGGTCGTGATATCCTCCCCTGGAATCCCCGAAGGCGACGAAATATTATCGTCATGAGAATACGGAGAATTTGCATGAAATAATAACTAAACGTCCCTCGTCCCTCAGTAAACGATATGGAGACAAATATTAAATTAGTAGAGAATGATTAAATGAATTTGTATAAAAGAAATTATAAATAAAAAGCTTTATTGCTTTTTTTGTTTGTTCGGCTTCTTTCGCTTTTAGCTTCAGTTATTATCATACCTACCATCTCTTCCATTATTTCATTTTTATATTTCGTTGCTTTTATTTCTTTTATTTTGATTTTCTCTCATCGTTCTTATCCTATTCCGAAATGCTCTTCATTTTATATAACTTTTGTTGTTTTGCTTGTAACACCTTCTTCTGTTCCATTTCTCAGAATGCTATTACTTCCTTTCCTTGTTGTTTTCAATTTGTATGGCTTTCTTCTTTTTTTACAATCATTTCTCACACTTTCTCGTTCTTTTTATTTTCTTATTTACTTTTACTGTTCCAAGCGAAAGACGCAAGAAATTCGAAGGAGTCCTGAAGTGTCCAATTCGGCGGAAAAGAAAAAATCGTGCTGCAATTTAACAACAAATTTAAATAAGATTAAAACTGGTTTTGTTAAAATGTTTACAACAAACTATATGTTATGAAGGCGAAGGTTCTGATTACGTCATAGATAGGTATTTGAAATATAATATAAGTGACCTGAAGATGGCGAAAGCCGAAACTAGTTGGGACGATTGTATTGGACAAGTACAACTGAAATGATCTGCCCAAACTTATTTAGGCCCAGCTGTACAATGCCAGTTGAAACTGGCATTTAAAATTTAAAATTGCCTTTTGAGATTTTCTATTGTTGTGTTGGTCTTTTACGACTGTCAATAGATGGCACGCGTTTCTGTCTTCCTCAATTTTTAAGCACATTCAGATCGACACGTATCAGATGTTCAATTGGAAAGTCCATTAGTATTTATTAATTAAGCCTTTGAATTTTTTATAACATTCTCTTGAATTAGATCAACGCGAAATGTCATTTTAGGTTATGTCACGTTAAGTTATAAACGAAACACCGCATTCTTTAAATTAAACGTCAAATCTTTCATAAAAAAACAAAACAAAATCATTCACTGCCACTCGTACTTTTGTCATGAAAATTTCTGTGTTCCAAAAATTGTTTTACAGTTTCTCAAATAGATGGCAGCTCTGTCAGATTGAGACAGTGCTTATTGCCTTGGTTCAAACTAGATGGAATCGTTGCTTATTTTATTCTCACATCAAGAAATAGTGTTCTTTTCAATTTGAATTGTTTTATTAGTTTGTTATTTATTTATAGTTTTATTCAAATATTAGAAAATCGCATCTTGGACATTTTTATTTTTAAATCTCTGACTTGATGAGGCATTGGTCTTTCGCTTGTGCACCAGATGAAATAACACTTTGACGTTCCCCAACACAAAAGTGACGTTATCCAATTGCTGGGAAGCACAGCATAACTAATTTTTTGAATTTGGCGCTTTCTATATTCTGAAAAACCGAACCTTTAGATAAGTTCAATGTTTCTCTGGTAGATGGCAGTCTATTCGAAATTTGGAAATTTTTATTTAATCCTTTTTGTTCGTCTCCTTTGTTAAGGAAAGACCTTCTTTCTCAGCTTTAAGCATTGTAGCATAGCGACGAGTATGAGTTATGATAATTTTAATTGTCGTGTTGTAAAAGTGGTTTCCGTAGTGTTTACTTTTCCAAGTAGATGGCGACTCTGCCAAATGCATTTTAAATACATTGTGAGTGATCAACGATGATTGATCTGAAACATGATCAATCTTTCATTCCGCAGTGGCTATTTACTATTGTTAATTTACTATTAACTGTTTTTCATTGTTCAGTTTGCTTTTCATTAGTCTGTCGTTTATCCGTTAGATGTCAGTACTTTCAACTTTAGTATTTTATCTATTTTGATTTCTTCGCAAATTAATTTTATTTAATTATTGCGAAGAAATGTGATATTCATTCGTCTTTGCTTCAACGTCTTTTTGACAATTTTTGATATTATGCGATCAATTTCTTTGTTTTCCAATTTTATTGATTATCACTTGTTTCCTTTTTTGTTTTCATCAATTTGCCATTTGTTTGTTTTCTTCTCCAAAAAAACGTATTAATTTTTCCTTCTTCTTTGTCGGCCGATCGGTTATTTTCGTTTTTTTTTCAATCGTCTTCGTCACTCTAAAATCTTTTGGTTTTCTTTTTCTCATTTACATATGTTTGTTAGTTTATCGTTTCTCCGTTAGATGTCAGCACTTTCAGTTTCGGAACAACATTTATTTTAAATTGATTTTATTTATATCATTTGAAAACTGACATTTCAAATTTCACTATTTCTAAATCTCCTTCATCACATGATATATCTGGTATTGGGAAAGCACAATGTTTCATATTGTCAGGACAATTTTCTGTAATTAGTTCACCATTTCTCCGATAGATGGCAGCTCTTTGAAATTTAGAAAACGTGATTGTCATGAAAAAATTTACTTTTATGCTGTAAAAATAATTTTCGTAAACGGCGCTCTAGAGAATGCATTTTTAATATTTTGTTGATTTTGTCGATTTTTCTTACATAATAAAAATAGTGTTTCTCACAAGTGTTAGTTGGTTCACCGTTGTCCGTTAGATGTCACCAATTTAAGGTTTGGAATAAAGTCCCTAGATGTCCCTAGATAGTACCGTAATTACCGCCATTTTGAGTCAAGCTAAATAGTTTGACTCAAAATGGCGGTAATTGCGGTACTTTAGCTGTCTAGGGACTTTAGTTAAGAAAGCGTGCTGCAACGTTTATTTTAGGTTAGGTATTCTGTAAATTAATTTCATTCAAGTATTAATAAACGACATTTAAAAATTTTTATTTATTTTTTATCTTAAAGGCAACTTAGAGTCGACGGTTTATCAAATTGCAACAACACAATTTTCCGATTATAACGCAGTCTTTTAAATTAGTTCATCGTTTCTCCAATAGATGGCAGCGTGTTTGAAATGTATAAAATTTTACTTAATTCTTGTTTTTTTTCTTTATTTCCTTTGCTAGATGAAGTTGGTGTCTATCTTGCCGAGATTGTTTGGTTTATACGTACAATAATTTTATCTAAACGTTAGAACTATTCATTTCTAGATCTTCTAGAGCACAACGACGCATTTCTTTATTCGTGTTAACAATTATTTGTTGTTAAGTGTTTAACAGCACAGTTCTCTTACCTTACGCCAAAATATGGGCAAGCAACTATTTTTAAAAAGGAGTTTGTCGAAACGTTCCACTTTGAATTGTGCCTGCCACATTACTTATGTGGATAATTATACATAATCATTTCGAGATTATTTTCCATTTTTTGGCATCAACTAAATGTTGGGGTTTTCTAAAAGAATTCGTTTCCGAAATAGCTCTGATCTAACTCATCGTGACACTAAATTAAAACTACCAGGCGGTTCACATTTTTAATAAGTAATTAAATCGCTCGCGTGATTTCCCCGTTTAATAAAAGACGCGCCAGCTTTAATAAAATTCTTTCGCTCAATAATTCACATGGGAACCGCGAAACGTTGCTGATCCGTAATAGAATGAAATATTCAAAAGCCAATTTCCATTTTACTTAAACCGAACCTGAATCATTTAGCAGATGCAAAACACCATGAGGCAGGCACCTGCTCGCCGCTGTATTTCGCAACTTTGCAGAAGAAAAAAGGGAAAAAACATTTGCCCGACGAAAAAGAGAGAGACAGAGAGAAAACATGATTCGGACGCCTAATCTCTTCGAGAGGAAAAAAGTAGCTCTATAGTAAAGTAGTAGTCACGGCGACAACAGTTGCCCAATGTGTTTCCCCTGAATGTGAAAGACGAGAAACCACAACCACAAAAGTACAACTATGTATATACGGTGAAGGGATATTGTAAACTCGCTCGTTCACTCATCTCAGTCGTTCTGATCATTTGAGTCATTTTACTGAGTAATTTGGCGTGCAGTGCCTGATATGGTACACTGTAATCACTCGATTAATAATAAAAAGACTGCACTGTGCAAAACTCGCAAGTAATTGTTATGCAAATTCGTGTTATAGTTACGTCAAAAAAGCAAAAAAAAAAAACAAACAAATATTGTAATATAAAAATATGTTGTCCTTGTTACGGTTTTATTATAGAAATGAAAGGTGGCACGTTTTTTTTTAATGCTGCAAGTTCAAGAATCACGATCGATTCCTTTTTCCTTAATACGGAAAGAATCGGGGATGTTTTCTTTTCCTTAAAAATAAAAAAAATGGGGAAGCAGAGGCTTAATGACCCAAAACGGAATAAAGCAGTGGCGCACCCAAGCGGAGGGGCTAAGGGGGCTGAAGCTCCCCTCGGAGCCAGCTATATGGTACTAGAATTTATTCATATAATTTCAGTTTTACAAAAAATGGAACACATCAACTTTATTTGTTTTAAGATTTCGTAGTTTTTTATCGCTTTAATCTTGTACCACTATAAACATTCTTATTTTATTCGTCCTTCTTTTGTTACATTTCATTCAATCGTCTTTTTCAAATTCAAATTCTGATTAAAACTAATAATGGAGCGATTCTGCTCATATCTGTAACAACCGTAAGATTTGTAAGCCTGTAAGTCCATTATTAAAAGGTGGAATTTTGAAGTTCTCAGTATGATATGTTTTGTTGTAAGTCTATAAGATAATACCACAGAGACTTACGAGTAATCCTAGGGACCTAAAGCCCCCCATACACCTGCGAACAAATTGCGTAAACTGACGTTGCACAAGTTGTTGTCACCCATACACTATATGCAATATTATGCAAACTCCAGTTGCTTTTGTCGTGAACCTGTGGAAACTGATGGTATAAATCAATAAACTCACTCAAAAATTCTGTTATTTATAAAATTGGCCATTTTTGAAACACTACCTTCTACTTACAAGCGTAAAAAGAAATTGCAGTTATTGCACAATGTGTCTCACAAAGCCCATACACGATGCAATAGTTGCATAACGCCACTCGTTGTGCAATTAATTTCAAACAACTTTGAATTTCTGTAACTAGTTGCAGAGCACGTCAAACAACACCATACACTATACGTACAAATGTTTGCACGACAGCCTCTGTTGCGCAATTTGTTTGCAGGTGTATGGGGGGCTTAAGAGAAATCATACGTTCCACAGAACTTCAAAATTCCATATTTTTAATAACTGAGTTACAGATTTACTGATCTTACGCTTGCTACAGATACGAGCAGAATCGACCACTAAGTTCGGATTTTGATCGACCCGCTTCTGGTAAAGTAGTGCCATTTGTTTCATTTAATCGTCAAGAGATGGCGCTGTGAATTATTCGACACAATCAGCAATGCATTTTATTTCTCCAAAAAATGCCACACAAAAGCTGTGACGCGTTTTCAAATTAGTTCTTCAATTCTCTTCCGACAACAATTGAGTTGCAATTTAGATCAAAGTCGCTTTTAGCAATCTAAAGCCGGTGTTCTTATTGCTCATCAAGAGAGGGCGCTTACTGGCTAATGCAATTAAGGTTACTGTATTGAAGGTAGCGCCAACCTTTAATTTGGGGTTAATCAAATTCATTCATAAATTCCCTAGCAACAGTAACTTGTTATGTACCTATCCTTTTTCTTCTTAGCGTTTCATGGCGTCTTCATCGCGTCCTTTTTAATTTGGGGACGATAGCCGCGAAAATGAATGACGGTACCTTCTAAATACAGTAACCTTAAATGCAATGTGAAAGACTCACCAAAAATGCTGCTGCAAAAAGAGCTTTACAGCTATTTACAAATCGATTTGTGCCATTCTGATTAAACTTGAGTTTGGGTTGGGTTGGGTTGGGTTGGGGACGATAGCCGCGAAAATGAATGACGGTACCTTCTAAATACAGTAACCTTAAATGCAATGTGAAAGACTCACCAAAAATGCTGCTGCAAAAAGAGCTTTACAGCTATTTACAAATCGATTTGTGCCATTCTGATTAAACTTGAGTTTGGGTTTTGAATGGTCGTTTCTGGAAATCTAGTGCAATTTGTTTCTATTGCTCGTCAAAAGATGGCGCTGTGAATTATTCGATGCAATCAGAAATGCATTTTGTTTCTCCAAAAAATGCTGCGCCGAAGCTGTGATATTTTCAAATCAGTTCGTTCGTTTTCAGCAAAAGTTCTTTTATTGTTCATCAAAGAGGGCGCTATATGTCAGTCAGCGCAATGAGCGACGCAAGTCGATTCATCCTCCTCTGATTAAAATTGAGCTTGGATTTTGATCATAGTCATTTTTGGCGATCTAGTGCCGTTTGTTTCTTTTATCCATCAAGAGATGGCTCTGTGAGTTATTCGACGCAATCAGCATTGTACATATTTTGATACGCCAAAAAATATTGTGATATTTTCAAATCAATTCATCCTCTTCTGACGAAAATTGAGTTTGCGTTGAACCTGTTCTTTATTTTTTTTTTTCGCTCGTTCATTAGCCCACAGATGGCGCTCCTAACCACTCATTCTAAATATACCAATTTAATTCGGATTCTGTGAGGTGGCAATGCTTTATTTTTCGCCATCAATTTCTGAAGGACCTATTTATTTATTTATTATTTTTTCTAATTTGTTAGATATACATTTATATATATATATATATATATATATATATATATATATATATATATATATATTTATTAATTAAACGTTACAAACTTTCCTGAAGCAATGTATATCACTTTTTTTCATTAGACAATAGATAATTAGATAGCGCCTCTAACCACTCAATCTAGTTGAAGAAATTTCTTTACAAGAAAATTATTGGACATAACCAATCTGTTCTTTTAGAAATACATTTTTTTCAGAGACAAAATGAAAACAACAAATAACAAAAAGTGTTATTTTATGCGATCGTCTTTTATTTTATTAATTTTTCTTTATCGGCGAGCAATTTTTGTAATTTTATCTTATCTTGAAATTTTTTTATATTCGATTGTCTATTGTCTCGTTTTATTTCTTGTTTCATAGTTAATCGAATTTTTGCTCCTATTCAATTTTTTTTTAGTTAGATCTTACGGCTCTCTCGTTTCATTTCTAACAATTTTAACAATTTTTCTTCTTTTATTTCTTTTTCTTGATTTTATTTCAAATTTTATTTTTTATTATTATCGTCGTCTTTATTTTGATTTTGTGTTACTCTCAACAGTCCTATTTTGTTCCAACTTTTGTTCTATTTTGTTCGATTGTCTTTTATTTTATTTTTTCTATTTATAAAAAATTGAATTCTTTAATTCTTTTTATAGAAAATGAAACTTAATTGATTAATTTTTTTTGCTTCGCTAGCTAAATTTGCACAAATATTTACAGAGAAATAAATACTTTTTAAATTATGCGCAAATAAATCTTAACTACAGTCGGCGCCATCTAGCGAACTGTGCAAGACGTTTTTTTGTTTTTTGATGTCTGTATCATTTCTCCTACGTTAATTAATTTGTGGCGCAAAATAAACGGAAATATGATTTTCTTAAATTATTGTCCGAAAATAACACTGCAATTTCCAATTTTTTAATTTATGAACGAAACAGTTATTAAGTACAATAGAGGCGTTTAAGTAATTTCAGTTTCATCCTGAAAGTTATATTAAACGTTCAGGGAACCTGAAGTCAAATCAACTGCATCCTGGGGAGATTTGGTGTTTCACGCGTGTAAAATTTGCTGTTATTTAATTCTTTCTCTTACATTTTTTGTTAGAAACAGTTTTACAAATCCTTTTTCTTTAATTATGCACTCCTTTGTTGAAATTATTTTCTATCAGGTTTCATTTTTCTCAAATTTGACACGATTACTCAAATTTCTTTGTTTGTTTAAAAGTGTTAACATCCAACATCTGTGGTCACTTTTTTCTGTTATTTTGAAAAATATAATTTTGACAAAATAACGTGCTCCTAAAAATGTCATAAATATAATATAATATTTATAATAAGCGATATATTGATAGAAATTTAAAAATTCCAGACACTTTCTAGATGGTCTACAAATTAAGGGCAAGTAAATTGTTTCTGCGAGGTACAATCAGAGACATCTACCCGCACGGCGCGCGTCGCGTCGCGGCGTTTCGTTGAACTGCACAATATTTCTGTGTCCACCATTCTGAATTAAATTTTTTAATACGTTAAGTAATTTGTACGACAAAGTTATCGAGAAAACAAAACAGAAATAAATTTCGGGCAAACCAACTTAAATCAACGCAATCCCATTCCTCTCGTGAGAAGATTGATAAACAAAGATAACGAATACAATTGTCGCAAGTGCAATAAGGAAGACAACAGTTTTAGGAAATTCTGTTTACCGCAATGTCACTGGTTTCAATTTAAAAGTGTATTAGGTTATGTCTAGTTAAGTTATTTACCAATCAAAAAGTTGTTATTTTAAGAAGTGCAGAATTTTTCTTTTACGAGAAAGGCGGAATCATTAAATATCATGCGATAAAAGTTTGGGATGTGATATTTAAACTCAATTTTCTTAACCACTGGCAGTAACTTTGACAAACGTCACTTCAAATAATATTTCCAACTGTTTTTTATACCTAGATGAGAGGAATGTGCGACAAGGATAGATATAAAAGAATCACTAAATGCGTAACCTCTATACGAAGTATGTTGATTTAGAACCATAAAACCAACAAATACGCAGCGCCATCTATCCGCAAATGCGTGAACCGCACAACACGTTTAAATCTTCCTCAAACCGATTTTAGTACATATAATATTAAAAATTAATTTTTTAAAGCATTAAAATTGTAATAGAGAAAAAGCGAAACAACAACAAAATTAAAACAAATTTTTTTGTTGCGCCGGAGACACTTTTTAAATTATATGCAAATAAATCGTAACTGCCCTCACTGCCATCTGTCGCGCATAACTTGCGAACTGCAAGACTTTTTTTTTAATTTCGTTTATCATTCTTCCTGCGCTAATTAATTTGTAGCGTAATTCAAACGGGAAGTGAAAAATAAAAAAAAGAATACGCGCAGGTAAATGGTTTCTACAGTGTACAGGGCATCTATCCGCACGTCGCGTGAACTGCACAATAGTCCAGTGTTTATCATTCTGTATTGAATTTTTTAACACGTAAACTAATTTGTAAGACAAAATAAGCGAGAAAAATAAAAAACAAATTTCGGGCAAGCCAATAAATACGCAGCGCCATCTATCCACAGATGTGTGAACTGCACAACATATTTATATCTCCATCAAACCAATTTAAGTATAGCTCTGTTACAACCACGCTTTCTGACCGTTCATCTATCCGCACGTGAACTAAAGTCTAAACTAAACTAAGAAATATCTTTGCGTCAAGAATCTCTGCCACTCTAAATTATTTTCTCCCTGCTTACTTGATTTGCAGCACTAAATAGACGAAGAAATAAAAAAATGAAACAAAAGGTCTTTTCTTAAAATTGGACGCAAGTAAATTTAGGGCACCTCTACAGCGTGCTCTTTTACTGTATGCAAATATTTAAACCTGTAATACATCACCATAAATGGCAACGATTGAATTCATATGTCCTTAACAAAAGTTTTACACATTTCGAGAAAATCGCAGTTGAAAATCGGGCAAGAATTAATCGCACGTCTATGTCTTTGAGGTAGGTTAAGAAAAGGAAATTTTATTGCGACCACAGAAAGCACCTGTTGGAACAATAAACAGAACTGCAATCGAGCAGTGACCCAGTGACCTTTGCCGAAGTCGGGCGGCCAATTAAAGGAATTTTTATTCACGTCGCAGTAAGTCGTATTGTAGCCAAGGAATTTGCTTCATTTTTTTATGATCATGACACACAATTTATTGCTCCGTATCCTTTAGGATCAACAGTTTAGTTTATGAAAAGTGGTTGAACGAGTTAAAGCTAAATACGATTACTATTTTTGTGCTTAGTATTACTTATTAAAATGCCGCGATTCACGAACGCCGAGAGAACAGATATGTTCCTCATCTACGGCGAAGCTCGAGGAAATACTGAAGAAGCACGGTGGATTTATGGAAAAACATTTCCAAATCAATACAAGAACATTTACAGCTAATGTCCCAGCATTTACACGATTATGAAACGTTTCGAACATTTCGTGTGTGTGTGTCGCTAATGATGGATGCCACTTTGAACAGTTGTTATAAACATTCCTAAATTACTGTAGTGAACGTTTGAATGTGTTCTTCCACACAGATATTATTCGGTCGGTGAGTGAGTGCGCCCTTGCATATTAGTCACGCTTGCGATGTTTATTGTTTATTGCCTACGATCAGCGAAGCAGGTTCCGTAAGGTATTTGTTGCTTCATGATAAGATGGAAATAATTTTCCCCCGTTATGAAAATTTTTTTTCCGTGTTCTATATGCTCTCACGGTAATGTGGTAAAAATTCTTGCACTTGTTTTACAAACACCCTGTATGTTTTTGAAACAACTTGTATTGGATTTTGTGGTTTCTCTCGCTCACGCGGTTAACACTTTTAGTTTTAGTCGATCGTCTATTTTGTTTTCTTTTTTGTAGCGAATGAATTATTTGATTCTATTACGAATTTTTCGATTTAAAGCACTTATTTTTAAAATAATTTTTGTTGGTTTTCACTCGTAGCGAACTTTGAAATTTCGTCACTTTGTATTTTTTTTTAAATTTTGCATGATGTTAAATATTTTTCATTTTAAAATAAAGTTTGAGAACTTCATTTATAAAAGATTTTTTGTTGATTTTTTTTTAATTTTTCAATTTTTCAGTTTCAATTTTCGTCAATTTCATTTTACAGGAAATTGAACCAATTTATTTTTGAGTCAATTTCTTGTTGTTAAATTTTTGTAGTTTCTTTCGTGTTTGAAATTTAGGTACTTCTGCTACTATTGCTATTTGCTATTTGTATCCGGCGAACGTCATTTGTTTTTGTTTTTCGTGAGAACCGAATTTTTCCTTCATTCAATTTCGTCGGCCGGAAATGTTATTGGTACAGTTTTGTGGTTAAACATTCCTCATTTCAAATTTTATTATTTTCTAACAACTATTAATATTTATTAATTTGTTTGTGATCTACTCTTTGACCTCGAATGACATTTTTTTATTTTACTGCAAACTTTCCGTCCTAAAACAGTATTTTTTGTCAGATTTCAAATTTTGATGTTTTTGAAATTGTTACCAACAACTGTTTCAATCTTTTTTTTGCCGTTTTTTTTTGTAGTGGACGGAACTGAATTTTTCATTTTGTTTTAAATCACTGGACTGAAAACGTTTTTTTGTCGAATTTCCCTAATTTCAAATTTTATTTCTTTTACCTCTATGATCAACTTTATTTTAGTTGATTGTCTTTTGTCTGTTTTTGTCTTTTTTTTTTGTTGTGAATAGAAAGTTTTATTTTATTAATTAAATTAAAGAGAGATAAACACTAACACAAATAGGTATATAAGGCAGAAAAAATTTTCCACCGCAATCGAGAATCGAACTTGAATCTTTTGGATTCATGCCAAACGCTCTTAACCATTGAGCTAAAGCGACGCCGAGCTCGAGGAACGTCTAATAGAAATTAGAACAAGTTGTTGAAATGATATTGCCCTTAAGCAGGACAAACTTTGGTTAAGAGCGTTGGGCATGAATCCAAAAGACTCGAGTTCGATTATCGATTGCGGCGGAAAATTTTTCTGCCTTATATATTTGTGTTAGTGTTTATCTCTTTTTAATTTTATTATTATTAATATGCTAACATTCCAATTTATAAGAAAAATTCAATGCTGGATATAAATAATTACAGACCCGTTCTTTAATTTCTTTCGGTTTCTTTAACTTCTCAATGTGTCCCCAGAAAAATATCAATTATATCAAATGCTGTTAGGTCCAGAAGCAAATAAAATTATTTAAAAAAACACACACACAATCATAGAAGAAATGTTTAAGACAAATGTAAGTCGAGACTCGTTTATTTTCAACATTCCTCGTGCGTTCGTTTCGTTTTACAATGCTCGACGGTGACTCGCAGTACGTCACAAAATAATAAACGATAAAGGTAAAAAAATTGATTTAAAATATCGAAAATCTCTGCGCCCCTTCGAGAATTAATTAAACAAATCTCCGTCTTTGTCGTCAAGTATTCAGCGTGGGGGACGAACCCGAGAAGCAAAGTTTCCAAACAAAACGCACTTCATCTCCGCCCACCTTATACATAACATAAATTTTTGACAGTAATCCTTACAGGTACGTATTTAAACGGGAGGGGTTGACTTGGGCGATTCATTTTATTAGGGTGCTTAGACAACAAAAGCCAGAAAGTCGATGGTAAGGTAAATAATATGTTTGAATCATTTCCTTACATGCAAAAGAAATTGAAATAAAAAAATTAAACCCAACTTTACTGACTCAAAAGTATTAATTGCGTAATTGCAGTTAAAACAAGCGTGTTAAAAATTCATGCAGAAAGTTAGAAATTTGTGTGAAATAACGAATCGAAATGCAATTGGCATTTTGCTGTTTCGCTGCGAAGAACTGAAATGTGTAACGTTGGCGTTTCAGACGAAATGTCTTTCTTTGCTTGGGCATCAAGAACGAAACTTGGGAATTACTTCGGCCTTCCACGGACGGTCCTCAAGTACTTGGGCATTTCGTTCACGGGAAACGAAAGTTTCTTTTACATTTTTTGCTCGTTGCTTTGGCTCTCCTCCATCGCACTGACTTACACCGTGGTGGAATTTTACGAGGTTTACATGTACCGCAACGATTTGGACACGGTCGTCAGTATTTTGAGTTACCTAGGAACCGATGTGTTAGGTACGTCCTTCTCTAAAAAAAGTTTTAAAAATTGTCACTCGAGATTCTGTCAAAAATTATTTCTAGAGTTATTACCTACGAACCTATGTGTTAGGTACGTCCTTCTCTATAAAAAAAGTTAAAAATTGTTACTGGAGGTTCTGTCAAAAATTATTTCTAGAGTTATTAACGATGGTACTCTAATTTTTTTGGGGAGAAGCTTCACCCTCCCAATACCTCTATAATACTTACTTGTATTACCATTAGATTAATTACAGTAGTTTATTAATTATCATACTAGTTGCCTTATAATATGAATATGGAGAAACTGTATAAATTGTTAGGTGTATGCTTTAACAGTGACCCCCTCTAATGTATTAATCAACAATTGTTGAACAAGACCTGTGCCTAAATTGAGTGAAATTTACTTTTCAAGAAAACTTGTTAGTGTAAGTAAGTTGGTCTCGCCTAGGTTCGAACCCTGGGCCGGTGGTTTAGCAGTTGGCCGCTCTAACCACTGCACCACTGACGTTCTCAATTTATACGTAATTCACCGTACACTTAAAGCGTGTAAAGATAAAGAACATATTTTTTTTCAGGCGTCTTAAAGGTTTCTGTTTTGTTATATTACCGCCTGAGAATCGGCCGAACTTTAGACAGTTTGGAAAAAGGAGTTTTCGCCCCGAACCCCCAACGGGGGGGCGACCTAGAAGAACAGCTGATTCGTCGTTGCCTCTTCATCACCAACTGTCAGGTAATTAGAATTAGACGAACCCTGCTATGTAATCAACGCTCAAGCTCAAGCTATTCATTGCAGACGTCCCTGTATTATCCCATCTCAACCCAACCCTGATATGTAATCAACGTTCAAGCTCAAGTTATTCATTGCAGACGTCCCTGTATTATCCCAATCCAACCCAACCCTCTTATGTAATCAACGCTCAAGTTATTCGTTGCAGACGTCCCTGTATTATCTCTCCGTGGTAATGGTCTGTTCGATTGGCGGAGTTGGGACCATACTGAAGCGATTATTGAATCACGAAGACCATCGAAGATGGGAGATGCCTTTCATGCCGTTTTCCTGGTTCGACGTCACCAAGAGCCCCAATTACGAAATCGTGTGGTTCTACCAGACGGTTTGGAGGACCTTGTACGCACTCATCGTCAGTTCCACGGACTCGTTGATTGCTGCCGTTTTGGCTCACATTAGCGTCCAGTGTAGAATCTTGCAGAACGCCCTTCGAAGGATAATCGAGAATGCAGTTAGGGAAAACAGCGTGACGGTAAAAAAATTGCTATACATGAAAACTCACATCCCTAAACAGCAATAGGGATTTTCAATCTGTAGTACTTAGTACAAGTGCTTTTTTTTAAATTCTTGATATTATTTTTTTCATTAGCCAGTAGGTGGCTAACTAACTTTAAATGCACCAATTTAGAAACTTTTTTTATAGTCAAAATACCATCAGCTAGGCCACCATTAGAATAACTGTCGCCTTTTGTTCACAAAAAATTCCGATGATATACATATATATTTTTTGTTGGAGCAATTAGGATGAGACCGAAATCGATCCATCTTCAATACCGTGGCCCATCCTGGAAAGGCACATGAAAGAAATGGTCGACTATCACCTGGCGATCATCCGCATGGCAGAAGACTTCGAGATCCTCTTCAACATGCTCATCCTCACCGTCTTCGCGGCGACTTTATTCATCCTCTGCTTCATAATGTACCACGCGTCTCTGGTGCGCAAAGCGATTTCAACTTGCGCCAAGTACTAAATAAATAATGATTGATTAATTTTTAGGTGAACTTGTTTAGTATGAGGGCGGCCCAAGACTTCTCCTACGTCGGAGTCGTAACCATCCAGGTTTTTCTGTACTGTTATTGGGGGAACGAGGTGACGCTGGAGAGCCAGAAAGTCGCCGATGCCTGTTGGGATATGAACTTCATTGGAACGGACGTTCGGTTTCAGAAGGGCCTGGCCCTGATCATCAGGAGGTGCCAAAAACCGATCATCCTCACCGCGGGGAAATTCACGGATTTATCGCTCAGGACATACGTTTGGGTATCAAATGAAATCATCCCAAAAAATTTCATTGTTTATTCAATCTTAATATTTGCAGATACTGAGAGCGTCGTACTCTTATTACATGGTCTTAAGAAATCATAATCAAATTTAAATACCTCTGTGTTTCGGTAGGGGGTGGCTTCAATCGGCAATGTGTTTTTATTGAAATATTGTAGATATTTTCTTGACGGAAATCCATTATAGTGTAGATAATAATTAATAAAAGAAAAACGGATATTTTATAGTCCAAGTTTTAATCTACACACCAGTTATATAAACCCAACTAGTTTCGGCTTTTCGCCATCTTCAGGGGATAAATCTTAAAATATTTAAATTAACAATAAAAATTTTTTAATAAGATTTTAACTTACCGAAAATCAGGAGTTGTTGAAATAATATAACATAACTCTCAAAGATTAATACATATTAAAAATTCGATAAAAAACAATTAAAAACGATTGACTAGAAACAATTACCATCTGTACGGAGGTCTGAGGTCGACTGAAGCGTGTAAAATAAAGAAGGGAAATCATGAGTGGACTTTAGATTAAGCGATCTGAAATTATTGTCTTGTATATTTTTATAAATTTCTAAATGTTCCAAAATATTTAAACGTGAACCATGTTCGCAAAGATGTAACGGTTTAAAACCTTTTTCTATTGTAAACGAGTGATTGTGAATTTTTAAGTGTTTGAAAAAAATTGAATTTTGATTTTTTAAATGTTCAGAAATTCTAGTTTTAAATTGTCTACCACATTGGCCTATATAGGTTGAGTTGCAATTGTCACATTTTAATCTATAAACCCCTGATCTATGTAAAACAGGAATTTCATCTTTATTACGTACTACTAAATTTTGAAGGTTGATTGGTGTTTTAAAGGCAACGTTTAAATTTTTGTCATGTTTTTTGATTATTGAGCTTAACTTATATGAAATTGAGCCGTAATAATTTAATTTTACATATCTGATATTTGGGTTTTCAGGAGGAAGAGCATAAGCTGAATTGTTGAGAAGTTTTTGTTGTTTTTTGATTATTAAATTTGAAATTAACTGAATGTTAAAACCATTTTCAATAGCTAAGTGTTTTAAAATATTGACTTCATTGTTAAAAGCTTGAGATGAAAGTGGAATCATGAATAATCTATGTATGTAGCAATTAAAAGCTGAAATCTTTTGTTGAAAAGGGTGATTGGAATCAAATGGTATTACATGTGAAGTGTGAGTTGATTTTCTATAAATATTGAATACATGTTTTTTTGAGATTTTAGAAATTGTTAAATCCAGAAAATTGAGGGTATTGTTTTGTTCAATTTCTAGAGTAAATGTGATATCAGTGTGTATAGAGTTAATAAAATTATGAAGATTTTGCAATTGATCTTTTGTGCCCGTCCAACAAATTAAAATGTCATCAACATAGCGGTGCCAATAAAAAATGTTATTAATAAGATGGTTATTAGATGATAAGGGATTACCCATTCCTAAACTTTTAGTTTGTCTATAGAATTTATTATTAAAGACGAAAAAGTTTTGTTCGAGGCAGATGTTTAACATTCTAAAGACACTTTCAGTAATTATATCACTCAAGTCAGAGTTTGTTAATAATTTTTTAATCAAGGTTAAAGTTAAAGGAACAGAGACATTCGTGAATAAATTGGTGACATCGAAAGAGGCAAATAATGAATTCTCAGGTAAATCTAAATCTTTAATTTTTGAAGTCAGTTGATGAGAATTTTGAACTGAATATTTCGGATCAAAATTTAATTTTGATTTTAAGAAATTATTTAAAAACTTAGCAATAAAATAACATGGAGAGTTAACAAATGACAAAACTGGTCTAATAGGATGTCCTAATTTATGGACCTTTGGTAAGCCATATAATCTTGGTGTAATACAATTCATTGGTAATTTAAGATTTTTATTTAAATTGTTTGATTCACTTTTAATAGTGATTTTTAAGTCTTTCTTGAAATTTTCTAGAGGGTTAGTTGTTAATAAAGTGAAAGTATTTTTATTATCAGACAAAAAATTTTCAACTTTGTTAATGTAATCTGTATGGTTTTGGATAACTAAAATATTTCCTTTATCTGCTTTACTAAGTAATAAATTATTATTTTTGATTTTCGATTTAATAGATAAGATTGTTGATTTGCAATTATGATTATTTTTAGGAGGTGTAAATGTTTTATCAGATTTTATTATTTTTGACACGTCACTTCTAATTAAATCTCTAGTTTCTATATTTATAGAATTTAATATAACTTCAATGTCAACTAAGGATTGTTCAATAATTACTTGTTTATTATGTATTATCGTGGAAAACTTAAGTCCTTTTTCTAGTAGTTTTATTTCATCATTCGTAAAAATTATATTTGTGTTGTTAATAATGCGTGGGTGAAAGTTCGGAATATTGTTTTTTAAAGCTGAGGAAAAACTTCCTTTGTCCAAATTAATAAGAATGGTACCGATATCAGTTTGGGGCAAAACATTGTTTTCACGTTCGTGGATCTCAGACATTCCGTTTACATGTGATTTTGAGGATTTTGTAATTAGTACATTAAGTTTGTTCGTAAGAATTTTATATCTATTATTTGAAAAAACTTTAAAATTAGAATGTATCTTTTGTAAAACTAAATCTAGTTCGATATTATGAAGTTTTATTGTGAGCAAATCGTAAACAATTTTCAACTTTAATTTTAATTGATCTCCTTATCGAATTTTTAATATGTATTAATCTTTGAGAGTTATGTTATATTATTTCAACAACTCCTGATTTTCGGTAAGTTAAAATCTTATTAAAAAATTTTTATTGTTAATTTAAATATTTTAAGATTTATCCCCTGAAGATGGCGAAAAGCCGAAACTAGTTGGGTTTATATAACTGGTGTGTAGATTAAAACTTGGACTATAAAATATCCGTTTTTCTTTTATTGTAGATATTATTAAAGTAGGAAACTATTTTGTAGTTACGCGGATTTGGTTGAAATAAAGTTTTCGTGGCAATGAAAGCAACACAATAAAATAAAAGTTCAATGTAAAAAAATAGGGGTAAAATTAGAGTGATAAGTACGGTAACATTACAGCGATAAGTATGGAAGCCATATGGAAGAAGGTACAAAGTATTTCCGGGTAATATCACAATCGGTTTGTGAAAACACTGCTACCTACCTCCTACTTGAATGGCAGAAATTTGCGGGAGTAGAGTTTAAGATGTCCAGTACAGCCGGCTAACTCCTGGAGACGGGGTTGGGTTACACGGAACCCCGAAAGTACAAGGACAAATAACTACTAAAATAAAATTCCCCAATACGGCACCATTGTATTTATTTATAGTAATAAATAGCACGCAAATGTAAATGAAATAAAAGAAAATATAACGCAACAAGGTTGTCAAATATTAAAGCCCAAAAATTCGGAACCGACTTTCCGTTACAAAGTCACTGTAAATTTAATAACCTCGACAATTTATAAGTGAAATAAAAGCGTCCAGTACCGCAATGTCAAAAGAAAGAAAATGTTGCGCCCCCCACGGCAGATATCGTTCTCGCTGTCCAGAGAGTATCGAATTCGACGGAGGGCCGCTGAAGCCAAGAAGGTGTATCGTCTAGTGTATCGCTATTCCCAGCGACCTCTCTCGACGAAAGTCGCTAACAGCGGTTGGATGAGTTCCGGACAGACGAGGAAGTAATGTCTGCGTAGGCGGACGACCGGGCCGTCGTAATTAGCGCCAAGACCGTAACAGTGCTAGAAAACAGGGCCGCGTACGCAGTAGAACGAATCAAGAATACTCTGGAGGCATGAAGCTATCACTGGCAGAGCAGAGAACTCAGGGAAAAGGAACCTGACGCGGATGGTGATGAAGATTGGGAATGTGGAGGTGGAAACCGTAAAACATTTAAAATACCCCGGAGTCCACTTGGATCGCGACTTGAGGATGACCATCCACGTCAGGGAAGCCGCAAGCAGAGCCCAGAGGACGTACACGGCCCTAGTCAGACTTATGCCAAATATGAAAGGACCTACCTCCAAGAAAAGGAAGCTACTCCCTGCTGTGGTCTTCTCGGTGATGCTGTATGCTGTCTCAATATGGAAAAAATAGAAAGGGTAAACAGGCTGGCGGCCATAAGGGTGGCGTCTGCATACAGGACGGTCTCGACGGAGGCTGTCCTCGTGATAGCAGAGCTCTCTCCTCTCAGACTACAGATTGCAGAGCGGACAAAAATATACAGGGTCTGGCAATCAAACCTGACGCTTTTAGTTTGAGTGTCACCCAAGGTAAGAGCAAGAAATTGGGAAGAAAACAAGTGTGGAAGTTTTGTATTCAAGAAGCAGTGGGGCCTTGAGCATCGCGCTTTCGTCACAGAGACGTATTTCAAAAACAGCGATTCCGTTACGATCACGCCCCGAAAATTCAGCCAGCATTTCAATGTTCCTCCCCCACACGGAATTACTGTGGATGCAAACCATTCGCACTACGTCTTCAACTATGGCAAGGAGGAGGGTTGGGTCTGTTCGAAGCGTCAGAACCTCGGAACACATTGAAGTCGTGCGTAATGCGAGGGAACAAAGTCCCCGTCGATCTGACATAATTTTTCACACGTGATGGTTTCTTAACAATTCCTTTTTATATTAAAAATCTCCGGACGTCTTCTGTCTTCTTAAAAAAAGAAATATTTTCTTTGTCGAAAATTGTCTGCGTTATCCTCTCTCAAAAAACGTCAGGTTTGGCTGCCGGACCCTGTATAAAGAAGGACACCAAGTAAAGGCCTTGGCGAGGAAAGAGCTATATCAATCCCACAAGAACGATGGAACGAATATGATGGCTGGGCCAAGGTCTATATCAAAGACGTGGAGAGGTGGTGCACCAGAAGGGAGGGAGAAGTAGACTATTACGCAACGTAGGCGCTAACCGGACACGGCACGTTTCGGAGGTACCTGACAGAAATAAGGAAGTGAGAGACGGCCAGCTGCAGGACGACTCGCCAGAACATACTACCTTCGTATGCCCACGACGGGAAGGGGTTCGTCTGAAGACGGAGCTGGCTATAGACACTCAGATAAGTAAAGACAACATAACAAATGTCATGAATAGAACGAACGAAACATGGATTGCAGTTGCAAATATGTTGAGAGAAATCATGGTGAGAAAGCGCAAAGATGACATAGGACGTGTGCAGAGGAGGAGGTAGTGAGAGAGTGATAGAGCAGGATGAGGGCAGAAGAGGAGAAAGAGCAGGATGAGGACAGGACTCGCCAGAACATACTATTTTCGTGTGCCCACGGTGGGAGGGGATTTGTTCATCTAAGGACGGATATGGCTCTAGACACTCAGATAAGTGAAGACAACATGAATAGGACGAACGAAACATGGATTGCACTTGCAAATATATTGAGAGAAATTGTCACCAAACGTTAAATGACTAGCCTCGTACTTATCTTGATGGTGGACAAGTTCTGCTGACTAACGTATCAGCTGTTCCCCTCGTCTACCAAACAGTGGAGATAGGTGTATGTTAATTACGATGGTAAAATAATTAAAAGGGCGCCAGGTCGGACTTAAGTAATCAACTGATCGAAAACAATCTTGTCGGCGTCCCTGAATCGACAGAATTGGGCAGAAAATAAAAAGTAAACAGACGCTTAATCTATGCTGCAGGTTTTAACACAACTAAAATTATCAGCTTAATTTACGCTCTAATTTACTTCAGTAGGCGCAGCACAACAAATAGGCCGAAATTCGCACTCTCTATTCGGTTATGCAAGAAAATAAACCAACCGATCCACGATATGACAAAGTAAATTAAGTTGGAAATACCTTAACCTTTTTTTGACAGCGTACAGTCGGAAACGTCAAGTCAAAATTACGAACCGAAGCGCGGTGGCCGGTGGTAGAGACCCGGTGGGCCGGAGGCCGGTGGGTAGTTACGACGCCCTCTGCCGATCGCGTGCAGCGTTGACAATCCGGTTCAAACTGAATTCGCAGGGATCGTCAAGATGGCTGGTCAGGTTTCCCTTATTCCCTACGGCACAACGTAAAGGGCTGAAGCGCAGAAGGAGATCTGTGCTTATAACTAGAACTAGAAGCCTGTACAAAAAGAAACGATGACATTAGCGACCATATTGGCATCCGCCATAACTCGATATATTTTACCTGAGATTTTCAAGGCTCCCAGGCTTGGAATGGGGTTCAAAAAGAAGCCCCAACGATCGTTCGCGGGTGTAAGATTGATTCCGGCACAGCCGTCAACTGATTTTTCTCACTTGTCGAGCAAAAATCTCGATAATAGTTCAACATTCAACTTCACCCTATGCTGGTCGAACGAAGAATGAAACCGGACGCGAGTCTAGGATGGTAGTCGCTAAATAATAATAATAATAAGAACCAACTTTAAATAATAATAATAATATATTTTTATTAGTTCAAAGACAGTAACCAAAAGGTAATAGATCAGCAGTCCCAAAGGGATGTGCTTCTCTTCCTCTAATACCTTAAATTGACAAATAAATACAGTAAATATTATGTAAAATGGTAGTACTTATACACAAAGACAAAGATGCAAAATCAGTACCAGTAAATATGCATTAGCACATATTGCAGTGTTGTGGCCCCACGTTGGGCGCCAATTTAATGCAGTGTTATGATCCCTAGTTATGGGATATTTTTCAAAGTTTCTGATATGCCCCAAGTTGGGTGAAGCCAATTTTATGCTGTGTTTTGAGACTCTTTCAGATTTTAGCATTCGTTGCTTTTCTCAGGGTAATTTTTGTCGATTTCTCTAGCTTTATTTTTGTTTTTTGTTTATAGTTTAAATCTTATTTGTTTATTTGCTTTTCTTAATTTGTTGATGTCGGTGACGGCTCCTGCTCCTCTCCTGATGTATTTTTGCAGTGTATCTTGTAGGCTGGATTTTTCCTCGTGGAGTGTATTCGTTATGTGATAAGTTTTGAATGCAAATGGCACTCACGAGCCCTTGCATTCAAAATTACCGCGTCAGTGTACGTGTTCGTGTATGTGTGTGTGTAAATAAAGAAGAATACTCGTAGAAAGTGATAGAAACAACGGTTTATTAAGTCAATGTTCAATGAAGTTGTACAAACAAATACTGCTCGTAAAAGAGTTCAGCAATATTACTTGCTAATCCGATAAACGCTCCTAACATGAATGTGAATGTTAATCTGAATGTGATTGTCAGCGGGCAGATATAGTATCTATGCCGGTTGTTCTAATTTACAATAACTCACGCGGCTCCCTCACTGATCCAATTTCCGAACTCCGCGCTCCCGCTTACAGTTTCCAATAAACGTTCGGTCCGTCATGCACTATTAAATCAATTATTCTAATTATTACAATTCTAGCCTTAAATCTTACGTATTTACATTTCAAAAAATTATAAATAATTTACTTATTATATACATGTAATTTAAAATCGCCTATTTCTATAAATATTTACACAAACTTAACATATTTGATAAAAACGCTTGTTTTTAACCATTGTAAACAAATAAATCCTGTAAAACATAAATAATACATTACTCTAAATTTCTCTTTACTATTTACAAATTATTTCATTGAAAGAGTCTTTCGTTCAGCTTATAAACACCGCAATATGTAAATTGACTAAGTAGCTATTATAACGCGTGATTTTCGAAATTCCCCACCAACCCCCGCCACGGAACCTGGACGGCATGTCGCAGCTTTACTGTAAAACAAAAAGGAGTGCAATAACGGACTTGGTTAACACTGACAAAATCACTTGGTATATAAATTAATACATAATACAATCAAATAAATACAAATGCCAAATTAATAATCAAATTGATAGACAGAGCACATCCTATTCACCCGAAGGTCTAGTTATCGAAAACGAAGCAACATCTGACTATAATAACGCGCGAAAGTTGCAAACAGTAACCAATGATGGACCATAATATAGTCACGTGGTGTCCCATAACCAATGAATATTGTGCGTCCCCCCTGGCGAGGTAAACGAGGAGGAACAGTGTTGCCAAGCAAGACAGGACGTAGCCAGTCGATGCTTTGTTGCCACGTTTTCTTAGCGGCAAATTCAAACGTAACAAAATCATAGTGAGGAAGTGCAAAGATGAGATAGGACGCATGCAGAGGAGGAGGTAGTGATAGAGCAGGATGAGGGCAGAAGAGGAGAAAGAGCAGGATGAGGACAGGAGAGGAAAAGAAGAGGGATGAAGAGGACAGGAGAGGTAAAGAAGAGGAGCGAAGAGGACAGGAGAGGAAGGAGAAGAATAGGACAGAATATAAGAGACAACATCTGTAGAGGATGAAATGCTGGAAGGCGGTCCCCTTTGCGTAGAATGGAGAAAGAGAAAAGGAGTTTAGTTGGTAGGCGCCTGGGCAGAATGTCTAGAAGAATCCAACACGCCTCCGGAATTGATATATCCAGAGGTGTCTAGGAAGATTCTCTAAACCTCTCTAAAAAAAAAAAAGACGGGGTAGTAATGGCGGTGAACGTAACCGTGGTTGTCCAACTGACCTTGCGGTAATCTTCAAGATTGTTGGCCCCAGAAATCACAACCAAAGGTTTGGGTAGCCAAAGAGCGATGATCGTAGTAATCGTATTAAGCAGAACAAAAAAGAACCTAAATAAGATACAGTCTGAACCACGCTCAAATAATCGCCATATTTACCTAATCTCAATCTGCCGGGAATACTCTTGGACAAGCGTTAAACAATGCTTATAAGTGTAGGGGTGACGAATTTAAAAATCCGGTAATTTACAGTTAAATCTTCATTCCAGGCATTTTCGGCCTAATTAATCGCAAAACACTAAACGCACCACACATCCACACCCTGCAACGAGCCATGAGAGACTGACGAAGCGTGCAACGTTTTCGACGCATGTAAGATATCAAGAGGGGGGTTGATAGAAGAAAAGAGTTAACTCGCTTAAGAAACGAAGGCGACGGAGATAATCCCGTGTTGCGTAGTAAAGACTCTCGTTTAATTGCGCACAAAAGAAACGCGCATGGCAGAATAACGGAATGTTCGTGTTACTTCGTAATACAGGCTGACTCGAGAATTTTAAGGGAATTTTCACCCGTAACAACACATTAAAATGTTCAGTATATTTGCTTCCATTACATTAGTAATACTTAGTATTAACGTGTAATTTTACAGCGATAATCGCAGATCATAAAGTTGCCGGCGATTATTGCTGTAACTTTTTTCCGGTATTTAAAGATTGATAGGTTTGATAAATTGTTGTTTACTGTGATCGCTTAATATCAAAATCACGGAACTTGAGCTCTGCGTAATCAATCGCCGAAGTTACAACCGACAATTATTTCAGTATTATTTCTTTGTTAAAGGTGAATGAGAAAAAAGGATGGAGTTATGCTTCTTAAGTCTGATGATGCAATACCAGACGCGTGTTATTTATGACGCGGAGCTCTTCTCTTATGAAAACAACTTTATCTCGAAACCAACCTCGAAACTTTTTTGCAAAAGAAATCAAGCAGATGATGGTGTCTGGGGGATGATGGTTAAGTGTGAACGGGTGCATTATTTTAGAAAAAATTCCGCTTTTCAATTATTCGTCAATTGTTGTTTATGTCGCGTTACATCGAATCAACCAATTAAATGAAAACTTATGTTCGACGTCAACTGAATCGTCATGGAGTGATAAGATATGTAACTGAGCGAAAATTATGCGGATGGAGAGTATCAGTCATACACATAAACAGAACCAAGCAAGAACCATGTCTTCGCTGAAAGTGTTATTCTGTAGGAAAAAAGAATTGTGCAAGGTAGAGTCAAATTTTATTTGATCGTGTGTTCGCAGTGCCTTTAACCGTCATCTTCCTTCTCATCTTGTCCGTCTGCGTTTTTTTGATGTTCACCGGCGAAGACCACTTTCGTTGCGAACCAAAGAAGAATGAGATTCACAAGAACTTGGGGTTCAATTTAAGTAAGTGTTTTGTAACATTGCGTATCAATTTATTCGAAAATATGGGTTTATCAGGTGATTCATTTCATTAATTATTTACGTACCAAGATGGCAGAGTGGCACTTTCTGGAACGAGTTTGCAAACGAGTTCGATAAAGACACTTTGCTGCCGTGGTGCCTACAACATATTTTTTTTTCGACTACCACTAACGATTTAAATTGTTCAAAACGTCCAGATTTATAACTTCGAAAATTTTTAAAAACGTATTTCATTCACCTCATGATACGTTATTAAACACGACACTGGCATTTCGATGAAACCAAAAGATGCAATGCGAACGCAAAATGTTGTAATTTTTTGGATTGATTTGAACGACAAATTTTATTTGACATTTAATTGGAGTCGACGATAAATAATGCGGGCAACGCTTTTTACAAATTAGATAAGATTATCAACAGCATTGTTACAAAATAAATAATCAGATGTAAAACAATTAATTGCTCATCGTTTATAGTAAATAATCATATTTAGGAGAACTGACTAATGTCACTTCAGAATAGATCTAAGTAGGCTTCGTCACAGTCAGGAAAAATATTTTACCTGTCTAGGCAGGTAAAGTACGGCTTTCTCTCCTTGAATTGGTATGATGAGATGAAATTGTACTTTCGAATGTGGTAATCGAAATATGCATTTTATTATCGATGAAAAGTTTAGATCGCGACATCTTACGATCGCTTTATGACCTAATCCAATAAGATACTGGGCGTGTAGTGCACCCCCAATCGAAAGCGCTGTTAGCAAATTCACGTGAGTTGAGCCCTGCGTCATCAATCACCGAAGTTACAACCGAGAAATATTTCTGTATTATTTCCATGTCAATGGTGAATAAGAAAAAGGGATGGAGACGCGTATAATTGATGACGCGGGGCTCTCCTCTTATGAAAACGATAATATAATGAGTTCTACATCGATAAATAATTATTGTACATAACCAGGTGTTTCGTAGTAGAGTTAGTTTTACAACAAGCCAATTTTTTTTACGTTTCGACATTTATTGAAGTGTGAATATGAAGAAAAACAAAAGAAGTTAGGCGAAGAATTGAAAAGTCGAAAGACGAAAACGAACCGAAACGAAAACCTAAGAAGAAACGACGGAGAACGTTCAGAAATGCAAATTTCAAATTTCGTGTCCCAATAAACATAATTCGACGCTTCTAGGGCGGAATGTGGAAAAAATCGAAAGGCACGGATGAACCAAAAAAAAAAAAAAAACAAAAGAAGAAACTGTGGAAAAGCGCTCGCAGATACACGAATAAATAATGGTGCCTCATATTTTCAATTTTTTAAACGTCTTGATATGTTGAAGTTAGAAGTAACAAACACAGAGGAAGAAATAGAAAAAAAAAAATTTATCAAAACGCGATAAAGATGGATGGCGCCATGCGATTTTGTTATTTTTTCACATTTCATTAAAACAACTGAAAATATGTCTACGGCGAAGAGGTAAACAAACAAAAAATAAAAATGAACAAAGAAAAAACGAAATTTTTAAGTTTTTTAAATTTCGCGCCCAAGCGAATGTATTTCGACACAAAAATAAGAATTTTCATTTGCATGAGGGAGAAGGGATTTTTCGAGTTTGCTCTTTTGTAATTTAGCCACCCATTCTCGGGACAGCCTATACATCGTGAAGTTGAAAAGTAAGGAAATTCGATGTTTGTAAAAAAACGTCTATTTTTGGGAACGTCACTTTCTTCGCTAGACTTATTTTAAATGTGTTTTGTATTATACAGGTTGTCCCAAAAAAGCTGACCTGAGATCAACTTTGTTTTTTTTTAAAAGACCAACCCACAATTTTTCAGTTTCTAACACTTTGTAAAATTATAAATGTCTTTTTTTTGTATCGTACTCTTTGCCCTAAAACCAATTGTTTTTTGAATTATTGACAGTTATATTGTCACGAAGGTGGTCCTTATTCGTCTCCTTATGTCACGCTAAGGCCTTCGGGGTTGATTGGGGTGCGTAGGTTTATCAGAGGGTAGAGCTTTAAGACAATGATTTAAAAAAAAATAATACCTCTTTATTAACTTAATAATTAAATTAGTTGAGGGTTGTTTGTCCGATAATTGGGGATGCGGTCCTGGGTCGTTCGCGGCGACTGGGGTTGTTGATTTGTCTAAGACGAGACAGCGTGCGTCGTTTTTTTTAGCCGGGGAAAGACTGCGAAGCTCGAGGCCGGTCCGTGACTGGAGTGATTGATCAAGGTCGGTCTCGGTGACAACGCTCCTTGGCTGGAGTGGAGCCTAGGGGTGACTGGGTTGGAACAGCGTGGCCAGGGCAGACTCCGGTGGCGTCTTCTCTTGGACAGCTGGCGAGGGAGATGGTCCTCGTTCTCTTAGGACGGGGTTCGGCAATGTTGTCGGCGGTAGTGCCAGTTGATGTGGCGGCGGTGACGCCGATGTTGGCGGCAGCGATGCTGATGTTGGCAGCGTCGACGCTGATGATGGGGGGTCCCCTCGTTGAATTGGCACTAGTGCCCACTGAGTCGGTCCTGTGGCTCGACTGCCTTCTCAATTTTGGCCCGCACTTTCAATACACGCTTTTGCCTATTCGAGCGTTACATTTTTTCGTCACCTGCTCTTTGTCTCTTTGCATCATTCGTATACGCGCGTGGCCTCGTTTGTAGCAAATCCGCTGATGTTTTATTACGAAATGTGAACCTTACGTTATATCGGTTACCTCCTTATTGTGTTTATATTTCTACACGGTCGCGTCGCAATTTGCCCTCGATTACACAAGTTCGTGTTTAAATACTTTTTATATTTTTTATTCGCGGAAACAAAAAACCCCATCGTGGTTTTTAGAAAATCCCACTCGTGACAATATAGTACTGAAGTTTTCATGTGTCAAATTTCAATTGGTTGAATTTCAAATATGTCAGATCACATAAGCAAGAGTCAAGTTTCTACAGAGTCAGAGTGACAGTTTTCAAAACAAGTTGAGTTAAGACCATCAAATGAAAGATCTCGAAAAATCAACTGTTTTGATTCAAAATGGCGGTAATTGCGGTACTTTATCTACCCAGGGACTTCAGTGGTTATATGCGTGGATAATTTTTCTTTATAGTTTTACATTAAAAAGAGTCAAAATTTGAAAACGTTCAGAAATAAATGTAAAAACCAAATGAATCATGATGAAATCGTTCTTTCGCAACAGTTTAAACTGGAAACTGGAAACTGGAAAAGTTTTTATTTAAGACGAATTTTGACAGATTTTTAATGAGGCGTTGTTTGACGCCATCTTTGAAAGTCTGTGCGTGCATCAAAGTTTGAATCACTTTACTATAACAAAAAATCTGCAAGCTTTGAACTTACAATCAAGATTTTAATGTTTCGAGAAAAATTCTTGAGTAAAGAACGAAAGAAAATGTAGTTAAGCAGTGCCGTTACTTTTGGGAATAGATGGCGCTGCTAATTTCGATTTACGAGTACATCACGAAAATTTGAAAAAAAAAAATTAATCCAAGCAAGGATAACACTAAGCAATAATAAATCGATTTGGAGTGCGGATATCACAGAAAATGAAAGCAAAAATTGTAAAGAAATCTTTCCTCCACTCTGCAACTGATGTCGCTGATACATCTTTACTTAATCGAAAAGAACGAAAACAGATGGAACCACCAGTTTCTGCTCATTAGCTGCTCATATCCCACGAAAATTTGCTTTCAAAAAAACAGGGAAATAAATTCAAGAGAATTACGGTGACGAAATTCTCCAACAGATGGCGCTGCTAATTCTTCATTAATTCGATTCATTAACGAAAAAAAAAACTCTTCAAAGTAAACTTTCAAGACAAATCTGAGTGAGAAAACAAAGCATTTGTAGGCGAACAGTTTTGTTATTTTTGAACAGATGGCGCCACTGTCTTCCGCTTGAGGACTTTTGAATTCAATCAAGGATAAGACTAAACGTAAGAAAGTACGTCTGGAATAAGAAAATCTTAGAAAAATTGAAGTGACGAAATCTTTCCTCTGTTCCGCACCAGATGGCGCTGCTATCAAGATACATTTTTCAGCGAAGAAGATAATAAAGAAATTTAAAAAAAATAACTGCGAGGAAACAATTTTGTTATTCCTGAACAGATGGCGCCATTAATTTTTTACGGCAAAGACAGTCTTTTGACATAAGATTGAACACAAAAAAATTCACATGACAACAACCAATAAAGAAGGGTGAATTATGATGAAATCATACCGCCACTCTACAGTAGATGGCGCATCAACGCTTATTGCATCAGAAAGAAATTGAGAGACTGGGAAAATGAGGAGCGACGAATCTCGATAGATTTCATACGGTCTTGTTAAATTAGTATGTGGACGTAAAACATCCTGTATGTACATACATAGTGTCATGTTCACAAGGACCCACAGTCTTCGGATTCTTCAAATAAGCAGTGACTTGCTTTCAATCTTCACATGCAAAGGAAATTCTTCACCTAAAACAATAAAACAAAGATCTAAATATGCTCAATAGCATAACTATAGCACCATATCGCAATTCTAAGGTATTTAATTCATAATGAAACTTTTCGATCTAGAATTGAATGACGTAATTAATCATCTCATTGAAAGTATATTAGCCAGAAAAACGTGTAGTTTATTGAAAAAGGATAGGTGATACGTTATTGACGTTTTGCTGTCAGTGAATTTTGAAGTGCTGTTGAAAAATGCCTCGCGGAACTTACCTAACAGACATTGAAAAGGAGAAAATTTTGGCTTTGCGTGAGCAGGGGCTTGGGATTCGAGAAATTGCTCGCGAAGTAACTCGATCCCACAAGATTATTTTAAATTTCTTGAATAGTCCAGATAATTATGGAAAAAACAAAAAAGGCGTTCCAAGAAAAAAAATTTCGCCTAGATCTGAACGACGATTAATTAATTTAGCAAGTAACAGCACGAAAAGTTGTAGACAACTTGCCGTGGAATGTGGTCTTAATGTTTCCCGCTGGACTGTAAGGAGAGTTCTGAAAAAGAGTCCACACATTAAGAGACAAAAACTAAAAACTGTCCAAAGACTTTTGCAGCGCCATAAAATTGCTCGCTTGCAATTTGCTCAGGATAATATGCATCAAGACTGGGAAAAGGTAACCATTTGTTAAATAATCGTTTGCGATTTATTTTCATTTTTTAAATATTCAAGGTAATTTTTTTGGACGAGAATAAGTTTAACTTGGACGGTCCGTATTGGAGGGATTTAAGGAGAAACCCTCAGTTTTTTTTCTAAAAGAAACTTTGGCGGTAGTAACGTAATGGTTTGGGGAGCATTTTCAAAGGAGGGTGGTTGGAGATTGGCATTTCCGTCAAACAGAATGAACAGTGGTGAATACACCACCTTGCTAGAAAACAATTTGCTACCATTTTTCGATGAAAATGAAAGAGAAGAATGGGTGTTCCAACAGGACAAGGCAAAAGTCCATATTAGTTGACACACAAAACGGTGGTTTACAGAAAATGCAATAAATTTATTAGAATGGCCAGCTTGCTCGCCGGATTTAAATCCAATGGAAAATCTTTGAGGTATCATGGTTCGAAGAATTTACGAAAATAACCGTCAGTTCAATTCAACTGAAGAATTAAAAAACGCTTATTGCAACAGAATTTTCGAGACCATCCGTAATGTTGGAGGACATACACATTATTAAATTTAGTTTTAAGTCTTATTTTTTAATTTTTATTGCGCAAGTTCTAAAAATAAATAATTTTTTGATGTGGTGCTATAGTCGTGCTCCAAGAAAAATTTAGATTTTCGTTACCAATTACTTAAATTAAAAAAAAAAACTTCATTTATCAATTAATATACTTTTTTAGACGTGTATAATTTACCGTTAACAATACTAACTCAAAGGGTTCTGTTAAGAATAAAATGTTTCAGAATTTCATGTGGTGCTATAGTTATGCTCTTCAGTGTATTTATTTTACAAATAAAATGTAACATACCTTAATTTTATGTGTAATCTTTGAACCATACTGAAATTCCTTAAGAATACCATTTTCTTATTTCCAACACACACATTAGATGAAAATCTTTAACTAAAACAGAAACAGAGGGGCAATTTAAATATATATTAAAAATTATACTAATTAAATTGTGTCTTACAGTGTCTGATTCGGAATCTTCAATTTTGTTGTTAAACTCACCAAAACAAGAAGCATGGGTTGACAGTAATATAAGAAACTTCTGTAACTGGCTCGAGGAACAAGCTAGGGAGTTGGCAGACAAGAAGCAAGATGCGCAGTGGAACGTTTCTGGACGTAGTCTTGATGTGCCGGTCTTAAAGGTGCAGGATAATGTTCCAGTGACAGCTGTCATGAATTAAAGGTTGATCTTGTATAATAGTTCAATCTAATGTTTTAACTTACCGAAATTTGTTCAAAATAATGAAAAAACCACAGAAATTCGCAATCACTGACACACACATCTACGTCGTAGTGACAAATAACAAGATGACAGGATAATCTCGAACTAGGTAGGATTCGTGACGTCATTTAGCCTCGAACCCCTATTTTTAGATTCAAATTTAAGAAAATCAAAGGCAAAGTTAAAACATTTCATTATGAAACCTTAAATAGAAAATTATTTTATTTATGATTGACGAAACAAACGGATAAAAGATTCACTGAGAATTTATGAAATAAAAATCAAAGGAAAAATAAAATAAATCATTGGTTTTTCAAAAATAAAAAACTAGCGCCGACGTCATAAAAGGGAGCCTATATAAAGCACGCCGAACTGACATTCGCTCTCATTCCTTTGACACCCTCATGGAGTGAATAACTCTAAACAATTTGACTTCCTCTACATTTAATCAAAAGTAATTGTCATTGAGCAAACAGTTATTACATAAACACTTATCATTGAGCGAATAGCTTATTACAGTCAGCACATAAATACTTATCATTGAGCAAATAGCTTATTACAGTTATTACACTTATCATTGAGCAAATAGCTTATTACTAATAACACTTATTATTGATTGACTGATTTATACAATTTATAATAAATAATAGATCAAATTTATTTAAAAAGATATGATATTTGAAATAAAAATAAAGGAAATATATTTGAATTAATAATCATTATCGATACTATTGTTATTAACATCATTGTTTTTATAAAGTATTTAAAAATTTGAATAAAATAAAAAAGTTTGAACATAAACCTAGCATTTTTATTTATCTCTACTGCTGCTCTTTCTACATAGTCCCACTTTCTTTACATATAAAAGATAATTATAAAAACATAAATTGCTACTAAGTAAACCACAAGGTTAATGAAAATAGTCATATTTGACATATCAAAAGTCTGGTAATAACCAGTGGTTATACGTCATAGCAATAGGTTCAAAATAAAATATTGCACTTTGCAATTTCTTTTCGGATACGGGCCTATGAAACACCGGTGCCATCTCGAAATCAAAGAAGGCAGCGAAGTTATCTAAAATGCTTTCAAGAGAGAAAAGCACGTCGTGTGGCTCATAAAATGAAAGGTCACGAAGAGACGAACGCGAATGCCATACCGACGCCATCTTAGAATCAAACATAGCCGACTCAAAGAAATGTCTCAATACCCAAAAGTCATTTTTTTCTACAGTGTGACAGTTTCTAAAAAAAATGGGTTAAGACCTCTCGTATGACTTCAAATTAAAGATCTCGAAAAAACGAACGCGATTGTCACACCGGCGCCATCTTGAAACAAAAAAGGCCTAAATGTGATCGAAAGTGTTCGCAAGAGAAGAAAGCACGCCGCGTGACCCATCAAATGAAAGGTCACGAAGAGACGAATTCGAATGCCATACCGACGCCATTTTGGAATCAAGTTTAGCCGACTTATGGCGAGAAATGCCACAGTATTAAATGTATTGTTTTTCTACAGAGTGACAGTTTCTAAAAAAATTGTGTTAAGACCCACCGTGTGACCATTGAATGAAAGGTTTCGAAAAATCGAACGCGACTGTTACACCGGCGCCATCTTGAAAATCAAAGAAAGCCGCGATGTGCAGAACGGAAGTTTTTTTTTATGTAACTTTAAATTTGGCACTTCTCTCAGCTGCAAGCCCGAATGTACATTCTCAAATTCATTACCTACTCACCTCCTTCATATACTGTCATGTTTTTTATTAAGTAAAACACTCAAAAACACTTGTTAAACGTTGTAAACTTTGATACATGCTCGATGTTAATGGCGTGTGTCCGGCATTATGTCTACAAGAGATGTGTTTTTTATTCAGTGCTTTTACTACTAGCGCCATCTATGACATATACTACATAGGTACCTACCACTTAAACAACAATTTTTGCTTTTCCAGGTGAAACCGTTGAATGCTACGATGCAATTAAAAGGTACACCTTCGACGTTCCTTTACTTCTGGTGCTGTTCGTAAGTAGTGTTTCGCCTTGAAACTTTAAAGTTTAATTAAGAGTTTATAGGGCATTTACCACATGGCAAACTACATCATCCGGCTTTTTCTAAACGACGTCGATGATCTACTAGCTAAATCAGTGTGGAGACAAATTCTTGGACTTATCAAACGGACAATCATTTTGAGTTTTTACGCAGGTTAGTAAAATCCAGTGCACCTTTGAAATGTCGGCTTAAAGAAAGGTGTTGTAGGTATCTGCGCGTACGTCTACTTTGAGGTTCTCAAATTTGGACGCCAAGAGGGTTCGTATTTGCAAGCGATACCCTCTGATGTATCGTGCAATCGTGTGACCTCTTCCACAAATTCCACAGTCGAGATTAAATGCCATTTGGATACGCCAACGCGCCTAAACAATACACTGCTGTTTCTCCTTATAGAGAGCTGCTTCATGTTTCTGACATTTTTCTACGAGGTGGGCTACTTACTCTTCCATTTGGTGTTCGTACCACCTGCACAGTACCTGTATAATATAATAAGACGGTACGTACCAGAAAAGAATTCAAAACGGTACCTACCAGTTTGAAACTTGCTTCAAGATTACTGGTTTGCTTAGAATTAAGTGGTATTGGATTGATGATGAAAGAAACAGAAAGGAAAAAAACATTTAACGAAACAAAGAAAAAGAAAGGAAAAAGGATTTTAACGAAACAACTAAAATCTTCTGTAAATTGGGCGCAAAGATATTCCTAGGCCCAGTTGTACAATTCCAGTTTCAATTTAAGCTCAATGATTATTTCAGCAATTGTTGTTAATGGTTTAAGCTTTGGCTTAAAGTTAACCCGAATTGTACAACTGGGCCTAAATGGGAAAGTTACCCTAAATTGGTGTAGAGTGAGATGGGGCAAGTATGTATGTGCCATCATCCCCAGGATGGTTTCGTGAATGATGGATTTTCTGGATGAAGTCTTCAAAAGACTTCTCGCTTCCATCTTCGAAACTATCGACATTTCTTTTGAGAGTGTGATTCTTCAGCCAAGGATGATGGTTCCGTGGTTTATTTCCTCGAGGGTTGTTTCTGTTTCTCAAGTCTTCGAGAAAACTGTCACAATCTTCCATCCTGGTTAAGTCAAAAGCTTAGGGCAACGTGGTATCTATTATTCTCTGTTGAGGATGTAATTCTTCAGCTGGGGATGATGGTTCCGTGAATGATGGATTTTCTGGATGAAGTTTTCAAAAGACTTCTCGACTTCCATCTCCGTAGCTGTCGACATTGTTCGATGCGAAAGAAACGTAATTCATCATCCGAGGATGATGGCTCGATAAATTATTATTATTATTATATTATTATTATTATTATATTATTATTATTATTATATTATTATTATTATATTATTATTATTATTATATTATTATTATTATTATATTATGCTTCGGGATAAATTTTTCCCAGTCTTCGAGAGAACTGTTTCAGCTTCCATCTTCGCACTGTGAAAATTTTGTTCGATGCGAAAGCTTCGGACAATCCTTCAGCTGGGGATGATGGTTTCGAATACTGTTTCTTAAAGCTGGATGAGTTATCCCCTAGTTTTCGAGAGAACTACCTCGGCCTCCATGTGCAACACGCGACGCGATGCTCGAGGTTGAGCTTCTTCGAAACTACTCCTTCTGCTTCAACTGGCGACCCTTCTCGTTTTTTATTCACTCGCTTGAATAACACGACGCCCAGAAATTGTCGCCGGACGTGATTTTGGCAAGACTGGAAGTATTTTCTTTCTTGGAGACCTTCACTTATCTAGTAACACATCCTTCCAGGGTGGTGTTGTTGTGGTGATGTCTGGTGAGACGTCACACCTGCTTACGATTCGTCCCCCCCCCCTTCCTGAACCATTGATACATTTATAATAATTAAAACATGGAAAATTTCAATATTATTAGAAGTGATGATTTTATCCAGAAGAGAGTCTTTTTAAAGATTTATCTAACATATGATGGGATTTTAGAATCCCGATGTGTACCTACACACATATAGTTGATGATTGGGTCAAATAAATCCTAACACTTATCCCAACTCACTCTACACAATGTTATCTCAGTGGGTACTGTTTGTGAACCGCTTCATAATCCATAATATTTATTTCTCTTATCTCTTTGCTTTATACTTATATTTTCTTTATTATACATTTAATTGATAAATACACCAGTATTATCTTTGTTAATCTATTGCCCCTTTTCTTGCGCTATTCAATCTCTGTGTTAACTTTTATTTTTTTGTGTATTTCTTTAAATTTCACGCATTCATTATTTAGAAAATCCGATAATCAATGCGATGTCACTTGCACTCCAGGAAGTGTATTGGGGTTGTGTTGCGCTTGTAAGGTTAGTATCGTTAGCATAATTTACAAATACAATAGCTTTTTTTTATTAATTCTACTCCTTTAATACCTTTCGGTGTCGAGTAAGCGCGGGAGAGACTCTAACCGTACTGTAGCAAGTACCGTTGTGGTCACCCATCCAATCAACAATTTGTATGTTCGTTGCTTAACTCTGCAAGTTGCAAGCCTGCACTCCACGTATTGGATGTATTTATTTCACTTAGATCTTTGACATAAATGAGGATTAACAGAAGCCCCAATATGCTTCGTTGGGATGTTAGGATTAATTTTTGTATTTTATTCTATTTCATGATATAAACAAATTTATTTGATAAATTGTATTCGTTTCCTGCCTATGCTAGGTCTAAAGCTACTTTAAATAAAGTTCATGGTTCAAATTTACTCTTGTGTTTTAATTCTTCGGAATTTTATTAAATTATGGTAAAATTTAAAAAATGTACAAAAAGAAAAAATAAATGAATAAATACGCAGTTGCCATTTAATGTGGCGGGCTGTTTTTGAATGGGGATTTTTATTGTTTCTTGGAAACAGAAATGAAAACGAAGTTTTAAGGGACACCGGACCCTTATACATTTGCTAAAAATTAATCTCATTATCGGAAAGCGTCGTGCTTACAGTCAAAAGCTGTTGAAAGTGAATTCAAGTGCAAAATTGTACCCAAAATAAATGAACGATATTAAGTATATTAAATTTAAAAAAAAATCCTGCTATGGGGGTACAAAGGGTCCTTTTAAGGAGGATAACATGTAGCAGCATGGAAACTGCTTCCGTAGTGTTATGCTCGTTGAGCGCTTTCATTTGAGATGTCGCACGATCTACTTATCTCTTAAAGGTACGTTTATCTATCGTTTAAGCAAAAGTCCCTGAAGTGCATGTTCGATTTAAAAAATTCGCGGTTCCGTTATTTATGGTACGATCGGATCGAAACCGGTGGCGTCGCGAAGAGGAAGACGATATCTCCGGAGAAAAAAATTCTTTTCAGGAGCGTCACCTATCTAGAGCCAAATTCTAAACCGTGTTGAGCCGGCCCTGAGCGTCTTAGCGGAACGGGCGGAACCTCAAAAGACTCATGAGCGACTAATCTAACCGGCGTCAAAAGCGCGTACGTTTGGGTTTAATAGGGCACCGTCCAGATCGAAAAAACTTCGAATTTTAACATTGATTTATGAGTTTCCATTTAAAATATATTGTGACCACAGCGCCGCCGCTCGAATGCTTAACATCGGCTTACGGTGTGGTCGAGGCGGAAGTGACGAGGGGGCGGCAAGAGGAAGGACCGGGCTGAGCAGAAACGTGTCCCCGGCCAAATCCATCGGTAATTTTGGCGGGGGCAGCCCCCGAAAGTTTTCCCACCCTTTTCCGGGAGTACGGATCTGTAGCGGCGATCACGGTAGTCCGATCTTCAAACGCACGGCGGCATCGTTTTTTTCGTCATTTTCTGCCATACGATGCGTGCGTCTCGATTCGATCCGAGCCCTCTAAGGTACCATAAAAAATTCCGGAAAAAAAAGCTTGCAAATTTGACAAATTTCAAAAATGTAAATGTTGGTTGCGAGTCGTCAGGATCGCAATGGGGACCCCGAGCATATTCTGTATAGCTATTTCGGCCCCAATTGGGGCCTCATCAGCAGAACAGTAGCTCGAGAGCTAATTGTGCTGCGGCGCAATTATTTCACAAATTTCAAAAAATTATATCTTGAAAAAACCCATTTTCCCAAGATATAGGCCCCATAGAATAGGTACCCGGGGGGTCTTCTTGCGTGTAAGAGAGTTTAAAAAAATTCTAAAATCACGTTTTCAAGACATTTTCGACGATGTGTGACAATGGCGGTTTTCGGGCCCTAACTAACCTTCGCTCGGCCCCGAATCCGAGCGTCGGCAGATATAAAGAACTTCGCGCCTTACGTCTACGTTCCTAGTTTCGTCCGATTTGGTCCGCAAATAAGGGCTGTGGAATTTTTTGAACCTTAAAAAAGGGCCATTTTGGGAAACCGCCATACAAAATATCCCCCCCCCCCGCGTGCAATCGCAAAATGGATGCCGCCGTCGGGAGGAAGGGCCACAATCATTCGCGAAAATGGTTTGGTGAACATTGATTAAATTTTTGAATACCCCGAAGCCGTAAGCGCTTATTGTTTACATTTTTGAAAGATAAGATGCCACGCCGGTGGTTTTTCCAAAAAAGTTATGGGAGTGAATTAAGTTGCCTACTCTATAGCATGGTATAGGGCGCGGGCGCCCGTTTTTACGCGTTAAAGGTTCTTTATCGGTATTTATTTATTTGAATGTATCTTAATGGTCACTTATCTGAAGGAGAGTCAGTATTTTGCCTAGTCGATTTCCTTGCGTTCGTTATCGCCCGTGACTGTTTATGTTAGAAATTAAAGCGTGTAATTTTTTTGTCGCTACAGGCCGATTCGTTTCTTATTTTAAATTAATAATTTAGGTTTTCGACCGTTTCCATAACAAACGTCACTTGATAATTGTTTTGTCATCAATGTAAAAATTTGTAATTCGTAGCTCTTTTGATAGACGAGACGAGACTGGACGACATGCAAATGCATCTTCGTCTTTATAATTTCATGCTAGGCGTGCCATAAACGAATCAGAATGAAATTTTAAATACCACTTATCGTTTAAAACCCCCTCCTTCATAATTCAGCGCGAAATCTGAACTCGTGAATAAATGATGATCCTCGCCTCCTATATAATCGCCGGCTGTCGCCGTCGTCCCAACCGGCGACGATTCCAAGACAAAATGAAGAAGGCCGTCGAGTTGCAAGACGACTTGCCCAAAAACTACTTCGGCTACCAAAGAAACTGCCTGTACTACTTGGGGATATCGTTCAGCCCCGGCGATGGCATCATCTACAGAATCCTCTCCGGCATATGGGTGACGGCGTTGTTCGTCACCTACGGCGTTTTGGAACTCACCGAGGTGTTCATCAATAGGGCAGACAGGGATAAGCTGGCGAATCTGCTCAGCTATTTCGGAACGGATATCATAGGTGCGGGTTGGGGGGCTAACCCAAAATCGCCATGGTCATCCCTTTACGTTTTTTTTTTTCAGGAATAGTAAAGCTGGGCGTGTTGGTGTACAATCGCTTGAGAATTGGTGTCATTTTGGACAAGTTAGAGAAAGGGGTTTTTACGCCAAACGTGGAAAGGGGCGGCACCTATGAAATCGTCCTTATTAAACAATACATAGCATTGAGCAAAGGACAGGTGACACTAAACCACTATTTTTTTTCTCGTGTTGGTAGTCCCATTCTTTAATAAAACGGGGAAAATTTTCAGACGTTCGTTTACCAAGTCTTGTGTTTCATGGTGCTGTCGATTGGCATAGTAGGTACTTTCATCGCGCGCTTGAGGAACCCCAACGACCCGACGAAATGGGAGCTGCCTTTCTTGCCCTTTTCTTTGGCCAACGTGCACAGAAGTCCGACGTTCGAAATCGTGTGGTTCTACCAGAGCATCTTTCGCCTTTTCTACTGCACCATCGTCACCTCTACGGACATGCTGATCAGCGGGACTTTGGCCCAAATAAGCGCCCAGTGTCGTCTCTTGCAGAACGCCATTCAGAAGATGGTCGAAAATGCTTACGAGGAGGCGGTGAAAGTAAGTTTGGGAAACTATTATACAATTAACAACCTGCCAATATACTCGTTTACTTTTTCACTCCAAAACAAACACCGTTTAATGAAATAAGCGAGAATAATTATTCTCGATGCGGTCTGTATACAAAGCGAGCTGTCACAAGACTGGCAGAATTTCAATCGGGTCGGCGTGCGACGTGAATGGTTCGCGGGTGGGGGAGAGGTCATTGGTCAATGACAAGCCTCTAATATATCCTACTTTCTGGAACAGGGGTCGTCCCGGGGTTGTTTACCTCCTAAGCGTCGTTTATGGAACAGTCCTAGTTCCAAAGGTCAAACTGCGACGCAGTTACACTTTCGCCAAGATACAGGACAACCCAAAATTATTCGCATTAAGTAAAATTCCATTCCAATGAATCAAATGAAACAAACGAATATTTTCAGAGAGACAACTCTTATAAACAAAACGTAAGGGACGCGCAGGAAATCAACCCCAACCTCATCCCTTGGGATATCATGGAGAAACACCTGACCAAGACGGTCAACTTCCACTGGGAAATATTCAACATTTCGGACGAGTTCGAGGATATCTTCACCTACATGATCCTGTGCGAGTTCCTGGGCACCCTGTGCATCCTTTGCTTCACCATGTACCACGCGTCCTTGGTACGAGATTAAATACATATACGATTAAATACGCCAAATTTAGATTAGCTTCTAGCGTTATTATAATGCAAGGCAATTAATGCGTTTACTTATATTTCTAGTTCGATTTGTTTAGCATGAGGGCCATGCAGGACTTCTCGTACGTGGGGGCGATAGTCGTGCAGGTCTTCTTCACCTGTTATTGGGGAAATGAGGTGCAGTTACAGAGTCTGGCGGTGGCTGACGCCTGCTATGGGGCGAACTTCGTGGGGGCCGATTTGCGCTTGCAAAAGAGTTTGGCCTTCATCATACGCCGCAGTCAGAATCCCATCGTTTTGACGGCCGCCAAATTTACTGATTTGTCCTTGAAGACCTACGTATGGGTAAGGTCCTCGGTGGTTGCACCAATCTGAAATAATGTTACGTTTCATTTTTAGCTAATTCGGGCGTCCTATTCATATTACATGGTGCTCAGAAGTCACAATAGTTAAAGAAAAAAATTAGTAGATAATTATATTGGCGCACGAGCACGTTACTCACAGGCAATTAAATAAAAGGAAAAAAAAAATCGCAGAAGATACAATAAAAAGTTTTTTTCTCCCTATAATTAATTTTTAATTGTTTGGTTATGCAAGCAACCGAAAATTTAAATTCTATTTCGCTTGCGTGCGACCCCCGTCCCTTCAACCCGCACTCCCCTCACCCATATGCGCGCAAAAATTGCAACTTTCGGGTTCCATGTTAAACCAGCTTGCAAGATATGTCGTCGACGATTTTCCAAAATTTACACTTTAGAGCTACATTCAAAATGAATTAAGATGGATAATGTGATGAAGATGCTAATACAAAATTCAATTTACTAAACCGAAAACGTATATGGGGTAAAAAAAAGTCAAAACTGATGGTAGAATTCGCGAAACACCCTCCGTTTCCAAAAAACCGTTGAAATTGTACCAAGGTCGCGAGTCTCGTTATCCACTGCCACGTCCCCCCTCCCGCTCCCGCTTGCCCGCGTAATCCTTCTGCTTGCGTGTGACCCCCGTCCCTTCAGCCCGCACCCCCTCACCCAAATCCGCGCAAAAATTGCAACTTTCGGGCTCCATGTTAAACCTTATGGGGAACTGGCCCCGAACCGGCACAGCATATCTACTTCCGTAGTGTCTTGCAAGATACGTCGTCGACGATTTTCCAGAATTTTTACCTGTAACAATACTATCGTATTTGCAGCTTCTCTCTCACAAGTGAAACAAAACATTTTTTAAACGCTGAACGCCGTTATTATTTACAAATTTCCAAACATCGATTCGTAAATGGAAAACTCAACTCGTCCCAAAAGCACGTCTGCACCGTGTTGAATTTTGGGTGTTAATGACACACACATCTTTGGCGTTGTTGCTTAAGCAAATCCATCAAGGAGATACATTGGTTTTGTTTGGTCTTTCTTGGCTAGGCCATTGCGTTCTTTACAAGGGCGTGGGAGAAACAAGCGATTTTGCGTTTCAGATTACTTTTACCTGTAGCGTCGCGTCGCTTCTTTCATGGTTACGCATAAGGCGAACCAATTTGAACGAATTTATTGATGGGAAATTGAAAAGGTTATTTAAAAGTTATTTAAAATTCTCGATTCTGTGTATTAAAAAGTATTCACGATTGTTTTACTTATTTATTTATTCAAGTAAATTTGTTACAGGTGAAAATCCCGTTAAAACCATTTTAGTATTGTCAGTCACCCTGTATTATGAAATAATAAGAACATTCTGTTATTCTACCATGCGCATTTCATTTGTAAACCGATTAAACGATGGCCTGCAATATGCAATACGGATTTGTTGCCATCTCGCTCTGTCCTGAAGTGAGTTATTTCTGTTGTTCTATCAACCCCCCTTTTGATATTCAGTACCCCTGCATTCTTTCGTGGCTTGATGTAGAAGGTGCACGTTAGTGCCATTGTTGTGGTTGGTTTTATGCTTTATAATTCATTTGGCTGAAATCGACTGGAGATTACCGATTTTTATAAATCGTCACCCCTGCATTTGTAAGCATTGTGTAATTCTTGTCCAAAACGAATGTGTTATTTTCTTTTACGTTTTTCTTTCTTTCTCTCATGTGTGTCTTTGCTGAATGTTGCTCTTTCTTCTACCCTTCGATGTATTACGATTACTACGAACATCGCATTTGGGGTTACCCGAACTGTCGGATTTGATTTCGTGGGCCCCTCCATCTTTAAGTTACCGCATGTGCGCCAACGGTTACATTTACCTCTATTACTCCCCCATCTGTCCGGATTGGACTCGCCCAACCGCTGTTGGTGCGTTACGTTGTGAGAGGTCGCTGGAAATGGCGATACGCCGTCTTGGCTTCAGTGGTCCTCCCCCGGATTCGATACTCTACGGGCATCGACGACAAGAGCTACCGTTAAAGACGCGAGGATGTAACCAAGGTCGGATTATTTCAATTTAAATTGCGGTAACGCACGCTTTTAAATTCTTTCGTAAATTAAGCAACCGTTTGTTGCCGAGGTTAGTTAATTTTTGATTTTGGCTTCTAGATTTTGTTTGACAACTTAGTTGCGTTTTATTTTTTATTTTGATTTTTGGATTTTTGATTTTTGTTTATTTTTTTGTTTTCTCTAGTGTGCTTTTCAATTATTATTTTAAATAAAGACAATAGTGCCGATTTAGGGAATTTTATTTTATTAATTCATTTGCCCTTGTACTTTTGGGGTCCCGTATCTCCAGGATTTAGCCGGCAGTGCTGGAGATCTTAAATTGCCCTCCTGCAATTTACTGCCATTCAGGTAGGTAGCAAATTTTCGCTTTAGCACCCGAACCCTTGCATGTAGAACTCCCGAGTTTAGGTACCGCAGCGCCGCCGCTTATACGTCAAAAGATTTACTGACGTCTTTATTTTGCCCCTGCTAACAGAATCGGACTTAAAGAAGTTTGAACGATAAGGAGTGTTATTTATTTATTTTGTTTCAATTATAATTACATTTTATGTCCTGGGTGGTTTTTCGTTGAGTCCTCGTCCTGATTACATTTATGTCCTTATTTGGCACAGCTGAATCATCGAATGGTTTGAATTTGTGTGAGGCGCGTTATCACCGCGATAATCAGTAAGTATATAAAGTGATTGTTATGGCTTTAGTTGAACTCGTCAGCCGATTACTTGGCGAAGCCTATAAATGGAACGATTTAAAGGAAAAGTTGCGATAGTTACTGGGGCTAGCGCCGGAATAGGGGCTGCCACTGCTAAAGTATTAGCCCAAGACGGTATGATCGTAAGTAACTTTTTATAATAAGAAAAATAATACTAATACGTGTTACAGTAACCTTATGCTTTGGAAGATCTAACCAGAAGTAGATTTTTTATTTTGTTGAATGTACAGGGTGATTCAAGACTTCATATATTTTCCGTTCTTATAACTTAGGTGGTCGGTTTCGCCAGACGTCACGAGAGAGTCGAAAAGTTAGCAAAACAAATCAAAGGTGTCCTGCACGCAGTCAAAGTCGACGTCACAAAGGAAGAAGACATCGTGCGCGGTTTCAAGTGGGCCACCGACAATGCGGGCCCCGTTCACGTCCTAGTGAACAACGCCGGCATCGTCGCCAAAACAGAGCTCATCGATGGAGACACGGAAAAATGGAAGGCCATCCTCGACACCAACGTGTTAGGCCTGGCGACCGCTTCGAGGGAGGCCATCAAAATCATGAGGGCCAACAACATCGACGGACACATCGTCAACATAAACAGCGTGGCCGGTCACAAAGTCATGGACGCTCCAGCAATTAACATCTATCCAGCATCGAAGTTCGCAGTGACCGCCCTGACGGAAACCCTGAGGTTGGAACTGGTTCGCCTCAAGAGCAAGATCAAAGTGACCGTAAGCTGAAGAACTTTTGTAAGTACTCGATTCGAAATGTAAAAGTTTTTTGCAGAGTTTAAGCCCGGGTTTGACCGCCACGGAAATATTTGCTGTACACAGTGTGTCCATTGAAGTTATTGAGAAGCACGCGTTAAAAAGTGAAGACATTGCTAATGGTGTTAAGTACGTCATTGCTACGCCACCACATGTTCAGGTTAGTATGATTTAGTTCATTAGAATATTTTGTTCAGATGTTCAGATAACACAAATTCAGCACCGGTGCACTTCCGGTTGTAACGAAAGTCAAACCGCCTTACGTGAGTTCAGTTCGTGACGATATACCACATGTTTGACCGAAGCTTGAAAAAAGACAGAGAGAGAGAGATAAAACAGAGTGTTTTTTTTTAATCTGGCCATGAAAATTTAATTGTGAACCCTCATCATGACAGTTGTTAATTTGATATTTGAACTTGACAACACAAGAATGTGATCTATTGCAGTAAACAAAAAAAAACAATTGTCACCAAATTTTAAATTTAATTTACTTGCCTCATACTTACCACAGATCAGATGACAAGCTTCTGCTGACGAGACCGTATCAGCTGAGCCCCAGCTAGCAACAGTGAAGAAAGGGGCGGGTTAATCAAGGTGGTAAAATTATTAAGGGCGCCAGAAGACAATTCTTCAGCTAAACGTAATCGATCAGTCGACGTCTCCAATCGACCAGATCGCGCAGAAAATGAATCAATAATAATCAGAGGCGAGACGTTACTCACTGGTGTGCGTGAATGTAGAAATTAAAATCGTAGCTAAAGTTAACACAATTTATTACACACTTTAATAGACACTCTACACTATTACAATTGACTGCTTACTTTAGGCTTAAATTAACTACGGTAAACGCAGCGCAACACGTAGTTCGAAATTCTTACACGCGGTTTACTTCTCACGAGCCAAGAGTAAAATTTAAACCGATCGGTCCGCAAAAACGTCAGATTAAATTGAAAACCTAACCTTGTGACAGCGCGTCCAGTCGTACGTCAGAATCAGCGATACCAACCGAAGCGCAGTGGCCGGTGGTAGTCAGGTTTTCTCGATCGGGTCTCGGTACGACTACGGGGCAGGAGCGCCCCCGGAGAACTAGGCCAAAAGGTCTGGTCTAATAGCCTGCGCCAGAAAGCTGCGCCCAAATAGAAAAGCCTGAATGTAAAGGGAAAAGGTTTCGTTAGCAGCCATTTTGATACACCCGCCATTGCACTTTTTACATTACCTGGGGCTAATATGTTCCCGGGCTTGGAATTGGAGTTAAAATGACCTCCAAATGTGTTCGAAGGTATCACGAGATCTTCCGGCACAGCCGCAAATGAGTTATTCCTCCCAAAGAGCGAAAACTCCGATAATTTTACTATGTAGGTAAAACACGTCTAACTTGTAACACACTTCGAACAAGAAATGAACTCAACGAGGCGAATTTGTAGCAGGCGAAGGTTGCTAGGATACGAAACCGAAAAACAGTCACGTGGTGTGTCATACGAATGAGCGTTGAGAAGTAAAGAGGAGGGAGGCAGGGTAGCCAACTGTGTTAAAATGCAGTTGAATGATGCTGTATCGCCACGATGTCTTGGCGCGAGATTTGAACGTAACACAATAAGAATGAGATATGTTGTAACAACCGAGAAAACACAATAAAAAGTAAGATTTACAACAAATAATTAAAATTGTGATGCGTTCACAATAAGCAGCTTGTCACAGCCAATTAAAAAAAAACACCCGTTATTATAAAATAAAAGCTATAAATCGAAAGGAAACCGTTTGCATGATTACGTCTACTTCGCTGTTTATTTTAAATACGTACAAGGTTCACATAAAAATCAAAAGATTTAGGACAAGAACGAGCAAAATATGCGCGTACGTTTTCAAATTGACATGAAACATACGGTATCTAGACAGCACCAGGAAATTCTTTCTTCTTCGAATTTCTCTTTTACGTTTCTTGCTCAGTTCTTTTTACAATTTTTTTAGAAAATATTTTTTTAAGTTGTACGTTTTTAGTAATATTGTTACATTATGAGAAGCAGACTATATTTTTATATACTGGAAGCGCCACCTATGCCGCAGACAGGATTCTAATCTATTCTAGACACGCACCGAATTTACTGGAAAAATCTAGCAAGTCTTTCGAAGTTGTTCTCGAAGAGGGCTGACTGCTATAAAGAGGAGCCGGAGCGCGGTTTTTAAATCAGTCTTATTGAGAAAGCGATGTGTAGCAAGCGAATTTAATAACGTTGAAGTGTTATTTTGTCAGATAAGTGTACAGCTCGATATTATTGTACTTTTATTGTGTGTAATGATCGTAGACATTAAAGTGTTTTAAAATAAATAAATAACGTTTAAATTTGTGAACCCGAAGTCGTAACAAATTGGTGTCAGAAGTGGGATATTTTCAAAAATCAAAAATGAAGCTAGTTGAATTGAAAGTGAAGGAGCTGCGTGATGAACTGGACGAGAGAGGGCTGGAAAATTCTGGAAATTCACCTACCGTATTGAGAATAAAACTGAAAGAAAGTGTGCACATTCCCGCCTTAACCGACAAGATAATCTTGGCAAAAATGGAAGGCAATCTTGATAGCTTTCCTACTGGGATCATAGAACCAATTGAAACTAACTGCGCCAAGAAGGGAATTTTACTGGCTGGAACTCTGGTGAAGATTCAAGAAACAGTTCCTATCCGTCTTGCAAATGTCAACAGTTACCCAGTTACCATACCCGGCGGAACTGTAGTGGGCAAGTGTGAAGCAATTGTTTCTGTAAACCATATTGAAGTGAACGATGCATCCGCTCGGCATCAGTCTGACACGCTACCACCACTACTAGAGAAATTGCTGGCTGGTACATCAACATTGCTGAAACCCAAAGAAACAGAAGACGTACGAGAGCTGTTTCGAAAATTTAAAGGAATCTTTGCTTATACTGATGATGACTTAACCCGGACAGACATTGTACATCACAGAATAAACACTGGCGACTCGAATCCAATTCGACAACCCGCGCGTCGACTGCCGTTGGCAAAAAGAGAGGAAGCCGAAAATTTAATTAGGAAGATGCAAGACCAAGACGTTATAGAACCGTCGCAAAGTCCATGGGCATCTCCCGTTGTACTGGTGACTAAGAAGGATGGCAGCACGCGTTTTTGTGTGGACTATAGACGATTAAATGATGTCACGAAAAAGGACAGTTATCCCTTGCCCAGAATCGATGACACAATAGATACCTTATCCGGTGCGAAATGGTTTTCGACCTTAGACTTGAGAAGTGGCTATTGGCAAGTTGGTATGCATCCCGAAGACAAGGAAAAGACGGCCTTTACTGCTGGAAATGGTTTATGGCAATTCAAAGTGATGCCTTTTGGTCTTTGCAACGCCCCAGCTACTTTTGAACGACTCATGGAATTGGTATTGCGCGGACTTAGCTGGAAAACTTGCCTCGTATACTTAGACGATGTGATTGTTGTTGGCAGAACTTTTAAAGAACATCTTGCAAACTTAACAGACGTCTTCCAGAGAATAAAAGAGGCGAAATTGAAACTGAATCCTGCCAAATGCGAATTCTTCCAAAAGGAAGTGAAATATCTTGGACACGTCATATCAGAAGCAGGAGTCGCAACGGATCCAGACAAAATTACGGCCGTTAAGGATTGGCCACCACCAAAAAATGTGCATGAGTTGCGAAGTTTCCTGGGATTATGCACATATTACAGACGATTTGTGAAAGACTTTGCAAAGACAGCCAAGCTTCTGCATTCGCTGACCGAAGGAAAAACAACATTCTTTTGGAGTGAAGACTGCCAGGAAGCTTTTGAAAATCTGAAGGATCTTCTAATGTCTGCACCGATACTGTCCTATCCACGACTAGAGGGCCAGTTCGTCATTGACGCAGATGCGAGCAATCACGGAATTGGGGGCGTGTTATCACAAGTGCAGGACGGGGAAGAACGTGTCATAGGTTACTTCAGTAAAGTTTTATCCAAAGCTGAAAGAAATTATTGTGTAACCAGGAAGGAGCTTTTTGCTGTGGTGAAAACATTGGAACATTTTCACAAATACCTTTATGGTCGACAGTTTCATCTTCGATCAGACCATGCAGCATTGAAGTGGTTGCTCCAGTTCAAAAATATAGAAGGCCAGCTTGCCAGATGGATAGAAAGACTGCAGGAGTATGATTTTACAATCGAACATCGCCCAGGTCGTATCCATAATAATGCAGATGCACTATCCAGAAGACCGTGTCCTGAAGATTGTCGGCACTGCTTGAAATTGGAGGACAAAGAAGGAATAATTTCTATCAAAAGAACACGTGTCACAAACAACCAGTGGCAACCAGAAGTTATAAGCCAAGAGCAACGCCAAGAGGAAGACATAAGGGATATAATCTCTTGGAAGGAAAAAGGACAACGTCCAACTTGGGCCGAAATATCGAACAAAAGCCCGATTTTCAAAAGCTACTGGGCACAATGGGACTCTCTAAAGTTAGAGAGTGGAATTCTGAAAAGAGAATGGGAGTCACCTGATGGCAGCGAAATTAAAGAGCAGTTAGTCCTTCCAAAAGTAAGAATTGCCGAAGTTTTGGAAGAAATACATGGTGGTACGTCAGGTGGACATTTGGGCATCAATAAAACATTAGCAAAAGTCCGAGAAAGGTTTTATTGGGTGAAATGTAGAACCGATGTAGAGAATTGGTGTGCCAGGTGTATCACCTGCAAGGCAGTGTCTGGACCTGCGAAAAAGACTCGAGGAAGACTACATCTGTATAACGTCGGTGCACCCTTCGAGAGGATTGCCATTGACATAGCCGGCCCGTTTCCAGAAACCGATCGCGGAAATAAGTACATCATGGTGGTAACCGATTACTTCACTAAATGGCCAGAAGGTTACGCGTTGCCTAATCAGGAAGCAACAACTGTCGCCACTGCCCTCATAGAGAATTGGATAACAAGATTTGGGGTGCCAATGGAGCTTCATTCCGACCAAGGTAGAAATTTCGAAGGAAGCGTCTTTCAAGAATTGAGCCGGATGCTTGGCATTTTTAAAACGCACACTACCCCGTTACATCCGCAATCAGACGGCATGGTAGAGCGATTCAACAGAACTCTAGAGAGACATTTAGCAAAAGTGGTCTCCACAAACCAACGCGACTGGGATCAACATTTGCCCATTTTTCTAATGGCATATCGTTCCGCAATACATGACACTACTAAGCAATCGCCGTATCGAGTTTTGTTTGGAGGAGAAATGCGTTTGCCATGTGACCTGAAGTTTGGACTTCCAGAAGCTAGAAGGTCTGAATTGCACGAATATCTGCAGGACTTCGAGAATCGATTGGCGAGCACTCATCAATATGTGCGACGAAACATCAATCTGGTCACCGACAAAATGAAGACCCGGTATGATAGACGAGCCAATCAAATGGGATTCCAACCAGGGAACCAGGTCTGGCTGTACAACCCCAAAAGGACTCGTGGACTATGCCCTAAACTACAGGCGCCTTGGGACGGACCTTACGAAGTAATCAAGAGAATTAATGACGTGGTATACAGAATACGGAAGCTACCCCGTGGGAAGATGAAAGTGATCCACATAGACCGTTTGGCTCCATATTCTGCTCGGGACGAACAGAATTAAGGAGGGGGCAGTGTTACATTATGAGAAGCAGACTATATTTTTATATACTGGAAGCGCCACCTATGCCGCAGACAGGATTCTAATCTATTCTAGACACGCACCGAATTTACTGGAAAAATCTAGCAAGTCTTTCGAAGTTGTTCTCGAAGAGGGCTGACTGCTATAAAGAGGAGCCGGAGCGCGGTTTTTAAATCAGTCTTATTGAGAAAGCGATGTGTAGCAAGCGAATTTAATAACGTTGAAGTGTTATTTTGTCAGATAAGTGTACAGCTCGATATTATTGTACTTTTATTGTGTGTAATGATCGTAGACATTAAAGTGTTTTAAAATAAATAAATAACGTTTAAATTTGTGAACCCGAAGTCGTAACAATATCTATTTATTTTTCGGTATCGTTTTTAAACGATAACATTAATTTTTTTACATACATTTTTTATTCATATTTATAACTATCACTTGATTTTTCAGTAAGAAATTATTTTATTATTATTATTTTTTTTTTGGCCTTCACACAATACGTTCGCCTTTCGTTTTTGAATTTAAATTTAATTTAAACTGCAAATTGAAAAAGAACGAATTTACGAATTTAAAATTTACTTCGTAAAATTAAATATAGATGGCGTAATTGAAGAATGACCCCGATAACTTTTTTGCAAAATCAAAAACATCGATAAAATAAATCTGGGACCTCCTGTGACCTTGAAACATTCAGAATTAATAATAACTCTGTGACCTTGAAGTCAGTTAAGATCCTTCTGTAATTTTGGTTTTTTTTTTTTTTCAAAGACAAAGACACCAATATGTAGATCCGCAGCTTTCTTGAACGTTCAAGGCCACTAATAATCGGATTGTAGCAATTTTCGGTGCTTGTAAGACCCAAGGTGTTCTAGAATCGGCCCTGACCTTAAGATGACATTGGCAAGCCGTTTCGGAAATCTTAGTGATCTCCCAACTCTCTTGCAAAATCAAGAATATCGAAGAATAATCCTAGGATCTTCTGACCTCGATACTTCAAGATCACCAATAATTTATGTTAGTCGGGAGTCAATTAAAATCCTTCTGTACTCTTACAGTTTTTTGCAAGGTCAAGGACACCTATGATCTTGGATCTTTGGATGTTTGTAAGACCTAAAGAATTCTATAATCGCCCTTGACCTTAAGATGACCTTGATAAGCCTTTTCTCAAATACAATACGATCGAAAATGATTGAGCGTCCTTCAAGAATATGAATATATAATTTCGATATGAAAAATTCGTAGAAAACTCAATTAGTAAACAAACCGTGCACAACATACGAACACTATTGATTGTCACCTGACTTTGAGAATTCAAAAACGCGAAAATTCTCTAGGCCGAAGGGGTATTTATTTTCTCAAGGACGCTCAATCATTTTCGATCGTATTGTACTCTATGATCTTGTAACTTCTTGCTACATCAAGGACATCGATTGATTAACATGACATTATGGAAAATGAAGAATGGCTATTTCAACAAGATCTCGACCCAATTCACAGAGCAGGGATCATGCAAGAATGGTTTAGGGAAGAAAATATTCAGGTTTTGGACTGGCCTAGCATTTCTGGTTGGTACGTAAGATTTACGAGGATGGGCGACAGTATAATAACATTGAAGCTTTAACTAACGCAATCGAAGAAGCATGGGGCAATATTCCACAAATGTTATTAGATTATTAAATAGAATATTTGAAGTTATTAATAAGAATGGATCTCATACTCATTATTAATTGTAGTTGCATTGTTAAATAAAATAGTTAAGTTCCACTTTTAATTTTATTTTAGAGCTGAGGTCAATCACTTGTCGCAATGCAATAGTCAAATTTAGTAAACATTCCTCAAAATGTATTAATTCCTTCAAATTCTCACTAGATATTTTAGGTAGTAGTAATTTCAATAAACTAATAAAGTTAGTAATGGTAAAATTACCTCATAAAATTCAAGTGTCGCCGAAAAATAATGAAAAAATTATGTGAAGTTAATTAGATGACGCGGCGTGTATGTAACCTTCTGGTAAAATTTGCATTTAATTCTCTGTTTCTAATTTCAATAAATAATGAACTATTTTAAAAAAGCGTGAACAGATATTTGGTTACTTTAATCTTATTTATTATTAATATTATTTTATATTTAGGTAACGGAATTAACCATTCAACCAGTTGGAGAGCGGTTTTAATGGACACGCCCTTTTAATATCAAATTTAAGCTGCTTTCGTTCATCCCAATGATTACTAATCATAAATACTGGATTCACTTCGTGCACATATATTCTTAACTTTTATGTATTGATTCTATAAAAAGCGAAGGAATGAAACTCATATTTCATAAAATGAACGGAAGAAAGTTACGAATAAATGTACACGAAGTGAATCCAGAATTTATGATTAGTAATCATTGGTATGAACGAAAGCAGCTTTACTTATAATTGAACGATGTAGGGTATAATTCTGACAAAAATATACAGTATTATCAGGAATTTGTTTTGGATGCTATTTGTTTAACCCTTCCGCGTGGAATGACTTTTATCATCATGGAATAATTTTTACTGCGGAGTGTCGTAGGGGAGAAGGGGGCACGTTTGAACATATATACATATTTTAAATTACTGCAAACTTGAAAAGCACTCAAACAAAATGGCGTAGGTGTCTTACAATAATAAAATATGTCTATTCCCAAGCCCCAGTGGAAATAACTACAGAATTGCAATATTTTGAATTTTTCAGCTAATCTATTGTTTCGTTCAAAGGTACCCAATCCATGAGGCAGATTTGAACAGGGACTGTGGTACAATTGAACGGTCCGTTTTTTTCAAAGTTTTATCAAGTTTGTTTTACAAAAAAGCTACCTGAAGTTATATTTATTAAAGTTCAATTCCAATAAACCCGATATTCTTTCGGTGCCTTTCTTCATGGTGACGGACAACTTCTTGATGATATCTGCACTGGTATCTTCAAAGGCTGGAAAATAAAACTTGCTGCCTTTTTTTCTTAAATATTTGATGTTATATTCATCCTCATGTTTATCAGTTATGACCCCAGCATAGTGAACAATAGTTTTCCTCATACAGAACTTCACTATGACAAAATCGTCCACATCGAATTCATCTAATGGCAACTCTTGACTTTCTTCTGTTGAGTCTAACTGGTGATCATCAACATCATCCGATTCATCATGGAGAGACATCTTGTCGTCACAAGATGAAGAACCTCTGTGAGCAGGTATAGCTCTTCTTACTTTTGGTATTTTGGTCACTGCCTGTGCTCTCTTCTTTTACCCTCACGGGCAATCATTTCAGCCTCAATCCTGTCTTTCACAGGCGTATCTGTTAGGAACAGCGATTTCTTCGGTTTGCGACCTTGACGTCGTTTCTTGGTCGTTGAAGACACATTCGGCAGTGATCTGATGATATCTGGGTACAGCACGTCGGGCTTATTCACTAATGTTGCCGATGTTAATACAACAGGTTCAGTTGTTTCAGCCCAACTATTGTTGCTATTGTGACCTAAAGATCCATCTGTTCCAACATTAGAGGATGTAGGTGTTCTTGCAGCGATGAAGTCACTCACAAAGAAAATATTCCTATTGAAAGGCCAAATCCCCGTCTTCTGAAAACCAGAAATAATATTTTTGGGAGTGAACGATGACAGAGTTGCAGTGTTTGACAGTCCACTCTGGGTGGGACACATTTGAACAGTTCAAACGTGCCCCATTCACAGTGTTCAAAGTTACCCCACGCGACGTCAGTCATTTTTTTAATCAATTTACTTGAGTAATAATAAATTCACACAAAAATTTCACAACGCGAAAGTACCTGCGAATGTTAGAGAAAAAGCAATGTATAAAACATTTTAGGGAGAAAAGCTTTAAAAAACTTAGCCACTTACAGAATTTACAAGTAAGAATTTCTTCAATACCATAAAAACAAACACTTACCTACATCCATAACGAAAACCACAAGACGAGTATCATTTTTCCGTTGCAGGTAAAGATAGTTGTGCCATCTATGTTCCAAGCAATTGAACCTAATTAATTATTTCTACGCGACAAATATGAGCTACGTTCAATAGTACCCCGTGTTCAAAAGTACCCCCCCTCACCCTACACTGATACCGATAACTAGGCATTCGGCAGTAGACAATTACCAATCATTACACCTCCCCGACAAGCTTCAGGAAAGCTTGGGGCTCGAATAGTGTAAAAAATAATAAAAAGATATTTAAAAATTTTTGTTATTTTATTAATACATATTTTCTCATTGAACAAAAATGTGCGTTTGTTAATGATTTTCGTTAGTATGATAAATTTTGAAACACGTTTCTAAACATAATCCAGCTTCACAATCAAGGCACCAATAAATGGTTTCTCTTCTGCGTCCACGATTGCAGCAAACAACACATTTTCTTTGGGGCTTTGCTTTTTGCTCAGTTGGAGATTTTTTTCTATGAAATGACGACCAATAAGTCGAGATACATTCCTAACTTGGGAATATCTTCCTGAAACCTTTCTTTGGACATCCCTTGTATATTTCGAAAAAATCTCTCCAACAAGTCGAACTCGAGGAATCCACTGCAATCAAAACCGACTTGCAACAAAATGTCTAAATTTAAAGTGGTCAACTTTCTGTTGCTTGTTGATTTTCTAAATAACGAAACTATTCAGGACAGTATCATGCAGTAACCTTCTAAACAGTTTCATGTACCATTTGTACATTTTCTTTCATTCGAGCAAAAAGATTTCCAATATTTGATATTTCACATCCACTCCATCCATACTTTTGTTGTAGTCTATAACATTGAGAACTTTTATTACTTGTCTATTTCTTTTTATAATGACATTGGTTTCTTGTCCATGATATGTCGAAATCATAGTTACTGGTTTTTCGTCCATCCATTTCAAAATCGATATGGCTACGCAATATTTATCTACAATTTCTTCCTTTTTTAGTTTGGTATTTTTTATTATAGAGGCTATATATTTTCTATTTAGGTGTAGCATACCGACATAACATTTCAATAGTCGAATCCCTCACGCTGTGGAAAGGAAGATTGTCCTTCAAATAATATCATCCACTGAAATCTGCCCAATTTGGACTGAAGAGATACGAACTTTGCGATTCAACAAATGGTTATTTATGGAGTTTCATTGTGACTTATATAACGAATTGGTATTGGTAAATTTGACTTTGGGCGGAAAACAAGTGAGGTAGTATCACAATGGAGAAGGAAGAGAATCACGTCCGCCACTACGCGTCCACTACGAGTCATTTGCTTGATTTTATTACTATATCAGTTGTGAATAAGCAGACTATAGAACTGGCAAAAGATTTGAAGTCGTGATCGTGAGGTACAGATCTACAGATTGTGTCTGAATGCTACGCCTAATTAGAAAACATTTGCTCCCTGCCTTGTATAAAAAAAAACTAAGAAAAGAAGAAACTTTGCTAAACCACATCAGTACTGAAATGGATGGGCAAAAACATAATATCTATGTCTTCAACATGTCATGGACAAGAAATCATGCAATGCCATTATGAAAAGGAGTAGACACATAACAAAACTTATTTTTTCGAAATATACAAACGATATCCAAAGAAAAAATTCCTCCAACTGAGCAAAAAGCAAACCCCCAAGAAGATGTGTCGTTTGTTACAAATGTGGGCACAGAAAAAATTTATTGGTGCCCTGATTGTGCAGCTTGATTGTTTAAAAGTGTTTCCAAATTTTTACAAAATTATAAATAAAACACATTTTTGTGTAACTGGAAAATTTTAATAAAATAAGAAATAATCTTTTTAGACCATTCTATCCCTAAGCTTCTCTGAAGCTCGTCCGGGAGGGGTAAATGACTGACAATTACATTTGTATTGCCGGCTACGGCTGCGACTAACTTACAAGATGTTTTCTTCTTTCGACATTTGCCTTATAAACTGGGGAAACGCAAAAACCCAGTTCGAAGAACCCGAACATGATCCATACAGCTACAGTTGCCAGACCAAGCGGCAAACCCGTTGCCAGCGAACCTAACCAGCTCAACTATGTAACTACTTAAATAAACAAAATTAATAAAATTATATATATATATATACAGTGTGTCCCAGATTGAGTAGGCTACCATGGGTAACTTTCTTATTAATGAAGATAGAGATTTGGTTAAATAGGCAATATTTTGCAGTTTTATGTGCTGATTCAGATTCCGTTGAGAAAATTTTAAAATTCCGAATAGTTCAGATATTATCGCAGAAAAACTGAAAATCGCTATTTTCTTTAATGTCCAATAACTTCGCAATTATAAAAATATGAAAAAATATTTCATATAAAAGTTACTATATTTGATAAAATACGGCTGAAAATACAGTCAAAATAAAATTCAAGATGGCGGCTGTCAAGATATTGATAACAACTTTCTTATTTTAAATGGACGCCATATTGAATTTTTGTACGATTAAATAGCATTTTTTTTTCTCGTTTCAACCGTGTACCATAACCCATATCAAAAAAAAAAATTATTTAAAAAATTTAATATATTTTTTTTAAATCAAGTAAGCGGGTTGCCTTTACTTATTACTAATCAAGTAAGCGGGTTGCCTTTACTTGATTAGTAATAAGTAAAGGCAACCCGCTTACTCGATTTAAAAAAAATATATTAAATTTTTTAAATAATTTTTTTTTTTGATATGGGTTATGGTACACGGTTGAAACGAGAAAAAAAAATGCTATTTAATCGTACAAAAATTCAATATGGCGTCCATTTAAAATAAGAAAGTTGCTATCAATATCTTGACAGCCGCCATCTTGAATTTTATTTTGACTATATTTTCAGCCGTATTTTATCAAACATAGTAACTTTTATATGAAACATTTTTTCATATTTTTATAATTGCGAAGTTATTGGACATTAAAGAAAATAGCGATTTTCAGTTTTTCTGCGATAATATCTGAACTATTCGGAATTTTCAAATTTTCTCAACGGAATCTGAATCAGCACATAAAACTGCAAAATATTGCCCATTTAACCAAATCTCTATCTTCACTAATAAGAAAGTTACCCATGGTAGCCTACTCAATCTGGGACACACTGTATATATATATATATATATGTAAATAAAAAATAATGAAATTCTTTTAATTTTTCTCCTCCCGCATCTCAAATAGTAAATCAAAAGGGTTAATTTGAACACTTTTATTATAATTATTTATTTATTCATGCGTTTGAATCACTCCATCGCATCGTCAACTTAATGGGCACTTATCTGAAGGAGAGTCGACATTTTGTCTATGGTCTTTCCGCTCGGGCCCGCTATCACATGAGAATGTTTACGTGACAATCAAAGTTTGAATGAAATTCTAAGGAGACTTTTTTTTAATAATGTAGAGTTTAAATTTTCACACTACATTCTCCCTTATTTAAGTACTCAATGGTTCTATCGTAAAACGAAGAGATAGGAGCGGAGATGAAGCTTTTTAAGTGTTGAATTGTAAACACTTGGAAAGAGCTATGCATTAATATAATTTTTAAGGAGCGAGAATTAGGAAATATCTCTTAATTAATAATGTAAGTTATGTAAGGATTCAGTTATTAGAATAGTTGGATGTAAATATAAAAAGTATATGACCGACTTCAAAATGGTCATTCTTGAAAAATAAATTTATTATTTATAATTTAGTCAAAGTTAAAGAGTTTGAATAAATTTTGGCTCTCTCCTAGGTTTATGCTTAGGAATCCAAATCATCACAGGTATTTTCCTAGCTATACACTTTACAGCTCATATTGACTTAGCATTCAATAGAGTAGTTCATATTTCACGTGATGTAAATTACGGATGATTAATTCGGGCCACCCACGCAAATGGAGCATCATTCTTCTTTATTTGTCTTTACTTACATGTAGGCCGAGGAATATATTATGGATCTTACAACCTTGGAATCACATGAACAGTAGGAGTAATTATTCTATTCTGTGTAATAGCAACAGCCTTCCTAGGATACGTACTACCATGAGGGCAAATATCATTTTGAGGAGCAACAGTTATTACAAATCTCCTATCAGCCATTCCCTATATTGGAACTTTAATTGTTCAATGATTGTGAGGTGGATTCGCTGTAGATAATGCTACTTTAACGCGATTTTTCGCACTCCATTTTCTTCTTCCATTTATTGTAGCAGCCTTAGTAATAATTCATCTATTATTTCTTCATCAAACTGGATCAAATAATCCCCTAGGCACAAATAGAAATATTGACAAAATCCCTTTCCACCCTTATTTCTCTTATAAGGATATCTTTGGATATATTGTAATAACTGCTACTCTCATACTCCTTGTCTTAATCAATCCATTTCTATTAGGAGACCCTGAAAACTTTATTCCAGCAAATCCTCTAGTCACTCCTGTTCACATTCAACCAGAATGATATTTCCTATTTGCCTATGCAATTCTCCGATCAATTCCTAATAAATTAGGGGGAGTCATTGCTTTGGTAATATCAATCTTAATTCTCCTGATTCTCCCTTTCATTAATAAAAAGAAAATGCAAAGAACCCAATTTTACCCCCTCAATAAAATTCTTTTCTGATCTTTTGTAGCCATTGTAATTTTACTTACCTGAATTGGAGCTCGGCCAGTAGAAGACCCTTATATTTCTGTAGGTCAAATCCTCACTATTCTATATTTTTCATACTTTGTAATTAACCCTATTGTTCACTTACTATGAGATAAGCTCATCTTCAAGTACTAGTCAATGAACTTGTATAAGTGTGTATTTTGAAAATACAAAAAAGAGTAAATTCTCTATTGACTTCACTACTAAATTTCATTCACTAAATCATTCCTATGAAGATAAAGATCTTCAGTCCTAAAAAAAACAAAAAATAATTTAAAGTTAAAGGTAAGAAACTCTTTCATGCTAAATATATAAGCTTATCGTATCGATACCGGGGAAGAGTCCCACGCACTCAAACTCATAAAAATGATATAAATCCCAAAATAAAAAACAATATAAAATTAAAAAAATTAGCACCCAAAAACAATAAACAACACATTATTCTCATAAACAAAATCCTAGAATATTCAGCCAAAAAAATTAAAGCAAAACCCCCTCCTCTATATTCCACATTAAAACCTGAAACCAATTCTGACTCTCCCTCTGCAAAATCAAATGGAGTACGATTCGTTTCTGCTAGCCTCGAAACAAATCAAACTATACAAAGAGGTAATCTAATTACAATAAACCAAATCATTCTCTGATAAATTTTTAAATCAAGTAAATTCAACCTCATAATCAAAATCAAAAAAGATAATAAAGTTAAAGCCAACCTTACTTCATAGGAAATAGTCTGAGCAACCGCCCGCATACTTCCCAACATAGAATAATTTGAATTAGAAGATCACCCAGCTAATATTACAGTATAAACTCTTAAACTTGCACAACACAAAAAATACAAAATACCCAAACTAAACCTTAAAAAACCCGTAAAAATAGGAACACACATTCACAATAATAAAGAAAGAAACAAATTAAAAATTGGGGAAACATAATACATATTATAATTAGATATAAAAGGGTAGGTATGTTCCTTAGTAAATAGCTTAATTGCATCTCTAAAAGGTTGGGGAATACCTAAAACCCCAACTTTATTGGGGCCCTTTCGTAATTGAATATATCCTAGAACCTTCCGCTCTAAAAGAGTCAAAAATGCTACCCCCACAAGAACACATACAATTAAAATCAATATCCCGTAAAAAAGTAAAAATAAATCTAAACCTGATATTATTGCTTGTATTACCCATACATATCTAAATTCTAAATTTAATGCACTAATCTGCCAAAACAATAATAATATTCATCAATAAACTTATTAAATTAATATTTGGTCCTTTCGTACTAAAATATTATAATTATATAAAGATAGAAACCAACCTGGCTCACGCCGGTTTAAACTCAGATCATGTAAAATTTTAAAAGTCGAACAGACTTAACTTTTCAAGCCCCTACACCTAAAGTTAATTTTAATCCAACATCGAGGTCGCAAACTAGTTTATCGATATGAACTCTCCAAACTAATAACGCTGTTATCCCTAAGGTAATTTAATCTTGTAATCGTTCTAAACGGATCATACATACACATATTAGTGAAATTAATCAAAAAAAGTTAACTAAATTTTTCCATCACCCCAACAAAATAAATTCTTCTAAATCACGTCAACTAAACCAAAAACACAATCTAAAAAAAGTTATAAAATTCTATAGGGTCTTCTCGTCCCTTAAATACATTTTAGCCTTCTCACTAAAAAATAAAATTCTAGAATCATTCAATTGAGACAGCTATTTTCTTGTAAGACCGTTCATACCAGCTTTCAATTAAAAAACTAATGATTATGCTACCTTTGCACGGTCAGAGTACCGCGGCCATTAAATTATAATCATTGGGCAGGCCAGACTTTAAATTATTCCCAAAAAGCCATGTTTTTAATAAACAGGCAGAAAATAAATTTGCCGAATTACTTAATTAAACCTTTCACTTATTAATCAAATAAACATATTTATATACTCATTTTATCATTATTACCTGAATATTCCCATTACATTCAACATTCTAATAAAAAACCTAAAAACTATAAAATCACTTAAATAAAAATCTTGCTATAAAACACAACAAAAAATGAAAACTTCTATTCCTATTCAATTTTTAAAGACCTAAAATTTATAGAAATTTATTTAAAAGCTTATCCCCTTAAATATTACTCAATTCCTGAACCAATTATACATACAAATGATTCTAAAAATCAGCTTAATTAAATTAATTTCTTAGAAAACTAGATATATTTAAATCCGACTAACGTCTAATTCCAATAATATATTATAAATAATTATTCTACATTAAAATTTATATATTATTAGCTCTTATAAATTCGAGAAAACTTACATCCTAAGAACCTTTTTAATAAACCCTGATACACAAGGTACTCCAAATAAAGAATTCTTTAAATAATTTCAAAATATCCCGTCACTGTACTATTAATCTATAATAAATTTTATCCTTTCTAAATCTTACTAAAACCTATAAATACTTTTAAAAATCCCTAAACAATAAAAACCTAAACTTCAAACTAAACTGAATTTCACAGTCAACTTTTTAATGTAAATAAAATGCTTTCTCTTAAGCTTTAATTTGACTTTCCAGGTACACCTTCCGGTACACCTACTTTGTTACGACTTATCCAACCTTATGGTGGGAGCGACGGGCGATATGTGCATATTTTAGAGCTATAATCAAGTAGATAAAATAATCTACTTTACTATCAAATCCTATTTATTAAGAAAATTTCATATCTTAAACCATATAAATATTTTCATTGTAACCCATCTCTCCTTGCTTGTAAGCTGCACCTTGATCTGATTTAAATTCAAGTCTTAAATCTTGAATATTCTTCCCTTTAAAGATATTCAAATAACGACGATATACAAACTAAAAAAACAAGTTCTATTAATCGTGGATTATCAATTACAGGACAGGTTCCTCTGAATAGACTAAAACACCGCCAAATTTTTTAAATTTCAAGAACATCTAATACTTCTCAGGAGTCCAATTTTATACTTTCAATAATAGGGTATCTAATCCTAGTCTACATCAAAAAATCTAATAATATTTCCTCATCAAATAAATTAAACCAACCACAAAATTTCACCTTATATAATCAATCTAAATTTTTAAACCTAAGGATAATTATCACCCGAATCAAATTTAGAGGTATATCATGTATAACCGCAACTGCTGGCACAAGATTTGTCCATACTCAAATGAATATCTAATTCTAAACTTCCTTAATCATTAAATCTATTTACTGCTCAAACCAATATCTAAATTTAGCCTTACATGTAAAATTACCAAATACCAAATTTTTAAGCCAGAATAAAACTTTGATTTTATGACCTATAGATTTAACAAAAATAAATATACTTCAAAGAAAACAATAGAAAAATCTTAAAATTTAAACCCCTTAAAACCCAATCTAATATAAATTTATGAAACTAGGACCCATACCCAGAAAGCCAAGAACATTGAAAATTCCTGTAGAAATAAACACCTCAAAATTCAGTTAAATTCAAGTTAACGAAACTAGGTCCCATACCCAGAAAGCCAAATACATTGGAGATTCCTGTAGAAATGAACACCTTAAAATTCAGTTAAATTCAAGTTAACGAAACTAGGTCCCATACCCAGAAAGCCAAATACATTGGAGATTCCTGTAGAAATGAACACCTTAAAATTCAGTTAAATTCAAGTTAACGAAACTAGGTCCCATACCCAGAAAGCCAAATACATTGGAGATTCCTGTAGAAATGAACACCTTAAAATTCAGTTAAATTCAAGTTAACGAAACTAGGTCCCATACCCAGAAAGCCAAATACATTGGAGATTCCTGTAAAAATAAATCCTTAAAAATCTCAATCCTTGCCCAAATAAAGACTGAGATATCTACTTAGAGGCTTAATCCCAATCATTAAAGCCTCTAGAAGAGAAATAAATTTCGATCAAGTATAAACTTAATCCTACCCAAAAACAAAACTAAAATTAGAGTATATTCTTTAAATTAAGAACTTCCCATTCAATTGAAAGCCCAATAATTAATTATATTCCCTATTCTTAGCCCTGAGAGCTCAGCCAAAATCTTCTAATTATAAGAAAATTATCCACCTCGAAGAGTGCCCTCTCCCCGAAATTTCCAACCTATTTTAGCCTTGCAAAAAAATTCCCAAAAATGCTCATTTTTTCATAAAATTTTCAACTCCGAAAAGTGCCCTCTTTCCGGAATCTCCAATCTAATCCGCCTCAATTCCAAAAATTTTCAAAAAGTGCCCATTTTTTTAAAAATTCTCGGCTCCGAAAACTGACAATCCTTCGTTTATCCCCAATCATTTTTGACATTGCAAAAAAATTCCCAAAAATGCTCATTTTTTCATAAAATCTTCAACTCCGAAAAGTGCCCTCTTTCCGGAATCTCCAATCTAATCCGCCTCAATTCCAAAAATTTTCAAAAAGTGCCCATTTTTTTAAAAATTCTCGGCTCCGAAAACTGACAATCCTTCGTTTATCCCCAATCATTTTTGACATTGCAAAAAAATTCCCAAAAATGCTCATTTTTTCATAAAATTTTCAACTCCGAAAAGTGCCCTCTTTCCGAAATCTCCAATCTAATCCGCCTCAATTCCAAAAATTTTCAAAAAGTGCCCATTTTTTTAAAAATTCTCGGCTCCAAAAACTGACAATCCTTCGTTTATCCCCAATCATTTTTGACATTGCAAAAAAATTCCCAAAAATGCTCATTTTTTCATAAAATTTTCAACTCCGAAAAGTGCCCTCTTTCCGGAATCTCCAATCTAATCCGCCTCAATTCCAAAAATTTTCAAAAAGTGCCCATTTTTTTAAAAATTCTCGGCTCCGAAAACTGACAATCCTTCGTTTATCCCCAATCATTTTTGACATTGCAAAAAAATTCCCAAAAATGCTCATTTTTTCATAAAATCTTCAACTCCGAAAAGTGCCCTCTTTCCGGAATCTCCAATCTAATCCGCCTCAATTCCAAAAATTTTCAAAAAGTGCCCATTTTTTTAAAAATTCTCGGCTCCGAAAACTGACAATCCTTCGTTTATCCCCAATCATTTTTGACATTGCAAAAAAATTCCCAAAAATGCTCATTTTTTCATAAAATTTTCAACTCCGAAAAGTGCCCTCTTTCCGGAATCTCCAATCTAATCCGCCTCAATTCCAAAAATTTTCAAAAAGTGCCCATTTTTTTAAAAATTCTCGGCTCCGAAAACTGACAATCCTTCGTTTATCCCCAATCATTTTTGACATTGCAAAAAAATTCCCAAAAATGCTCATTTTTTCATAAAATTTTCAACTCCGAAAAGTGCCCTCTTTCCGGAATCTCCAATCTAATCCGCCTCAATTCCAAAAATTTTCAAAAAGTGCCCATTTTTTTAAAAATTCTCGGCTCCGAAAACTGACAATCCTTCGTTTATTCCCAATCATCTTTGACATTGCAAAAAAATTCCGCCAAAAAGTACCAAAAACCCCATGATAAAGCTTTGCTAAACTGTGCTTCGCAAAACCTAATCCAAATTTTTTATACTTTTTATTTTCCCCTCCCCTGCGAAATGCCCCATCTTCACAAAATTTCTTCAAAAATTCCCAAAAAATCTCCCCCAAATTCCTATTTTTTTTTCAATTTTTAGCCCCTTGAAAAATCAAATCATACTGAATTTGCTTGCCAAGCTTAAACTTTACTTGATACTTAGCTCCGAACTAACTAAAGAGAAAAAAACACCATTCCTGCAAAAATTCCGCACCCCCCGACCCACAATTTAAAAAAAAAAAAAGCCACTTTTCCGAAAAAAGCCCGAAAATCGCCCTACTAAAAGTTTTAATTTACATTAATGATAGATATAATCATTAAGATTACTTTGAACATAAGGGTATAATTACCAATTCTATTGTATCATTTATCGTGTAAAAGGGTCATTCTACGTATAATCAAAGGAGTTTTTTTTTTTTTTCGGTAAATTTACAATTTAATTTAAAATATTTTTTATAATTATATAAAAATTTACGATTAAATACAAATAAGGTATATACATCTATAAGAATATATTCCTATTTTAATATAAACTTATAAATATATATATATATATAAATATAATATTGATTTATAAATTTTATAAATGATAACTTACATTAATAAGTAAATTTTTATATATCCTTTCTTATTTTTTTTTTTTCTTATATCCACAGGTAAACAAGTATAGATAATTCAGATACCATATATGAATTAAATAACTGTACATTCATAAAACATAAATCTTTTTATCCTAATGTATCCCCCAATTATTTATAGCTATATTTAAACACAATAATTTTATAATTAATAAACCCTTATTTATATATATATATATATGAATGATATACTCATTAAACATTTATACTAGACACTTTTTCATCAGGATTTGGGCTTCAAAAAAAGCGAAATATTCGGAGTTTGCCCACATATCATAAAAAATAGGGAAAAATTTGGAGCCAATTTTTGTGCAAAAAAAATGCAAAATTTTGCATTTTTAAAATTTCTTATTTTTCGATTTTTCGAGCTAGACGCACTTTAGCTTAAATGCATAAAAAATAGGGAATGTAATTTTCGTGCATTTAAATTTTGCTTTTTTTAATCAGCACATTTAGTGGAATTTTTTGAAGAAATTGCTCTATTTAATCAATTTTGTTATGATTTTCATCTTTAATATAAAAGTTTTATCTCACACGGAAAAAAAAAAAAAAAAAAAAAACATAATTAGGCAAAAATAGTTCTTTAATCCCATGGAACATGAACAAATAGATTATATTCTATTGTCCTTTTAAATAAGCAAAAGAACCATCGCCCCCCAAGGAGGAGTACTCGGTAAAGCCCCAGAGCCTAAAGGTTGAACATAGGCATATTAATTATACCATATTTGTTCTTTAAAATAAGCGACATATCGGTTGTTCCCTAAACTATGTTTAGAAAGTCCCAGAGCCTAAAGGTTGAACATAGGCATATAAATTATACCATATTTGTCCTCCTAAATAAAAGATATGACAATTGTTTCCAAAATAAAGCATAGGGAGCTACCAAAAATCCCGTAGATTAAACACCTACAAATAAATTATACATAATCGTTTACAAAATAAAGTGCCTGATCTAAAGGCTTGCTTTGATAGAGCAAATCATGTACTAATATACCTTTATTACATTTAGCGGAATTAAACCGCTCCTAGAAATATCAAAAATTTCCGTACCTCTTATACTAAAATGTAAATAGGTAAGCTAATTTAAGCTATTGGGTTCATACCCCACCTATAAAGGTTTATTCCTTTCCTATTTAATATGACACTTAAACAAAATAGTTTTTGGTTCGTTCCTTGCCCTAGGAACCTTAATCGCCTCATCCTCCTATTCATGAATAGGAATATGAGTGGGATTGGAAATTAATCTCCTTTCCTTTATCCCATTGATCAGAACCTCCAAAAGAATATATCCTGCCGAATCAGCCCTAAAATATTTCATTGCCCAAGTTCTAGCCTCAACTATCCTTCTTTTATCAATCGTTGTTTTATCAGTGAAAATCCTAAATCCTATAGAAAGAAGATTTCAGTCAGGACTCATCTTCAATACCTCCCTTCTACTGAAAATGGGGGCTGCCCCCCTCCATTTTTGATTTCCAGAAGTCATGGAAGGTTTAAGATGATTTAATAGAATAATCCTATTAACTTGACAAAAAATTGCCCCAATAACTCTTCTTTCATATTCCGGAAAAACAATAATACTATTAGTAGCTGCCATTATCTCATGTATAATTGTAAGAGGAGTAATAGGACAAAATCACTTAAGATTGCGAAAAATCATAGCATATTCATCAATTAATCATATTGGTTGGATAATTGCAGCATCATTATTTTTCGAAATAATTTGAATAATCTATTTCACAATTTACTCGATAATCACTTTAAATATCGTAATCTTGTTCAAAAAGTTGAATATCTTCTTCATAAAACAACTCACTTTAATAATAAGTCATGAACCAAGCCTCAAGGTATTCTTCATCTTAAATTTTCTATCCCTTGGTGGCTTACCACCATTCCTAGGATTTTTCCCCAAATGATTGACTATTCAATCCATGATTAATGAAAATTTCCATTCCCTAGCCATTGTAATAATTATTACAACCCTGGCAACCCTTTATTTCTATATACGAGTTACATTCAGAACCCTTGTTCTTTCGATGAACTCTGCCCTTCTCATCAGAAACCCCCCCACTTATAAGTTTTTCATCATAGCAACAAATCTTGTAACGCTGGCAAGATTGATTTTATCCACTTTGGTTTTCAACCTCCTTTAACCAAGGATTTAGGTTAAAAAAACCTGTGACCTTCAAAGTCGCCATTAAAATTAAATTTTAAGCCTTAGGAAAATTCCACCTTCAAACTTGCAATTTGAAATCATTTTTGACTACAAGACTGGTAAAAGAATTCAATTCGTAAGTAAGTTTACAGCTTACCGCCTACTGCTCGGCCATTTCACCGAACAAATGGCTCTTCTCAACAAATCACAAAGATATTGGAACACTTTACTTTCTTTTAGGAAGCTGATCAGGTATAGTAGGAACTTCCCTGAGAATCCTTATTCGAGCTGAATTAGGGAATCCTGGATCCCTTATTGGTGATGATCAAATTTATAATGTAATTGTAACTGCCCATGCATTCATTATAATTTTCTTCATAGTGATACCAATCATGATTGGGGGATTTGGAAACTGATTAGTTCCCCTGATATTAGGAGCACCTGATATAGCATTTCCACGAATAAACAACATAAGATTTTGGCTTCTACCCCCTTCCCTCACATTCCTTCTAATGAGAAGAATAGTTGAAAACGGAGCAGGAACAGGATGAACTGTATATCCACCCTTATCCTCTAATATTGCCCATAGAGGAGCTTCAGTTGATTTAGCTATCTTCAGACTCCATTTAGCAGGAATTTCTTCCATTCTAGGAGCCGTTAATTTCATCACCACTGTAATTAATATACGAGCAACTGGAATTACATTTGATCGAATACCTCTATTTGTGTGAGCTGTAGTATTAACTGCCCTTTTACTACTCCTATCTCTCCCTGTACTTGCAGGTGCAATCACAATGCTTCTTACAGATCGAAACATCAATACAACCTTCTTCGACCCAGCTGGTGGTGGGGATCCTATTTTATACCAACACTTATTCTGATTTTTTGGTCACCCTGAAGTTTATATCCTAATCTTGCCCGGATTTGGAATAATCTCTCACATTATTAGCCAAGAAAGAAGAAAAAAGGAAACTTTCGGTACTCTGGGGATAATTTATGCTATAATAGCAATCGGTCTCTTAGGTTTCATCGTTTGAGCTCATCATATATTCACCGTTGGAATAGACGTTGATACCCGAGCCTACTTTACTTCAGCTACAATAATTATTGCAGTACCCACTGGAATTAAAATTTTCAGGTGATTAGCTACTCTCCATGGAACACAAATCAATTATTCACCCTCAATATTGTGGGCCTTAGGCTTCGTCTTCCTATTTACAGTTGGGGGTTTAACTGGAGTAGTACTTGCAAACTCATCAATTGATATTGTTCTCCACGATACTTACTACGTTGTTGCCCATTTCCATTATGTCCTTTCTATGGGTGCAGTATTCGCTATTATAGCAGGTTTTGTTCATTGATTTCCTCTTTTTACTGGACTTTCGTTAAACAATAAACTATTAAAAATTCAATTCCTCGTAATATTCTTAGGAGTAAACATAACCTTTTTTCCCCAACACTTCTTAGGACTAAGAGGTATACCACGACGCTACTCAGACTATCCGGATGCTTATTCAACTTGAAATATTGTTTCATCAATTGGATCACTAATTTCCCTAGTAAGAATTATCTTATTCCTTTTTATTATATGAGAAGCCTTTACAGCTATACGAAAAAGGCTATCACCCCTAAGAATAACGTCATCAATTGAATGACTCCAACTAATACCTCCCTCCGAACATAGCTATTCTGAGCTTCCTATATTATCAAACTTCTAATATGGCAGAATAGTGCGGTGGACTTAAACCCCATATATAAAGTGCAACTTTTTTTAGAAATTGCAACTTGAAAAATATTTCTTCTACAGGATAGAGCTTCTCCTCTAATAGAACAATTATCATTTTTTCATGATCATACCCTTATAATTCTTCTAATAATCACAGTACTCGTTGGATACTTAATATCTAGGTTATTCTTTAATAAATACAATTATCGATACCTCCTTGAAGGACAAACTATCGAAGTAATTTGAACAATTCTCCCAGCAGTAACCCTTATTTTTATTGCTCTCCCCTCACTCCGTCTCCTTTACCTTCTTGATGAAATTAATAATCCATTAGTTTCAATAAAATCAATTGGCCATCAATGATACTGATCTTATGAATATACAGACTTCAAAAATGTAGAATTTGACTCCTACATAATTCCATCCTCTGATTTAAAAAAATCAGGATTCCGCCTATTAGATGTTGATAACCGAGCCGTTCTTCCCTATAATTCCCAAATTCGTCTTATAGTAACTGCTGCTGATGTGCTTCACTCCTGAACCATTCCTGCTCTAAGTGTAAAAATTGATGCTACTCCCGGACGATTAAATCAAGTAAGATTTCTTCTTAATCGTACAGGTCTTTTCTTTGGTCAATGTTCTGAAATTTGTGGTGCAAATCATAGGTTTATACCTATCGTTATTGAAAGAATTTCCCCTGCATTCTTTATTAAGTGAATCTCAAAAATAAGTGAAGCTTCATTAGATAACTGAAAGTCAGTATTGGTCTCTTAAACCACCTCATAGTAAATTAACGCCTACTTCTAATGAAAGGTTTAGTTAAATCATAACGCTAATTTGTCAAGTTATTATTACCTAAAAAGGTAGCCTTTAATTCCCCAAATAGCCCCTTTAAATTGATTACCCTTAATATTAATCTTCTCAGTAATCCTAATCGTCATTAGAATTATTAATTATTTCATTACAAATCATTATCCTAGAAGCCTTTTACTTAATAAAGTATCCTTATCAAAATCCTGAAAATGATAACTAACCTATTTTCATCTTTTGATCCATCCACATCCCTATATATTCCCTTAAACTGAATCAGAACACTACTTTGTATAATTTTTGTACCCTGCTCGTTTTGATTAATTCCAACACGATCGTCATCCTTATGAAAAAAAATTCTTCTATCTCTCCACAAAGAATTCAAAACCCTTTTAGGACCAAGATCCTTAGGAAGAACCTTTTTATTTATTTCTCTTTTTTCATTAATTCTATATAATAACTTTCTGGGCTTATTCCCGTATATTTTTACTAGAACAAGACACTTAGCAATAACTTTGACACTTGCGTTACCCCTATGATTAAGATTTATAATTTATGGTTGAATCAATAATACTATTCACATATTAGCCCACCTAGTTCCCCAAGGAACCCCTCCACTTCTTATACCTTTTATAGTTTGTATTGAAACAATTAGAAATCTTATTCGACCTGGAACACTAGCTGTCCGATTAGCTGCTAATATAATTGCAGGACATCTCCTAATGACCCTTTTAGGAAATACAGGACCTCATATTTCATCATCTTTAATTTCAGTCCTCTTAATTACTCAAATCCTCCTTCTAGTTTTAGAATCAGCAGTAGCAATTATCCAATCCTATGTATTTGCAGTATTAAGAACATTATATTCTAGAGAAGTTACCTAATGTCCCACAAAAATCACCCTTTCCATCTTGTAGATGCAAGACCTTGACCTCTTCTTGGAGCTTTTGCTGCTATAATTACAATGACTGGAATCATTAAATGATTCCACCTATTCAATAGAAACCTCCTCTTTCTGGGATTCCTAATTACCAGATTAGTAATATACCAATGATGACGAGATATTTCTCGTGAAGGAACATTTCAAGGATTACACACGTATGTAGTGACTATAGGACTTCGGTGAGGAATAATTTTATTTATTACATCAGAAGTATTTTTCTTCATTTCATTCTTCTGGGGATTTTTCCATAGAAGACTTGCCCCTTCAATTGAATTAGGAATAAATTGACCTCCTAAGGGAATTACCCCTTTTAACCCTCTTCAAATTCCCCTCCTAAATACCCTTATTCTTTTATCATCAGGACTTACAGTTACTTGAGCTCACCATAGATTAATTGAAAACAATTTCAATCAAGTAACTCAAGGTTTATCTCTAACTGTAATTCTAGGAATTTATTTTACACTTCTCCAAGCATATGAATATAAGGAAGCTCCTTTTACTATTGCAGACGCAGTATATGGATCCTCTTTTTTTATAGCTACAGGTTTTCACGGAATCCATGTAATCATTGGAACTACATTCCTGGCTGTAGGTCTTTTCCGACACTTAAATAATCATTTCTCACCAATTCACCACTTTGGTTTCGAAGCCGCAGCTTGATATTGACATTTTGTTGATGTTGTTTGACTATTCCTGTATATTTCTATCTACTGATGAGGTAGCTATTTGTATAATATAAATTTAATATATTTGACTTCCAATCAAATTATCTAGTAATAGTGCAAATAATATTCATTATAATTTCTATGGCCTCATTAATTATACTAATTTCCTCAGCAATAATAATAGTCTCCTCTATCCTTTCAAAAAAAACCTTTATTGATCGAGAAAAAAGTTCACCATTTGAGTGCGGATTTGACCCAAAAAGATCACCCCGCTTACCTTTTAGATTACAGTTTTTCCTAATCGCCGTAATTTTTTTAATCTTCGATGTAGAAATTGCCCTCCTAATTCCCCTTATCTCTATTCTAAAAATCTCAAAAATTTACTTCTTCTGATACGTAGCCTTTTTCTTTATCGTAATTCTTCTTTTAGGTTTATACCATGAATGAAACCAAGGAGCTCTTGAATGAGCAATCTAGGATAATAGTTAATTATAACGTTTAATTTGCACTTAAAAAGTATTGATCATCAATTTATCTTAAATAAGAAACAAAGTATTGTATTTAGTTTCGACCTAAAACCTTGATGGAAACATCCTTATTTTTAATTGAAACCAAAATAGAGGTTTATCACTGTTAATGATAATAATGAATTTTTTTCCAATTAAAGAAGTGGAATATTTAGTTCTGAGCTTCTAACTCAGTCACTTAGTGGTGTAATTCCATTAACTCTTCAATTTATATAGTTTAAAAAAAAACTTTACACTTTCATTGTAAAATTAGGCTAAACCTTGTAAATACTTAAAGACTCAAAAGTCACCGAGATATCTTCAATATCCTGCTCTATTAATTAAGCTATCTAAGTAAAAAGTTATAAAAACCAAAAATACAACTCACATCACCGTTAAAGAAAGAAAAATTTTCAAATTATTACTATGAAAAATCTGAAAAAATTTGGATAATTCTGTAAGAGACTTATAAAAATTTTGTCTTCCAAAATATTCAGACCATCCCTGATCAATAGCTTCGTAAATTTCCCTACCCTGCTGCAAAGGATAATAATTTATACCAAAAGTAGATACATAAGGTATATTCCATATTGATCCAAAAAAAATAGATCTTATATTCAATTTCAGAGACTTAGATTTATATCTTAAAGCCAATTGAGCTAATTCCCATCCTAAAAATGCCCCAAATACTACAACAATTAAAGTTATCATCTTTATAAAAAAAGATAGGCAAATAAAATATGGAGTAGATAAGATAATTCACCTCAATGTTCTCCCCATAAAAACAACAAAAAAAATAATTCCTGCTATCCCCTTCAATATTACTAAACCTGTATCTCTAATCATATGAAATGAGTAAAAATTATAATCCCCTCTCAACACTATGTAAATTAGTCGAAAAGTATAAGCCACTGTTAATCCAGTAGACACAAAATAAATTAAGTAAATATATACTCCTAAATTTTCCATAGAAGCAAATTCTAAAATCAAATCCTTTGAATAAAATCCCCTTAAAAAGGGCAATCCACAAAGAGATATATTACAAATAATAAAAAAGGTACAAGTAAGAGGTATTTGAGTAATTATCCCCCCCATATACCGAATATCCTGGCAGTTTCCTAAACCATGAATTATAGCTCCAGCACACATAAATAATAATGCCTTAAATAAAGCGTGAGTCAAGAGGTGATAAAAAGCCAATATATAGCCCCCTATTGCTAAAATTCTTATTATTAAACCTAATTGACTAAGTGTAGATAAAGCAATAATTTTCTTAAGATCAAATTCGTATCTAGCCCCCAACCCAGCCATAAACATTGTCAAACTGGCGACAAATAATAAAACAATCTTTACCCTTTCACCTATACAAAAATTAAATCGAATTAGCAGGTAAACTCCAGCTGTTACAAGGGTAGATGAGTGAACTAAAGAAGAAACTGGGGTAGGAGCTGCTATTGCAGCTGGCAATCACGAAGAAAAAGGAATTTGTGCACTTTTAGTTATCCCTGCGAACAATATTAAAACCACAATAATATTCATTTCAACACTCGTAAATATAAAATCAAGAAAAAATACATAATTTCATCTACCAAAATTCAATATTCAAGCAATTCTCATTAAAAAAGCAACATCCCCCAACCGATTAGTTAAAGCTGTAAGCATTCCTGCATTAAAAGACTTCACATTTTGATAATAAATTACTAAGCAATAAGAAACCAGCCCAAGTCCATCTCATCCTAAAAGAATCCTAATCAAATTTGGTCTAAAAATCAAAAGCAACATAGAAGCTACAAATATAGCCACTAGCATAATAAATCGATTAATCATTAAATCACCTTCCATATATTCAAATCTGTAAAAAACTACTATTGAAGAAATAAATAAAACAAAACTTGCGAACAATAAAGACATCCAATCTAAAATAATAGATATCACTACCCTTCTTGAATTAACTCTTACCATCTCAATCTCTAAGATAACTCTATAATCTCTACTTAAAAAATTCAAACTTTGAAAAAATATAAGTATTCTAAAAACAAGGAAACTTATTATGCTTATTATTACTATCTAGTGTACTATCAACTCTTACGCACTAATAAGAAAAATAAGATTTTTTTCTTCTTTAGTTAATGAAATTTATTAGTAGAAATTGGTGAGTAAGAATGAACAAAACAAGGCATTGTTATACCGCGTGATTTTTTAAATTTTTTGTCAACTCTTGCCATGGAATTTGAACGGCATGTCGTAGCTTTACTATAAAACAGCAAAGGGTGAGCGCCACTGCGCGCGAAACTAAGCTAACCTAAGCGAAACTAGTTTTTTTGAAGATTAGATCCAACGTAATCTTTGCTATCCTAACTTCGCTTCGCTTAGCTTTAGTTGCCACGTCCGCGTAAGATTACGTTGGATCTAATTTTCAAAAAACTTAGTTTCGCTTAGCTTAGCTTAGTTTCGTGTCCAGTGGCCGCCTGCCTTAAAGGAGTACAATGACGTACTTTTCACTTAAGCTTATGCCGTGCAAATTCCATGGCAAGAGTTGATAAAAAATTTAAAAAATCACTCGGTACTTGTGCTTGTACATTAAATACCTATTTACATAGTTTGTGCATGTGCTGCCTTGTATTTACATATATGTATAAAATTATATGCTAGGTGCGTAAACATATGAAGAGACCTGCACTGCATTAATTAATAATAAATTACTTGAGCCTTGAAAAGTGCAATTATATGATTTGCGTTTCCAACTTCCACGTGGAATTATAAATCGCAACGACCAACAGTGAGTGAGCTTCAGAATATCGTCAGCGCACTTCAGTGTGAGTACCCAAAAATGGAAAGGTTTAAGGGAAACGTTGCCATAGTCACTGGTGCTAGTGCCGGAATTGGGGCCGCCACTGCGAAAGTTCTTGCCGAAGCTGGCATGACAGTAAGCAAACATTTTGTTATTAATTTCATTTACAGTATATTAAAAAATAAGTCTCATAAGACAGAAACCTAAACCGTATACATACATATGTCATTACATAATGTTGGTGCCCAACGTGGGGCCAATAAGAGCTCTGTTCCAACCACGCTTTCTGACCGTTCAAGAAACCGTCATAATCAGTTGCCCACCGAAATAATGATCGATGCTGACAACTTTGTCGAATGTAAAACTTTGATGAGTGCATGCTTGTGACGGTTTCGAAACGGTCACAAAGCGTGCTTGGAACAGACCTAAAGAATTGTCGTTCTGGGTCTTGCACCGCTTCCTAACAACTATTTTATGTACTTTTTATACAAAGTTTTAATATAAAACACAATTTTGAATTTGTACTGATATAGATTTCGATTATTTTAGGTGGTAGGTTTTGCCAGACGTCTTGAAAGAATAGAAAAGCTAGGGAAACAATTCAAAGGTGTCTTGCACGCGGTGAAAGTTGACGTCACAAAGGAAGAAGACATCCTGCGCGGTTTCAAGTGGGTCACCGAGAACGTGGGCCCCGTCCACGTCCTGGTGAACAACGCCGGCATCCTCGCCAAAACAGATCTCATCGATGGCGACACGGAAAAGTGGAAGGCCATCATCGACACCAACTTGCTAGGACTGACGATCGCTTCGAGGGAGGCCATCAAGATCATGAGGGCCAACAACATCGACGGACACATCGTCAACATAAACAGCACGACAGGTCACAAAGTCGTGAACCTACCAGGACTTAACATCTACCCCGCAACAAAGCACGCGGTGACCGCCCTGACGGAAACCCTGAGGCTGGAACTGATTCGCCTCAAGAGCAAGATCAAAGTGACCGTAAGGCGGGGGGAACTTTTGGACTTGATTCAAAATGCTGATTTTTTTTTGTCGAATTTGTCTCCGGGTTTGACTGACACAGAAATATTTGCTGTATTCGAAGTGACCGTCGATGCCATGGAGAAGCGCGGTGGTATTGAGGTTGCATTAAGAAGTGAAGACGTTGCTAATGCCGTTAAGTACGTCGTTGCTACGCCACCGTATGTTCAGGTTAGTGCTATCCATTTTCAATGGACCCCATTAAAAATATATTACAAACTAAATGTTCATGAATAATATTTATAACTATGTAATTTGCCATAACATCATAGACGTTGTACATAGACGAAAAAAAATTGGTGTTTTTACACGAATAGTAAATGAGTAGCGCTTGCGTGCGCTGCAGACATGATGACGTCAAAATATGTTATTCCGAACCCTAAAGCGATTTTAGCGACGAACAATTATTCCTAAATTTTTAACGCGGTTTATGTTATGACGTCATTAAAAACGATATTCGCCAAAGTGGGCTATTCCATCGCATGTTATTGTGAACTGTCAATCAATCAATTTATTGAGGTTGTTTTCATATTTAATTGAAAATGAATGTAGAAATGGCTATTATCGTAGCAAATGAAATCGTATTTGACGATGACAGTATTATAATAGAGAGATTGTTACAAAATATTAACAAAATATCATCTAACATAATCTATTTTCACGAACAATGGATGACAACTTAAAACACTCTTCTTAACCATCATCCAATAGTTCCACAAACCGCGTTCAAAATATGTAACAATGACGTCACGTGTTTGTCGATAAAGTATTTAGTTCCATAACCACTATAACCTGATTCGTCGCTAAAATTCGCTTCCTATCATTATAAACGAGGTATTTGACGGTGAGATCTGCTCAGATACATCATTTCCATTACATTTTTAATTCACAAAATTTGTTAAATCTAGTACATCGAAATTCCAAATAATTTAAATACCACACGAAAAAAAATTATATTTATAGGAGAATGCAATACGACTTAGTGTTACCGAGAATGTCAAATTGCTATCATTTATATGACAACGCCTTGTATATTAAATATATTTTGAATTCAAAGCGTAAATTTTCTCATTAAGTCATAATAATTAAATAAATCCTATTTTGTGTATTTCGACGTAATCAGGAATTGATTCCAAAATTTCGTTTTGTCTTCAGTTCGTGTTAATTAAGTCCCGCCCATTACCGACGGTCTTCTTCTTTCGTTGGTGACTCGCTTTGAAGAGAAATCTCGTTTGGTCTTCGGTTCGTGTAACAGCTTCGGGAATGTTTTGATGACTAAATAAATAATAATTTACACACGTGTCGCATAAAAATCTAATACAAAATTGCAACAGTTGTTGTGCGTAGTCACACACATTTCAAGAGGAATTTCCAAATACAATTAAACAATGGCGAAAATTATGACAAGCATGAAAAGGGTTTGTTTAGTTTAAAGCCCTTGAGCAATAAAGGCAAAATTATGCCCGCGATATGGTGCCAATAAACAAGATTATGGTTCCAAAATAAAATAAATATAATATCGTACGTTGTGTCAATCATCGGAGAAGGGATTACTGTTGAATGCGAACAAAAAAAATCACCGCGAAAACATTTCGCCCGATCGAAATAGTCCCTTATTTATTTTCGTTACGCGAAATATTTTACCTCTTACGTGCTCTTGTGTGCGCCGTTTCTAATATTAAAAATATTCCGGCAGCTCTAATTTAATTTAATTTAATTTAATTTAATTTCAAATAATAATAACGATGGCACATTTCTCACGCAAATATAACAGGTGTTCTTATTAAAAAAGTAAAAAAAATATTTTACACGGACCGAAGACGGAATGGAATGGCATCAGTGCTTTTGTTTGTTCCAAAAGATGTGGGGGATAGATACTATACGAACTGAAGACAAATCTCTTTCATTTGCAATATGTATAAAATTTTATTTTGAAAAAAATGGTACGTTGCTTTTTATGAAATCCTGGTCTAAAATACACAGTACCGCGCCATAATCGCAGCTGCGTGTTTAACAAATTAAAAACGCTTTGACTATTTTTAAAATTAAAAACTTTTAAATATGTACTGCACGGACCGAAGACGGAATGGAATGGCATAAAAGCGATAACAATGCACCACCTCCTTTGTTTTCTTTCACAAAACCGTGGCTAAATACTACGCGAACCGAAGACAAATCTCTTGCATATGTATAAAATTTTATTTTGAAAAAATGGTACAATGCTTTTCATGAAATCCTGGTCTAAAATATACAGTACCGCGCCATAATCGCTGTATATTTAAAAAATAAAAAAAAACGTCGACTGTTTTTAAAATAATGAATAATTTGAAACAGTGCACGGATCGAAGACGGATTGCAATGGCGTAAAAGAGATGACAACGCATCAGTTTTTTTGTTTTCTTCCACAAGACGGTGGCTAGATACTACGCGAACCGAACATGTATAAAATTTATTTTGAAAAAAATGGTACATTGCTAATAGTAGCTAATAGCCCTGAGGAAGTTCTTCTGCAATGGAGAAGGAAATGTCAGCAGTAGAAGAAGTTCCAACCGGAAGCCAATTCATTCACGGTACATTACTTTTTATGCAATCCTAGTATAAAATTCACAGTGCCGCGATGATCGTAGCTGCGTATTTAACAAATTAAAACGTGTCGACTATTTTCAAAATTGAAACATTTTTAATACTGACTGAATACGGACCGAAGACAGAATACAGTGGCATTAAAAAAACAAAAATGCAATGACGTGGAAATATAATAGATGTTTACTTTTCATGTAAACCTCGTATAAAATATTATTATACAGTACCGTGCCATAATCGCTGTGTGTTTAAAAAAATTAAAAAAAGGTCGACTGTTTTTAAAGTTGAACAATTTGAAACACTGCACGGACCGAAGACGGATTGCAATGGCGTAAAAGAGACGACAAAGCCCCAGTTCCTTTGTTTTCTCCCACACAAGACCTAAAGCACGAATTTTGAAGCATTTTTAAGTCATGAGTCATGTTTGTAGTCGGGCGTACGTGTTTTGAAGTGATGACTCATGACCCATAAATGCACCTAAATACGTGCTTTATCTATTACATTTTCTCGTGTACGTAATAAAAAAATTTAAAGGAATAAGTTCGATTATTTTTAATTCAAAATAATTTCAGGTGACGGAATTAATTATTCGACCAGTTGGAGACACGTATTAATGGAGACGTTCGATTGGTTAACAAATGTAGCTGTGTTTTATTTATAAAATTTGTCTTAAATCCTGGTTTAACAAACGTATGTATACTAACGTGGAAAATAGAAGTAGGATGTGAACAAATAATTTGGTAATTTTGATAATCCCTTTTAACCTTTACATCCATCCTCAAGTTAAAACTAATTATGTTGCAAGACGTGGCCTTATTAAAAAGTTAGAAAAGTATTATAATTACATTTTTTTAAACTCTTTTGTTGTTTTTCAATTTATTTATTTTATTCGATTTTTATACTCCCGATTAACACAGGGAAGATTGACGATTTTCATTCTGCGAAAGGCGAATAATTAATTAATTGATTAAAAGAAAAAACCAATGAAAATTGAAACAAATTAAAATAAGTAGTAGGTAGAATAAATTGAACGAAAAACAAAGGAATATGAACGATTCTTTGGTGAAGTGTTAAAAATTCAAAAGGCTATCGTTAGCTCTGTTCAAACTACGCTTTGTGACCGTTTAAGAAACCGTCATAATCAGTTGCCCACCGAAATAATGATCGATGTTGACAACTTTGTCGAGTTTAGAACTTTGATGAGTGCATGCTTGTGATGGTTTCGAAACGGTCACAAAGCGTGGTTGGAACAGACCTTTTATTAACTATTCTTCAAGGTTTATAACGGAACGCAGTAAAAGACTATGTCATGGATTTTCTCTAATTCATTCGCTTCTAAAATTAACTTCGGAGTTATGTGCATCTCCATACGTCTTAACCTAAAATAAACGACTCTGCTCGGAATTGGGGTTATGTATTCGACTGTCACGGTGACGTTTAAAGCAACTGAACGCGGCTCATCGACGTTGAATCTATAGATTTCAACTTAATCAACAGTTGCAGTTCATTTCAAAAATATTTCTAGGAATATGAACAAGCAACTAAATTATTAAATGTAAACTATTATTAAAGCTTCGTAAAGTAAAAATCTTATTTGTATTTACAAGACTACACCATGGACTTTCTCTAACTCATTCCCTTCCAAAATTTACTTCGCGGTTATGTGTATTTTCATGCCCCTTAACCTAAAATAAACGACTTCTCAGATTTGAGGTTATGTATTCAAGTGTCACGGTGACATTTAAAGCAATTAAACGTAGCTTATCGACGTTATATCTATAGAAATCGACTTGTGTTTCATTAAAAAAAATATTTCAAGGCAAAATGAACAAGCAACTAAATTATGAAACGTAAACTATTATTTTTATTTGTATTTTTTTGTAATTAACAGACTACACCATGGACTTTCTCTAACTTATTCGCTGCAAAAATTTTATTTCGGGGTTTTGTTGTGCTTCTGCGCGTCTTAAGTCTTAACCTAAAATATATGCCGGTGCTCAACTTTGAGCTTATGTATTTGAGTGTCACAGTGACGTTTAAAACAGCTCATCGACGTAAAATCTATAGATTTCGACTTAATCGTTTCATTTCAAAAGTAACATGTGTCCAACAATTATTGTAGTCTTAGGTGGCTGTAGAATCAAACATAAATGTCGCTTTTTACTTCATATCGTTGAACTGACAATTAAAAAGGGAGGAATACACCTTGGACTCTACTTCAGGGTTGCGTTCGGAAACTGCATTCTACTATGTTCACTCACTCGTACTTTTGACAACTTCTTCGGGAGTTATCAACCGATAGCTAAACACAGATATTTGTGAGATCTGTGACAAGATTATAACGAAATTGTCATTGGACCAAAGTCTAGTTTGGTCTAGTAAATCGCAGCAATAAATAAGCATATTTTATCTTTACCATATTTAAAAGCGAGGTGTAAAAGATCCGTCCATTGTTGAAGAAATAAAACAAAAATCAAGTCCTGAAGAGGTGAGCAAAATGCAAAATAGGTTGAACATCGTGAGTGAGAAAGATGCAATTGATACAAACGTAGTGCACTTCAAGGTATAGTTTCTGAACGCAACCTTGTCTAATGACAATTCGTAAACAATTTAAAGCACAAAGCAATGAATGAATAGAAAACAAAGGACACTTGAAATATAAATTAAGAAAACATGAAACATTCATTTAGAAAAAGCCAAACGAAAACTGTAACAATCAAACAACATCGCGGAAAAAATGAACGAGACAATCGACAAAATAAAAATAAATAAATGTTATTAAATATTATAAAAATTTTCTTACTACATATCTAGATTTTGTCGAATTAATTTACGCTTTTCTTTATTTCTTATTTCTTTTGTTTTTATTGTTCAGTCTTTTTCCTCTATCGTTTTTCTTAATTTTCGATGACTTGACTAGGCCGACTGCTTTTGAATTGGCAGTGTGGAGGGGGGATGAATTTTGTTTTTCAAATTACAAAGGTGGATCATTTTTTTATAAGTGTCACCTACATTCATAAACAAATTATTTTGTTAATTGCCGATAAAAAATGTTCTGTGCTTAGTCTAGGGTCAACTACTCACCCTCATACTTTAATTTCTTTTATGTATTTTTTCCACCCTCGTTAGTCAATTCATACAAATCTTCCTTATTTTTTTCGTCCAACGTTTTCTTCTCCTTCCGTGTTTTTATTTGCTTTCATTACATTATTTTCTTGTGATTGTTTGTTTTGCGTCCTCATTTCTTTCTCTATAAGTAGGTATTTCTTTCTCTTTATTCTTAAAAGAAAATAGCGATATCTTTTTCATTCCATTTCTGGTTACTACTATTACTGATATCTTATTTCAAGGAAAACGAACGATTTAGAAAAAAAAGTTACTTTTCAGTAACATAAAAAGAAACCGTAGAGGAAATGGCATATCGCTTTTGGGATTTTTACATTTCCATCAATGTTTTAAAAGACGCTCAGAACGCAAGTCGAAAATTTAGTGATTTCAATAATTTTAAGAAAATAATTTTCTTATTTCAGTAAATTTGTAAATTTAGTCATTTTGTGGTGTTGTACACCTGTCATAAAATAATTGTTAATTAGAAGAATTTTTCTCAAAATATTTTAGTATAAACGTCGTTTTAGGTACCTAATTTTCGAGTAACTTGCAGAAAAAATTTTTCGCGTTTGACGAAGGAAAAAAAAATAATGATAATCTGCTCCCTCCTATATATGTTTTTCTGGGCAAGGAAACAAAATCGAAAGTTTCTTTTTTCCCGATTTTTAATCGTATTTTGTTTCTTTATTGATTTTTTGCGCGTCTTTCGACGAAGAAAACTTGATTGTTTTTACAAACACTTCTACGTCTGGTTTGTTGCACAGTTGATTGTGTTTTGTTTTTTTTATGAGCAAAAGAGTCAGAATCGAACATCTCTTATTAACGCGCATTTTTTATTTTCTGACGCAGAAGTGAGAACGAAAAGTTAATATTAAAATCGTCGACATTTTTTCGTTCTCCTTTGTAATTTTGACAATTTTTTTAAATAAAGAGACCAACGTTGCCAGTTCTACTAGAATTGAATACGTTCTTGGTATCCTACTTATTTATTTATTTATTTATTTATTTCTGTTATTATAAGTTTTCTCTTTGTTTTTTCAACGTTTAATTGGCAACATTTTCTGAGATTATTATATGGGTGTAAATTTTTCTTAATCTTTATAATACATTCAATAAAATAAAAACAAAGTTTTATTTTTCAACATTTCTTTTTAGTGACTCATTGTCTATTTCTGGTAAATGTTCAGACTTTTTGTGAAACTCCAGGGTTGAGCTGATTTAAATCATTTTCAAGCGATTTTTATTTTTAAAAATCATGATTTAAAAAACATAATGAAAAAAATCTCATTAAATAAACAAAACTGGGTGCAAATTTCTAAAATTAAGTATACTTTAAGACATTTGACAAGTTGCCATGAAGTTTATCTAAAATGAAAGACGAAACGTCGGCAAAAGAAGAATCAGTGGCTCGATTCAACCGAAAACCCTTATAGATAATGGCCGCGAAAATTTTCAAATTAATGTTTTTTTTTTTTAATTCAGAAAGTTTTTACTTTAAGCATTTCTTCAAAAGAGAAAAACAATGTTTCCATGAAGTGGCAGCAACAAGAAAATCAGCAATTATAATTGCAAAAGAAGCATCAGTGACCCTGAAGTTTTTCTATAATGAAAGAAGAAACGTCGGCAAAACAAGAATGCACAGTGAACGCGGATTAATTTTTTCAAATTAATTTTTTTTATTTTATTCATTCATTTTATTTATTTTATTTATCTATTATTTATACCTACTTTAAGCATTTCTTCAAAAAAAAGAAACAAAACATAATTGATTCCTAATCCAATTTTTGCATTTAAATTTAATAATGATTTTTCAATTATATTTGAATTATATCTTTGCCTCTATCCATGTCCCTATCTTCAACTATTTTTGCAAAAATGTTATCAAAATGTGCGATTTCTGACGTAAAATAAAAGAAAAGACGATCGCCAAAAAATATAGAAAATTATCAATTAAAGAAAATGGATAAAAATTTAAAAACAAATTCATTAAATAAACAAAACTAGATCGACTTTCTAAAATTAAGATATATTCTAAGGCATTTGACAATTGTGAAATTTTCGATGTAAAACAAAACAAAAGACGATCGAGAAATAAAAAAAAATATAAAATTTAGAAAAAAGAACATAAAAATAAAAAAGACAACTCATTATAAACAAGACTGGTTCGACATTTTAAAGTTAAGAAACATTTCATGCAAGGTTGAACCGATTTAAGTCATGTTAAAAATTACTGATTTAAGCGATCCATTTTTATTTTTAAAAATCAACATTTTTAACATTTTTTCAAAGTTATTAATGAAATGCATATTGTTTTTATTTAAAAATATCAAGAAAATTAAGATTTTTTATTTAAATCAGTGATTTTTGATTTTTATCAACACTGTGTGAAACCTTATTGACAGCCCCGCGTGTCACGTGATGCCTGACACTATTATTCATAAGTGGCAAATGTTTATTTTATTTATTTATTTATTTATTATTTTCCAGAGGTTACTGAACCTATGAATCATTTATGAGAACTCTGTATAATATACTAAAGAATACACAAAACGTTCATACAAAGAAGCTGAAAGTTTCAATTCGAGTAACACTACTATAAAAAAAAATAAATAAAATATTTAATTGTCTATCAGCTGAATTCAAAGACTTGCCAACAAAACAATTAAAAAAAAACAAATGAAGAACAAGTACACATATACAGACCTTGTAATTTTTACCCCAGTCACTCAACACTAGAACGATATCCTGTATATCCTGTATCCACTCCTTACAGTACTTGTAACGACATTTTCACTTTTCACCGACTGGACTAAAAATTATTCGTATGAGTAAACAGATGACAGATGAGTAAACAGGTGATAGATTACACATAGATTTTTTTAAAACATGTAGTGACTGTCATTTTTATTTTTTTTTTTGGCGACGTGTTTTATTATAAAAAAATAGAGTGATTATAACTATCGAGTCGAACGAGGAGAGTCATTTTAATCTAATCAATTACTTCATATTCATAAAATCAGGAATCGTGCAATTTAGATTTTTATGAACTCCTGCGTTAAGACCTTTTTTTTGCGCCAGTGGGACAATACTCAGAGAAGAAATATTCTGCGTTGTAAGCACTTCTATTTCGTTCGTAGGTACATAACAAGAACATCAAGTGGATGGAACTCGCAAGGTGCTTTGTCACTGTGATATGATAATGACCTTGGTTGGTCCTATATAAGTAGATATACATATAATACAGGCGCTTATTTAATAGTGATTCAACGAAACTCGCTAGTTCCGGTGCGGTCTAAAAAAAAAAACAATGGAACAATTTAAGGGGAAAGTTGCGATAGTCACTGGGGCTAGTTCCGGAATTGGGGCTGCCACTGCTAAAGTATTAGCCGAAGAGGGCATGATCGTAAGTAACATTTTTACACTTAATAAAAAATACGTATACGTATTATAGTAACCATGGAGGAATTAATTGTAGCCCTAATATATTAATTACTTGCACTTTGGAAGATCTAAACGAAAATAGAGTTTTTGTATTCTGTTGTATGTACAGGGTGATTCATAGCAACATATATTTTTTTTCTTATTACTGAAGAGAGATCTTTTTTTTTCCTTTTTCTTTAGTCTAAATGTATACAGGGCGTAATCGAACAAGTTTCATCACTTATTAATACTGTAAGTTCTTCATCACATAAGGAATTAATTCTGCAAATATCAATGGTTTGCCAAGTAGGTAGCATATCTCAGCAACAAACTCCCCTGGTGATTGGATCTAGAGTATCATAGACACCGATGAGAGATTGTGGGTTTACTGCCCTATCATTTATTGCGCATAATAGTAAACTCCGCTCAGCCGGGGCTTTAAATCTAAGCCAGCGCTTATGTAAAAACTAACGCTATATTATTGACATTTTCTCCAAACGTATGTGCTAACTTCGCTTCTTTTCTTGTGTATTAATAGTGGTTACGTAACTTAATTGATTACACCCTGTGTTATAATTATTTTGAATCTGTTACGAATTGATTAGATTTCAATTATTTAGGTAGTAGGTTTCGCCAGACGAACTGAAAAGGTCGAAAAGTTAGCAAAACAAATCAAAGGGGTCTTGCACTCGGTGAAAGTCGACGTCACAAACGAAGAAGACATCCTGCGCGGTTTCAAGTGGGTCACCGACAATGCGGGCCCCGTTCACGTCCTGGTGAATAACGCCGGCATCGTCGCCAAAACGAAGCTCATCGATGGAGACCCGAAAAAGTGGAAGGACGTCTTCGATACCAACGTGCTAGGATTGACGATTGCTTCGAGGGAGGCCATCAAGATCATGAGGGCCAACAACATCGATGGACACATCGTCAACATAAACAGTATAGCCGGTCACAGAATCATGAATTCTCCAGGGATTAACGTCTATACAGCATCAAAACACGCAGTGACCGCCCTGACGGAAACCCTGAGGTTGGAACTGATTCGCCTCAAGAGCAAGATCAAAGTGACCGTAAGCTGTCCCTGACAATTGGGCTTGATTCGAAAGGCAGAGTTTTCTTTTTTTGCAGAGTTTGAGCCCCGGCTTCACCGAAACGGAAATATTTGCTTCACAGGATGTAACTGTTGATGATATAAAGAAGTTTACTGGCGTTGAGACTGCATTAAAAAGTGAAGACATTGCTAATGCTGTCAAGTACATTGTTGCTACACCACTACATGTTCAGGTTAGTGTGACTTATTCGAGTCATTGCTCTATAATACTCTGAATACTGAGAAAATCTCCTTCTCCTGTTATTACGTAAGGTACACTCTACAGGTCATTTTTTTATACAGGGTGTTATTATTAATTAAAACTGTAAATTCCTCATCTTATAAGGTGTGAGGGAGGGGTGGTTAAAAATTATAACAGAAAGGGGATGAATTATCCTTTACTTTCAACTTTATTATGGATTTCACAAGGCCTCGTCGAGACACTATATGTCCTTCTAGATGTCTCGACGAGAGTAAGAGAGTTCTATTTTTATGCCCAAAGTATGTCTTAATTTCCAAAATTAATTAAACCACAATTTCCACTTCTCCTCACTCGTTTACTGAAATTTTAATGGGAGCATAGCTTAATTTAAGTAATGAGCTTAAAGATTATGAAATGCTCGATTTCTTACAAAGGGATTGATTCTCCAAATGTCTAACTCAAAAATGAAAAACTGACCTACCACAAGGCGGCGGAATTCTTTCGTTTCGAAACCTCTGCTTCGTTATGAGTTGTTTGGACAATCACTTCCTATAAAATGTCATAAACCGCGCGCGTGGAACTTTTACTTACGTTCAGAAGAACTCGAAGTCAAGGTCTCATTGTAGACGTGAAATTGTCGAATATGAATCCGATTTGTCAATCGGCGTGTAATTATTTATTTATTTACCGTTTTTCTCAACATATGGGGAGTTAAGAACATCGTTCAGTAACACCTTGTATAATAAAAAATATCGTTTACACGTAGGGGAAAGTCGGCTATATTGGGCAGCCTCCAAAACTGGACCGCTTTTGAATAAATTAAAATAAACTAGAAACTTCAATAACAGTAAACACTACAAATACCTCCGATGGTACTACTAAGCAATGTTTCTGCAAGTAGTAGTTTTTTGCTATACCAATAGATAGTTCTAGTTAGTTTTAATTTAAATTGAATTGAAGTGGTGCAATTTTGGAGCTGGTCCAATATACCCGACTCTCCCCTGTACAGTTTAGTCCATTTGACATGGGTCTCAATGTTTAATGATTACAAATGAATACGATTTAGTTCAGAAGCACCTAAAAACCTTTAAGACATTTCTTTTGTCATTAATTATTATCATCGTTATTACTGACGACTTACGAAAAATGATCATTTGTTTTCTATTTTATTCGAGACCTGCGAAATATTTTTATTTATTTTATTAATGTTTTCGTCATTATGTTATTATTTTTTTTAGGTGTCAGAATTAACAATTCAGCCGGTAGGGGAGCCGTTATAAAGGAGACGCTCAATTAATAAATGTGGCCAGTGTTTTTTTATTTACAAAATCTGAAAGTATTTTTACCTAACGAACGCTTACTTAAAAAATAAAGTGATCAGGACGCACAATAGAATTATTTAATAAAATGTACCCTTTTAACCTTGTCTTCAAATTAAAACAAGTTGAGAATGGCTCTCTGTTTTTTTTTTTGTTTTGTTTCCGGTAAATTGAAAGAAGAAACTGCGGTGGAAATGACAGATCCCTTTTTGGACTTTTACTTTTCCATCACGGTTTTAAGTGACGTGACGCGACAGTCAGAACTTACAAGTTGCAATATATAACACAGTATTTTTGAAACGGTTTACTTTAGGACGAAACTTTATTAGAGTTTTTTACTTAGTTTGAATTGATGATCACGTAGGTGAAGTGGTGACATTACGTCACGGGACATCCTGTATATGAAAAAAAAAATTTTAAAGTACTTATTACACCATAAATCCTAACAAACGCATGTATACAGTGTGTCCCAGATTGAGTAGGCTACCATGGGTAACTTTCTTATTAGTGAAGATAGAGATTTGGTTAAATGGGCAATATTTTGCAGTTTTATGTGCTGGTTCAGATTCCGTTGAGAAAATTTGAAAATTCCGAATAGTTCAGATATTATCGCAGAAAAACTGAAAATCGCTATTTTCTTTAATGTCCAATAACTTCGCAATTATAAAAATATGAAAAAATGTTTCATATAAAAGTTACTATGTTTGATAAAATACAGCTGAAAATACAGTCAAAATAAAATTCAAGATGGCGACTGTCAAGATATTGATAGCAACTTTCTTATTTTAAATGGACGCCATATTGAATTTTTGTACGATTAAATAGCATTTTTTTTTCTCGTTTCAACCGTGTATCACAACCCATATCTAAAAAAAAAATTATTTAAAAAATTTAATTTTTTTTTTTTTAATCAAGTAAGCGGGTTGCCTTTACTTATTTCTAATCAAGTAAAGGCAACCCGCTTACTTGATTAGTAATAAGTAAAGGCAACCCACTTACTTGATTTAAAAAAAAAATATTAAATTTTTTAAATAATTTTTTTTTTAGATATGGGTTGTGATATACGGTTGAAAAAAAAATGCTATTTAATCGTACAAAAATTCAATATGGCGTCCATTTAAAATAAGAAAGTTGCTATCAATATCTTGACAGCCGCCATCTTGAATTTTATTTTGACTGTATTTTCAGCTGTATTTTATCAAACATAGTAACTTTTATATGAAACATTTTTTCATATTTTTATAATTGCGAAGTTATTGGACATTAAAGAAAATATCGATTTTCAGTTTCTCTGCGATAATATCTGAACTATTCGGAATTTTCAAATTTTCTCAACGGAATCTGAATCAGCACATAAAACTGCAAAATATTGCCCATTTAACCAAATCTCTATCTTCACTAATAAGAAAGTTACCCATGGTAGCCTACTCAATCTGGGACACACTGTATATAAAAAATAATGTGATTAGTATTTTTTTAATGCACCAGTTGCATCCCAAAATTAAAAAAAAAATTGTTACGTTTTATGAAAACGTTAAATTTTCACATTTTATATTTTTCATTTTCTTTCAGTACTTTTCAAAAAATGATTTCTGTTATACTTAATCTATGACATAATAAATTTTCATTTTAATACTTAAGTGATTGTGAAACTTAATAAAGCCGATATCTTATCAGTTAGGCCAAACTTTTAAACACACATAATATACAGTGCAAGCAAACCTATCTCGTTCTTTGTACCTCAATCATTCCATCGCAACGAATTTCCATGTGCAGACAGTCAAGAACGCAGGTTTTGTGCATCTTGTTCATTTCTCAAATTTAAATCAGAAGCGGATTTCTTAGATACTAGGCAAGTTTATTGTCATTGCTGATGACTGATGAGATAATAGGTATTTTTAAAGATGAACGACGAGGTTTTTATTAAAAATAAAATATTTATTAAAAGACATTAATGTAACATAATAAACGGAGATACAAACGATTTTTCAATTATGTATTTACAATCTCATCGACCAAATAAACTTATGTACGTTCTTGATTTTCATTTTTCTTTTACCTTTCGGTGTAAGTTTGTGTCTTTTATCATTTTGGGATTCCCGCGTCTTTTTCTGCCATTAGCAGCTCTAATACTTTCTGTTTACCAGAATCCTGGCCTTCCACGCTACGTTACGTTATTTTATGTTCTTCTCGGACGACTCCTTTTTCTTTTGTTAACTTTGGTCTGTCATATGCAAGGGTGTTCTCTTAATATCGGAAACAACCGATATAACAAAGATTAAGAAAAAGAATCGATTAATGCGTTTAGTACTGGAAAATGTGAAAACAAAAGACAGACAAAAGACAGAATTATCATTTGTTTTCGAACCTGACATTCCAACCTGAAAAACAGAAACATAAAAAAACAATTGTTTATAATTTTAAAGGAAACAGTAAATAAAAAGAGGCCGCTTGTAAACTGATAACAGCGACATCTTTAAAAGTTTTCGATATTATCAAGAGAACAATGAAGAAATAAATTCGAAAAACAATTGAAAAAAAATTAGATTGTGATTTGTTTTTGAATCTGACATTTTGAAAAGCAGGGATATTAAAGAAAGCAATTATTTATTGTTTTAAGAAATACAATGAATCAATCTTGAAAACTGATAACAGCGACATCTTTAAAAGTTCTCGTATTGTGAATAGAACAACGAAATAGAAAATACGAAAAGCATTTGAAACTATTTGTTTTTGAATCTGACATTTAGAAAAAACCTGAACACTAAAAAAAATATATTTATTATTTTAATAAAAAGAGAACAAGGTACATAAATGGAAATATCAAGGTCAACCCAACTGCGTCCAAACCGAGCAAGAAATTTAGGAAAAACTCTAAAAATGGAAACGAAAAATGGAAAATTCAAGAAAAAAATTAAAATTGACAGTAATGAGTTATTAAGTAACTTACAAACTTTTCTGAAAGTAAGAAGTGGTACTGATCATGGTGTGCAGCCTGAAAGTAATGAAATAACTGACAAATGTTGTTTAATATCATAATAGAATCTGTGGGATCATTTGATATCAACAGTTTCCATGGTGGTGCAGCGTATGTAACAGGTGATCAATATCTTTTCTAATCAAGTGACCTATGGAAATAAAATCATGTGTCTTTAATTAGTTTGTTATTTCAAATGCCACATGTATTACATATTTATATTGCATTACTATAAAAGACGATAGGAATACAATTAAAATAATTCAAATGGTACTTGAAATAATGCACCAAACAAAGATTTCCATAGGTCACTTGATTAGAAAAGATATTGATCACGTGTTATATGTGAGTGGTTTCATTGTAAAACGCATTTTGACGAATTTTAACTGTGAATTGTGCAAAACTGCATTAACTTCTCCTCCTGATCAGTGGATAAATAATTTAATTACTTTCAAGGGATATTCTGACATTGGGCCAGATGAATAAAATGAAGCATATGCTTTTACTTCAAATTTTTCAATGAAAACTGCAAATATCCGAAGAAAAATGGAATTCTAAATAATTCTGCCTGTACCGTAATAAAAATTTTAATAAACAGAATCGTATAATGATTTGCTCTCGAAATTTTTCCACGTATTTAAGCTTTAAAAAAAATTATAACAGAAGTAAAAGTATTTGCTTCGTTTTATTCATTTGGCTCAATGTTAGTCGTTTAACATATCCATCACAGGATGTGGTCAACACAGTGACTTTCTCAGCAAATATTATTGAAAGTACATTGCCTCGTATTTGTCATACTACTCATACTCATACTCTCACAGAGATAATTTTTCGCGATGCTGACTTCAGTTGGATTCCAAGCACCGAACATATTTCTTTCCTTCAGGAAGGAATTATGAGATTGCCTATTTTTATATTACTATGCTAATGTATTGTATAACTTTATATCTTTTATTTAGTTAATTCCAATAATGTATTGTAGAGTTTGACTACTAATACTAATCCTGAGTTTTGTGTTTCAGGACATAATCTGACCTCGAAAGACCGTGATGGAATATACATATCACTAGCTTTTAATTTTAGTTTAGTTTTAGTCTTAGGCATTTGATTTTTCTTTATTCATAATTTATTGTTTTTGTTCTGTCAATCAAGGAATTAAAGGAAGAACAAGGGCAGCATTTATTTATAGGTTTGTATTTTTATCTTTCTTGTATTTTCTTTCTTTTTATTTTCTTAGTGAGAAATAAAAACATTTATTATCATTATTATCTGTAAAGTACAAGTTGTGAATACTGAAATGTCTCCTCGGTTAAAAACTTCTTCAAAGTTTGCCTGCTTTTTATTTGTTGTGCTTTCTTTGTATTTTAAAGTTGTTCTTAGCATATTAAGTTGTTTCGGAATTACAAACTGGGATGACAAATACCCAGGCAAGTTTCAACGTACCTTACTTTTACTATCTGTTTTTACTTATCCGGTTTGTATGACTATCTTAAAATTAAAAAGCTTGTTCTACTTTAAGATTCCTTAGCTGTACATACATATTCTTTACGTAAAATACTGTAAAATTTTGAAGATGTAAGCATATAATTTCGTCAGTTTTTTTATGCACTGACTTTTTATTGCTGATTAATTTTTCTATCATAGGTTAAGAAGTTGTGTAAATTGCCTTAGTAGCAATATTATTCTCTTTGCATGCACTATGAATACGTAAACATGCAGAAACATTTTTGCAATGAAAATTGGAATTTGTACACAATTGTTTTATTATTATTAATTATTATTTCGTTATACATATAATAAAATTGAGTGACGTTTCAATGTTTTTATTTATAAACTTCTGTTCAATTTTGTAACCTATTAATTAAACTAATAATTTGGATGGATATCCTTTTCACATTGTGCGGCAATTAATTTAATCATTATTTTATGTTATTTATATTTAGTTATGTAATTTTTGCGCTAAATTATGTAAGGAGATGTAATAATTATATTCGGGTACTTTTAAATCAAATGTGTTTTATACTCGTCGTGAATTTTGTGATTTTGTCCTTAAATTCTGACGAAGTCATAACTTTTACGGTGAGATGTACAACATATTTGATTTCTAAGTAATATAATATAATTATAACATCTTTTTATGCCCCAGAAAGTATTCAATTTGAATTTGAATGTCCCGCGGATTTTCAATTTTTTTTTTGTTAATAACGACGCGAGAGGGCGCTGCAGTATCATCAGCGACATCTTCAAATTCAGCACAAAAGCAGCATTTCTGTGGAGGGGGAAGTGTACTAAAAATTTTACACGGAGTTAGCTATCTCTTGTTGATATGATCGGTGGCTCAACCCGACACTAGGTGCCGCGAGCCCCCCTCACGGCGAGCGGCCCTTTGCGCCTCCTCAACACTCTCAAAAATTAACTGAATTTACGTCATTAATTAAAACCATAAATAGTACTCATTAATTAATTAATTAAGCAAAGCTCAATAATAACCTATATGAAAATTATTTTTCTTTTTCTTAGAATTAGTTTGAGCGCGTTTACAGCTATTTTGCGGCATCTACGAAGTCATAAATTAATAGATGTTAAACAACTCATAACGAAGCCAGAGGTTTCAAAACAAAAGGACTCCGTCGTCTTGTGGTAGGTCAGTCTCTCAGCTTTGAGTTAGATCATTGAAATTTGGAGAATCAATCCTTCATATCATGCGGAACTTACAGTTTTAATTAATGACATATTGTAGTAATTATTATCGATGTGGCCCCACCTTATGCGCCATTTTTATTTGTAGTATTGTTATTGGTATGGCCCCACGTTAGTTCTTTATATGTAGTGATTTGTTTCAATTTGATTCCACTTTCAAATGTCAAAATTTTAGAGTAGTTTTTGTAATTTTTCTATTTTTGGAATAAATCTTTATGTATATATTCTTGTTGATACTTATAGCAGGGTTTCGGATTCTTTTTAATTAAGAATATACTTAATATGATTTTGTTTTTCGAAATTATCAATAGATAATAATAAATTTGCTTAAGATCTTTGCGAATCGTCTACAATTTATTCCTTAATTGAATAATCTCTAGTTTTATTTATCTTTTTAAATTTTATTTCAATCTATTTAAATGTCTTAACTACGATCTTTGCGAATCGTTTACAATTTATTGCTTATTGAATACTCTCTAGCTTTATTTCAATCTATTTGAATGTCTTTGTGTGCAAGTTGGGGGCAACCATCTTGAGCAAAGGTTGTAACCGTTTTCTGAAATGTTATACTTTTAATTTTTTCGTTTTAGTACATCAATAATTTCTTTATGTTTCTACTATTTTACAGTCTCATTAAGTAATCATTAATTTCCGACCCTGGGTTATATAACAAAAAAGGCTAATTTTAGTCTCTTTTACTTACCCTAGAAATTTGGCAATCGAATTTTTCAACACCCAGTATATTTATTTAAATTATGTTGTTTGAAAACGTAACTTTTCGATTCAAAAAAATCTAAATTATGAATTTAAAATCCACATTAGAGTATAAATGTTAAACGTTTAATAGCAAAGCTAATGAAATCTACTACCTCCTAAAATTTACATATCTGCGTGCTTGCATGCGTACATATTTAAAAATGTGTGCTTATCAATTAACCAAAAATCACTTGAACCTTGAAGTTTGTTTATCGTTCGGTGGGATGAGTTGCGGTTTCTGCAGTTTCCTGCGCCAGATAAAAAGTACAAAGACAAGTGAACTACCGCAATTGCAGAAGATCGCCAGTGTACTTTAGCGGGAGTGTCAAAAATGGAGCGTTTCGTGGGAAAAGTCGCCATAGTCACCGGTGCAAGTGCCGGAATTGGGGCCGCCACTGCCAAAATTCTCGCAGAAGCTGGCATGATCGTAAGTATGTATGATAAAAAAATTAATTATCATCAGGAGGCAAAAGGTTAAAGAAATGAGAAAAAAAACAGAACACAATCAAGTCTAAAATAATTAAAGACGAAGATTTTTTTTTGATAAAATGGCCTTCTTAATTAATTATTGTTTATCGGAATTACGTAGGTGTAAATTAAGTTGATTTTTAATCTGATTAGCGAGATGCCTGATTGGGAATATAATACACCTCAAACTCGTTCACATGTTTGTTGAAATGTTGGCCGTCTTCTTTGATGAATTGACACTCAAACTACAAACGGGCCTTGACAATCTTGTATGACATAAAAGTTAACTCCGATGCTATAATGAAAGGTGTAGGCATCAGAAAGATGGCAATGACAATTGTTTTTAGTTCTTGGTTTACAGCCCTTTCGTTACAGTAACAGAGTTGACGCTTACATTCCTCTTATGTCATACGTTCGTTACAACGTAATCTTGAAAGACAATTGCAATTTGTGACTTCCACAGGTAGTTGGTTTCGCCAGACGTACAGAAAGAATAGAAGAACTAGCGAAACAGACCAAAGGTAAACTGCACGCTGTGAAAGTGGACATCAGAAATGAAGAAGACATCCAGCGCGGTTTCAAGTGGGCCACTGAGAACGTGGGCCCCGTTCACGTCCTCGTGAACAACGCCGGTATCGGAAGCAAAACTGAACTCATCGATGGAGACACGGAGAAATGGAAAGCCGTCCTCGATACCAACCTCTTAGGAGTCGCCATTGCTTCCAGGGAGGCCATCAAAATAATGAGGGCCAACAATATCGACGGACACATCGTCAACATAAACAGCACGCTCGGCCACAAAGTAGCGAACGTCCCAAAACTCAACGTCTATCCAGCGTCGAAGTTTGCAGTGAGGGCCCTAACCGAAACCCTGAGGCTGGAATTGATTCGCTTAGGAAGCAAAATCAAAGTGACTGTAAGTATACACCTATAAGAATGGATCAAATTATTTGATCGCCCAGTATATGCCGTTTGTGATTTTGCATTTTCTTTAATAGAATTTGAGTCCGGGCCTGGTGGATACCGAAATATTCTTGGCTCAAGGTACGACGATTGATTTATTGCAGAAATTTGCGGGAATTGAAGTGCCCCTGTTAGGCGAAGACATCGCGAATGGTGTTAAGTACGTCATCTCTACACCACCGCACGTGCAGGTATCTATGTATCCATCTACAGTCTGTTAATTCAAACTTAAGTCGTCACTATTATAAAGGCTAGTATGTACTTTTCACCCTGACTGCAATGGCACAGTCAAAAAAGAACGTCACGTTTATAAGTTCAAGTGAAAAAGGCATTTCAATAGTGAATAAGATTCTTCATTAATTTAATTTCATTAAAAATGTAATTTATTTCATTTGAAGTGCCTTTTATTCAGGTTGCCACCTACCTGTCAGCAGCAGCAGCAGCAAGCTTGTGGTAGGGGAAATTAACATGCGTCCCACTGTCGGCTAGTTCAATGGGACGGGCAGGTACATAATACGAAAACTACAAAACAAGAGGGAGGCACAAATAATTAACAAAAACAAAAACCAATTGGGGTACACTCGCTTATATTTTAACAGAAATAGTGAAAGGAACAACTCGTCCACGAGTGACAAAATACTCAAACTTTAAACATACACTAATTAAGATCAAACGTGCGAAGTACGGGGCCCATTTTCCGCTTATCTAAGTAAAGAGAAAAGTGAAAGTAATTAACTATCGAGGCACTAATAAATTAGCTGTTCAACCCGTCATGTGTCAGTTGTTTTAAATCATAATCACAACAAAATAATAAACCTTACTTCAAACCAGGGAAAAACGTCCGTGTACTGCAGGTTTGGGGCAGGGCGGTGCGGTAGCCGACGTCCCCTTGTGAACCTCCCTCAATTCCATACGGCGATGCATGTCTCAGTAGCAAAGTCTGGTTTCGCAAATCGTTACGGGAAATTCACCAATACCACAGAAAATCTTTTTAGTAAGGTTTCAAAGTATCCCAACGAGAAAAGCCACAAATAAAAACCTAAATAACAAAAGAAAGAACACTTTACGAGCTGAATCCGCCACATCTGCCAGGTTTCGAAAAACAACGCGTACACGTAGAGTGACCCGTTCCAGATCGCGGATTAAATCTCCGTTCGGCTTCCCACACAAGTACACACCACTTAAGGGAACAACAAAATGGCCACGAGCTAAAAACAAAGCGACAGCACTCCAACACGTCTAGCAAAATTTGGACTAAAAATCAAAAGCAATATTGAAGCTACAAATATAGCCGGTCTTCTCGTCCCTTAAAATCATTTTAGCCTTCTCACTAAAAAATAAAATTCTTTTCTTTCAAAATTTAATTTAATTAAAAATAAAGAGAAAATCTATATATGTAAATGTATATATTCAGTATAAGTAAAAACCATTACAAATCGATTTAGACACTTTTAAAAATATATATAACAATTTAGTCAAATTATTAGAGAACACAATTTAGACAAATGTAATTACAGATTACTTGAGAACGATATCATGCAAAGTCAAAATGATATCACACGAAACAATGCAAAACGAATTCAAATTAGAATTAGAATAGAAAAACAGCATTTCATAAATCAAATAAAGCAGTTGTTAGTTTTTAATACCATAGCTTAGCAAGTAAATTAAAGTTTTCTCACCCAAACCATGGTACTAGATACAAAGAGTCGGACGGATACTCGGACTTTGTTCATTCATTAAGACATTTTTCGAATGATAATTAATTACGCCTTCGGACTCGGGGAGGTGTTCACGACCTTACGACTTGAAGCTGCATGACGATCTATCGTGGAAAGCAGTCTCCTTTTATGTGATTTTATAACGGAATTCTGATTACGTAACACTTTACATGTGGGTCAGTTTCCGAAACCGACTGCTTTTATGCTTGTATAATACCCGGCTTTTTCGATGAGTCAACAATGCAGCAAAAATTCTGCGAACGCAACCCCATTTCAAAGGTCTATCATGACTTTTATAAAGCGAGTCGCTGTAATGTTTGCTTACATAATTTTTATGTGGGTGAATTTTTTCGCGGTCGCGTAGGCGACGTTGTATCGAATTTACTTACGTACCGAGCTTAATGATTTAAGAAATTGCCGATTTCTTACAAAACTCGAGACTAACCAATTAACTCTGACTGTTTTAAATCATCATCGTAATATAATAATGAAGGTCGTACACCCGAACCTCAAACTGGAGAAAGCGTCCAAGCAAGTACGGCAGGTCTGGGGCGAGACGGTACGGTAGTCCCCGTGTGAACCTTCCTTGATTACATACAGCGATGCTTGTTTCAATAGCGGAAACCTGTTCAGCAAATCGTTACTGGAATTTCACCAATACCAGAAGAAAATCTCTCTAGTACGGTCTCGACGAATCCCAACGAGAAAAGCCTAATTAATAAAGTACGAAGCAACGTTTACGCACGGAGTAACTACCTGATTTATTTGCAGAAGTCAGGCTTCAAAAAGCAATAATTGAAGGTGCTAGTAATACATGTAGAGTGCTTCTTTCCAGATCACGGATTAAATCTTCCCGTTCGATATTCACACAAACGAAGGTAGTTTGAGGAAACAGCAAAATGATGAATTTATAAAAAAAATATATCTTCTTTGTTTCTTAATTTACGAACAAAATAAATGAATTCGTGGCTTTTAAAATAACAAAGTTAGCAATAGTGTCGACTTAAGCTTGAACAGACTGTATATAATACGATTCAATAAAAAAGTTTAAGATTTATTTATTTAATAATTTTTTCTCTTATACTTGCTTTTCTAAATTTGTTCGCAGGTGACGGAGTTAACGATTCAACCAGTTGGACAGGCGGTATAAAAAAACGTCAGACAAAAAAAGTGTTAATTAATTAATTATTAAAGGCAACTATGTAGTTGGCTTATTTTCTTTTGTTTCATTCATGCCAGCAAGGCCCAGCAAGAAAATTTATATTCAGATTTGCACAAAAATTGTGTAGAAATTTCGAGATCAAAAAAATACAAAAAAAATTTGAAAAAGTAGAAATTTTTAAATAAAACAGACGTTGGAAAGAGGAATTAAAATAAAAAATGAGAGAAAAAAATGAAGAAATTCGCCGTATCATAAATATCGTAAACAAGTTCGGCTCTGAAATGTCCTAAAACGCCGAAGTCTGCTAATCGCCTTTTCTATACATTTGAATTCGGTAGGTCGAGTTCGAAATCGATCGATCCACCGAAAGATCGGTAGCACAGGTGAGTCTGCTAAATGCGGTTAATGATGATGAGATCAAGACTATTTATATTACTTGCCATTAGTTACCACCGTCTTGCGTGATTCACCTAGTGAGTGAGCACAAAACGGAAGAAGAATGTCGTTTTGTGGCTGGTCAGTTTTTTTTTTTTCTCTGTAGTATTTACTACGACCAAGGCCGACTGAAGGCAGGTGCAATTCTCGCAAAGGTTGAGGTTGCCTCGGGCAGTGCGAAATATGAAACAACATTTAATTATTTCTAAGAAGTTAAACCAAATAAACGGCAGGAGAGTTGACTCGTATGTAAGTGTTCAGAAAAAGTCACGATTTTACAATCGTCGGATAAGCATTATTTTAAAGTAGAATGTCAGACTGATCGTCTTCTGTTTTTATTTACGACTAAAATTCATATAAAAGAAAGAACGTGCAAAATTTCGACAATTCCGAAAATTATATGTCCTAGTGGTGAGCAAGGCCTAAAATCTCATTCCATATAAAAGGGGCATTGAGAGCAACATCTGGCTAAATCTCAAACCAGAAACGTAAAAACAAAGTAATAGCTAGTCGTGTCCCTCGATGTTTAATTAATTAGAAGAGTGAGGAGAAGTGGAAATTGTTAATTATTTTGAGTGGTAATAGAACCCCTCTCTCTCACTCTCGTCGTGATATCTCGAGGAGCATAGTGTCTCGACGAGGCCTTGTAAAATTGATAAGGTTGAAAGTAAAGGACAATTCATCCCCTCCCTATTATCATTTTTAACCACCCGTCCCTCACATATTAAGCATCTGCGGATTTACTGCTCTTTCATTTGTTACACGTAATAGTAAACTTCGCTCAGTTGGGGCATTTAAATCACATCCAGTGCTCCTCAAATGGTTTTTTGTAAAAAGTAAACGTAGATTTTTCCGGAGATTTTATTGACTTCTACCCCCCCCCCCCCCCCTACGTACGTCATAGCTTCGCTTCTTTTTTGTTTATTAATAGTGATTACAGTAAATCAAACTTATTCGATTACGCACTGTATATGTATATTTTTTTAAAATGAGTATTATTTTAATTGCATATCATTGATTAATAATAATTTTAATGAACGAACAAACCATCATCTATTTTACAACTGGTAGCCTTAAGATTTATAAAAAAAATTAATTATTTATTTCCGAACAGGAATCATTTCCACAGAGTTTCCATCTTCCTTAAGAATTACTGTTCGTTCCCCAGGAAATTTGCAGTGGTATAGCTTCATTTATTCCTTAATTACTTAAAAAGGCTGATCCACGCCCTTAATTGTCAACTCCGTCACCTTGAACACAAAGACTTTATTAGCTTATAAAGCAGTCGAACGATTTTTGAAATTACCTGCACGTGCGGAGGAGTTCCCAGGATGTACAATGCGGCATTGGCGACGTCTTCACCCACCAAGCCTTCCATGTCTTTCAGTTTCTCCTTCAATTCGCCAGTAAGTTCCATGTTGTTCATGAACTCGGTCCTCACGTATCCAGGACTTAAACTCTACACAAAACAATGTATTAAAAAAAAATTGAATTATCCTTAAAGCCGTTTGACTTCAGACTGATGTGTTCAGACCTCGGTTCAAGTAAATGACATCGGTCTACTTATGAATTAGTTTCTTTTCGACCTCGGTCCGTGTATTGAGTAAAACTCGTCCATTGGCTCTTAAAACTATGGGGTTTCAAACTGTGTTACCAACGTCGTTCCGCGGACTTTTATTATTACTAATTTTAAGTTATTTTATTATTGTATCAATTGTAGGTTAATTATTTCTCACGCGGAAACGGCTAGGCACCTAATTAATATCACTCTTTCAATTTTATCGTTCGCAGCAACACGTTGCGATTTACTTGTAATCATAGACAAAGACTAGTTTCCGAACGTCAGCCAATCACCGCCCACGGTTAATTAAGTTCAAATAACCATTGTTTGATTGTCAGATCAAAAGCTTTGCAAAAGTATTCAGAGTGGTATCCCAGAAAATCTTACCAAATTTCATTCAGATCGTACCGCTAAAAAAATAGTTACGCGACCAGAAGTACTCTCGCGCTTCCGTCGCAATTTCAGGCTTTTCCGCCCGTCGGATTTCGCCGGACGCGACATCAAATTAAAGCCCGGACACAACCAGAATTCGCTTCCCGGGACTCGCGTCGTTCGGACGACACGGAACCGCCGAGGACAGCAACACCACAGCTAGAACAATCGGTCCGTCACCTCACCGGTCTTACCCGCCAAACATTTCGGAACGGTGGTAACAACTGTGTTACCAACGCCGTTCCGCGGACTTTCAGTTATTATAAATTTTTAGTTATTTTTTTATTGTATCAATCGTAGGTTAATTATTTCTCATGCGGATCGTGGATAAATTGTATTTTCGTTTTTACTGTATATTAATTCAATATATGTGTTTCTTTTTCTTCCGCTATCTTTGTGTTCATCATTTATTGTCCTTCATCCCGAGAAGCATCGAGCTAGCCGGACACCCCAGAATCTGCTTCCGGGTTTCGAGGAGCGCCGTACGGACGACACGGAACCGCCGAGGAATCGACGCCACCGCTAGGGCAATCGGTCCGTCACCTCACCGGCCTTCCCGCCAAACGTCCACGACACGGTGGTAATAACTAATGTATTCAGACTTCGGTCCGAGTAGTGTTAAAACGTTTTAATTGGATCAACGACTTACCAATCGGCGGCGGCGAATCGACTTCAACCACCTAACCTAATTTCCGCGATCACTATTGTTACCGAATATTAAAATTACTGAAAATAAACAACTTCTGTTGTCTGATTTAGAAAATGATGGACGAGCGACGCGACATCTCGAAAGCGATAACGATTTCTCCTTCATGCATACGTTTCAAAATTCAATTTGTGCAAATTTCCTTTTAAACAAAGGTCAAAACTATAATAGATCCTCAGCTTACCGTAACTTTAATTTTACTCCCCAAACGTATCAGTTCCAGCCTCAGGGTCTCCGTCAAGGCGGTCAACGCATATTTTGAAGCTGCGTAAACGTTCAGTTGGGGATAATAAACTATGCGATGTCCAGCCATGCTGTTGACGTTCACGATGTGTCCGTCTATGTTGTTGTCCCTCATGATCTTGATGGCCTCCCTCGACGCGATTGCCACCCCCAAGACGTTCGTGTCCAAAACCGTCTTCCATTTCTGAGTGTCACCTCCAACCAAGGAGGTGCCCAAATTGACACCGGCGTTGTTGATCAAAACGGTGAGGGGCCCTACGTTGTCGGTGGTCCACTTGAAAGCACGCAGGATGTCCTCTTCGTTGGTCAAATCGGCTTTAAACGCGTATAATTTTCCGCTTTTGCCTTTGAGTTCTTGAGCCAGTTGTTCTACGCGTTCGCTTCTTCTGGCAATGCCGACAACCTGTAAACACACGAAAATTACAACTTTGATTTTGAGGTGGACGTTCCCAAGCGATAAGTGGGCGCGGGGAAAACGCTTAGGCAAAACTTCGAGTGGCCATTTAGCAATGTTAAAATAAATTTTCCACGCGGTAAAGGACTTGACGAGTGAGGACGAGTCACGATTAAAAAAATATATTCTTAAACGTACCTACAAATAAAAGTAAAATTCTACTTCATTATTTTGGACATGGAGAAGCGTTAGGACTGAGTTTGGTTGTAGTCGAAATAATTTTTTCCATAAAAAAAAGGAACTTACGATCAATCCATTTTCCACTAGTGCTTTAGCAGTTGCGGCCCCAATTCCAACACTTGCACCAGTGACCACCGCAACTTTTCCTTTGAACTGTTCCATGGTGTAACGCTCACGAAAAAATGTATGTAAGTTCAAATGGGTGTGCGAGTTGTGCCGGTTACATTCGCTATCTGAACTCAGCGGGCTCAATACAATTGTGTAATTTATAGTGATTACACAACATTAGCACATATTACACTCAAGGTTTTTTTTTATCGATCGGCCACACTTGAAAAAACATGCATGGTCACTGTTTTGTCTAAATTAGTTTATTTCGGTAGGTAATATGATTGATAATTTTGTCTGAATTGAAACTATATACATATAGAAATTGGCAGTAGATGCTACCTTAATCATATAAAAGTACCGAGGGAAAAAGACTGACCACATAAAAGAAAAACATCCAAATGATCAATAATATTTGTTTGTATGGAATAATAAAGTACGTAATAAAAACAAATCAATATCAATCAGCCGAAACGCATCGTCAAAAATGAGGAAAAAAACTTGCAAGCGAAAAATTTTGGCAATCAGTATAATACTTTTAGGAAAGGCATAAAGAGAAAGCAATTCTTTTATTTTTGTTTAAATAATAGAATATACGAGTGCCTAAGAGTGCAAATATGGTAAAGAGTAACGCTGAAATTAAAGTAAGTTACGAGATCACACAATAAAATCCAGGTGAGCGAAATTTAATTATAAATTAAAGATAAATAAAGATACAAGCATCGTACGGAGAAGCGTGCGTCTCCGAGAGGTTGAATCGGGAAACTCGCTTACCACTGTGCGACAGCTGATACCAAGTACGATAAGAAAATAGACAAGACCGGACTAAAGAAAATAATTAAATGGAATCAGATACAGAAGAGGAGTATACTACAGACGAGGGGAAAAGGAAAAAAGTCGTTGGTAATATGGCAGATGTTTTCGTGAGAAGCAAGAAAACATTAAGATCGCCAGATAAAAATGGAAAAAATACTTGCAGCGATTCAAGAAGTGAAGATAGAATTAATGAAAGAAATACGAGAAATAAAAAAGGAACAGAAGGAATACAGAGAGGAAATAAATAATGTTAGAAAAGAAAATGAAAAGATAAAGGAAGAGAATAAACAGCTGAAAGAAGTGCAGCAGATAAAAAATATGGTGGAGTCTATGGACAGAAATAGAAGAAGAAACAATGTAATAGTACAAGGACTAACCTTTAAAACAGAAGATGAGGACGTATTAAAAGAAAATATGTATAAATTCATAAAAAGTAGCCTAGAGGCAGAAGTAAGAATTAAAAGTGCTAGGAAGTTAGGGGAGAAGACTGTAATTCTGGAGTTAGAAAATGGAAACGACAACTAGTGATGAAAAACAAAAGTAAATTAGCCAAGCTGAAAGATCAAAAAGTATTTATAAATGATGATATGTCAAAAAATCAGAGAGATATACAGAAACAGATAAGGACCCAGGCAAAAAGAGAAAGAGAGGAAGGAAATACACTGAAAGTAGGTTTCCAGCGTATGGTGGTAAATGGCGAAAAATGGATTTGGAATCAAGAGAAAGGAAAGTTGGAAAAGAGTAAAGAGAAGAAGAAAGAGGAAACAGAAATATAAAAAAACTGATAAGAAAGCTGGGGGAACAGGACGGGAATATGATGATGAAACAGGCAATGATAAACGCAAGCGATATAAAAAGAGAAATAAAGTAAGATTTGGCACATGGAATATAAGAACTATGTTACAAACGGGAAAGATGGAAGAAATAGGAAGGGAAATGAAGAAGTATAAGATTGGTATATTGGCTCTACAAGAAATAAGATGGGAAGGCGAAGGAATAATAGATAAGAAAAAATATTCTCTGCTATATGCTGGAGATAGCAAACAAGGACAAAAGGGTACAGCTTTCATGGTGAACAAAGACTTTAGAGGAAAATTAGTAGACTTTAAGTAAATAAATGAAAGGATTTCATATATAAGGATAAAAAACGAAGTCGTAAATATCACGATAATAAACATTTATGCATCAGTGGAGAAAGCAACAGAAATTGAAAAAGAAGAATTTTATGAGAAATTAGAAGAGACACAATGTTAGAATGACACAATGATGATAGTAGGCGATTTTAACGCGATAATAGGTAAAGAACAATATCAGAAAAATATAGCAGGAAAAGAGACATTACATGAAGTAACTACAGATAATGGAAAGATGTTATGCAACCTAGCAGTAGAAATGGACATGTTCATATCAAACACCCAATTTAAACACAAAAAAGAACATAAAATCACATGGTTAATACCTGGGAAATCTGAAGGAAACCAAATAGATCACATACTAGTTAAGTAGGAAAGAAAGAAAGTAATACAAGACGTGAGCGTTGATACTGATCATCAGTTGGTAATAGCAAAGATAAATTTAAAAGTAACCAAAGAGATAAGAAAGGAAAGAATGCGAAGAAATTGGAACATGAATGAATTAAAAAATAAGGAAAAGAAAAGAAGGTATGAAGGATAAATCAAGACACAACTAGAAAAAATGAAGGAAAAGCCGAATATTGAAGAAGAATGGAATACCATAAGAAATCTCTTAATTGATACAACAGAAAAGGTAATAAGTAAGAAACAACCTAACAAAAGGAACGAATGGTTTGACAGTGAGTGCGAAAGTCTGATTGAAAGAAAAAGAGAACCGAGAATACGATGGTTGCGAACACATAATGAAACCGATTATGAAAACTTTAGACAAATAAGAAAAAATGGAATAAAAATAATGAAGCATAAGAAAAAGAAATGGCTAGAGGAAGAGATGGATGAGATGGAAAAGGACAATAAAAATAATAAGAAATTGTACGAGTACATAAAACGGCAGACACGAAGAAAAAATACAATTATACGTCCAGACAAGAAAGAATTGGAAGAGTACCTGCAGAGAACAACAGAGGCAGGATCCGAACCGAGCACGGATGAGGCTACAAGTGAAGAAGAAATAGAAGTAGATCTGGACGAGCCAACGAAGGAAGAATATTACGAAATAATGAATTACCTAAGACAAGGGAAAGCTGCAGGACCAGATAATATCTGTAATGAAATGATAAAGAATGGAGGAGCCGAAGTAAATGAAAGATTTGTATCAACTAATGAGACAAATTTGGAGAGAAGAAAAAATGCCCGAAGAATGGAGTCGCGGAATAATAGTCCCAATACCGAAAAAAGGAGATCTAACACAATGTGAAAATTATAGAAGAATAACTCTATTAAATACCACATATAAAATTCTAACATCAATAATATTAAAGAGATTACAAAGGTACACAGATAATGCAATAAGAGAGTATCAGAATGGATTTAGAACAGGAAAATCAACAGTAGACGCAATCCATGTAATGAATCAGATAATCGAAAAATGCTATGAACACGACATTGCATAATCCTAAATATCCCTAAATAGGGATAAAATGTTAAGAAATGCAAGAAAAATGGGAATACCAGAGAAACTAATAAGGCTAATTAAAATGACACTGGATAGATCGAAAGCTGCGGTACGCACACAAGAAGGGGTAACGAAAGATATAGAAATAGGAAGAGGAATAAGACAAGGAGACGGACTCTCCGCGACATTATTCAGCATTACACTAGAAGGGGTGATTAAAACCTGTAAGGCTGTGAGGACAATAATCCAGACGTCTGTGCAAATAATAGCATATGCGGACGACATCGCAGTAATAGCCAGAAGCAGAGAGATTTTGAAAGAAACAATTGAAAAGATAAGCAGCGAAGCACACAAAAGAGGGTTAGAAATTAATCAGACGAAAACAAAGTATATGCAAATGGCCAGGAATAAAAGAAATAAAACGGAATTAGAAATAGATAATATCAAACTTGAAGAAGTTGTAAATTTTAAATACCTAGGAGTAGTAATAAATAATAAAAACGTCAGAAGTATTGAAACTGATCAAAGAATACAGTCAGGATACAGAGCATATCATCAGTATAAACCAATAATCAGGGCAAGGAACGTTAGTAAAAATACAAAGGTGAAAATATACAAAACAGCAATAAGACCAACAGTAATTTACGTAGCAGAAACAATGAGTTTAACAGGCAGGGACGAAGAAAGGTTGAAAATTTTTGAAAGAAAAATCATAAGACGAATACAAGGACCGAAAAAGGTAAACGATGATGAACGCAGAAAATTAATGAACCATGAAGTAGACGAGATATTAAAAGGTGAAAACATCGTTAAAATAATAAAAGCGAAGATATTAGTTGGTACGGTCACATATATAGAAGAGAAGAAAATACCATAATAAAGAAAATAACAAAATGGAAACCACCTGAAGATAGACCAAAGGGGAGGCCGAAAATGAGATGGGAAGACCAGGTTATTAGGGACATTAAAAGAATGGAAATTGTAGAATGGAGAAAAAAGATAATAAACAGGAAGGAATGGAAGAAGATAATAGGAGGCAAAGAAGCACAAAAATTTATAGAAAGGTAGAAAGAAAAAAGTGGAGAGGAGTGACCTACCACCCACTAAGAGTAATCAGAATTTTTTATTCTTTATTTTCGTTTACAATAATTACTGCATCACAAAATCTTCTAAACGGACACTAAATAGCGCACAAATACTTAACGTTTCGCCGTCGTTCGACAGCTTCGTTAAGTGTTTGTCCGTTTAAAAGATTTTGTGATACAATTTTCATCGGATAAGAACCAGCTTTAAATAATTACTGCGATATGAAAATTCGTTTTATAAAAAATATCGTACGAAATAAGATGGCAACATTTAAGAATTTCGGCCACTTTAGAGTTTATTGTGGCAACCCTGGCTCCCCAAGTATTGCGACGCAAGCTCGAAATTGTTGATCGCCAGAAATGGATCGTCCGCCGACTCCTTATAAGAGCATGTGGGAAAATTAACGATTGCTATTGGTCGGCGCTGACCTCATTTGCGATTACCCCGCGTCAACCCGTTTCGTTTTGTTGCACGGCGTTACTTTTCGCCCGGTTGTGCTGCTGTGCATACCGTGTGTGCGAATTATCGAGGTTTTTGCTGGGAAACTTATATCAAAACGTAGCCGTAACTTCATAAGACGCACCGCCAACGTTTAGGCAAAGCTTCTTTTACCCTGTCTAGGCTTGGCTTTTCATTAAAACCCAGGTAAATGTTTAGCAAACGACTGACGCCATTTTGATTTCTAATTGCGGGTTTTTCGTTAATTCAGGAATAATAATTTAATAATTTTATTGTCGTGCACGCTGCTAGTGTACACCTTCCTATACGATATCCTCACATGTGAAAACCCCTTTTCGCCCTTGGTTAATTAATCAGCGCCTAGAAGTAGTTACGAGGACAGGCCAGAAGAGGGCGCTGCTACGATTTAGGTAGGTTCGCTCCAGCCATCGTTTGACAAACACGGAATTAGAAATAGATAATCTCAAACTTGAAAAAATTGTACATTTTAAGTACCTAGGAGTAGTAATAAATAATAAAAACGTCAGAAGTATTGAAACTGATCAAAGAATCCAGTCAGGAGGGCAAAGAACGTTAGTAAAAATACAAAGATGAAAATATACAAAACAGCAATAAGACCAACAGTAATTTATGCAACAAACTGATAAGCGACCATCAACTTTCTGAACACACTTTGGTTGCCGTGAGTTTGTGTCGTTTTAGTTTTATTTTACCGCTTCGACGCGTGGCATTTTACCAAAGAGCGAATGTCGACTAATCTTGCCTTTAATTAACCAATGTGATTTCATTTGTTATATAAGTGTTAATTTAGCTATCGCGTTTTGTGCAAATACCTTCAGCGTACAAGTGGGTGAGATAAAATCCCCTGGTTGTTGCGAATGATCAGCTGCAAAACCGAGACGGTTATTACTATTTTCTTTTCAATTTGTTTATTTATTTTTGAATTTTCATTATTTCGTTTTCTTTGTTTTGTTCTTTGAGAAAATAAAAAAAAACACGAGAAAGCAAAGAAAGTGAAATGAAAGAAGGTAAAAAATAATAAAATTCAGAAGACGACAAAAGCAAAAGACAATCGATTTTACAATTTATATATTATTTTATAAATTAAAAAAGAAACCGTTTGGAAGAGAACATGGCAAAACAAATGAATAAATTAAAAAAATATATTTTATAAAACAATGTCTAAAAATAAAAATACACAATTCAGTAGATTCTTAAATTAAAAAAATTAATTTAAAAATTAAAAATAAAAGAGTAATTTTGACCTGTCTAGATTAGAGACGTTCAGCTTCTTTCAGTTTCTTTTTACAAGATAATGATTTGAAAAAAAAACTTAAAAAGGGAATCATCCCTTAAGTTGGCAACGCTGGATAAAACTCGAAACTCATCGAGTTTATAACATGGCAGCGTGTTGTATGCAAACAAAAAATATAATCGCGCCATCACACGGCAATTCATTGTATAACGGGTCGTGACCAGCCGCATTAATATTACCGTCAGTTGCCTAACCATCAGGCGCAACTTGGTCACGTATTTAAGTTCCTTTGTATTATTGTTTTCATGAGAGAAGAGCTCTGCGTCATAAATAAAACGCGTCTAGGGATGCATCATCAGGCATAGAAAGCATAACTCCATCCTTTCTTCTTATTCACCATTGACAAATAAACAGTACTGAAATACTTGTCGGTGGTAACTTAACGATTGATGACGCAGAGCCCAAGTTCCGCGAATTTGATAATAATTATTTATATCAATTATGCGAGTGCAGAAGAATTATGCCATTGCAGAAGAACTTCCTCAGGGCTGCTGCTGCTTCTCGTTAGTCGTTGAGGACGAAGAAGCAGCAATACTACCAGCAGCAGCAGCCCTGAGGAAGTTCTTCTGCAATGGAGAACGAAACGTCGGCAATAGAAGAAATCAACGGACGCCAATTCAAACAATCTCATTTACGTCCACTATCAATCCACCCAGAATTTTTTCGAAAGTAATCCAATCCGAATATGAAGTGATCCCTTTCTTAGAATTGGTGTTACGGTGAGAAAATCCGTTGCAAATAATCTCCAACTTTCGTCAGTCTTGTGATCGCTCACTTTGCAAACAGACCGCATTGAGAGTTATTGTCGTTTCTATCTAAGTTTTGATTAAACGGTGTTTGTTTTGGAATGAAAAAGTAAACGGATCTATTGTCCGGTTGTTAATTAATTGATTGTGGCTAGTCCTAGTCCTTCTTTTAGGCCTCTCCAAGCTTGTCCGTCGAATTTACGGCAGGTATGTTTTTAGAGTCACGTTGGGCGTCGATCGGTTCGTAATCCGTGTTTTCATTTTATTTAGGCTTTATTTTTATTTGATCCTTCTCCCCCCCCCCTTCATTTATTCCGGACGTTTCACCAGAGTTTCTCTAACTGGTAGCCGCCTGGCGATCTTCTTCGTGGTATCCTTGCTGAAAAATTTGACGGCGTCGTTGTAAACCGACCTTGGCCGTCTATCTTGGTGTTTGGTAATATGACGGTTCATCACGCTCCTTGGAACGAAAGTGGTCGCTGAAGTTGATGCAAGTGGTCACTTAAAGTTAGCTACACGATGAATCATCCACAAATTGCATAATTCCTCCTGTTGGAGCTTTCTAAATTTAACCCTATAAATAGTTGGGAATTTCATTTCTTGCTTTCATTTCTTTTGACCGGCCGATTTTGATTGTTTAATTATCGAATGAAAACGGGCGCGGCGTCAATGATAAATGCAGAATGATCGAAATCGAAAACTTTATTAATTGTATTAATTGTCTCAGCAAAACAGATCTAGATTTATAATGCAAAAGCCGAGCGGCATCTCTCTGTCGGTGGTTAAAGTTCCTAACTACGTACTGTGCGAGGCGGCACTCTTTCGTTTACTGCCATTCGCATTTCTTATTGCAAAACAAAAGCTCAAATGTAATGCATTAATTTAAAATGGAGGGAATTGAGGGAAATTCGTATTGTTACGTTTCAAATATCGCAACCTCTGAGAATTTCGGCCAATTTAGAATTTATTGTGGCACCCCAAGTATTGCGACGCAAGCTCGAAATTATTGATTGCCATAATCGGTCGCGTCCATCAACTTCTTATATTGATGAGCACGCGGGAAAATTGACGATTGCTTTTGGTCGACGCTAACCTTATTTGCGATTACCTCGCGTCAACCCGTTTCGTTTTGTTGCACGGCGTTACTTCACGACCAGTTGTGCTGGTGTGTTTACGGAAAGTTTCCTTTACTCTGCTCGGGGAGGGCTTTTCATTTGCCATTTTAATTTCTAATTACCCGCGAAAAACCGATAATTTAGTAAATTCATAGCTTTTTTGATTAGTCAGTAGTTGGAGGTGAGGATGGAATATCTTGCGTACGTGGCACCTTGAAACTGATTGAAACCGCTTACAACAACTGCCATCTGGTGCCAGCTACCTCTTGTTTAGAATAATTTAATTGGCTCACGTGACGCTAGCCGTCTCTTCCAAAATTGATAAGAAAGGCTTTAGAAGCCGTCGCGGGGGACAAAAAGGGCAGATCCGTCACGGTAAAGAGTTTTTTCAACTAGACTTGCGCGTTTGTTCTTTTCGTTGATTTTTTCTTCTCAGTTCTGCCAATTAAGGGAAACTTATTCGATTACACACAGTATATTTTTTAATTGAAAGTCACAATTTGTATGATTCGCATACGTATTTATTAGTTGTTTTTCAGTACAATAATTTAGTTACATAACATAGATCGCCAATTATTTTAATGAACGAAAAGTAAACCTTTTAGACAAACTATCATCTGTTTTACAACTATTGTCTTAAAATTATCTAAAAAAAATTTTTTTTTTCAAAAATTCGAACGGAAATCTTCACCACAGTGCTTCGATCTTGTTTAAGAATTATTGTTCGTCCTCCAGAAAATGTGCAATAAAACATTTTGCAATTGTATGGTTTTATTTATTCCTTAGTTAATTAAAAAGGCTGATCTACGCCCTTAATTGTCAACTCCGTCACCTTAAACACACGGACTTTATTAGCTTATAAAGTGGTCGTATGATTTTTGAAATCACCTGCACGTGCGGAGGAGTTCCCAAAATATACAATGCAGCATTGGCGACATCTTCACCCACTAGGCCTTCCATGTCTTTTAGTTTTTCCCTCAATTCGTCACTGGATTCCATGTTGTTTATGAATTCGGTTCTCACATAACCAGGACTTAAACTCTATACAAAACAATGTATTAAAATTTTTTTAATTATAATAGACTCTCAGCTCACCGTAACTTTAATTTTACTCCCCAAACGTATCAGTTCCAGCCTCAGAGTCTCCGTCAAGGCAGTCAACGCATATTTTGAAGCTGCGTAAACGTTCAATTCGGGATAATAAAATATGCGATGCCCAGCCATGCTGTTGACGTTCACGATGTGTCCGTCTATGTTGTTGTCCCTCATGATCTTGATGGCCTCCCTCGACGCGATTGCCACCCCCAAGACGTTCGTGTCCAAAACCGTCTTCCATTTCTGGGTGTCACCTCCAACCAAGGAGGTGCCCATATTGACACCGGCGTTGTTGATCAAAACGGTAAGGGGCCCTACGTTGTCGGTGGTCCACTTGAAAGCGCGCAGGATGTCCTCTTCGTTGGTCAAATCGGCTTTAAACGCGTATAATTTTCCGCTTTTGCCTTTGATTTCTTCAGCCAATTGTTCTACGCGTTCGCTTCTTCTGGCAATGCCGACAACCTGTAAACACCCGAAAATTACAACTTTGATTATAAGCAATAAGCGGGCGCAGAGAAAACGCTTAGGCAAAACATCGAGTGGCCATTTAGCAATGCTAAAATAAATTTTCCACGCGATAAAGGACTTGATGCGTGAGGATGAGTTACGATTAAAAAAATATATTCTTAAACGTACCTACAATTAAAAGAAGAAGGCTACTTCATTATTTTGGACATAGAGAAGCGTTTGGACGGTGGTTTGGACTGAGTTTGGTTGTAGTCGAAATGAATTTTTTCATAAAAAAAGGAACTTACGATCAATCCATTTTCCACTAATGCTTTGGCAGTTGCGGCCCCAATTCCAGCACTTGCACCAGTGACCACCGCAACTTTTCCTTTGAACTGTTCCATGGTGTAACGCTCACGAAAAAATGTATGTAAGTTGAAATGAGTGTGCGAGTTGTAGCGTTTATATTTGTTATCTGAACTCAGCGGGCTCGAGTCAACTGTGTAATCTATAGTGATTCTGATTACAAACATTACCACGTATTACAATCAAGGTTCCTTTTTATCGATCGGCCGCACTTGAATAAAACATGCATGGTCATTGTTTTGTGTAACGTGAGTTTATTCTATTAGGTAATGTGTAAAGCTCGGATTTATATGCAGAAAATGTTGCTAGAATATGCACATATATATGCAAGATTTTGTGCAAGATATGCAGGCAACATTCAGGCCTATATATATATGATACAATATTGTATCATTGGTCTTAAGAATAACAGCACTGTCATGTGTGTAACTGTTGTCGCTGTTAAAAGATGACATGATGTATAGTATTTCCAGCGACAGAAAGACAGATTTTAAATTTCGCGCCAATCTAGAAAAGTTAATAGGTTTGTTCCATTAGGAAGTTCTGAGTAGTTCGGAACCGTTAAAAGCATGCACTCATCAAAGTTGTGCACTTGATGGCGCTGTTGAAACCGGTCATTACTTTGGTGGGCAATTGATTTTGGCGGTTCGGAATTAGTCAAAATCTCCTAATTGAACAAACCTATTATTACTAACATACACAGTTCAAATTGTCAATCTGCTTTTAAGTTGACTATTCGGAAATCAACTTGCGCCTTGTATAGGAGCCATACACATCTTTTCGTTCAACGCCGCCTGGCGTGGTGATTTGTGAATTAGTGATATGAAAATATTTCTTGAGACTCATTGCATGGGAATAATATCACTCCTATGACAATTTACGATTGTAGTACATAATACTTGAGCTTCTCGGTATTGAAATACATTATAATATTCAAGTTCAAATGTACATACATTAATAATTTGAAACAACTCGTATTTTCATACCACTAATGCAGAATATGGTCATTGGTGGCGTTGGCTTCGCATGTGAATGGTTCCTATTCCTGAGCCATGAAATATGTATATGCAGTCGATATGCATTGTATTGGCGCATTAAAATCTGCGTCTTTCTATCGCTGGAAATACTATAATATCGTCGTAGAATAACTTGTACAAGTATTTTGTGGCGTTATTTTATGCTCGATTTGTGGTATAATGTGATGTAATATGCATTTATTTGAACGACGTTAAACCTCTGATGTAAGATATTAGCAAATTTTGATGCCTTTAAAAAAGGGTGTTCTCCAAGTGCAGTTAAGATAACGTAACTGTTGAATGTTATCTTGGCATACATAGTTCATCAATATGTACATACGCATTTATCGGATATTTTTTTTTATTGAAGGTGTTAATTTTTTGTTCTTGAAATAGCAAAGCGTTACCTAGTCGATCAATAATGTTGATATTTTGATAAATAACGCAGTGATGATAAGGTTAAAAAGGGTAAAATTTAATAATTTTAATAACCTCTTACAAGAGTAGCTTATGATTTATGTATACGTACATCTTCCTCTTGCAAATGTTAGTATTTAAGGGGTTTCTAAATGTGGGTACTTTCAAGTACCATTGGTAGACAAAGGGTTAAAATGGAAGTACCGAGGGAAAAAGACTGACCACATAAAAAACATTCAAATAAATGTACAATAATATTTGTTTGTATGAAATAATAGAGTACACAATAAAAACAAATCCATATCAGTATCAATATCAATCAGCTCATCATCAAAAATAAGAAAAATAACTTGTAAGCAAAAAATTGTCTCTCATTTTGACAAAAGATGACGTCAGTATGATTCTTTTAGAAAAGGGATAACGAGAAAGCAATTCTTATTATATTTGTTTAGAAAGACTGCGATATGGCGCCTTTGTTTTTTGATAATTAAATTAAATGGAAATTAAGGTTAATCAAATATAGGTAAGATAAAACTACTAAACATTTTTTTGTTAATTTCGGCGAAAGATGGCGTTCTAATATGATTCTTTTAAAAAATGGGAAAAGATCAACTTTTACGTTGTACATTTTGCATTGATTTTTAGGGAAATAATTTAAGAAATCTCACGATAGCTTTATAAAATGCGTTGAACGTTGACAGTAGTCTACTGTGACAATTCAAAAGGACGTCAATTGTTTCAATAATAAGTCTACTGAAATATTGCAGAAATTTTGAAAAGGTTATATCTCGCAAATGCTTCGATTCATATATCAAGTATATTATATTTTTGTAAAGTTAATTTTATGCTCTTTTAAAAAGGCAAAAATATACAAGGTGTTCCATATAAAAATTGGTAAATTTTGCTTATAACTCGAAATCTATGCGCTTCAGAAAACTGTAATTAAGAGTATTGAATTCTACGCGAAAAAGTGCCTTACACATGTACACCCTGTACATATATTTTCACTTTACTTACGATTAAAATTCATATAAAAGAAGGAACGCGCAAAATTTCGACAATTCCGAAAATTACGTGTCCTGTCCTAATGGTGGGCAAGGGCTAAAATCTCATTCAATATAAAAGGGGCATTGAAAGCAAAATCTGGCTAAATCTCAAACCAAATACGTACAAGCAAAGAAACTGCTACTTGGGTCCTTTGTGGTTTGATTAAAATTTTGGTAAAAGAGTGTTGAGAAGAAGACTCTCCCCTTCATTACTCTCTTATTTTTGGAGATAGAACAAAAAGTTTAAGACAAAAGTTTTAGCCGTTTTTCCGCAGTTTCTCGTGGCGTTCACAGAAAAACAAACGAACATCGCATTACTGAGATACAACCCAAAGTTACATTTTTTTTAATGGAACGCCCTGTATATTCTTGCATTTTTGAATTCTACGTTAAATTCTAGTCCGATTTGTTGGGTCGCAACGTGGGTCGAATCGTAGTAGTTTTCGAGTTATTCAATGACGTAACCGACAGCTTCACCCTTCCATATCTCTCTTGTTTTTTGAACTCGGACAAAACGTCAAATACAAAAGTTGTGGGTATTTAAACGTCGTTTAGGATTCCGGTTAGAAAAAAACAGTTGAAAATCGCCTTTGCCAGATATAACGCGAAGTTACGTTTTTTGTAATGGAATGCCTTGTATATTATTTGATTTTTGAATCCTACATTAAATTTTAGCTCGATTTGATGGGTCGCAACGTGGGTCTAATCGTAGTAGTTTTCGGGTTATTCGATGACGTAAACGACGGCTTCACCCCTCCACATCTCTCTTGTTTTCCAAATTAGAACAAAATGTTAAATACAAAAGTTGTGGGCATTTAAACGTCGTTTAGGATTCCGTTCGCAGAAAAACAATTGAAAGTCGCCTTGGCAAGATACAACCCAAGGTTACAATTTTTTTAATTGAACACCCTGCATTTTATTTCACTTTATTGTTGATTATTTTGAATGGTAATAGAACCTCTCTCTCACTCTCGTCGTGGTATCTAGAAGAGGATAGTGTCTCGACGAGGCCTTGTAAATTGATAAACTTGAAAATAAAGGATAATTCATCCCCTTTCCATTATCATTTTTAACCACCCGTCTTTCACATATTAGGCATCTGCGTATTTATTGTTTATTTATCATTTGTTACACATAATAGTAAACTTCGCTCAACTGGGGCATTTAAATCACATCCAGGGCTCCTCAAACGTTTTTTGTAAAAAGAAAACGTAGATTTTTCCGGAGTTTCTATTGACCTTTACCCTATACGTATCTCATAACTTCGCTTCTTTTCTTGTTTATTAATAGTGGTTACAGTAAGTCAAACTTATTCGATTACACACAGTATATATTTTTTTAATGACTATTATTTTAATTGCGTATCATTGATCAATAACAATTTTAATGAACGAAAAGAAATCCTTTTGGGCAAACCATCATCTATTTTACAACTGGAGTTTCAATCTTGTATAAGAATCATCGTTCGTCCCCCAGGAAATTTGCAGTGGTATGGTTTCATTTGTTTCTTAATTAATTAAGAAGGCTGATCTACGTTCTTAATTGTCAACTCCGTCACCTTGAACACAAAGACTTTATTAGCTTATAAAGCAGTCGAATGATTTTTGAAATTACATGCACGTGCGCAGGAGTTCCCAGGATGTACAATACAGCATTGGCGACATCTTCACCCACTAGGCCTTCCATGTCTTTCAGCTTCTCCTTCAATTCGTCACTAGATTCCGTGTTGTTTAGGAACTCGGTTTTCACATATCCAGGACTTAAGCTCTATACAAAACAATGTATAAAATTTTTTTAAATTATAATAGATTCCCATATTACCGTAACTTTAATTTTACTACCCAAATGTATCAGTTCCAGCCTCAAAGTCTCCGTCAAGGCAGTCAACGCATATTTTGAAGCTGCGTAAACATTCAACTGGGGATAATAAAATACGCGATGTCCAGACATACTGTTGACGTTCACGATGTGTCCGTCTATATTGTTGGCCCTCATGATTTTGATGGCCTCCCGCGACGCGATTGCCACCCCCAAGACGTTCGTGTCCAAAACCGTCTTCCATTTCTGGGTGTCACCTCCAACTAAGGAGGTGTCCAAACTGACACCGGCGTTGTTGATCAAAACAGTGAGGGGCCCTACGTTGTCGGTGGTCCACTTGAAAGCGCGCAGGATGTCCTCTTCATTGGTCAAATCGGCTTTAAACGCGTGTAATTTTCCGCTTTTGCCTTTGAGTTCTTCAGCTAGTTGTTCTACGCGTTCGCTTCTTCTGGCAATGCCGACAACCTGTAAACACCCGAAAATTACAACTTTGATTATAAGACGAACGTTCCCAAGCGGGCGCGGGGAAAACGCTTAGGCAAAACATCGAGTGGCCATTTAGCAATGCTAAAATAAATTTTCCACGCGATAAAGGACAAGTGAGGATAAGACACGATTAGAAAATATATTCTTAAACGTACCTACAAATAAAAGAAGAAGGCTACTTCATTATTTTGAACATGAAGATGCGTTTGGACTGAGTTTGGTTGCAGTTGAAATAAATTTTTTCATTAAAAAAAAGGAACTTACGATCAATCCATTTTCCACTAGTGCTTTGGCAGTTGCGGCCCCAATTCCAGCACTTGCACCAGTGACCACTGCAACTTTTCCTTTGAACTGTATCATGGTGTAACGCTCCTGAAAAAGCGTATGTAAGTTGAAATGAGTGTGCGAGTTGTACCGTTTACATTTGCTATCTTAACTCACCGGGCTCAAGTCAATTGTGTAATTTATAGTGTTTATATAAGTACACTTAAAGTGCCTTTTTATCGATCGGCCGCACTTGATAAATTAACAAATAATAACTCTCAACGAATTACAAAATTAGTGTTTACTAAATAAAAAGGGATAACCGAAAAGTTAAAAATTGTTTAGTAACAAAGAAAAGTATAGTTTGTGAGGCCGCCATCTTTCAGCGAACGTAAGACATACAGTATATCCCCGGATTGAGTTTACAATACGTATAATGAACCAAAAATTTTTGAATTAATATTTAATATTTTGCAGTTCAAGTCTGCTTGGCGTGAAATGAATTTGTACCAAATTTGACGCCGAAAGTCTTCAAGGCGGAATTAACACAAGAAGAAGTAAAATATGTGTACGTAAAGTGGTGTTCCTTTTGAATTTAGGAGAAAAATTTAGTAAGACAAAATGATTCTCATTTCAAATTAGGGAGATGTACCAAATTCCAACATCCTAAAAAAAAATGAATTACGGAAGATTAGAATTTCAGTATAGTTGTAAGACATTAACACTGTCAGGTGCTAATATGGGCGGAGTGTTATTTGAATAATCATATTTTATTTGTTTTTAGTCAATAAATATGTAGATGGCGTTAACATTTTACAACTTTACTGAAATATTTATAATTTAATTACTAATTTTCCGTAATTCAATTTTCTTCTAGGTTGTTGAAATTTGGTATATCTCCCCGACTTGAAATAAGAAAAGAATCATTCTATCTTACTAAATTTTTCTCCTAAATTCAAAAGGAATACCACTTTACCTACTCAGATTTTACTTCTTTTTGTGTTAATTGCGCCACCTTGAAGACTTTCGACGTCAAATTTGGCACAAATTCATTTCACGCCAAGCAGGCCTGAACTGCAGAACATGAAATCTTAATTCAAAAATTTTTGGTCCATTATACGTATTGTAAACTCAATCCGGGGACATACTGTATATTGAAATTTAAATGCGATTATGATTGGCGTCTATTTTTTTGGAGATTTGACAAAAACAAATTCCACCTGGCTGAAATTTAAAACCTTCAGCAAAACAAATCTGGATTCGCAAAGTAATAATCCGAGCGACATCTACAAAGTGAGAATCTGAGCGGCGTCTCTTGGTTGGTAGCAAGAGCTTTTGGCTACACTCTCTGCGAAATGAGACGAAGTCTCTTGTTTGAAACCATTCACATTATTTGGCAGACAAAAGCTCAAACGTAATGAATCACATCTAAAATGGGAGAGAGAGAGAGAGAGTGAGTGCCACCTTTTGAACAATATCAAAAAATCTTTTAAATTTTCTTGTATTTATTTATTTTATATTAACAATTTTCACGAATCCAATTTTTTTTTAATTGGCTAAGCAAAACAATTTTAGATTTACAAATTATCGGCATCTCTTGGCAAAAATTGTTGACTTATTCTGTGCGAGATGAAATTCTTTTGTTTAATACCATTCATATTATTGTCCAACAAAACATTAAATGTAATGAATCATATTTCTGATGTCTTTTTTCTTTTGTTTTGTCTTCGTCATGTTATTTTTCGCTTTATGTTTTATTTTATCAGTATTTTATATTACATAATCTTATATTTACAGTATTTCACATTTACAGTTTTTTTAAGATTTACAGTTTTATATTTACACTTTTATATTTACAGTTCTGTATTTACACTTTTATATTTACAGTTCTGTATTTACACTTTTATATTTACAGTTTTATGTTTAATGCTTTATATTTATAGTATTTTATGCAATATGCAATATTTCATAGGTATTTACAATTATTATTACTTTATTGATAATGTAATCTTCATTACGTACTGTGATATTTGAAATTTTATTACTGCCAATAATATCAAAAATTCTTATAGATTTTCTTGTATTTGAATTTGAACTTTTATTTGTTTCGTAAGTACCAAACTCTACAGAATAATCGAAATTGAAAACTTTATTAATTGTCTCCGCAAACCAAATTTAGATTTATAGTGGAAAAAACAGAGCGGCATCTCTCTGTCGATAGTTAAGGCTCCTAACTACGTACTGTGGAGGCGACACTCTTTCGGTTCCTGCCATTCGCACGTTTTATTACAAAGCAAAAGCTCAAATGCAATGGGTTAAATTAAAATGGAGGGAATGGAGAGAAATTCGATGCGCCATCTCTTGGATAAAATCAACAATTCTTACGATTTGATTTTAGCCCCCAAGTGATTTAATCTTTTTTTAATTTCGGGAAGAACCAAACTCTCTTTCTTTCTACATATGTATAACAAACGAAAACAATAACCAGTAGAGACTAATGGGAGAATCTCAGCGCCCTCTTTTGATTGGTAGCGAAAGTTTAAGCTAACCGAAAATGAATTCGCAACATTTTTTGCAGAAAATCAAGACCTTTTTGAAGGCAGCGGGAAAATAAAAAACTATGAATACAAAATTGTATTAAAAGAAAATGCTAGTGCTAAAGTGGAGCCAAGCAGACACGTACCATTTAAATTATTAAAGAATTTAAAACGACAACTTGAACAAATGGAAAAGTCAAGTGTAATCGGTAAAGTTGAGAAACCGACAGAATTTGTCAGTTCACTTGTTATAGAGATAAGGACAGATGGTGTAATTCGCAATACTTGAACACGTGTATTAAAAGAGAGCATTTGCAACTACCCACTTTAGATAAAATTTCAGGCAGTTAAGTGGTGCAAATTTTTTGCAACACTAGATGCCCACAAAGCTTTCTGGCAGGTTGTCGCCAATTGTTCCCCATTAGACTCGCACATCGGGTAACGACTGGAGCAGACTGTGGAACTATGATATATTCACAAGGTATATTTGTATATACAATTTCCTCGGGCAGTAAAGCACCGGGGGCAGCAAAGCAGCTCTCCCGAAGGCGGCAGTGGACTGGCTCGGAGGCGGCAGCGACTGGCTCGGAGGCGGCAGCAACTGGCTCGGAGGCTGTAGCGACTGGCTCGGAAGCGGCAGCGGACTGGCTCGGAGGTGGCAGCGAAGTTAGAGTTTTGGAGTCGTGAAGTCTTGAAGTCACCTCGATGAGAGCTCGTAGGTAGCGATACAAAAGAGTTAACGACATTTAATACTCCGTTTGGACGATATCATTTTAATAGGTTACCACATGACAAGAGAAAAACAAAGGAAAACTTTTGCGAATCAGGAAAACAAAAAAGAAACTCTGCAATACATTATAAGACTAAAATCATCGATTTAAAAAAAATGCCTGATTTGTGGTACCTTTTGTGTCAGGCTTTAACAAAAGTATTGATTTTTAAGATGAAAGTTAGATTATAAAGTTGTAGTTCAATAAAATGAATATTTTTCTGAACAGGAACAAAGTTGCGCAAAGTATAATATGTTTTCGAAAGTGTATTATTTTAAATGTGAGAGTATCTGCAAGTGCTAACACTATCAATTGCCAAAGTGATCATGTCACAAACATTTCTGAAGATGGTGTATTTAGTTTATTTTATTTTGCAAAACAAACGCAAGTCCGGACCAATCACTGATAGATATGTATATGTTGTACGTATGCTACAGTACGAATAAGTTATCAAATACATAGTTCGTCGTTTCATTACTCTGCAGTTTGATTTAATTGAAAGTGATGCTCTTGCAAAGTGTATTGTTGTTGACTTTGTGTGGAAACGCACTAACAGCGGTCATCAGTAGTAAGTGGTCATTTCACTTTTTCATTGTTTCATAAATTTTTCAAAGTAGACCTTCTGGTTTGCGCTAATCGGAGTTTTACTGCGCGCTGATAACTTTCTCGACCTCGGCGAAGATTATGCCAACATTTTTTTAACGAAAAATTTCATTTAGGTAAAGATTATGAATTATATGAGGAAGTGACGTGTAAAAACACTGAGGAGTGCGTAAGGGTAAGCAAATGTTGGTATGCAGTGGACATCATCGACAACAAACGAATGCACCACAGTTACGACCGATGCGGTTGGTACGGAAACGAAGAAGTGGTTTGTTGCCCGAAAGAAGGGATAAACCCACCCGCTACTGAACCAAGACATACCGTCATCAAAGCTCAAACCGGTAGGGCTCAAACCGGTAGGAATTTGTCCTCATTTGCGTCCTCACAGGTGTGCATTTTTTGCCCTGTTGTAGCTTGCAATAACTTTACCGAATCCAGAATCATCATCGTGGAAGAACAAATTTTGGGGGGTGTACCGGCCAACCCCGGCGAATTTCCACACATGGTATTCATTCATTTACTGGCTCATTTTATTCTTAATAATATTATATTTTAGGCTGCACTTGGTTATTCAAAAAACGGTAGCCGAATAATTTGGGGCAGTTGTGGAGGAAGTTTGATAAGCTACGATTACGTATTGACCTCCGCACATTGTCTTAGTGCACCTTTTCAAATAGAAAATGTTCGAGTAGAGTAAGTACAGTACAATTCATACATAAATAGAAGCAAACCTCGTGTTACTTGGGAATGGTTCCGCAATGGTACTGGACCAGCTTGTCCAAATTCTTCTGCACCAAAATCAAAACCCAATCAGTTACCAATATTATTTACGCCCAAAACTCAAAATAAATTAATGAAAAAAGTAATTGCATTTTCTTTTCCTTTCAGATTAGACGTGTTTGCGGTTCGTCTAGGTAAACTAGACATAAAAGAAGACTCGGACAATTTAACAGCTCAAGATCTTAAGGTTGTAAATGTGAGCGTTTTCCCACAGTACAATCCGGACACCAAACACAACGATATAGCTCTTCTACGACTGGAAAAGCCGGTCACCGTAACCAAGTACATATTACCTGCTTGCCTCTACCAGAACCCTGAAGATCCCATTAAACTTATCACCGTTACTGGTTGGGGATTTACCACACCAAGCGGTAGGTACTGTTACATGGCTTTAAATTGTCCCGTCCTGGGTACACCTTGAGACATACAGGATGTTTCAATGGTTATGCACCAAACTTAGAGTGCATTTTGCGATGCGTCAGATAGTGCGGATTACGTTGATGTTCAGGAAACCTTTCCGCATAGAGACGTGCTGCTAATCGCGCCTATCATCGACATTCTTCGTATAAAATATGCATGTCTCCGTATTCTTGAAACGTAAAATCGCCCATCGCAAATACGTACGACAATATATACACTAATAAACTGTTAAAAATGAAAGTTACACCAAAATCACGCAAATTATGCTTCGCGTCCAACGTTACTCTTTATTAAAATCTAAAAATCATTCAATAACCAGAACGGACTAAATATCTTTCGTCACATCTGAGGCGACATTTTATGAGGCAACAAAACGATTCTTTGACGAAGGTTAAGGCAGGTTAAGGTTTCCGTTCGACCTCCCCTACGGTAGGTTTTAAAAATATACGATTCGCCTTTCCCCTTCGGTTTTCTAAAAGTCTAATCGTTAAAAATAAAACTTATACGAAACTTCTATTTCTTTCGTCGATACCTACCCACGTACCGAGTTTGGTGCATCTTCATTGAAACAGCCTGTACTTCTAGGGAATCAAAGTCATATTTTGCTAAAAACCAAACTGAAGACTTTCGATATCACCTCGTGCAGTGACAGCCGCAGAATTAACCCCTTAGCCAGAGGCATTACCCCTTCACAGATGTGCGCAGTTTCTTACGACGACGAAGCCCGAGACACGTGTCCGGTAAGTCTTTTAAAACGAACGTAAATGGCGTTTCCATGGATCTTTTCAGGGGGATTCAGGTGGACCGGCCCAAATCACAGGCGAGAATGGATTTTACGTCGTAGGGGTGACCTCGTACGGTCATTGTGGCGGTACACCCGGTGTGTACGCGAGGGTGGCAAGTTACGTGCCTTGGATAGAGAACATCGTTTGGTCATGAAGAACATAATTAATTATATGCAATAAAAACTTTCAAAAAAATTAGCGCAGATTAACTAAATAGTACGAACAAAAACTTCAATTTATTTTGAGAATGGATGTTCTACAGAGTCAGCAACAATGTCTCCTCTACCCAATAGTGATTAATTAATACGGTTGATCCACACCTGTTATTGTTAGTTCCGTCACCTTAAACACACACCCTCATTAGCTCATGAAATTATCAAATAGTTAATGATTACTTACCTGCACGTGCGGAGGGGTTCCCAGGATGTACAAGGCAGCGTTGGCGACGTCTTCACTTGCCAGGGCCACCACATTTTTTACCAATTCTTTCAAATCATCGGCTGAGTCCATAACATCTATAAACTCCGTACTTACATACCCGGGGCTTAAACTCTGCAACAACGAAACTAATCTTTTCCGCTGTCTTTCAAATATTACAAAAATTATTTTGTCGCTTTACAATATTACCTACGTCATCGTTCCTATAAGTTCTATCATGTTACGCATGAAGCGACTCTCATAGGTCTACTTCGCACTGTGTTACCGGGTGAAAATTAAATGGATATTTAGTTTCGGTACGTGCATTGCTCTAACTGCTGATTTTAGCCAGTAAGGAATGTTCATTCGATTTCTTCGCGATCCGAGGTGGTAATTGGCCCACAGAAGTCCGCCGAAGGCATAAAAGGAAGCAGCAGCCGCCGCACAGCGTAGAGCGTTGTTGTTGTTGATCTGTGTAGAGCGTGGACGGTGGTTTCGTCGTTGAAGAAGTCGGGAAAGTGGCCGCGGAGTGAAAAAGTGCAAGTGCGCGGTGAAAGACCGGTGAAACTTTCGTTTACCGAAGTGTATACGCGGACTTTGTAAGCCCCGCCCCCTTTCGGATTCGCGCTTTTACGAACTCTGATACGCGTTCTCATTGGCTGTCTCGTAATTATATGTATTAATCACACTTTGTAATCATTTAACAGTGACGATTGAGTTTTTGAAAGCGAGACTATGTCACAGCGATCCGGTGGCCCCGGCAAAACAAATCGAAAGATGAACGTTGACGTTGACGTCGAACGAGGAAAAGGTTATGTTTGTGGACACCAATCTTAGTATTAATGAGGACTCTGAGATGGAGAATAGCTCATCATCTCACAGTGACGTGGACTTAGAGAACGATTCGAGAGCACTAAGTCAAATAAACGAAAAAGCGTTAAGCAAGAGGAAAACGTCCGACCGAGAAAAAGAAGACACTTCAGAAAGTGGTATCATGAGTGCGAAAGAAATCATAAGGAAAAAAGAAGAAGAGGTTAAACGATATAGCGACCTAATACAAGAACTGATGGAAACGTTGAAAAAGACAAGAGAAGAGTTAAGTGAGTTGCAGGCCTTTGTAAGGGGAAAAGAAGAAAATGGCATTTCCGCTCGGGAAGAATAAAGAAACGAAGGATGACCAAAGGACCTGAGCAGCAGGGAACGAGTAATAAGAACATTGGAAAAAGCCAACAAGAAAAAGTGGAAAACAAGAACGCAAAGACAGCGGAAAAAGAGATAACATCGATGGAAGATGGCGAAGAAATAATCTATACTCAGGAGTGGCAGACGACACAAGGACAGTCGCCCGAAGGTGACGAAAGTGACCAAGAGGTCAGTCCAAAACCAAAGAAGGAATACAGACCACCTCCAATCGTGCTGCGAGAGGAAGGAAAGTTGGAAGTAATTAGAAAAGAAGCGGCGGCGAACAACATCAAAATAGTGAATTGCAAAGTGACTAAAGAGGGTACAAAGATTTTCACTGAGTCCCCAACCGATTTCCGAAGAATGAGGACCCTCCTGGATGGAAAGAACGTGCAATGCCATACCTATAGCCTCAAAGAGGAGAAGAACCTGAAAGTGGTTATAAGAGGCATACCGAAATTATAGTAGAAGAGGTACGCGATGAACTAAGGGAAAAAGGATTCCCTGTAGTAAACGTGAGCAGGATGAAAAGGTTTAAAGAACCTCTCCCTATGCTTCTCGTAAACGCAGAGAAAAACGTAGAAGGTAAAAAGCTCTTCGACCTGAAAGATGTGCCTGGTATGATGGTGAAAACGGAGCCCAAGAGGAAGCCCACCAATGCCTTACAATGTTTCAGATGTCAGTTGTTTGGACATGTGCAGTATAGATGTACAGCGGGACGAGCTCGCCAGGGTAATAAATGGAATTATTAGACACGCCATCTTCCCGAGGACCTGGAAAGAAGCGGTGGTGGTAACGATCCAAAAAGGGGATAAGGACCCGTCCAAACTAGAGAACAGAAGGCCCATCAGCTTACACACTGGCTTTGCCAAGGTGACGAAAACGGTGCTTAAGGCAAGAATAACGGAGTGTCTGGAGGAAAGGGAGGTCATACCGAACACGCAGCTGGGGTTCCGCTCAAAGTTGGCGACGGTCCAACAAGCCATGTGCCTGGTGGAAGCGGTGAAAGGAAACCTCAAACCGAAAGCAAAGGTAGCCGTTGCCCTGCTGGATGTAGAAAAAGCGTACGATAAGGTATGGAGGGATGCCCTCATACATAAAATGAGAGAAATAGCTATACCAACATACCTCAGAAAGGCAGTCCAATCTTGGTTAGAAGAAAGAAGTTTCAAGGTGAGAGTAGGAAGGGAAATGTCAGCCAGTAGGACGGCAACGGAAGGACTTCCACAGGGCTGCCACTCTCCCCTATACTGTTTAACATCTATGTTAGGGATATGCCCAGATTCACCCAGGAAGGAGGCCATGTGAAGACTTTTCAGTTCGCCGACGATACGGCGGTGATGGTGAAAGGCAAAAACTAGGAAGCCTGCCGGAAGAAGTTGGAACAAAGCCTGAAAGAGATAGACAAGTACGCGTCCAAATGGAACATAAAACTAAACAACGGGAAGACGGAGGCGGTGGTCTTCGGCAAAAAATTGAAAAGGGGCTTAGGAATAAGGCACGGGGGAGAACTGTCCCGTTTAGGAAGCAAGCAAGGTACCTGGGAGTCGTTCTAGATAAGGATCTGAAGCTGGAAAAACATATCACTGAACGGAAGCAGGCATCAAAGAAGAGACTCACCAAATTGTACCCTCTGCTGAAACAGGACAGTAAGCTGTCCTTGAGACTAAGGATGAAAATTCTGAAAACAATAGCCTTACCGATGTTCACCTATGGAGAGGTGGAAAGAGGAAAGAGGTGGCAGAGGTGGAAAAAACACAAAACGTATTGGCCAGGACATGCTTAGGGATCCCGTGGTTTGTTAGAAACAAAGACCTGAGGGTGGATCTTGAACTGGAGGACCTAGGAAGGAGAGCAGAAGAAAGAAGGAGGGCGGCTATCGAGAGGATGCAGACTCACCCGGCACGCAGTATAAGAAGCCTGTGCCAAATGTTGACTTGACTCAACTCGGCAACCTCACCCGGTCTCTTTCGAGACGTCCTTCGGCTCATCTTGTACATTCTCACATCATGAACGTATATTATCAATCAAGTTGCCTATCTTTCTGAGAGAAAAAAAGAGACACATACCCACTCACTACCTACCGAGGGGGGTGGGGATAATAAGAGACTATTTCATAGCCTCCGGGCTGAAAAAATAGCAAAACAAACAGGAGGGAAAAAAAATCATTTAACTTTGTTTTAACAATAAATGTTTTTATTTCTACGCTTTGTTTATCGCTCTCTCATTTAAATAAACCGACGAGTATAAAAGTTATCCCGGACTTAGGTCACGAACTTTACATCAAGTTAACCTCTTGCTCTACCGCTGATTTTGAATTGCTGCCGCGCAAACCGTCGACCAATCACGTCGCGAGGACAAAAACCTCACAAACATTCGTACCGGTCCGCCGTGGTGACAACTGATGTGTTCAGACCTCGGTTCGAACAACTGTCATTGGTCTACTTATGAATTGCTGTTGCCAACGCTGCGCTGTTCCGCTGACCTTTTTCTTATTTTATGTATTTCATTATTAATTTTAGATTAATTATTCTTCACGCGGATACGGCACCGCACATAGTTTAATATCAATCCTTAACCTTATCGCATGCAGCGATAACATTGTAATAATAGGCAAATGCTAGTTTCAGACCGTCAGCCAATCACCGCACGCGATTAATTAAGTTCGAGTAACTTTTGTTTGTAGCGTTAGATCAATTTGTAACTTTGTAAAAATATCTACCGTAGTATCTCAGACAATCCTACTAAATTTCATCCCGATCGTCCCGCCAGAAAAATAGTTACGCGGTCGGAAGCACTCCCGCGCTTCAGTCGCAATTTCAGGCGTTTCCGCCCGTTGGATTTCGGCTTACGAGACATCAAATTAAAGCCCGCAAAGAGTGCTATCCAATGACATAAAGAAAACTCTAGGTCGTCGCGGAAATAAGAAAGTTTTCTTTGTTTAAACTTTTCAACCCCTAATGCCTCAGACGTCAGAAGCGGTCCTCCAACTGAGTCCGCATCGGTTCAGTCACTCTCAGATCCTCCGGGATCACTTACGGGACGGAGTAGGCAGATTGAGGCCGTCCCCAACGCTCCCTTACCTTACCTACTTTATTCCTTGTCTCTTTACAACTCACACGAATCGAATCTCTCCCCGACGGCGCGGCAACGGTGGAATCGTTCCTTGATAATTTTGTTAACGTATATTTTAATTCAGTATATATGCTTTCCTTTTTTTTCTACTATCTTAGTGTTCACCTTTCATTGTCACTCACCCCGAGAAGCATCAAGCTAGCCTGTCACAACCAGAATTTGCTTCCCGGGACTCGCGTCGTACTACCGACAGGGAACCGCCGAGGAGAGCAAAGTCAGAGCTAGGACAATCGGTCCGTCACTTCACCGGCCTTCCCCGCCACCGTAACAACTGAAGTGTTCAGACCTCGGTTCGAGTAACTGTCATTGGTCTACTTATGGATTGGTTCCTTTTCGACCTCGGTCCGTACAATGAGTAAAACTCGTTCATTGGCTCTTTAAACTGTGCGGTTTAAGACTGATGTATTCCGACCTCGGTCCGAGTAGTGTTAAAATGGTTTGATTGGATCAACGATTCATCAATCGCCGGCGGGGAATCGTCTTCAACCTCCTAAGCTAATTTCCGCGATCTCTGTTGCTACCGCATATTAAAATTACTAAAGATAACTTTGAGACCACTCTGTACGCCTTAGTTGTCTGATTTAGAAAACTTAGAAAGTGATGGACGAGCGACGCGATGTCTCGAAAGCAACAACGATTTCTCCTTTGTGCAAATTTGCTTTAAAAAAAAGATCAAAATTATAATAGATCCTCAACTCACCGTAACTTTGATTTTACTCCCCAAACGTATCAGTTCCAGCCTCAGAGTCTCCGTCAAGGCAGTCAACGCATATTTTGAAGCTGAATAAACATTCAATTGGGGATAATAAATTATGCGATGTCCAGACACGCTGTTAATGTTCACGATGTGTCCGTCTATGTTGTTGGCCCTCATTATCCTGATGGCCTCCCTCGACGCGATCGCCACCCCCAAGACATTCGTATCCAAAATTGTCTTCCATTTCTGGGTGTCGCCTTCAATTAAGGAAGTGCCCGGGTTGACACCGGCGTTGTTGATCAACACGGTGAGGGGCCCCGCGTTGTCGGTGGTCCACTTGAAAGCGCGCAGGATGTCTTCTTCCTTGGTCAAATCGGCTTTAAACGCGTGTAACTTTCCGCTTTTGCCTTTGAGTTCTTGAGCGAGTTGTTCTACGCGTTCGCTTCTTCTGGCAATGCCGACAACCTATAAATTAAGTTCTATTAAGGATATTTCGTTTGCAATTATAATTATTATCACGAATGATTAAATTACCATGATGCCAGTTCTTTGGTACGTTCAAAATAACATTATCTTTAGCCGTATCCACGAATGAAAGTAAACATTCCCATTGATAACGGGGAAAAGGAAATGGCCCAGGTTAAACATAGGACCCCCTTCAGATGAATGACCATTAAGTTACGGTAAATAAATAAATCACAATAGAGACCCTGAGAGTGAGTGAGAACAACCCCGACGAAAGGGAGGGCATTCGCCACCTCGTAATAACTTGTGCGATAGGCAACTTAAATCACACCCATGTCATATTTGGACAAGCCACCAGGTGCCTTCTCATTTATTATTATTATTGTTATTGTTATTAGATATTATTTGTTGTTATTATCTTTCTTTTCTTTCCCTTTCATTTTAATATTATAAATATGTAATTATCTATAATGCAAGTGGAAGCTAGAAAGACATTATTATTAAAATGATGAAGAGGATAGCACGCCTAGAGGAAACGTGGCATCTTCCTGTTTGAATTTGAACGAATCTAATCTGTCATAATCAGTCTATCAGTGATAAATGCGAATACCTATCCTAGTTGCCAAAAATAATGTCGTTCCAAAAAAAAAAAAATTACTTACGATCATTCCATTCTCCACTAACGCTTTTGCGGTGGCAGCTCCAATTCCAGCACTTGCGCCAGTAACTACCGCAACTTTTCCTTTAAACTGTTCCATGGTTGCTTTGCTAAAGAAAGAAAGACATGAAATACTTTCACTTGAAATTTCTTTTGTAATCTGGACTCATTGAGATAGCATAACTTACATCTAAAACGAAGCGATTACACAACGCTAGTGCACATTGCCGAATGTTTTTTTTTTATCTGAGTGACACTCTTGAAAACTTAATAGTCATAGCTATGAGTAGGCATCGGAATTTTATATTTTTTCGAACCAGGCGGCGACATACATACAACGCTACAGCGAAGAGATAGTGAAATTAAATAAGAATTATACGAATACAAAGTTCCAATGTGTAGTTATGAGTGAGGAACGAATGTGGCCCTTGGCAAATCCCATGAGTTGCAGGTGATCACCAGGTGACGCTGACAAGAAATAAAATTTTGTCACTTCTCTCTGTCATCAATCACGGTGTAACGTTACTATGAATTTGCTTGTTTTTTATTTTATATTGTTTAGTTTAAGTTCATTACTGCGCAGAATTAAAAGTTTTGTTTTGGGGTGGGAGTTCCAGCAGAGTGGGGCTCCCTACCACTTACATGCCTATGTAAACGTGTGAAAGCACAGCCAGAGCAAGTCATCCGCACGTCGGTATATGACTCTGACGCGCTAAGTGACCTGGCTCCAGTCTCTTACCTACCAGATACGGGTGTCTCGTACGTATCGTCCCTTTGAGTGGGTGCCTCGCTCGTACCTACCAAGTACGGGTGTCTCGTGTACATCGTCCCTTTGAGTGGGTGTCTCGCTCATACCTACCAGATACGGGTGTTTCGTATATGCCGTCCCCTTTCAACACTGATTAACTTTAACCTTTGGTTTATTCCCATGCCTACAATTGTAAAGACAATTGTTTCTATAGGAAGAAACTGAAGATTAAAGTTAATCAACGATGAAAGTACCGGCCCCAAGGTGTGTTTAACAGATCCTGATACTTAGAACTGACTTTACGTATTCTGTATACTAGATCCATTGCAAACAGCTTGGTCGGTTATGTCAGATAAAACGAATGCAACGTACCTGGTCATCAGGACTTGAATAAAATAGTTTTTCTTTAAAGTGACTCAAAGACATACTACATTCAAGTTTTATTGTAATACTAGAGAATGGTTGTCGTAAGGTTCTACAGAGTAATACATATTATTAACAATTTTTATTGCTGGAATCAGGAAAGTCATCGCCAGCAACTCCCCTTCTCAATAGCGATTAACTAAAGCGTCTGATCTACACCGGTTATGGTTACTTCCGTCACCTTAAACACACACCCTTATTAGGTCATGAAATAATAACCGAATAATTAATGATTACCTGCACGTGTGGAGGGGTTCCCAGGATGTACAAGGCAGCGTTGGCGATGTCTTCACTTGCCAGGCCCTCAAAATTCTTTAGTAATTCTTTCAAATCACCAGCTGAGTCCATGGCGTCTACAAACTCCGTTCTCACATAACCGGGGCTTAAACTCTGCAAAGACAAAACTAATTTATGTATTTCACTGACTTTCCGATATTAAAATTACTTGGAAAATCACAGAAATACTGAGATGCCTTTGCCATTTCAAAAAGCATAAATGGGCGAAGAAAAGCTATGCATTTAAAAAAAAATAAGTTTTGCACTAGTTTGAATATAAAACAAAGTCAATATGAATTTAGTAGATGCACCGTGCCTGGAAAAGATGTTTAAAAATAAAAATTAGGAAGAATATTCGCGATCTGCGCCATCTAACAACCAATAGCCGAACTTTTTAGACGGCGTGTTCTGTAACTACAATTTCTTTTTTGGATTTTGCAATTATTTTTGCGTACACATTGCGCATTACCCTGTTTATTTAAAACTCTCGCTCCCATGCCTTTAAAAAATATTCGCTTTTCCATTTTAGTTTTAAATGACTCGGTACTCTTTTTTTTTAATGTCGTTGTTGCCTGCTATACGCTGACGCCTGTCTGTCTGGACGACGAGAAGCTGCTGCGTATTTGAAACAGTTTAAACTAACGAGGACGGGGATAACGCTTTCGCAGCGCCTGCGAACATCGCTGTCTTAAGGTTAAATTTATCTGTCAATTAGAATGTGATATACGGCCAAAATCATTTAAAACATGAGAATTTGATTTCTTCTAAAGAGATTTCTTTCCCCGGGCGAACTTTCCTCCCCCTGATCAATCTATAAAAAAGAACGTCAACTGAAACTTTAGGCAATTAACTTACTTTCATATGTGTTTGAAGTGCGTAGGTACGAATTAGAACACTCCATACATTCAAAATTAAATCTCGGTCCATGTACTGAGAAAAACTCGTTCATTAGCTCTTAAACTCGTACGATTTCAGACTGATGTGTTCAGACCTCGGTACGAGTAATTGTCATTGGTCTACTTATGAAATGGTTCCCTTTCGACTTCGGTCCGTGCATTAAGTAAAACTCGTTCAATGGCTCTTTAAACTGTGCGGTTTAATGCATTCAGACCTCGGTCCGAGTAATGCTTAAACGATTTAATTGGATCAACGACTCATCAAACGACGCCGGTGAATCGACTTCAACCACCTAACCTAATTTCCGCGAACGCTATTGCTACCGAATATTAAAATTACTAAAAAATAAACAATTTTGATCACTCTGTGTCTGATATAGAAAATTTAGAAAGTGATGGACGCCACGTCTCGAAAGCGGTAATGATTTCTCCTTTCATGGAATCATTTCAAAATTAAATTTCTGCAAATTTGCTTTAAAAAAAGATTAAAATTATAATCGATACTCAACTCACAGTAACTTTGATTCTACTCCCCAAACGAATCAGTTCCAGTCTCAGGGTCTCAGTCATCGCGGTCAGTGCATGTTTAGAAGCTGAGTACAAATTCGCTTGGGGAAAATAAATCACGCGATGTCCGGCTATGCTATTGACGTTCACGATGTGTCCGTCTATGTTGTTGTCCCTCATGATCTTGATGGCCTCCCTCGACGCGATTGCCACCCCCAAGACATTCGTGTCCAAAAGCGTCTTCCATTTTTGAGTGTCACCTTCAACTAGGGTGGTGCCCGGGTTGACCCCTGCGTTGTTGATCAACACGGTGAGGGGCCCTACGTTGTCAGTGGTCCACTTGAAAGCACGCAGGATATCTTCTTCCTTGGTCAAATCGCCTTTAAACGCGTGTAATTTTCCGCTTTTGCCTTCGAATTCTTGCGCCAGTCGTTCCACGCGTTCGCTTCTCCTGGCAATGCCGACAACCTGTAGAATACACATTCCGTGACCTACTTGACTTTAGGAATTAAACTTAAAGAGTTTGCAGACATTTTTTGTAGGTACGACCTACATATAAACTTTTTTCCAAACGTATTTTTCTTTCTGAAGAAATCAAGAAGGGGTAAGTGATAAGTTTAAAGATGTGACAAGGTCACTAAAGATGACCTTGACGTATCTTTAAACTTCCTGGTCACTACTATCAAATGGAGCCGACTCACCGAAATCAAAAAAAGTCTTTACTTACGATCATTCCATTTTCCACTAATGCCTTGGCGATGGCAGCTCCAATTCCAGCACTTGCACCGGTAACTACCGCAACTTTTCCTTTAAACTTTTCCATGGGACCTTTTCTTTTTTGTTAAAAAAAGAGAAAAATATGGAGGAGTACTTTGAAGTGAAACTTCGTCGTTGGTGTGCCGATTATTTTTACAATCTGAACTCAGTGAGATTGCATCAATTACATAAGTATGTGATGTGAGACCCCATCACGCAATACTAGTGCACATTAATAAATATTTGCTTTTATCTAAATGAAACTTAATAGTCACAGTTATTTATTAATTATGAGCAGGGATGCGAATTCAAACCACTTGACTGTAATCGACTGACCAACCTTGTCTAACACAGCAGCGCAATCGGCGATCGTATTTTACTGCTATTTTCATTTATCACTTTTCATCAGTTCCTTTAGACTTTGGTATTTAGTGCGATTTTCTAATTATTTATTTCTCTACCTTATTAATTCAATAATTGTTCGAATTATTCAAATTATTTGACTTCAATTCAATGCTAATGTCAGAAATCATTAATAAATGATCACGTGTTTATATAAACTTTTTGACATACAATAACTCATTCTATACTCCACGAAATATTGGTCTTTCCTCCCGGGACATCCTATATTGTCCGCAAGCAGTAGACGGAATTCGTATCCCTGGTTATAAGCAACGAACGGATGTTTCAATGACGACAGTTTGTAGGGGACGATGAGGAGAAACAAACGTTAGTATATTGCGCTACTGAATTTGATTCAAGATTCTCTTTATATACGCAAGCCATCATTTTACTAATTGCCAGAAATCTGTGACGTCATCCACCATTGTATTGTCGTGTTAGAATAATTATAGTCTTAATCTAAAAACTTTAAACGGAACTAATTTATTAGGACAGTTTAAAATTAATGTAGTTGCATTCTCATTTCGAAACCACAAACTCAGCGCTTAGCTCCGAGTCATAGGGCCACCGGCACAGAAGTATGTTTCCATCGCGTAAGCATTGTCGCGTAATTGATGTTTGCATCGTCCGAGTTTCGTTACGACTTATCTTCCAATGATGAGATCATTATGTAGACAATTCGCGATGATCTTTGTACTTTTAACTTGGGCTGGATGTTGGAAATCGATCGGTACTCCGATTCACTAGAAGAGGTGCGTCGCCCTCATCTTCACAGAACGACTGACGTCGTTACGCCGCTGCTCCAGACCAATTGTCTACACAAGGCCGAAGACATCTCGTGCTGCCGACACATCCAATAGGACCGACCAGATCGCCGCAGTATCGCTGCTCTCTGGACGACTCTTTACCCCGAGGCCGAAGACATCCCTTGCTGCCGACGCATCCAAAAGGACTTACCAGACATATTTCGTGACGTGTGTTAATAATTTAAGATTACACTAAGATCCCGCCTGCTACTGATGTCATCGTCGCCGTGAGCCACATACAAACAAAAGACGGTCGATTTCACAAAGACTCTTGTCACAATGCAAATAAAGGAAAATTGTCTGTTTGTTATTATTTTTTTTTTTTTAATTAAATGGAAACTTCAGAACAATTTTCTATTTTATAATTAAATAAAAATAACCTAACGCTTCCAGAAAAGAAAAAGAAACAAAAGACGGTCTCATCAACATGCAAATAAAGAAAACAATATTGACAAATCATGACAGCTGTCGGTTGATAAAATCAACGAGAGATGATCATTTCCTTAATTTTTTTTGTTTTTATTCCATAGGCAAAAAAATTCAGATATTGATCATCTTTCGTTGATTTCATCAACTGAGAGTTGTCCTAATTTCGATTGTTTCGATAGAGTGATTTCTCTGTAATTTCTCTTCTTTTTAAACATCGGTCAGTGTTAAACTTGATTCTTGTAAAAATCACCCATAATCTTTTTCTGTTTAAACCTCGGTCCGTGTTAACTTGATTCTTATAAAAATCGCCTATGCTTTCTTTTCTGTTTAAACCTCGGTCCGTGTTAAAGTTAATTCTCGTGAAAATCGCCTGTAGGATAGAGGCACCAGTTTTGGCCACTTTTAGAGAAGCTTCCTCTTTACTTGTCCTTACGTCACATGTTGAAAAATATATCCAAACAAATACGTCCAAAGGGCACAAACATACATTAGAAAGATATTATCCAATAAAAAATAGGATTGAATTTGATTTGGTACTGGAAAGTAAATAAAAATTTGGAAATGCTAATTTCGCCAGCTTTTTTTGTTTCTACTTTGAAGGCAAAAAAAAAATAAATAAAAACATGATTATTCGGTGATTTTCTCAAACTAACAGCTGTCATAATTTCGATTATTTTCTTTATTTGCACGGAAAACGAAAGAAATTATGACGTCACACTCTGTTCTAGATCACTGAAAATACCGCAACTTTAATAATTTCTTTTTATTAAGAAAATATTCATAAAATATTTATTTTTTGTATATTAAATAGCGCTTCCAAAAAAAGAAAACAAACAAAAGACGATCGATTTCACAAAAACTCTCGCCGCCGTGCAAATGAAGAAAACAGTGGAAATTTTGACAGATGTCAGCTGATAAAATCAACGAAAGATGATCATTTCTTGTTTTTTTCTTTATTTTTATTTCAAAAGCAAAAAATACACTTAAACAAAACAGAAAACGAAGCATTTTTTTGGAATTGAAAAAATGCAAAAAAAAACTTTTTTTTTGAGAAAATGTACTCTTCAGTTGTTCCAAAAAAAAGTTCCGATGGTATTTTTTAAAACTAAAAAAAAAAACGACTTCGTCTCCTTAAAAGATAACAGCTCGCAAAAATTGTTCTGCGGCGCAGGCCTGCTGGTAACATTTTTTCTGTTCAAACCGCGGTCCGTGTTAATTTGATTGTAGTAAAAATCGACTGTAATTTTTTTCTGTTTAAACCTCGGTCCGTGTTAAACTAGATTCTTGTAAAAAATTACATGCAACTTTTACCTAATTAAACCTCGGTCCGTGTTAAATTTGATTACCGTATACATAGAGTGCCTATAATTTCTTTTCTTTTTAAACCTCGGTCAGTGTTAACTTGATTCTTGTAAAAATCACCTGTAATTTTTTTTCTGTTTAAACCTCAGTCCGTGTTAACTTGATTCTCGGTCTGTGTTAAACTGTTTTTTTAACAAAGAAAAATCATTCCTGGCAAAATAAAATAGAATCAACAATAAACAATTATTTGTGCGATAAACTTTGTGGCGAGGCGGTCGGGGAAGGGGGGCGGAGGTGCGATTATATCATCTCTCTTGACAGGAGCTGTCGCTTCTTTGAGATCACAATATTTAAATAATCTGTCCGGAAGCCGGCGGCGTCTCTAAGAGGGGTAAAATGACTTCACCCGTAACCTTCAAATTTAGAACATTTCCATACCGCGATTGGAGAATGATAATTTTCAAAGAGATGATTACTTCAACGTTCAATTTAAGGCTACTTCTTTGTTTGGGATCTAAATAAGCAACTTTCACCAGTAACGTGGAGATTTTTTTTGAAAAGCTGGTTATAGAACTATGAGACTTAGCCAGGGGAAGATGCTAAAGAGGGGAGCACGTCTCGAGAAAGCCTTTTCGAACATAAACAATAAGCCGTCGGGTTTAAAAAAAATTAATTAACTTCACATCGAATGATCAGCAGATTCTCTTTTTTAATTGTAAATAATTGATGGGTCGTTGACCTCGTTTTAATCAGCTCATTTTGATCTTGCTTAAAACACGATAAAAAAATTCGCGAGATAATGCTGTAATCCAAAAGATCAGAGGACGATTACGCGAGGCGAAACAAAATTTCATTCAATTGAGAGTGAAACCTTCTCGCGGAAGTTCCGACCATGGAGAAATTCCAAGGGAAAGTTGCCATAGTAACCGGCGCAAGCTCGGGCATCGGCGCAGCCACGGCAAAAGCTCTCGCAGAAGCTGGCATGATCGTAAGTATTTGGGGGTTGAATAAAAAAAAATTGATTTTCTAAGTTGATTCCTAAAAACCTAAGGTGGTTGGTTTGGCTAGACGCAAGGAAAACATCGAGGACTTGGCGAAGCAAGTCGAAAACCCCCTGGGAAAACTGCACGCCCTAAAAACGGACATGCGTGTTGAAGAAGATGTTTTGCAAGCTTTCCAATGGACCACCGACAATGTGGGACCTGTGGTAGTTTTGGTAAACAACGCAGGAGGCGCAATGCCCACGACTTTAGTCGACGGCGACGCAAAGTCATGGAGATCTACGTTCGACTTGAACCTGCTCGGAGTTGCCATCGCTTCAAGGGAGGCCATCAAAATTATGAAGGCCAACAACATCGACGGGCACATCATCAACGTCAACAGCATAACAGGCCACAAGGTGTCCACACTTCCAAATCTGAATGTGTATCCAGCGACGAAGTTTGCGCTCACCGCCCTAACAGAAACCCTTAGGTTGGAACTGATTAGGTCGGGGAGCAAGATTAAAGTGACCGTAAGGCAAAGTCCTCCTCATCACTGAAGAGTCTTACAAAATCCTTGATTACAGAGTTTAAGTCCGGGTTTGGTGGAAACAGAAGCCGTTCAAGGTGCACGCTTAACTTACCCCGAGTTATTTGAAAAATACCTCACCGTTCAGGGTTTAGATTGCGTAGATATTGCGGACGCGGTTAAGTACGTCATTTCCGTTCCAGCTCACGTTCAGGTATTACAAACCCAATCCAAAATTTCATTTTAAGTAATTGCTTTTCTGTTGTAGATTACAGAACTTACCATCATTCCATTAGGCCAAATGGATTAAGCCCATAAAACACGACAATGTTTTATTAGGGAAATTATAAATTTTTTGATAGTCTGTGGTGGTGTCAATTTCAAAGGAAAACGATTATCACAATTGTACTACTATTATTATTACAAATTTATTACAATTACAAGTTTATTACAAAATATGTAATTACAATTGAATGAGTGAGTTGTTTTTGCAATAACATTCTAGCAAAGGAAACAGTACATAGTACCCTTTTCTCTCTATTGCTGCACTATTACTGTCGATGATGTTGAACGTTGAACGGTATTGTTTGCGATGTTCCTAGGCGTTTGCCTTTAACCATCTTCGTCGGTGTGAGTGGAGTGGCGGTGATTAATTTAATGTAGCCAGGATATCCCCGGCTTTCCCTAGGAGATCGGTGATTGCCTCTGGTATAGTTTTGCACCCCACGATGGCTTGGAGGACTGCCTTCAGCACCTCCATGAGGGTTTGGTGTGTCTCAGTTTGCTTGTTCCCGGAGACGGCCTCGGCGTAGCTCGGTGTCGATCGGGGTACGGCTTCGGTGACCGGTGCTCGTTGCGTCCTGGTGGCGGCTCGTCGGTGTATTGCAGGGTATTCGGGGCATCATTTGTAATTGGCTGGGTGCTTCCCGTTGCAATTTGCGCAGGTTGCTGGCGTGTCCCTCGTCTTCTGGCAGGTCCCGGTGTGGTGATCACCGGCACATTTTACACATCGGGCCGCGAACTTGCAGTTGCGCTGAGTGTGCCCAAACTTCTGGCACCGGTGGCATTGCGAGTGCCGTGTTTTGGGCCTCGGGGATTCGACTTTTACGTTGATGCCGAATAGCTCAATCAGATCGAAGATTCCCTTGGCCTCTGGTGATTTTGTCAAGATCACCAGTACCAATGGAATCGGTTTCTTCGACGGTCCGGTTTTCATTCGAAAAACAGTTTGTACGGGGTAGTTCTTTCGAAGTTCGGTGCGGACTTGCTCCTCTTCGAAAAATTCTGGGACATTGCGTATGATTACGCGTAGCGGTTTCTCGCTCGTGAGGGAATAGGTTCTGTACGGCGTTTCATCGTCATCGAGTAGTTTCGACGCTCTTCTGAAGTCGTCCTCTGTTTTCAGGTGGAATTCGATTCCGTCTGTCTTGTTTGCGGCGCGTAGTATGCTGATGTTGTTTTCCGCAAATCGGTCTCTAAGTTGAAGCCATCGCTCTTTATTTTGAATGACGATGGGCGGGATCCTCGATTTTGGCTTCGGGGTGTTTAGAACCTCGAACCTGTTGGAGATTTTGATGGGTGGCTCCTCTGTGGCGGACAGTCGACGTCTTTTTTGCGATTTCCTTGGCTCGACAAAACCATCATTATCGGGTGTGGGAGTGCTGTTTTCGTCTTGAGTGTCCATTTCGGACTGGGGATCGCCCTTCGGTTTCGGCTTGGCCGCGGCTTTCGCACGTTTCGCAGCTTTCCTTTCGGACTTCAAAGTGTGCCTGATGTAACTCAAGATTTCTGAGAGATCCACTTCTGGGGCATCGGGAAATAGTAGTCGGATGTCATCCGAAGTAACATCCTTGCGGAAATACTCCGGCGGAATATCGTAGTATTCATCGTCGGTTTCGTCTGGATTTGCCTCGGGAGAGGCAGTTGATTCTCGCGTGGCTGCTCTGCTCATGGCTCGGCTGCGAATGGTGACTGTCGATGATGGGCAGCGAGGCTCCTATTTATTTGGTTGACCGGGGGCGTGTCGCCTCTGACGTCATAAATCTGACGTCATAAATCCCAGAGTCATTAAGGTGAAAAGTTTCAAACAAAGAACTTTCTTTTATTTTTCCGGTGACTCAGGCTTTTCTTCACGTCGTTGGATAGCGTTTTTCATGGGCTTTAATTTAATATCTAATACAGCGAAATTCAACGGGCGGAAACACGTAATATCGCGTCGGAAGTGCTTCCGACCGTGTAACAATTTTTTCAGCCGTGCGATTGTGTTGCAAAATGACAGAATCGTTTAGAACCCACTGCTGAATGTGTTTACAAAGTTTGGAGACGATCTTACCGTTAGAAAAATAAATAAACTAATTTAATCAATCACGGCTGCTGATTGGTTGACGCTCAATTGCGCTTTATCTAATGTTAACGCAACGTAATGCTGCGAGCCGAATCTATTTACGAACAGAAAATAATTGCAATGTGCCGCGCCGTCTCGGCATAAAAAAAATAATTACCTGTTTACAATAAAAATAATAATTAAAACTAATGTCCGCGGAACGGCGTTGGTAACATGTTTTCTATTTAAACCTCGGTCCGTGTTAAATTTGATTATCGTGTGTAGGGTGCCTTAAATTTCTTTTCTATTTAAACCTCGGTGCATGTTAAGTTGATTCTTGTAAAATTTGCTTGTAATTTCTGATCTATGTTACCGTGCGAAATTAAATTCATTTTAATTCCAGAACTGCATTGTTCTAAGAGTCGATTTCAGCCAATGAGAAACATTTAATCCGGTTCTCAAAATCCGACGTGATAATTGGCCTGGAGAAGACCGCGGAAGGTATAAAAGGAAACAACGAGTCGTCGTTAAAAGTCGTTGGTTAGTGCCGGGGCGTAAGTGCGGGATTTCGTTAGCCGCCTGGTGCATTTCCAGAGAGAGTTATCCCGTGTTATTAAATCGGTAGCAGTGTTTGCCCACATCTGGTTCCGGTGTTCTAGGACGGCATCTCTGACTCGATGTACCAAGGCGTTGAACCGTGCGTGTTGTCTCGGATCCCTGTACTTCTGCCAGAGTTTTCTGGTGCGATTTTTCTCTTTGATAAGAGACAAAATGTCTTCAGGGAGTTGGAAGAGAGGACGCTTTCTCGGTCGTTGCGTGGTGCACTCATCTAAACAGGTCCTGATGTTTTCCGTTAATTTCGCCGATTCCCGCTCGATGTCCTCTGGTGAGGCAACTTCTACGGAAGGATCCACAATTGCCGACAGTTTGTCGCGGTACATTTTCCAGTCGACTTTCTTAATGAGTTGAGCAGTAGGAGGACGGGTTCTGTGTTGTAGGTCGGTCAGTGTGAGTAGAACTGGATTGTGGTCAGAGTCTAGCTCTGGAAGAGACCATAGTTCGTATCCGCTGGTTATTTCGCTGAGCACGGCAATGTCTAGGATGTCACTACCTTGCTGGTGGAAGTGAGTTGGTTCTTCGGGTGCAGCAACAGCTAGTCCGTTAAGACTCGCATATCGTCGTAGAGTTTGCCCCCGTGCGTTTGAGACTCGAGAATTCCAGGAGGAGTGCTTCGCATTTAGGTCTCCGGCTAGTATTGCTTTTGTTTTAATACTTAGCAGCTTCGTAATGTCGTCTGTGTCTAGGTGTTTCGTAGGGCTATTGTATACAGCCGCCAGCAGAATTTCCTCGCCACCCAGTTTGGTTATCACGGTTGTTGCTTCAACTGTGTTTAAAGCTGGGCACGCTGTTTCATAGTGGGGTACGCTCTTTTTAACCAAGATTGCTGTGCCTCCGCGAGGGTTATTCAGCCTGTCGTTACGGTAGACTACGTAGTTTGGCAGTTTGAAGTTAATTTTGGGCTTAAGATGGGTTTCGCAGACCATGATCACATCGGCCTTGTGTCGCTCTGCAGTTTCTCTAAGAACAGCGGCTTGATTGCGAATGCCGTTTGCATTCCAATAAATTATGTTTGTTGGTTTATTGTTCGCCATTGTTAATGCGTAGGGGGCACTGAGAAACTGCTTCAGCCAACGTCAGTACTAGCTGTAGGGCGTCTTTGTGCTGGGCTTCCCTCAGGACCGGAAGATACTTGTCCGCCCACAATCGCAGGGCTTGGAAATTAGCTGCGCAGCCTAGTAATCCGTCCATGACTGAATCAGAGGCGGCGGTAGGAGTGTTGATTACGGGTTTTCTAGCTGATGCTGTTGCGGGGGTTTTCTCAGCGAGATTTTGTTTCGAATTGGGCACTTGTCTTGGTGTGATGGGTTTACTTTGCTTGCTCTTGTCCTGAGTCCCGTTTTGATTTGGCCGCGCGCTGTTCTTTCGCTTCCTTTTCTTCTTGTCTGCGTTGTTAGTAGACGGGGTGGTGTCTTGCTGGCTGCTGGGCGGGCCAGGGGAGAAGTCAGTGTCTCGTGAATCCAAGTTGATAGTCTCGATCGGCGTGGGTTCTTCGTTCTCGCGGGCCTTCACTATCTCAGCGTAGGAGCTCGTTCCCACACGTGCTGGATTAGCGATTGCGTGCTGTTTTTCTTGCTTCTGAGTGGTGGCTTTCTGCTCCTGCTTCTGGCTGGAGTTGTCACTCTTCTCTTGGTTAACTTTGTTCCTGGGGTTCGCTATGAGGGTGGCAAGGGTTTGGCACCCTCTGTAGCTGGCTGGGTGTGGTCCTCGGCAATTGCAGCAAGTTGCTGCCACATCGCTGGGCCTCTTGCATTGCTTGGCGTCATGGTTTTCACCACAGCGGACGCATCTCGGTTTCGAGTGACAAAAGGCTGAGGAGTGCCCAAATCTCTGGCACCTGAAGCATTGCGCGGGGCCTTTTCTGCCTCGGAAAATTTCTACGCTCACCGAGAGGCCGCGTATTTCACTGACGTCCGTCAGTGAGCGTGCGTCTGCGTTGTTCATGTAAACGAGGAATAAGGGCGCAGGTTTGCCTCCTACCTTGAGTTGGACGACATGTTTCGCCTTTACTCCGATGTCGCTCAAGTTTAACTTCAAAACGTCTGGGTTCGTCTTTATAGGCAGCCCCCTGATGACGAATTTTGAGTCGCGTTCTTCTTTCAGCAGAAATGAGTGGAATTCAATACTTTCGCTTATTAGGAGTCGAGTAGCAGCGCGATAATTCTCTAGGGTCGGGAACTTCAGCTTTATAGCTTTGCCGCTTGCACTTGCCTTGTATGAAGTACCTGCAGCTTCGAGCTTGCCGGCCAATTCGAAATAATCGACGTTATAAACAAATGCCGGTGGTATTCGAGATTTCTTGGCGGGTCGGAAATCAGTTTCCATGTCCTCGCTATTGTCGTCTGCCATAGTTGTGTTGCTCGTCTCCGAAGAAACAGATAGGCGCCTTTTCTTCGTATCGTGCGTTGCGTTAGCACTGCAACTTGGAGGTGCAAACATGGTGTTAGCCGCCATCGCTGGAAAGCGCACTGGTTTGCCTTAGCAAAGGCAGAAAAATATGTTACTTCTACGGTGAACTTCTTCAACGTTTTGCACGTCTTATCACTACAAACTCTCATTCACTGTAATACTATTATGTATGTATGACGCGACCCAGGTGTATCTTTGTTTTCAGTTTGAAGTATTAGCGCAAAATGGCTTTAACTTTCCGATTCTTGGGTGGGTCATCTGGTAAGTTTTACTCGAGCTGTTATCCTTCTTGGGTTTCAGTCCGTCTCCAACAGGAGCTTCGGACGTTTGTACTTGTAGTGGGGGTTGTTGACTTCGTAGTTGCCCAGGTTCTTTATTAAGGGGTTTCTAGCGTCTTTAGCTTTCGTATAGAGCATCTGTGCTTGCGTCTTGACGAAGTCGCCGATCAGCCTAATCTTCAGGTCGTTATGAAGTGTTTCATTCCTGACAAACATCCATGCTCCTGTCATGGAACGAAGCATCCGGTTTTGAAACACTTGAAGCCGTTTCAGCACCGTGGGCGAATACGCCCAAGAAGGACTTGCGTACGTCAGTATAGGACGAAGCATGCTGATGTAAAGCAATCGTTTGTTGTTTAACGAAAGTGTCGATTTGTGGTTGAGTAGCGGATAGAGCTTACAGAATTGCCCATACGCCTTCTGCAATATGTAGTCCGTGTTTGTTCGGAAATTTAGCCTCTTATCTAGGATAACTCCGAGATATTTGGCTTCCGTTTTCCACTGTATCTGGGTGTCGTATAGTGTCAGGTTCTCTATGTCGTTCGGGTATCTTCTGGTGAACAGTACCGCTTCGCTCTTCTGGGCGTTTACTTTAATCCTCCAACGAGTGTAGTAGGACTCAAGCACGTACAAATGTGTCTGCAGCTTCCTGTATATCAGGTTGATGCTCCGTGATTGTGCGGATATCGCCGTATCGTCTGCGTAGATGGAAGTTTTTTGGTCCATTGGTAAGTCATTGGTGTAGAGACTGAAGAGGACCGGACCGACTATGCTTCCTTGTGGGACGCCTGCTTCGATTGCCCTCACCGACGATTTGGAGTCTTCGCAGCTGACATAGAATTTGCGATCCGTCAGATAGGAGTGTATCAGACGGACGTAGACTCTGGGGAAGTTCAATTTGGCTAGTTTGTATACCAGGCCGTCGTGCCACACTTTGTCGAACGCTTTTTCAATGTCGAGAAAGACGCAGCCGGTGTGTTGCTTTTCGTTGAAGCCTCGGGTGATGTCCTCGGTCATTCGCAGAAGCTGTTGGGTGGTGCTGTGTTCTTTCCGGAATCCAAATTGCTCGTTGATCTGCAGGTCAGTTGCTGTCATGTGGTCGGAGATTCGGTCGAGTAGTATTTTCTCAAATACTTTACTGAGCCCCGAGAGCAAGCTGATGGGCCTGTAGTTGGCCGCCTTTTTGAGCGGTTTGCCTTGTTTCGGAATCATAATGACCTTGGCAAGTTTCCAACATTCCGGGAAGTAGGAGCACGAAAAGATGCCGTTGCAGATGTTCGCGAAGACGTGGAGGGCCCCCGCCGGCAGAAGTTTGATTGCAGTGTTGTTTATGCCGTCGTCGCCGGGTGCTTTCTTGCCATTCAGCCTGCGAATTTTTCCGTTTATGTCATCAACTGTGACTCGCTTGGCGGGATAGTCAACCGGCCTGGCCAGAATGCGTCGGACGGAATTTGTTATTTGGCTGTTGAATCGCTCGTTCGTGACTGGATTAGCTTTGAACTGTTTCACCAGGTTGTCCGCGAAAAGTTCAGCTTTCTGTGGAGGTTCGCAGGCCATATTTCCGTCGTCGTCGGTTAGTGCCGGGGCGTAAGTGCGGGATTTCGTTAGCCGCCTGGTGCATTTCCAGAGAGAGTTATCCCGTGTTATTAAATCGGTAGCAGTGTTTGCCCACATCTGGTTCCGGTGTTCTAGGACGGCATCTCTGACTCGATGTACCAAGGCGTTGAACCGTGCGTGTTGTCTCGGATCCCTGTACTTCTGCCAGAGTTTTCTGGTGCGATTTTTCTCTTTGATAAGAGACAAAATGTCTTCAGGGAGTTGGAAGAGAGGACGCTTTCTCGGTCGTTGCGTGGTGCACTCATCTAAACAGGTCCTGATGTTTTCCGTTAATTTCGCCGATTCCCGCTCGATGTCCTCTGGTGAGGCAACTTCTACGGAAGGATCCACAATTGCCGACAGTTTGTCGCGGTACATTTTCCAGTCGACTTTCTTAATGAGTTGAGCAGTAGGAGGACGGGTTCTGTGTTGTAGGTCGGTCAGTGTGAGTAGAACTGGATTGTGGTCAGAGTCTAGCTCTGGAAGAGACCATAGTTCGTATCCGCTGGTTATTTCGCTGAGCACGGCAATGTCTAGGATGTCACTACCTTGCTGGTGGAAGTGAGTTGGTTCTTCGGGTGCAGCAACAGCTAGTCCGTTAAGACTCGCATATCGTCGTAGAGTTTGCCCCCGTGCGTTTGAGACTCGAGAATTCCAGGAGGAGTGCTTCGCATTTAGATCTCCGGCTAGTATTGCTTTTGTTTTAATACTTAGCAGCTTCGTAATGTCGTCTGTGTCTAGGTGTTTCGTAGGGCTATTGTATACAGCCGCCAGCAGAATTTCCTCGCCACCCAGTTTGGTTATCACGGTTGTTGCTTCAACTGTGTTTAAAGCTGGGCACGCTGTTTCATAGTGGGGTACGCTCTTTTTAACCAAGATTGCTGTGCCTCCGCGAGGGTTATTCAGCCTGTCGTTACGGTAGACTACGTAGTTTGGCAGTTTGAAGTTAATTTTGGGCTTAAGATGGGTTTCGCAGACCATGATCACATCGGCCTTGTGTCGCTCTGCAGTTTCTCTAAGAACAGCGGCTTGATTGCGAATGCCGTTTGCATTCCAATAAATTATGTTTGTTGGTTTATTGTTCGCCATTGTTAATGCGTAGGGGGCACTGAGAAACTGCTTCAGCCAACGTCAGTACTAGCTGTAGGGCGTCTTTGTGCTGGGCTTCCCTCAGGACCGGAAGATACTTGTCCGCCCACAATCGCAGGGCTTGGAAATTAGCTGCGCAGCCTAGTAATCCGTCCATGACTGAATCAGAGGCGGCGGTAGGAGTGTTGATTACGGGTTTTCTAGCTGATGCTGTTGCGGGGGTTTTCTCAGCGAGATTTTGTTTCGAATTGGGCACTTGTCTTGGTGTGAAGGGTTTACTTTGCTTGCTCTTGTCCTGAGTCCCGTTTTGATTTGGCCGCGCGCTGTTCTTTCGCTTCCTTTTCTTCTTGTCTGCGTTGTTAGTAGACGGGGTGGTGTCTTGCTGGCTGCTGGGCGGGCCAGGGGAGAAGTCAGTGTCTCGTGAATCCAAGTTGATAGTCTCGATCGGCGTGGGTTCTTCGTTCTCGCGGGCCTTCACTATCTCAGCGTAGGAGCTCGTTCCCACACGTGCTGGATTAGCGATTGCGTGCTGTTTTTCTTGCTTCTGAGTGGTGGCTTTCTGCTCCTGCTTCTGGCTGGAGTTGTCACTCTTCTCTTGGTTAACTTTGTTCCTGGGGTTCGCTATGAGGGTGGCAAGGGTTTGGCACCCTCTGTAGCTGGCTGGGTGTGGTCCTCGGCAATTGCAGCAAGTTGCTGCCACATCGCTGGGCCTCTTGCATTGCTTGGCGTCATGGTTTTCACCACAGCGGACGCATCTCGGTTTCGAGTGACAAAAGGCTGAGGAGTGCCCAAATCTCTGGCACCTGAAGCATTGCGCGGGGCCTTTTCTGCCGCGGAAAATTTCTACGCTCACCGAGAGGCCGCGTATTTCACTGACGTCCGTCAGTGAGCGTGCGTCTGCGTTGTTCATGTAAACGAGGAATAAGGGCGCAGGTTTGCCTCCTACCTTGAGTTGGACGACATGTTTCGCCTTTACTCCGATGTCGCTCAAGTTTAACTTCAAAACGTCTGGGTTCGTCTTTATAGGCAGCCCCCTGATGACGAATTTTGAGTCGCGTTCTTCTTTCAGCAGAAATGAGTGGAATTCAATACTTTCGCTTATTAGGAGTCGAGTAGCAGCGCGATAATCCTCTAGGGTCGGGAACTTCAGCTTTATAGCTTTGCCGCTTGCACTTGCCTTGTATGAAGTACCTGCAGCTTCGAGCTTGCCGGCCAATTCGAAATAATCGACGTTATAAACAAATGCCGGTGGTATTCGAGATTTCTTGGCGGGTCGGAAATCAGTTTCCATGTCCTCGCTATTGTCGTCTGCCATAGTTGTGTTGCTCGTCTCCGAAGAAACAGATAGGCGCCTTTTCTTCGTATCGTGCGTTGCGTTAGCACTGCAACTTGGAGGTGCAAACATGGTGTTAGCCGCCATCGCTGGAAAGCGCACTGGTTTGCCTTAGCAAAGGCAGAAAAATATGTTACTTCTACGGTGAACTTCTTCAACGTTTTGCACGTCTTATCACTACAAACTCTCATTCACCTCTTGGTATTATGACGCGACCTGTAAGCGGTCTGCTTTTATTGACGACGGGCGTGGCCTAGGCGGCCAATACGGGCGCGCCGCTCGAATCAGCCGTAGCCACGTAAAAGCGACCGCCGTCTGTTTCCGACGTACCATTCGCTTCCAGACGGACGAGGTTACGTCAGGTTGAGCAGCGCAAACTTCCGAGCAACGACGAGATAAGACAAGTTCCTTGAGGAGTTTTTATAATACGATACGATGGCACGTACGAAGCAAACTGCGAGAAAATCGACGGGAGGCAAGGCGCCGAGAAAACAGCTGGCCACGAAGGCGGCTCGCAAGAGCGCGCCGGCGACGGGCGGCGTGAAGAAACCGCACAGGTACAGGCCCGGCACGGTTGCCCTCAGAGAAATCCGCCGATACCAGAAGAGCACCGAACTTCTGATACGGAAGCTGCCCTTCCAGCGTCTCGTGCGAGAAATCGCGCAGGACTTCAAGACCGATCTGCGCTTCCAGAGTTCCGCCGTGATGGCGCTTCAGGAGGCCAGCGAGGCGTACTTAGTCGGACTCTTCGAAGACACCAACCTGTGCGCCATCCACGCCAAACGAGTCACTATCATGCCGAAGGACATACAGCTGGCCAGACGCATCAGGGGCGAGCGCGCTTAAACTTCGCGCCGGCGAAGATGCGGCCGTGCATCTATACTTTATCGGTTCTTTTCAGAACCACAAACTCTGTTCATTTTCGAGAGTTCGACGCCGAGATGAATTTTTTCGCATTTGTTTTACTTGTTGTACTTTACTCGTTATTTATTTTAATTTGAGACCGTCGCGTCGTTTCAGTTAAACTCGGTACTTTCTTTACGGCAACAAACTTACATAGGTATAGTAATTTTGCTTATACGTCATCCCTAATAAATAATCTAATAATTCAATTACAAGGGGCTGTGGATAGTATGTATGTATCTATTTCTACGGTAGCATGATTTACAGATCACTGCCGACGTCAATGAGTCAATCAAGCAAGTCGCGAGATGGGAACGCGAAGTAAGCCTGAATTTTTTATTTTATTAAGTTTTCAACCGAGCCGTTTATCACGGACGGACGTGCGTGCCTCTGGAGGTGCGAATTTCCCGGGCGAACGTTATTTGTGGCCCTGAAAAGGGCCATTTTTGCGCGCGCCGGCCCTTCGGTCGGCTCGCTCACTTCTTCTTCGCGGAGGCGGCCTTCTTGGCGGCGGCTTTCGGCGCGGCCGCCGGAAGCCTCTTGGCCGTCTTCGGTTTGGGAGCCTTCGGCTTCTTGGTCGGCGGTCCCCTGGTCGCCTTTTTCGCTTTCGACGGCGACTTGGACTTGGTTGCCTTGGGAGCCGCGGCGGACGCTTTCTTTTCGGCCGCCTGCTGTTTCTTCCCCTTCGTCGCGGACTGCTTCTTCTCCGCGGTCGGTTTCCTCGTCTTCGAAGCGGCGACGGGCGGAGAGGAGGCGGCGGCGGCGGTGGCCTTCCTGGACGCCGCCTTCGATTTGGCCGCCCTCTTCGTCGCCGGTTTCGGAAGGCCCGCCTCGCCGACGGCGGCCGCCTTCTTGGACGCCGCGCTGACGGCCAACTTGAAGGAGCCCGAAGCTCCCTTGCCCTTCGTCTGGACGAGGACGCCCGAGGCGACGGCCGCCTTTAAGTACTTCTTGATGAACGGGGACAGCTTTTCGGAGTCGATCTTGTAATTCGCGGCGACGTACTTCTTGATCGCCTGCAACGAAGAACCGCCGCGTTCTTTCAGGTTCTTTATGGCGCCGTTGACCATTTCCGACGTAGGAGGGTGGGACGGCTTCGAACGCGGGTTTTTCACCTTCTTACCGGCCGGCGAGGCGGCGGACTTCTTCACCGGAGCCGGGGCCGCGGCGGAGACGACGGTCTGTTGGGGTGATGCGACGTCGGTCATCGTCGTCGTTCGTCGAGAAATGACAAAACAAAGAAAATTAACGAAGAGGGCTCGTTCGCTGAGTTGCTCGACCTTTCGTAGCGGTTAACGCCGACGAACGCGCAGTGCAATGAATGCGGCCACCTCGCCGCCGCGTAGTCGATTGGCGCGCGCGGACCGAAGCAGAAACGACCTATAGCGCGGGAAACGTGCGCGCCGTCGTCGGTCGGTCCTGCAAGTGTTCGCGGGAACGCGAGTTTTCTGGTCCTCCGGATCCACAGGCGTACCGTCGGCGACGGAAAAGCCGGGACGCGTTGCGGACGACGCCGGGGCGTCGACGCGCCTCCGATTTTCGACGATGACATCGAATTTGCCGTCGCAATTCGGAGGTCAACCGCGAGCGTTCCCCTGGACGGAGTCGTTCGCCGCCGTTTAGAAGGCGGCGACGGCGTCCACGGACCGCCCGTCGTCCCGACGGCGACGACGGCGGGATCGTCGTTCTTTTCCTTCGTCGGTTACGTTCAGCGAGCGGACGCGACTCGTCGGAGGAGTCCCGCGGAGACGCCGGAACGCTCCGGTTCTACACCGACGGCGAGAAGCGGTCTCCTGCATCGTCCCGATTGAGAACTTATTTTATCGGAATTTCGTCCGGCGTCGTTTTACTGACGGCGATCGCCCGCTTTGCCGCGGCCCCGCCCGGTAATTTGGGAAAGCGGCGTTCATTTTTAGCCGGCGATACGGCACGGAACGGGCCAGCTGCCTTGCGTTGCGTTTCCCTTCAGAACGAAGCAGGATGTCGGCAACATGCGGGGAGAAAAAAGATCAGCGATCGAAGAGATATGCGTGCACGCGTGTAGCTCGTCGAGTAAGAAGAAAGAAAGTCCATTTGTTCGGCGCGAGAGACGAAGGGAGGGTGAGAGAAGAGAAAACGAAGCTTCACTCTGTACTCCTACCCTGCGAAATTTGTCAACGGACGGACGGACGGACGCGGTCCTTGCGAATCGTCGTGAATCATCGCCGTCGACGGGACGGGGAAGTGAAAAAAAAAATTAAATTTGATATGCGGTTCTTCGGCCCCGCCGCCGCCGAGCGAAAGCGGTGAAGGCGACGGCCGGCGCCGAAATTTCGTCCGTCCTCGCGACTCGTGACATGAACGAGCGAGCGAGCACCTTTTCTTCGCGCCTCCGTAACGTTTTCCTTTTTTTCACCGGACTTTAACGCTTCAATCGTTTATCGCGCGAACGCGTAAAAAAAGAGGCGGAGCGGCGATAGATAGATAGATAGGAAGGACGGGATAGGTCAGCGATCGACGTCTGCGCTTTAGCGCGACCCTGACACTTATATTATAATATTTATAAATCGGCCAGTCGGGGCCGGCGTGGCCCCGCGTAAAGGACGAGGGGGCGTTCGTCCTATCGTTGCAGATCTTGAAACGCTTTGCGATTACGATTGCGTTCAAATAACTCTCGAGCGTCGGTCATCTTGCGTACGCGTTGTCGTTTCGAAGTTAATCAAGCTTAAATAATAATTACCGCAGTTTTCTCGGGTTTGATGAAAACAAAAAGAAAACGGGCGGATCGCCGACGTTATTAATAAATGCGTCGCGCGTATTCGTGTAATTTCAAACTGTTTGAATGTTTTTATTTGTTTAAAAAAATATTAACGTAAGTTTTAATCCGACGACGGTGACTTAGAGCCGTTTTACACGTACGAGAATTCTTACGAAAATTATGTCGAACATTTTCGGAAGAATTCTTGCGCACGGTATTCGACTTTCGCACTTCGCACTTTGATTAATGTTTTGCTTTGGTAACGCGACAACCTTACAAGAATTTGGTAAGCCGCGTAACGAGAGAGATATTGCGAGAAATCGCGTTAAAACTTCTTGCGACGTAAAAATGACGCGTCGCAGATTCCTTGCGAGAGTTCCCTCGAAAAAATTAAAACCCTAATTAAGCCCAAGGCGAACCCAACTAGACTCAACTTAACTGAAAACTCATTACAAAAAATCGAGATTTCGAAGAGGTCAAGCCAACCCCAGGCAAGAACGTTCCATAACCCAAGCCAAGTCGAAAGGTCAAGGGTCAAGGGCAAACCAAGGGAAAAATCGTAAAAAAATGGAAATTTCGAAAAGGTAAAGCCAAACCAAGACGAGAAGGTTGCCAACCCAGGCAGGCCAAGGGCAACCCAAGGGAGAAATCAATAAAGAATCGAAATTTCGAAAAGGTCAAGCCAACCCGAGGCGAGAAAGTTCCCCAGTCGAAAGGTCAATGGTCAAGGTCAACCCAAGGGAGAAATCGTAAGAGAATCTAAATTTTGAAAAGCTAAAGCCAACCCAAGGCGAGAAAGTTCCCAAACCAGGTCAAGGCCAAGGTCAACCCAAGGGAGAAGTCGATAAAAATTTGAAATTTCGAAAAGGTCAAGCTAACCCAAGGCAACAAGTTTCCCAACCAAACCCAAGTCGAAAGGTCAAGGGTCAAGGTCAACCCATGGGAAAAATCGTAAAAAAATGGAAATTTCGAAAAGGTAAAGCCAACCCAAGACGAGAAGGTTGCCAACCCAGGCCAAGGGCAACCCAAGGGAGAAATCAATAAAGAATCGAAATTTCGGAAAGGTCAAGCCAACCCGAGGCAAGAAAGTTCCCAAAGCAGGTCAAAGGTCAAGGTCAACCCAAGGGAAAAATCGTAAGGTCAACCCAAGGGAGAAGTCAACAAAGAATCGAGATTTCGCAAAAGGTCTAGCCAACCCGAGGCAGGAAAGTTCCCCAGTCGAAAGGTCAATGGTCAAGGTCAACCCAAGGGAGAAATCGTAAGAGAATCGAAATTTGGAAAAGCTAAAGCCAACCCAAGGCGATAAAGTTCGCAAACCAGGTCAAAGGTCAAGGTCAAGGTCAACCCAAGGGAGGGATCGTAAAAAAATCGAAATTTCGAAAAGCTAAAGCCAACCCAGGTCAGAGGTCAAGGTCAACTCGAGGGAGAAGTAAATAAAAAATTGAAATGTCGAAAAGGTCAAGCCAACCCAAGGCAAGAAGGTTCCCAACCCAACCCAAGTCGAAAGGTCAAGGGTCAAGGGAAAAATCGAGATTTCGAAAAGCTGAAGCCAACCCAAGGCAAGAAGGTTTCTAACCCAGGTCAAAGGTCAAGGTCAAGGTCAAGCCAAGGGAGAAATCAATGAGGAATCGAAATTTCGAAAAGGTCGAGCCAGCCCGAGGCAGGAAAGTTCCCAAGTCTAAAGGTCAAAGGTCAAGGTCAACCGAAGGGAAAATTCAATCAAAATAATTGAACTTTCGAAAAGGTCAAGCCAACCCAGGGCAGGAAAGTCCCCAAACCACTTCAAAGGTCAAGGTCAAGGTCGAGCCAATGGAGTAATCAATAAAGAATCGAGATTTCGAAAAGGTCGAGCCAAACCGAGGCAGGAAAGTTCCCAAGTCTAAAGGTCAAAGGTCAAGGTCGACCCAGGGGAAAATTCAATCAAAAGAACTGAACTTTCGAAAAGGTCAAGCCAACCCGAGACAAGTCGAAAGGTCAAGGTCAACCCTGGGGAAGAGTCTTTAAAGAGATCGAGGCACGCCGCTATTAACTCCGTTAGGATTATTTATGCCTTTCTTAAACTCGTTGTGACTTGTGGCTAAGGCGGTAATTCCGTTGTGGCGTTAATTCACCGTAATTAATTAAAACTGCCCGTATCTGATGGCGTTGCCATTTTCCGCTCCTTCGCGACCGTAAGGCGCAAGCGACATCTGCTCGAGAGAATCCGCCGTAAATTTCTATTAATCAACGGGTTTTTTGTTGCGTTGTAAATGTAACGTTTTAATAATAATTGAATTCGATTCGCCTGAACCAATTCGGGTAATAATATTAAACGTCGCGTCGGGGAGTTCATCACAACTCTGAGCGTATCCTCTGCCGCAGACAGTGATCCTTGAAATTAATATCAAAGCAAGAGTCTGAACCGAGTTCGCCTCGGATTAAATTAAATCAAAGTCGAAGTTGTTTTCAACTTGTGTTCGGCGGAAACTTGAATCCGTATAAGTATAAGTAATTCATTTCAAAAGTCGCTTTCGTTTCTGAACGTAACCGTACGTAATTTCACAAAGTTCGACACAACCCAACCCAGGTGGAAAGGTCAACCCGGGGGAGAAATCATTAAAAAAAAGAGAGAGAGATTTGAAAAGGATCGGGCCAGCCCAAGGCAACGAAGTTCCCAACCCGTGTCGAAATTCCAATCGTCGACCCTTGAAATTTCGAAAAGGTCAAGCCAACCGGCGGATCGACGAATAAATAAATTAACGCGCCTTTAGGATCGCGGCCCGTCAATTGCGAATAATAATATGCGTCCCAGTGGATAAGATCGAACGTCTTGGATGTCGGTTTTGTGGTTCTGAAAAGAACCGATTTTTGTGTCGCCGAGCGTCGCTCACTTCGAGCTCGTGTATTTGGTGACGGCCTTCGTCCCTTCGCTGACGGCGTGCTTGGCCAGCTCGCCGGGAAGGAGCAGCCTCACGGCGGTCTGAATTTCGCGGCTCGTTATCGTCGATCGCTTGTTGTAGTGCGCCAAACGGGAAGCCTCCGCGGCGATCCGCTCGAAAATGTCGTTGACGAAGCTGTTCATGATGCTCATCGCCTTGCTCGATATTCCAGTGTCCGGATGCACCTGCTTTAATACTTTGTATATGTAAATGGCGTAGCTCTCCTTCCTTCTGCGCTTCTTCTTCTTGTCGCTCTTAGAGATGTTCTTCTGCGCCTTTCCCGCCTTTTTGGCCGCCTTGCCGCTCGTCTTGGGTGGCATGATGCCCGCAACGTGGTAATGAGTGAACGGATACGGTGAGGAGAACGATCGCCTGCGCTTAAGCTTCGCCGGGTATCAGCGAAATAATGCCGGACGAAATTTGTTTCGGCTGGTAGTTATCGGCGCGTCGTCCGCGCTCCTGTAACGCCCCTTCGAGTCGACGCGCACCGTTCTGGACGCCCATTGGCGGCCGCCGTTCGCTATAAGTACCCATCTGCGTAGACTGCGAGCCAGCATTTCGTTACGACAACGCATCGAACGAGAACGTGGCGGACAGGGCGACGCTGCGTTACTAAGTAGAATCGAAGCAGAGAGACGAGAATTTCGCGATGTCAGGACGCGGTAAGGGCGGCAAAGTCAAGGGGAAGGCGAAGTCGAGGTCGAGCAGAGCGGGACTCCAGTTCCCCGTCGGCCGTATCCACCGTCTGCTCCGCAAAGGTAATTACGCGGAGCGCGTCGGCGCCGGAGCCCCGGTTTACCTAGCCGCCGTCATGGAGTACCTGGCCGCCGAAGTGCTGGAACTTGCCGGCAACGCGGCTCGAGATAACAAGAAGACGCGCATAATACCGCGCCACCTGCAGCTGGCCATTAGGAACGACGAAGAATTGAACAAGCTCCTCTCGGGCGTGACGATCGCGCAAGGCGGTGTCTTGCCCAACATCCAGGCCGTCCTCTTGCCCAAGAAGACGGAAAAGAAAGCTTAAGGACGTCAGCCCACGTTCCGTCGACGCACGTGCACAGCGCGGTGACCGGCCCTTCTCAGGGCCAAAAAAATTATTCCACATATTTCGCTTGCGAGACGCTTCCCGCCGCTCGTCCTTCCTAATTATTTTCTTTCGTCCGGCGATGTTTCTCATTTTTTTTTTTTTTTTTTTTTTTTTTTTCCTTCGCCGCCAGAAAGAGATTTACCGTCGATTATCTAATTACATAGCTTAAAATCGTGATAATTACCGCACTACCTGTACACGCGAAGAATAAAGGAAAGAGGATCGGGATGAATCGAACTCGTTAAATATCGCGCCTTCCCGTCTCCAGGGAAGTTAAATAATTTCCCGTGACTTTACACGTTTACCCCAGCCATTATAATAATTTTAACCGCCGCGCCGCGGACGAAAAAACACCAGACATGCGGAACGATTTATTTTCCACCGTCTTCATCCATCTCTTATCATCATTAAACCTTAAAATTGAACGTTCCGCGTGTATTCACATTTCTTTTTCTTTATTTGCGTTTATACTGACGCGGTTAGGTTAGTTTCGAAGCAGCGAAACCTCGGGGGACGAGCGTTGTGGCTCTGAAAAGAACCTTTCCGTTGATGCAACTAATGCTCCTCTTCCTTTCCGGCTTTTAACCTCCGAACCCGTACAGAGTGCGGCCCTGGCGCTTCAACGCGTACACGACGTCCATCGCCGTGACCGTCTTCCGTTTGGCGTGCTCGGTATAAGTGACGGCGTCCCTGATGACGTTCTCGAGGAAGACCTTGAGCACGCCGCGCGTTTCCTCGTAGATCAGGCCGGAGATTCGCTTCACGCCGCCTCGCCGAGCAAGCCGTCTTATCGCCGGTTTGGTTATGCCCTGGATGTTGTCGCGGAGTACCTTGCGATGACGTTTGGCGCCGCCCTTTCCGAGTCCCTTGCCTCCTTTACCGCGTCCTGTCATTATTTCGCCTGTCTAGCGCTGTTTCTCGAATATAAATGAGGACGAGATCGTCAGCGCTCCCCCTCGCAACGGCTAATGTATGACGCGACGCGCGGCAGGTGTATCTTTGTTTTCAGTTTGAAGTATTAGCGCAAAATGGCTTTAACTTTCCGATTCTTGGGTGGGTCATCTGGTAAGTTTTACTCGAGCTGTTATCCTTCTTGGGTTTCAGTCCGTCTCCAACAGGAGCTTCGGACGTTTGTACTTGTAGTGGGGGTTGTTGACTTCGTAGTTGCCCAGGTTCTTTATTAAGGGGTTTCTAGCGTCTTTAGCTTTCGTATAGAGCATCTGTGCTTGCGTCTTGACGAAGTCGCCGATCAGCCTAATCTTCAGGTCGTTATGAAGTGTTTCATTCCTGACAAACATCCATGCTCCTGTCATGGAACGAAGCATCCGGTTTTGAAACACTTGAAGCCGTTTCAGCACCGTGGGCGAATACGCCCAAGAAGGACTTGCGTACGTCAGTATAGGACGAAGCATGCTGATGTAAAGCAATCGTTTGTTGTTTAACGAAAGTGTCGATTTGTGGTTGAGTAGCGGATAGAGCTTACAGAATTGCCCATACGCCTTCTGCAATATGTAGTCCGTGTTTGTTCGAAAATTTAGCCTCTTATCTAGGATAACTCCGAGATATTTGGCTTCCGTTTTCCACTGTATCTGGGTGTCGTATAGTGTCAGGTTCTCTATGTCGTTCGGGTATCTTCTGGTGAACAGTACCGCTTCGCTCTTCTGGGCGTTTACTTTAATCCTCCAACGAGTGTAGTAGGACTCAAGCACGTACAAATGTGTCTGCAGCTTCCTGTATATCAGGTTGATGCTCCGTGATTGTGCGGATATCGCCGTATCGTCTGCGTAGATGGAAGTTTTTTGGTCCATTGGTAAGTCATTGGTGTAGAGACTGAAGAGGACCGGACCGACTATGCTTCCTTGTGGGACGCCTGCTTCGATTGCCCTCACCGACGATTTGGAGTCTTCGCAACTGACATAGAATTTGCGATCCGTCAGATAGGAGTGTATCAGACGGACGTAGACTCTGGGGAAGTTCAGTTTGGCTAGTTTGTATACCAGGCCGTCGTGCCACACTTTGTCGAACGCTTTTTCAATGTCGAGAAAGACGCAGCCGGTGTGTTGCTTTTCGTTGAAGCCTCGGGTGATGTCCTCGGTCATTCGCAGAAGCTGTTGGGTGGTGCTGTGTTCTTTCCGGAATCCAAATTGCTCGTTGATCTGCAGGTCAGTTGCTGTCATGTGGTCGGAGATTCGGTCGAGTAGTATTTTCTCAAATACTTTACTGAGCCCCGAGAGCAAGCTGATGGGCCTGTAGTTGGCCGCCTTTTTTAGCGGTTTGCCTTGTTTCGGAATCATAATGACCTTGGCAAGTTTCCAACATTCCGGGAAGTAGGAGCACGAAAAGATGCCGTTGCAGATGTTCGCGAAGACGTGGAGGGCCCCCGCCGGCAGAAGTTTGATTGCAGTGTTGTTTATGCCGTCGTCGCCGGGTGCTTTCTTGCCATTCAGCCTGCGAATTTTTCCGTTTATGTCATCAACTGTGACTCGCTTGGCGGGATAGTCAACCGGCCTGGCCAGGATGCGTCGGACGGAATTTGTTATTTGGCTGTTGAATCGCTCGTTCGTGACTGGATTAGCTTTGAACTGTTTCACCAGGTTGTCCGCGAAAAGTTCAGCTTTCTGTGGAGGTTCGCAGGCCATATTTCCGTCGTCGTCGGTTAGTGCCGGGGCGTAAGTGCGGGATTTCGTTAGCCGCCTGGTGCATTTCCAGAGAGAGTTATCCCGTGTTATTAAATCGGTAGCAGTGTTTGCCCACATCTGGTTCCGGTGTTCTAGGACGGCATCTCTGACTCGATGTACCAAGGCGTTGAACCGTGCGTGTTGTCTCGGATCCCTGTACTTCTGCCAGAGTTTTCTGGTGCGATTTTTCTCTTTGATAAGAGACAAAATGTCTTCAGGGAGTTGGAAGAGAGGACGCTTTCTCGGTCGTTGCGTGGTGCACTCATCTAAACAGGTCCTGATGTTTTCCGTTAATTTCGCCGATTCCCGCTCGATGTCCTCTGGTGAGGCAACTTCTACGGAAGGATCCACAATTGCCGACAGTTTGTCGCGGTACATTTTCCAGTCGACTTTCTTAATGAGTTGAGCAGTAGGAGGACGGGTTCTGTGTTGTAGGTCGGTCAGTGTGAGTAGAACTGGATTGTGGTCAGAGTCTAGCTCTGGAAGAGACCATAGTTCGTATCCGCTGGTTATTTCGCTGAGCACGGCAATGTCTAGGATGTCACTACCTTGCTGGTGGAAGTGAGTTGGTTCTTCGGGTGCAGCAACAGCTAGTCCGTTAAGACTCGCATATCGTCGTAGAGTTTGCCCCCGTGCGTTTGAGACTCGAGAATTCCAGGAGGAGTGCTTCGCATTTAGGTCTCCGGCTAGTATTGCTTTTGTTTTAATACTTAGCAGCTTCGTAATGTCGTCTGTGTCTAGGTGTTTCGTAGGGCTATTGTATACAGCCGCCAGCAGAATTTCCTCGCCACCCAGTTTGGTTATCACGGTTGTTGCTTCAACTGTGTTTAAAGCTGGGCACGCTGTTTCATAGTGGGGTACGCTCTTTTTAACCAAGATTGCTGTGCCTCCGCGAGGGTTATTCAGCCTGTCGTTACGGTAGACTACGTAGTTTGGCAGTTTGAAGTTAATTTTGGGCTTAAGATGGGTTTCGCAGACCATGATCACATCGGCCTTGTGTCGCTCTGCAGTTTCTCTAAGAACAGCGGCTTGATTGCGAATGCCGTTTGCATTCCAATAAATTATGTTTGTTGGTTTATTGTTCGCCATTGTTAATGCGTAGGGGGCACTGAGAAACTGCTTCAGCCAACGTCAGTACTAGCTGTAGGGCGTCTTTGTGCTGGGCTTCCCTCAGGACCGGAAGATACTTGTCCGCCCACAATCGCAGGGCTTGGAAATTAGCTGCGCAGCCTAGTAATCCGTCCATGACTGAATCAGAGGCGGCGGTAGGAGTGTTGATTACGGGTTTTCTAGCTGATGCTGTTGCGGGGGTTTTCTCAGCGAGATTTTGTTTCGAATTGGGCACTTGTCTTGGTGTGATGGGTTTACTTTGCTTGCTCTTGTCCTGAGTCCCGTTTTGATTTGGCCGCGCGCTGTTCTTTCGCTTCCTTTTCTTCTTGTCTGCGTTGTTAGTAGACGGGGTGGTGTCTTGCTGGCTGCTGGGCGGGCCAGGGGAGAAGTCAGTGTCTCGTGAATCCAAGTTGATAGTCTCGATCGGCGTGGGTTCTTCGTTCTCGCGGGCCTTCACTATCTCAGCGTAGGAGCTCGTTCCCACACGTGCTGGATTAGCGATTGCGTGCTGTTTTTCTTGCTTCTGAGTGGTGGCTTTCTGCTCCTGCTTCTGGCTGGAGTTGTCACTCTTCTCTTGGTTAACTTTGTTCCTGGGGTTCGCTATGAGGGTGGCAAGGGTTTGGCACCCTCTGTAGCTGGCTGGGTGTGGTCCTCGGCAATTGCAGCAAGTTGCTGCCACATCGCTGGGCCTCTTGCATTGCTTGGCGTCATGGTTTTCACCACAGCGGACGCATCTCGGTTTCGAGTGACAAAAGGCTGAGGAGTGCCCAAATCTCTGGCACCTGAAGCATTGCGCGGGGCCTTTTCTGCCGCGGAAAATTTCTACGCTCACCGAGAGGCCGCGTATTTCACTGACGTCCGTCAGTGAGCGTGCGTCTGCGTTGTTCATGTAAACGAGGAATAAGGGCGCAGGTTTGCCTCCTACCTTGAGTTGGACGACATGTTTCGCCTTTACTCCGATGTCGCTCAAGTTTAACTTCAAAACGTCTGGGTTCGTCTTTATAGGCAGCCCCCTGATGACGAATTTTGAGTCGCGTTCTTCTTTCAGCAGAAATGAGTGGAATTCAATACTTTCGCTTATTAGGAGTCGAGTAGCAGCGCGATAATCCTCTAGGGTCGGGAACTTCAGCTTTATAGCTTTGCCGCTTGCACTTGCCTTGTATGAAGTACCTGCAGCTTCGAGCTTGCCGGCCAATTCGAAATAATCGACGTTATAAACAAATGCCGGTGGTATTCGAGATTTCTTGGCGGGTCGGAAATCAGTTTCCATGTCCTCGCTATTGTCGTCTGCCATAGTTGTGTTGCTCGTCTCCGAAGAAACAGATAGGCGCCTTTTCTTCGTATCGTGCGTTGCGTTAGCACTGCAACTTGGAGGTGCAAACATGGTGTTAGCCGCCATCGCTGGAAAGCGCACTGGTTTGCCTTAGCAAAGGCAGAAAAATATGTTACTTCTACGGTGAACTTCTTCAACGTTTTGCACGTCTTATCACTACAAACTCTCATTCACCTCTATTATGACGCGACCTGTAAGCGGTCTGCTTTTATTGACGACGGGCGTGGCCTAGGCGGCCAATACGGGCGCGCCGCTCGAATCAGCCGTAGCCACGTAAAAGCGACCGCCGTCTGTTTCCGACGTACCATTCGCTTCCAGACGGACGAGGTTACGTCAGGTTGAGCAGCGCAAACTTCCGAGCAACGACGAGATAAGACAAGTTCCTTGAGGAGTTTTTATAATACGATACGATGGCACGTACGAAGCAAACTGCGAGAAAATCGACGGGAGGCAAGGCGCCGAGAAAACAGCTGGCCACGAAGGCGGCTCGCAAGAGCGCGCCGGCGACGGGCGGCGTGAAGAAACCGCACAGGTACAGGCCCGGCACGGTTGCCCTCAGAGAAATCCGCCGATACCAGAAGAGCACCGAACTTCTGATACGGAAGCTGCCCTTCCAGCGTCTCGTGCGAGAAATCGCGCAGGACTTCAAGACCGATCTGCGCTTCCAGAGTTCCGCCGTGATGGCGCTTCAGGAGGCCAGCGAGGCGTACTTAGTCGGACTCTTCGAAGACACCAACCTGTGCGCCATCCACGCCAAACGAGTCACTATCATGCCGAAGGACATACAGCTGGCCAGACGCATCAGGGGCGAGCGCGCTTAAACTTCGCGCCGGCGAAGATGCGGCCGTGCATCTATACTTTATCGGTTCTTTTCAGAACCACAAACTCTGTTCATTTTCGAGAGTTCGACGCCGAGATGAATTTTTTCGCATTTGTTTTACTTGTTGTACTTTACTCGTTATTTATTTTAATTTGAGACCGTCGCGTCGTTTCAGTTAAACTCGGTACTTTCTTTACGGCAACAAACTTACATAGGTATAGTAATTTTGCTTATACGTCATCCCTAATAAATAATCTAATAATTCAATTACAAGGGGCTGTGGATAGTATGTATGTATCTATTTCTACGGTAGCATGATTTACAGATCACTGCCGACGTCAATGAGTCAATCAAGCAAGTCGCGAGATGGGAACGCGAAGTAAGCCTGAATTTTTTATTTTATTAAGTTTTCAACCGAGCCGTTTATCACGGACGGACGTGCGTGCCTCTGGAGGTGCGAATTTCCCGGGCGAACGTTATTTGTGGCCCTGAAAAGGGCCATTTTTGCGCGCGCCGGCCCTTCGGTCGGCTCGCTCACTTCTTCTTCGCGGAGGCGGCCTTCTTGGCGGCGGCTTTCGGCGCGGCCGCCGGAAGCCTCTTGGCCGTCTTCGGTTTGGGAGCCTTCGGCTTCTCGGTCGGCGGTCCCCTGGTCGCCTTTTTCGCTTTCGACGGCGACTTGGACTTGGTTGCCTTGGGAGCCGCGGCGGACGCTTTCTTTTCGGCCGCCTGCTGTTTCTTCCCCTTCGTCGCGGACTGCTTCTTCTCCGCGGTCGGTTTCCTCGTCTTCGAAGCGGCGACGGGCGGAGAGGAGGCGGCGGCGGCGGTGGCCTTCCTGGACGCCGCCTTCGATTTGGCCGCCCTCTTCGTCGCCGGTTTCGGAAGGCCCGCCTCGCCGACGGCGGCCGCCTTCTTGGACGCCGCGCTGACGGCCAACTTGAAGGAGCCCGAAGCTCCCTTGCCCTTCGTCTGGACGAGGACGCCCGAGGCGACGGCCGCCTTTAAGTACTTCTTGATGAACGGGGACAGCTTTTCGGAGTCGATCTTGTAATTCGCGGCGACGTACTTCTTGATCGCCTGCAACGAAGAACCGCCGCGTTCTTTCAGGTTCTTTATGGCGCCGTTGACCATTTCCGACGTAGGAGGGTGGGACGGCTTCGAACGCGGGTTTTTCACCTTCTTACCGGCCGGCGAGGCGGCGGACTTCTTCACCGGAGCCGGGGCCGCGGCGGAGACGACGGTCTGTTGGGGTGATGCGACGTCGGTCATCGTCGTCGTTCGTCGAGAAATGACAAAACAAAGAAAATTAACGAAGAGGGCTCGTTCGCTGAGTTGCTCGACCTTTCGTAGCGGTTAACGCCGACGAACGCGCAGTGCAATGAATGCGGCCACCTCGCCGCCGCGTAGTCGATTGGCGCGCGCGGACCGAAGCAGAAACGACCTATAGCGCGGGAAACGTGCGCGCCGTCGTCGGTCGGTCCTGCAAGTGTTCGCGGGAACGCGAGTTTTCTGGTCCTCCGGATCCACAGGCGTACCGTCGGCGACGGAAAAGCCGGGACGCGTTGCGGACGACGCCGGGGCGTCGACGCGCCTCCGATTTTCGACGATGACATCGAATTTGCCGTCGCAATTCGGAGGTCAACCGCGAGCGTTCCCCTGGACGGAGTCGTTCGCCGCCGTTTAGAAGGCGGCGACGGCGTCCACGGACCGCCCGTCGTCCCGACGGCGACGACGGCGGGATCGTCGTTCTTTTCCTTCGTCGGTTACGTTCAGCGAGCGGACGCGACTCGTCGGAGGAGTCCCGCGGAGACGCCGGAACGCTCCGGTTCTACACCGACGGCGAGAAGCGGTCTCCTGCATCGTCCCGATTGAGAACTTATTTTATCGGAATTTCGTCCGGCGTCGTTTTACTGACGGCGATCGCCCGCTTTGCCGCGGCCCCGCCCGGTAATTTGGGAAAGCGGCGTTCATTTTTAGCCGGCGATACGGCACGGAACGGGCCAGCTGCCTTGCGTTGCGTTTCCCTTCAGAACGAAGCAGGATGTCGGCAACATGCGGGGAGAAAAAAGATCAGCGATCGAAGAGATATGCGTGCACGCGTGTAGCTCGTCGAGTAAGAAGAAAGAAAGTCCATTTGTTCGGCGCGAGAGACGAAGGGAGGGTGAGAGAAGAGAAAACGAAGCTTCACTCTGTACTCCTACCCTGCGAAATTTGTCAACGGACGGACGGACGGACGCGGTCCTTGCGAATCGTCGTGAATCATCGCCGTCGACGGGACGGGGAAGTGAAAAAAAAAATTAAATTTGATATGCGGTTCTTCGGCCCCGCCGCCGCCGAGCGAAAGCGGTGAAGGCGACGGCCGGCGCCGAAATTTCGTCCGTCCTCGCGACTCGTGACATGAACGAGCGAGCGAGCACCTTTTCTTCGCGCCTCCGTAACGTTTTCCTTTTTTTCACCGGACTTTAACGCTTCAATCGTTTATCGCGCGAACGCGTAAAAAAAGAGGCGGAGCGGCGATAGATAGATAGATAGGAAGGACGGGATAGGTCAGCGATCGACGTCTGCGCTTTAGCGCGACCCTGACACTTATATTATAATATTTATAAATCGGCCAGTCGGGGCCGGCGTGGCCCCGCGTAAAGGACGAGGGGGCGTTCGTCCTATCGTTGCAGATCTTGAAACGCTTTGCGATTACGATTGCGTTCAAATAACTCTCGAGCGTCGGTCATCTTGCGTACGCGTTGTCGTTTCGAAGTTAATCAAGCTTAAATAATAATTACCGCAGTTTTCTCGGGTTTGATGAAAACAAAAAGAAAACGGGCGGATCGCCGACGTTATTAATAAATGCGTCGCGCGTATTCGTGTAATTTCAAACTGTTTGAATGTTTTTATTTGTTTAAAAAAATATTAACGTAAGTTTTAATCCGACGACGGTGACTTAGAGCCGTTTTACACGTACGAGAATTCTTACGAAAATTATGTCGAACATTTTCGGAAGAATTCTTGCGCACGGTATTCGACTTTCGCACTTCGCACTTTGATTAATGTTTTGCTTTGGTAACGCGACAACCTTACAAGAATTTGGTAAGCCGCGTAACGAGAGAGATATTGCGAGAAATCGCGTTAAAACTTCTTGCGACGTAAAAATGACGCGTCGCAGATTCCTTGCGAGAGTTCCCTCGAAAAAATTAAAACCCTAATTAAGCCCAAGGCGAACCCAACTAGACTCAACTTAACTGAAAACTCATTACAAAAAATCGAGATTTCGAAGAGGTCAAGCCAACCCTAGGCAAGAACGTTCCATAACCCAAGCCAAGTCGAAAGGTCAAGGGTCAAGGGCAAACCAAGGGAAAAATCGTAAAAAAATGGAAATTTCGAAAAGGTAAAGCCAAACCAAGACGAGAAGGTTGCCAACCCAGGCAGGCCAAGGGCAACCCAAGGGAGAAATCAATAAAGAATCGAAATTTCGAAAAGGTCAAGCCAACCCGAGGCGAGAAAGTTCCCCAGTCGAAAGGTCAATGGTCAAGGTCAACCCAAGGGAGAAATCGTAAGAGAATCTAAATTTTGAAAAGCTAAAGCCAACCCAAGGCGAGAAAGTTCCCAAACCAGGTCAAGGCCAAGGTCAACCCAAGGGAGAAGTCGATAAAAATTTGAAATTTCGAAAAGGTCAAGCTAACCCAAGGCAACAAGTTTCCCAACCAAACCCAAGTCGAAAGGTCAAGGGTCAAGGTCAACCCATGGGAAAAATCGTAAAAAAATGGAAATTTCGAAAAGGTAAAGCCAACCCAAGACGAGAAGGTTGCCAACCCAGGCCAAGGGCAACCCAAGGGAGAAATCAATAAAGAATCGAAATTTCGGAAAGGTCAAGCCAACCCGAGGCAAGAAAGTTCCCAAAGCAGGTCAAAGGTCAAGGTCAACCCAAGGGAAAAATCGTAAGGTCAACCCAAGGGAGAAGTCAACAAAGAATCGAGATTTCGCAAAAGGTCTAGCCAACCCGAGGCAGGAAAGTTCCCCAGTCGAAAGGTCAATGGTCAAGGTCAACCCAAGGGAGAAATCGTAAGAGAATCGAAATTTGGAAAAGCTAAAGCCAACCCAAGGCGATAAAGTTCGCAAACCAGGTCAAAGGTCAAGGTCAAGGTCAACCCAAGGGAGGGATCGTAAAAAAATCGAAATTTCGAAAAGCTAAAGCCAACCCAGGTCAGAGGTCAAGGTCAACTCGAGGGAGAAGTAAATAAAAAATTGAAATGTCGAAAAGGTCAAGCCAACCCAAGGCAAGAAGGTTCCCAACCCAACCCAAGTCGAAAGGTCAAGGGTCAAGGGAAAAATCGAGATTTCGAAAAGCTGAAGCCAACCCAAGGCAAGAAGGTTTCTAACCCAGGTCAAAGGTCAAGGTCAAGGTCAAGCCAAGGGAGAAATCAATGAGGAATCGAAATTTCGAAAAGGTCGAGCCAGCCCGAGGCAGGAAAGTTCCCAAGTCTAAAGGTCAAAGGTCAAGGTCAACCGAAGGGAAAATTCAATCAAAATAATTGAACTTTCGAAAAGGTCAAGCCAACCCAGGGCAGGAAAGTCCCCAAACCACTTCAAAGGTCAAGGTCAAGGTCGAGCCAATGGAGTAATCAATAAAGAATCGAGATTTCGAAAAGGTCGAGCCAAACCGAGGCAGGAAAGTTCCCAAGTCTAAAGGTCAAAGGTCAAGGTCGACCCAGGGGAAAATTCAATCAAAAGAACTGAACTTTCGAAAAGGTCAAGCCAACCCGAGACAAGTCGAAAGGTCAAGGTCAACCCTGGGGAAGAGTCTTTAAAGAGATCGAGGCACGCCGCTATTAACTCCGTTAGGATTATTTATGCCTTTCTTAAACTCGTTGTGACTTGTGGCTAAGGCGGTAATTCCGTTGTGGCGTTAATTCACCGTAATTAATTAAAACTGCCCGTATCTGATGGCGTTGCCATTTTCCGCTCCTTCGCGACCGTAAGGCGCAAGCGACATCTGCTCGAGAGAATCCGCCGTAAATTTCTATTAATCAACGGGTTTTTTGTTGCGTTGTAAATGTAACGTTTTAATAATAATTGAATTCGATTCGCCTGAACCAATTCGGGTAATAATATTAAACGTCGCGTCGGGGAGTTCATCACAACTCTGAGCGTATCCTCTGCCGCAGACAGTGATCCTTGAAATTAATATCAAAGCAAGAGTCTGAACCGAGTTCGCCTCGGATTAAATTAAATCAAAGTCGAAGTTGTTTTCAACTTGTGTTCGGCGGAAACTTGAATCCGTATAAGTATAAGTAATTCATTTCAAAAGTCGCTTTCGTTTCTGAACGTAACCGTACGTAATTTCACAAAGTTCGACACAACCCAACCCAGGTGGAAAGGTCAACCCGGGGGAGAAATCATTAAAAAAAAGAGAGAGAGATTTGAAAAGGATCGGGCCAGCCCAAGGCAACGAAGTTCCCAACCCGTGTCGAAATTCCAATCGTCGACCCTTGAAATTTCGAAAAGGTCAAGCCAACCGGCGGATCGACGAATAAATAAATTAACGCGCCTTTAGGATCGCGGCCCGTCAATTGCGAATAATAATATGCGTCCCAGTGGATAAGATCGAACGTCTTGGATGTCGGTTTTGTGGTTCTGAAAAGAACCGATTTTTGTGTCGCCGAGCGTCGCTCACTTCGAGCTCGTGTATTTGGTGACGGCCTTCGTCCCTTCGCTGACGGCGTGCTTGGCCAGCTCGCCGGGAAGGAGCAGCCTCACGGCGGTCTGAATTTCGCGGCTCGTTATCGTCGATCGCTTGTTGTAGTGCGCCAAACGGGAAGCCTCCGCGGCGATCCGCTCGAAAATGTCGTTGACGAAGCTGTTCATGATGCTCATCGCCTTGCTCGATATTCCAGTGTCCGGATGCACCTGCTTTAATACTTTGTATATGTAAATGGCGTAGCTCTCCTTCCTTCTGCGCTTCTTCTTCTTGTCGCTCTTAGAGATGTTCTTCTGCGCCTTTCCCGCCTTTTTGGCCGCCTTGCCGCTCGTCTTGGGTGGCATGATGCCCGCAACGTGGTAATGAGTGAACGGATACGGTGAGGAGAACGATCGCCTGCGCTTAAGCTTCGCCGGGTATCAGCGAAATAATGCCGGACGAAATTTGTTTCGGCTGGTAGTTATCGGCGCGTCGTCCGCGCTCCTGTAACGCCCCTTCGAGTCGACGCGCACCGTTCTGGACGCCCATTGGCGGCCGCCGTTCGCTATAAGTACCCATCTGCGTAGACTGCGAGCCAGCATTTCGTTACGACAACGCATCGAACGAGAACGTGGCGGACAGGGCGACGCTGCGTTACTAAGTAGAATCGAAGCAGAGAGACGAGAATTTCGCGATGTCAGGACGCGGTAAGGGCGGCAAAGTCAAGGGGAAGGCGAAGTCGAGGTCGAGCAGAGCGGGACTCCAGTTCCCCGTCGGCCGTATCCACCGTCTGCTCCGCAAAGGTAATTACGCGGAGCGCGTCGGCGCCGGAGCCCCGGTTTACCTAGCCGCCGTCATGGAGTACCTGGCCGCCGAAGTGCTGGAACTTGCCGGCAACGCGGCTCGAGATAACAAGAAGACGCGCATAATACCGCGCCACCTGCAGCTGGCCATTAGGAACGACGAAGAATTGAACAAGCTCCTCTCGGGCGTGACGATCGCGCAAGGCGGTGTCTTGCCCAACATCCAGGCCGTCCTCTTGCCCAAGAAGACGGAAAAGAAAGCTTAAGGACGTCAGCCCACGTTCCGTCGACGCACGTGCACAGCGCGGTGACCGGCCCTTCTCAGGGCCAAAAAAATTATTCCACATATTTCGCTTGCGAGACGCTTCCCGCCGCTCGTCCTTCCTAATTATTTTCTTTCGTCCGGCGATGTTTCTCATTTTTTTTTTTTTTTTTTTTTTTTTTTTCCTTCGCCGCCAGAAAGAGATTTACCGTCGATTATCTAATTACATAGCTTAAAATCGTGATAATTACCGCACTACCTGTACACGCGAAGAATAAAGGAAAGAGGATCGGGATGAATCGAACTCGTTAAATATCGCGCCTTCCCGTCTCCAGGGAAGTTAAATAATTTCCCGTGACTTTACACGTTTACCCCAGCCATTATAATAATTTTAACCGCCGCGCCGCGGACGAAAAAACACCAGACATGCGGAACGATTTATTTTCCACCGTCTTCATCCATCTCTTATCATCATTAAACCTTAAAATTGAACGTTCCGCGTGTATTCACATTTCTTTTTCTTTATTTGCGTTTATACTGACGCGGTTAGGTTAGTTTCGAAGCAGCGAAACCTCGGGGGACGAGCGTTGTGGCTCTGAAAAGAACCTTTCCGTTGATGCAACTAATGCTCCTCTTCCTTTCCGGCTTTTAACCTCCGAACCCGTACAGAGTGCGGCCCTGGCGCTTCAACGCGTACACGACGTCCATCGCCGTGACCGTCTTCCGTTTGGCGTGCTCGGTATAAGTGACGGCGTCCCTGATGACGTTCTCGAGGAAGACCTTGAGCACGCCGCGCGTTTCCTCGTAGATCAGGCCGGAGATTCGCTTCACGCCGCCTCGCCGAGCAAGCCGTCTTATCGCCGGTTTGGTTATGCCCTGGATGTTGTCGCGGAGTACCTTGCGATGACGTTTGGCGCCGCCCTTTCCGAGTCCCTTGCCTCCTTTACCGCGTCCTGTCATTATTTCGCCTGTCTAGCGCTGTTTCTCGAATATAAATGAGGACGAGATCGTCAGCGCTCCCCCTCGCAACGGCTAATGTATGACGCGACCTGTAAGCGGTCTGCTTTTATTGACGACGGGCGTGGCCTAGGCGGCCAATACGGGCGCGCCGCTCGAATCAGCCGTAGCCACGTAAAAGCGACCGCCGTCTGTTTCCGACGTACCATTCGCTTCCAGACGGACGAGGTTACGTCAGGTTGAGCAGCGCAAACTTCCGAGCAACGACGAGATAAGACAAGTTCCTTGAGGAGTTTTTATAATACGATACGATGGCACGTACGAAGCAAACTGCGAGAAAATCGACGGGAGGCAAGGCGCCGAGAAAACAGCTGGCCACGAAGGCGGCTCGCAAGAGCGCGCCGGCGACGGGCGGCGTGAAGAAACCGCACAGGTACAGGCCCGGCACGGTTGCCCTCAGAGAAATCCGCCGATACCAGAAGAGCACCGAACTTCTGATACGGAAGCTGCCCTTCCAGCGTCTCGTGCGAGAAATCGCGCAGGACTTCAAGACCGATCTGCGCTTCCAGAGTTCCGCCGTGATGGCGCTTCAGGAGGCCAGCGAGGCGTACTTAGTCGGACTCTTCGAAGACACCAACCTGTGCGCCATCCACGCCAAACGAGTCACTATCATGCCGAAGGACATACAGCTGGCCAGACGCATCAGGGGCGAGCGCGCTTAAACTTCGCGCCGGCGAAGATGCGGCCGTGCATCTATACTTTATCGGTTCTTTTCAGAACCACAAACTCTGTTCATTTTCGAGAGTTCGACGCCGAGATGAATTTTTTCGCATTTGTTTTACTTGTTGTACTTTACTCGTTATTTATTTTAATTTGAGACCGTCGCGTCGTTTCAGTTAAACTCGGTACTTTCTTTACGGCAACAAACTTACATAGGTATAGTAATTTTGCTTATACGTCATCCCTAATAAATAATCTAATAATTCAATTACAAGGGGCTGTGGATAGTATGTATGTATCTATTTCTACGGTAGCATGATTTACAGATCACTGCCGACGTCAATGAGTCAATCAAGCAAGTCGCGAGATGGGAACGCGAAGTAAGCCTGAATTTTTTATTTTATTAAGTTTTCAACCGAGCCGTTTATCACGGACGGACGTGCGTGCCTCTGGAGGTGCGAATTTCCCGGGCGAACGTTATTTGTGGCCCTGAAAAGGGCCATTTTTGCGCGCGCCGGCCCTTCGGTCGGCTCGCTCACTTCTTCTTCGCGGAGGCGGCCTTCTTGGCGGCGGCTTTCGGCGCGGCCGCCGGAAGCCTCTTGGCCGTCTTCGGTTTGGGAGCCTTCGGCTTCTCGGTCGGCGGTCCCCTGGTCGCCTTTTTCGCTTTCGACGGCGACTTGGACTTGGTTGCCTTGGGAGCCGCGGCGGACGCTTTCTTTTCGGCCGCCTGCTGTTTCTTCCCCTTCGTCGCGGACTGCTTCTTCTCCGCGGTCGGTTTCCTCGTCTTCGAAGCGGCGACGGGCGGAGAGGAGGCGGCGGCGGCGGTGGCCTTCCTGGACGCCGCCTTCGATTTGGCCGCCCTCTTCGTCGCCGGTTTCGGAAGGCCCGCCTCGCCGACGGCGGCCGCCTTCTTGGACGCCGCGCTGACGGCCAACTTGAAGGAGCCCGAAGCTCCCTTGCCCTTCGTCTGGACGAGGACGCCCGAGGCGACGGCCGCCTTTAAGTACTTCTTGATGAACGGGGACAGCTTTTCGGAGTCGATCTTGTAATTCGCGGCGACGTACTTCTTGATCGCCTGCAACGAAGAACCGCCGCGTTCTTTCAGGTTCTTTATGGCGCCGTTGACCATTTCCGACGTAGGAGGGTGGGACGGCTTCGAACGCGGGTTTTTCACCTTCTTACCGGCCGGCGAGGCGGCGGACTTCTTCACCGGAGCCGGGGCCGCGGCGGAGACGACGGTCTGTTGGGGTGATGCGACGTCGGTCATCGTCGTCGTTCGTCGAGAAATGACAAAACAAAGAAAATTAACGAAGAGGGCTCGTTCGCTGAGTTGCTCGACCTTTCGTAGCGGTTAACGCCGACGAACGCGCAGTGCAATGAATGCGGCCACCTCGCCGCCGCGTAGTCGATTGGCGCGCGCGGACCGAAGCAGAAACGACCTATAGCGCGGGAAACGTGCGCGCCGTCGTCGGTCGGTCCTGCAAGTGTTCGCGGGAACGCGAGTTTTCTGGTCCTCCGGATCCACAGGCGTACCGTCGGCGACGGAAAAGCCGGGACGCGTTGCGGACGACGCCGGGGCGTCGACGCGCCTCCGATTTTCGACGATGACATCGAATTTGCCGTCGCAATTCGGAGGTCAACCGCGAGCGTTCCCCTGGACGGAGTCGTTCGCCGCCGTTTAGAAGGCGGCGACGGCGTCCACGGACCGCCCGTCGTCCCGACGGCGACGACGGCGGGATCGTCGTTCTTTTCCTTCGTCGGTTACGTTCAGCGAGCGGACGCGACTCGTCGGAGGAGTCCCGCGGAGACGCCGGAACGCTCCGGTTCTACACCGACGGCGAGAAGCGGTCTCCTGCATCGTCCCGATTGAGAACTTATTTTATCGGAATTTCGTCCGGCGTCGTTTTACTGACGGCGATCGCCCGCTTTGCCGCGGCCCCGCCCGGTAATTTGGGAAAGCGGCGTTCATTTTTAGCCGGCGATACGGCACGGAACGGGCCAGCTGCCTTGCGTTGCGTTTCCCTTCAGAACGAAGCAGGATGTCGGCAACATGCGGGGAGAAAAAAGATCAGCGATCGAAGAGATATGCGTGCACGCGTGTAGCTCGTCGAGTAAGAAGAAAGAAAGTCCATTTGTTCGGCGCGAGAGACGAAGGGAGGGTGAGAGAAGAGAAAACGAAGCTTCACTCTGTACTCCTACCCTGCGAAATTTGTCAACGGACGGACGGACGGACGCGGTCCTTGCGAATCGTCGTGAATCATCGCCGTCGACGGGACGGGGAAGTGAAAAAAAAAATTAAATTTGATATGCGGTTCTTCGGCCCCGCCGCCGCCGAGCGAAAGCGGTGAAGGCGACGGCCGGCGCCGAAATTTCGTCCGTCCTCGCGACTCGTGACATGAACGAGCGAGCGAGCACCTTTTCTTCGCGCCTCCGTAACGTTTTCCTTTTTTTCACCGGACTTTAACGCTTCAATCGTTTATCGCGCGAACGCGTAAAAAAAGAGGCGGAGCGGCGATAGATAGATAGATAGGAAGGACGGGATAGGTCAGCGATCGACGTCTGCGCTTTAGCGCGACCCTGACACTTATATTATAATATTTATAAATCGGCCAGTCGGGGCCGGCGTGGCCCCGCGTAAAGGACGAGGGGGCGTTCGTCCTATCGTTGCAGATCTTGAAACGCTTTGCGATTACGATTGCGTTCAAATAACTCTCGAGCGTCGGTCATCTTGCGTACGCGTTGTCGTTTCGAAGTTAATCAAGCTTAAATAATAATTACCGCAGTTTTCTCGGGTTTGATGAAAACAAAAAGAAAACGGGCGGATCGCCGACGTTATTAATAAATGCGTCGCGCGTATTCGTGTAATTTCAAACTGTTTGAATGTTTTTATTTGTTTAAAAAAATATTAACGTAAGTTTTAATCCGACGACGGTGACTTAGAGCCGTTTTACACGTACGAGAATTCTTACGAAAATTATGTCGAACATTTTCGGAAGAATTCTTGCGCACGGTATTCGACTTTCGCACTTCGCACTTTGATTAATGTTTTGCTTTGGTAACGCGACAACCTTACAAGAATTTGGTAAGCCGCGTAACGAGAGAGATATTGCGAGAAATCGCGTTAAAACTTCTTGCGACGTAAAAATGACGCGTCGCAGATTCCTTGCGAGAGTTCCCTCGAAAAAATTAAAACCCTAATTAAGCCCAAGGCGAACCCAACTAGACTCAACTTAACTGAAAACTCATTACAAAAAATCGAGATTTCGAAGAGGTCAAGCCAACCCCAGGCAAGAACGTTCCATAACCCAAGCCAAGTCGAAAGGTCAAGGGTCAAGGGCAAACCAAGGGAAAAATCGTAAAAAAATGGAAATTTCGAAAAGGTAAAGCCAAACCAAGACGAGAAGGTTGCCAACCCAGGCAGGCCAAGGGCAACCCAAGGGAGAAATCAATAAAGAATCGAAATTTCGAAAAGGTCAAGCCAACCCGAGGCGAGAAAGTTCCCCAGTCGAAAGGTCAATGGTCAAGGTCAACCCAAGGGAGAAATCGTAAGAGAATCTAAATTTTGAAAAGCTAAAGCCAACCCAAGGCGAGAAAGTTCCCAAACCAGGTCAAGGCCAAGGTCAACCCAAGGGAGAAGTCGATAAAAATTTGAAATTTCGAAAAGGTCAAGCTAACCCAAGGCAACAAGTTTCCCAACCAAACCCAAGTCGAAAGGTCAAGGGTCAAGGTCAACCCATGGGAAAAATCGTAAAAAAATGGAAATTTCGAAAAGGTAAAGCCAACCCAAGACGAGAAGGTTGCCAACCCAGGCCAAGGGCAACCCAAGGGAGAAATCAATAAAGAATCGAAATTTCGGAAAGGTCAAGCCAACCCGAGGCAAGAAAGTTCCCAAAGCAGGTCAAAGGTCAAGGTCAACCCAAGGGAAAAATCGTAAGGTCAACCCAAGGGAGAAGTCAACAAAGAATCGAGATTTCGCAAAAGGTCTAGCCAACCCGAGGCAGGAAAGTTCCCCAGTCGAAAGGTCAATGGTCAAGGTCAACCCAAGGGAGAAATCGTAAGAGAATCGAAATTTGGAAAAGCTAAAGCCAACCCAAGGCGATAAAGTTCGCAAACCAGGTCAAAGGTCAAGGTCAAGGTCAACCCAAGGGAGGGATCGTAAAAAAATCGAAATTTCGAAAAGCTAAAGCCAACCCAGGTCAGAGGTCAAGGTCAACTCGAGGGAGAAGTAAATAAAAAATTGAAATGTCGAAAAGGTCAAGCCAACCCAAGGCAAGAAGGTTCCCAACCCAACCCAAGTCGAAAGGTCAAGGGTCAAGGGAAAAATCGAGATTTCGAAAAGCTGAAGCCAACCCAAGGCAAGAAGGTTTCTAACCCAGGTCAAAGGTCAAGGTCAAGGTCAAGCCAAGGGAGAAATCAATGAGGAATCGAAATTTCGAAAAGGTCGAGCCAGCCCGAGGCAGGAAAGTTCCCAAGTCTAAAGGTCAAAGGTCAAGGTCAACCGAAGGGAAAATTCAATCAAAATAATTGAACTTTCGAAAAGGTCAAGCCAACCCAGGGCAGGAAAGTCCCCAAACCACTTCAAAGGTCAAGGTCAAGGTCGAGCCAATGGAGTAATCAATAAAGAATCGAGATTTCGAAAAGGTCGAGCCAAACCGAGGCAGGAAAGTTCCCAAGTCTAAAGGTCAAAGGTCAAGGTCGACCCAGGGGAAAATTCAATCAAAAGAACTGAACTTTCGAAAAGGTCAAGCCAACCCGAGACAAGTCGAAAGGTCAAGGTCAACCCTGGGGAAGAGTCTTTAAAGAGATCGAGGCACGCCGCTATTAACTCCGTTAGGATTATTTATGCCTTTCTTAAACTCGTTGTGACTTGTGGCTAAGGCGGTAATTCCGTTGTGGCGTTAATTCACCGTAATTAATTAAAACTGCCCGTATCTGATGGCGTTGCCATTTTCCGCTCCTTCGCGACCGTAAGGCGCAAGCGACATCTGCTCGAGAGAATCCGCCGTAAATTTCTATTAATCAACGGGTTTTTTGTTGCGTTGTAAATGTAACGTTTTAATAATAATTGAATTCGATTCGCCTGAACCAATTCGGGTAATAATATTAAACGTCGCGTCGGGGAGTTCATCACAACTCTGAGCGTATCCTCTGCCGCAGACAGTGATCCTTGAAATTAATATCAAAGCAAGAGTCTGAACCGAGTTCGCCTCGGATTAAATTAAATCAAAGTCGAAGTTGTTTTCAACTTGTGTTCGGCGGAAACTTGAATCCGTATAAGTATAAGTAATTCATTTCAAAAGTCGCTTTCGTTTCTGAACGTAACCGTACGTAATTTCACAAAGTTCGACACAACCCAACCCAGGTGGAAAGGTCAACCCGGGGGAGAAATCATTAAAAAAAAGAGAGAGAGATTTGAAAAGGATCGGGCCAGCCCAAGGCAACGAAGTTCCCAACCCGTGTCGAAATTCCAATCGTCGACCCTTGAAATTTCGAAAAGGTCAAGCCAACCGGCGGATCGACGAATAAATAAATTAACGCGCCTTTAGGATCGCGGCCCGTCAATTGCGAATAATAATATGCGTCCCAGTGGATAAGATCGAACGTCTTGGATGTCGGTTTTGTGGTTCTGAAAAGAACCGATTTTTGTGTCGCCGAGCGTCGCTCACTTCGAGCTCGTGTATTTGGTGACGGCCTTCGTCCCTTCGCTGACGGCGTGCTTGGCCAGCTCGCCGGGAAGGAGCAGCCTCACGGCGGTCTGAATTTCGCGGCTCGTTATCGTCGATCGCTTGTTGTAGTGCGCCAAACGGGAAGCCTCCGCGGCGATCCGCTCGAAAATGTCGTTGACGAAGCTGTTCATGATGCTCATCGCCTTGCTCGATATTCCAGTGTCCGGATGCACCTGCTTTAATACTTTATTAAGTTTTCAACCGAGCCGTTTATCACGGACGGACGTGCGTGCCTCTGGAGGTGCGAATTTCCCGGGCGAACGTTATTTGTGGCCCTGAAAAGGGCCATTTTTGCGCGCGCCGGCCCTTCGGTCGGCTCGCTCACTTCTTCTTCGCGGAGGCGGCCTTCTTGGCGGCGGCTTTCGGCGCGGCCGCCGGAAGCCTCTTGGCCGTCTTCGGTTTGGGAGCCTTCGGCTTCTTGGTCGGCGGTCCCCTGGTCGCCTTTTTCGCTTTCGACGGCGACTTGGACTTGGTTGCCTTGGGAGCCGCGGCGGACGCTTTCTTTTCGGCCGCCTGCTGTTTCTTCCCCTTCGTCGCGGACTGCTTCTTCTCCGCGGTCGGTTTCCTCGTCTTCGAAGCGGCGACGGGCGGAGAGGAGGCGGCGGCGGCGGTGGCCTTCCTGGACGCCGCCTTCGATTTGGCCGCCCTCTTCGTCGCCGGTTTCGGAAGGCCCGCCTCGCCGACGGCGGCCGCCTTCTTGGACGCCGCGCTGACGGCCAACTTGAAGGAGCCCGAAGCTCCCTTGCCCTTCGTCTGGACGAGGACGCCCGAGGCGACGGCCGCCTTTAAGTACTTCTTGATGAACGGGGACAGCTTTTCGGAGTCGATCTTGTAATTCGCGGCGACGTACTTCTTGATCGCCTGCAACGAAGAACCGCCGCGTTCTTTCAGGTTCTTTATGGCGCCGTTGACCATTTCCGACGTAGGAGGGTGGGACGGCTTCGAACGCGGGTTTTTCACCTTCTTACCGGCCGGCGAGGCGGCGGACTTCTTCACCGGAGCCGGGGCCGCGGCGGAGACGACGGTCTGTTGGGGTGATGCGACGTCGGTCATCGTCGTCGTTCGTCGAGAAATGACAAAACAAAGAAAATTAACGAAGAGGGCTCGTTCGCTGAGTTGCTCGACCTTTCGTAGCGGTTAACGCCGACGAACGCGCAGTGCAATGAATGCGGCCACCTCGCCGCCGCGTAGTCGATTGGCGCGCGCGGACCGAAGCAGAAACGACCTATAGCGCGGGAAACGTGCGCGCCGTCGTCGGTCGGTCCTGCAAGTGTTCGCGGGAACGCGAGTTTTCTGGTCCTCCGGATCCACAGGCGTACCGTCGGCGACGGAAAAGCCGGGACGCGTTGCGGACGACGCCGGGGCGTCGACGCGCCTCCGATTTTCGACGATGACATCGAATTTGCCGTCGCAATTCGGAGGTCAACCGCGAGCGTTCCCCTGGACGGAGTCGTTCGCCGCCGTTTAGAAGGCGGCGACGGCGTCCACGGACCGCCCGTCGTCCCGACGGCGACGACGGCGGGATCGTCGTTCTTTTCCTTCGTCGGTTACGTTCAGCGAGCGGACGCGACTCGTCGGAGGAGTCCCGCGGAGACGCCGGAACGCTCCGGTTCTACACCGACGGCGAGAAGCGGTCTCCTGCATCGTCCCGATTGAGAACTTATTTTATCGGAATTTCGTCCGGCGTCGTTTTACTGACGGCGATCGCCCGCTTTGCCGCGGCCCCGCCCGGTAATTTGGGAAAGCGGCGTTCATTTTTAGCCGGCGATACGGCACGGAACGGGCCAGCTGCCTTGCGTTGCGTTTCCCTTCAGAACGAAGCAGGATGTCGGCAACATGCGGGGAGAAAAAAGATCAGCGATCGAAGAGATATGCGTGCACGCGTGTAGCTCGTCGAGTAAGAAGAAAGAAAGTCCATTTGTTCGGCGCGAGAGACGAAGGGAGGGTGAGAGAAGAGAAAACGAAGCTTCACTCTGTACTCCTACCCTGCGAAATTTGTCAACGGACGGACGGACGGACGCGGTCCTTGCGAATCGTCGTGAATCATCGCCGTCGACGGGACGGGGAAGTGAAAAAAAAAATTAAATTTGATATGCGGTTCTTCGGCCCCGCCGCCGCCGAGCGAAAGCGGTGAAGGCGACGGCCGGCGCCGAAATTTCGTCCGTCCTCGCGACTCGTGACATGAACGAGCGAGCGAGCACCTTTTCTTCGCGCCTCCGTAACGTTTTCCTTTTTTTCACCGGACTTTAACGCTTCAATCGTTTATCGCGCGAACGCGTAAAAAAAGAGGCGGAGCGGCGATAGATAGATAGATAGGAAGGACGGGATAGGTCAGCGATCGACGTCTGCGCTTTAGCGCGACCCTGACACTTATATTATAATATTTATAAATCGGCCAGTCGGGGCCGGCGTGGCCCCGCGTAAAGGACGAGGGGGCGTTCGTCCTATCGTTGCAGATCTTGAAACGCTTTGCGATTACGATTGCGTTCAAATAACTCTCGAGCGTCGGTCATCTTGCGTACGCGTTGTCGTTTCGAAGTTAATCAAGCTTAAATAATAATTACCGCAGTTTTCTCGGGTTTGATGAAAACAAAAAGAAAACGGGCGGATCGCCGACGTTATTAATAAATGCGTCGCGCGTATTCGTGTAATTTCAAACTGTTTGAATGTTTTTATTTGTTTAAAAAAATATTAACGTAAGTTTTAATCCGACGACGGTGACTTAGAGCCGTTTTACACGTACGAGAATTCTTACGAAAATTATGTCGAACATTTTCGGAAGAATTCTTGCGCACGGTATTCGACTTTCGCACTTCGCACTTTGATTAATGTTTTGCTTTGGTAACGCGACAACCTTACAAGAATTTGGTAAGCCGCGTAACGAGAGAGATATTGCGAGAAATCGCGTTAAAACTTCTTGCGACGTAAAAATGACGCGTCGCAGATTCCTTGCGAGAGTTCCCTCGAAAAAATTAAAACCCTAATTAAGCCCAAGGCGAACCCAACTAGACTCAACTTAACTGAAAACTCATTACAAAAAATCGAGATTTCGAAGAGGTCAAGCCAACCCCAGGCAAGAACGTTCCATAACCCAAGCCAAGTCGAAAGGTCAAGGGTCAAGGGCAAACCAAGGGAAAAATCGTAAAAAAATGGAAATTTCGAAAAGGTAAAGCCAAACCAAGACGAGAAGGTTGCCAACCCAGGCAGGCCAAGGGCAACCCAAGGGAGAAATCAATAAAGAATCGAAATTTCGAAAAGGTCAAGCCAACCCGAGGCGAGAAAGTTCCCCAGTCGAAAGGTCAATGGTCAAGGTCAACCCAAGGGAGAAATCGTAAGAGAATCTAAATTTTGAAAAGCTAAAGCCAACCCAAGGCGAGAAAGTTCCCAAACCAGGTCAAGGCCAAGGTCAACCCAAGGGAGAAGTCGATAAAAATTTGAAATTTCGAAAAGGTCAAGCTAACCCAAGGCAACAAGTTTCCCAACCAAACCCAAGTCGAAAGGTCAAGGGTCAAGGTCAACCCATGGGAAAAATCGTAAAAAAATGGAAATTTCGAAAAGGTAAAGCCAACCCAAGACGAGAAGGTTGCCAACCCAGGCCAAGGGCAACCCAAGGGAGAAATCAATAAAGAATCGAAATTTCGGAAAGGTCAAGCCAACCCGAGGCAAGAAAGTTCCCAAAGCAGGTCAAAGGTCAAGGTCAACCCAAGGGAAAAATCGTAAGGTCAACCCAAGGGAGAAGTCAACAAAGAATCGAGATTTCGCAAAAGGTCTAGCCAACCCGAGGCAGGAAAGTTCCCCAGTCGAAAGGTCAATGGTCAAGGTCAACCCAAGGGAGAAATCGTAAGAGAATCGAAATTTGGAAAAGCTAAAGCCAACCCAAGGCGATAAAGTTCGCAAACCAGGTCAAAGGTCAAGGTCAAGGTCAACCCAAGGGAGGGATCGTAAAAAAATCGAAATTTCGAAAAGCTAAAGCCAACCCAGGTCAGAGGTCAAGGTCAACTCGAGGGAGAAGTAAATAAAAAATTGAAATGTCGAAAAGGTCAAGCCAACCCAAGGCAAGAAGGTTCCCAACCCAACCCAAGTCGAAAGGTCAAGGGTCAAGGGAAAAATCGAGATTTCGAAAAGCTGAAGCCAACCCAAGGCAAGAAGGTTTCTAACCCAGGTCAAAGGTCAAGGTCAAGGTCAAGCCAAGGGAGAAATCAATGAGGAATCGAAATTTCGAAAAGGTCGAGCCAGCCCGAGGCAGGAAAGTTCCCAAGTCTAAAGGTCAAAGGTCAAGGTCAACCGAAGGGAAAATTCAATCAAAATAATTGAACTTTCGAAAAGGTCAAGCCAACCCAGGGCAGGAAAGTCCCCAAACCACTTCAAAGGTCAAGGTCAAGGTCGAGCCAATGGAGTAATCAATAAAGAATCGAGATTTCGAAAAGGTCGAGCCAAACCGAGGCAGGAAAGTTCCCAAGTCTAAAGGTCAAAGGTCAAGGTCGACCCAGGGGAAAATTCAATCAAAAGAACTGAACTTTCGAAAAGGTCAAGCCAACCCGAGACAAGTCGAAAGGTCAAGGTCAACCCTGGGGAAGAGTCTTTAAAGAGATCGAGGCACGCCGCTATTAACTCCGTTAGGATTATTTATGCCTTTCTTAAACTCGTTGTGACTTGTGGCTAAGGCGGTAATTCCGTTGTGGCGTTAATTCACCGTAATTAATTAAAACTGCCCGTATCTGATGGCGTTGCCATTTTCCGCTCCTTCGCGACCGTAAGGCGCAAGCGACATCTGCTCGAGAGAATCCGCCGTAAATTTCTATTAATCAACGGGTTTTTTGTTGCGTTGTAAATGTAACGTTTTAATAATAATTGAATTCGATTCGCCTGAACCAATTCGGGTAATAATATTAAACGTCGCGTCGGGGAGTTCATCACAACTCTGAGCGTATCCTCTGCCGCAGACAGTGATCCTTGAAATTAATATCAAAGCAAGAGTCTGAACCGAGTTCGCCTCGGATTAAATTAAATCAAAGTCGAAGTTGTTTTCAACTTGTGTTCGGCGGAAACTTGAATCCGTATAAGTATAAGTAATTCATTTCAAAAGTCGCTTTCGTTTCTGAACGTAACCGTACGTAATTTCACAAAGTTCGACACAACCCAACCCAGGTGGAAAGGTCAACCCGGGGGAGAAATCATTAAAAAAAAGAGAGAGAGATTTGAAAAGGATCGGGCCAGCCCAAGGCAACGAAGTTCCCAACCCGTGTCGAAATTCCAATCGTCGACCCTTGAAATTTCGAAAAGGTCAAGCCAACCGGCGGATCGACGAATAAATAAATTAACGCGCCTTTAGGATCGCGGCCCGTCAATTGCGAATAATAATATGCGTCCCAGTGGATAAGATCGAACGTCTTGGATGTCGGTTTTGTGGTTCTGAAAAGAACCGATTTTTGTGTCGCCGAGCGTCGCTCACTTCGAGCTCGTGTATTTGGTGACGGCCTTCGTCCCTTCGCTGACGGCGTGCTTGGCCAGCTCGCCGGGAAGGAGCAGCCTCACGGCGGTCTGAATTTCGCGGCTCGTTATCGTCGATCGCTTGTTGTAGTGCGCCAAACGGGAAGCCTCCGCGGCGATCCGCTCGAAAATGTCGTTGACGAAGCTGTTCATGATGCTCATCGCCAGTCGCGAGATGGGAACGCGAAGTAAGCCTGAATTTTTTATTTTATTAAGTTTTCAACCGAGCCGTTTATCACGGACGGACGTGCGTGCCTCTGGAGGTGCGAATTTCCCGGGCGAACGTTATTTGTGGCCCTGAAAAGGGCCATTTTTGCGCGCGCCGGCCCTTCGGTCGGCTCGCTCACTTCTTCTTCGCGGAGGCGGCCTTCTTGGCGGCGGCTTTCGGCGCGGCCGCCGGAAGCCTCTTGGCCGTCTTCGGTTTGGGAGCCTTCGGCTTCTTGGTCGGCGGTCCCCTGGTCGCCTTTTTCGCTTTCGACGGCGACTTGGACTTGGTTGCCTTGGGAGCCGCGGCGGACGCTTTCTTTTCGGCCGCCTGCTGTTTCTTCCCCTTCGTCGCGGACTGCTTCTTCTCCGCGGTCGGTTTCCTCGTCTTCGAAGCGGCGACGGGCGGAGAGGAGGCGGCGGCGGCGGTGGCCTTCCTGGACGCCGCCTTCGATTTGGCCGCCCTCTTCGTCGCCGGTTTCGGAAGGCCCGCCTCGCCGACGGCGGCCGCCTTCTTGGACGCCGCGCTGACGGCCAACTTGAAGGAGCCCGAAGCTCCCTTGCCCTTCGTCTGGACGAGGACGCCCGAGGCGACGGCCGCCTTTAAGTACTTCTTGATGAACGGGGACAGCTTTTCGGAGTCGATCTTGTAATTCGCGGCGACGTACTTCTTGATCGCCTGCAACGAAGAACCGCCGCGTTCTTTCAGGTTCTTTATGGCGCCGTTGACCATTTCCGACGTAGGAGGGTGGGACGGCTTCGAACGCGGGTTTTTCACCTTCTTACCGGCCGGCGAGGCGGCGGACTTCTTCACCGGAGCCGGGGCCGCGGCGGAGACGACGGTCTGTTGGGGTGATGCGACGTCGGTCATCGTCGTCGTTCGTCGAGAAATGACAAAACAAAGAAAATTAACGAAGAGGGCTCGTTCGCTGAGTTGCTCGACCTTTCGTAGCGGTTAACGCCGACGAACGCGCAGTGCAATGAATGCGGCCACCTCGCCGCCGCGTAGTCGATTGGCGCGCGCGGACCGAAGCAGAAACGACCTATAGCGCGGGAAACGTGCGCGCCGTCGTCGGTCGGTCCTGCAAGTGTTCGCGGGAACGCGAGTTTTCTGGTCCTCCGGATCCACAGGCGTACCGTCGGCGACGGAAAAGCCGGGACGCGTTGCGGACGACGCCGGGGCGTCGACGCGCCTCCGATTTTCGACGATGACATCGAATTTGCCGTCGCAATTCGGAGGTCAACCGCGAGCGTTCCCCTGGACGGAGTCGTTCGCCGCCGTTTAGAAGGCGGCGACGGCGTCCACGGACCGCCCGTCGTCCCGACGGCGACGACGGCGGGATCGTCGTTCTTTTCCTTCGTCGGTTACGTTCAGCGAGCGGACGCGACTCGTCGGAGGAGTCCCGCGGAGACGCCGGAACGCTCCGGTTCTACACCGACGGCGAGAAGCGGTCTCCTGCATCGTCCCGATTGAGAACTTATTTTATCGGAATTTCGTCCGGCGTCGTTTTACTGACGGCGATCGCCCGCTTTGCCGCGGCCCCGCCCGGTAATTTGGGAAAGCGGCGTTCATTTTTAGCCGGCGATACGGCACGGAACGGGCCAGCTGCCTTGCGTTGCGTTTCCCTTCAGAACGAAGCAGGATGTCGGCAACATGCGGGGAGAAAAAAGATCAGCGATCGAAGAGATATGCGTGCACGCGTGTAGCTCGTCGAGTAAGAAGAAAGAAAGTCCATTTGTTCGGCGCGAGAGACGAAGGGAGGGTGAGAGAAGAGAAAACGAAGCTTCACTCTGTACTCCTACCCTGCGAAATTTGTCAACGGACGGACGGACGGACGCGGTCCTTGCGAATCGTCGTGAATCATCGCCGTCGACGGGACGGGGAAGTGAAAAAAAAAATTAAATTTGATATGCGGTTCTTCGGCCCCGCCGCCGCCGAGCGAAAGCGGTGAAGGCGACGGCCGGCGCCGAAATTTCGTCCGTCCTCGCGACTCGTGACATGAACGAGCGAGCGAGCACCTTTTCTTCGCGCCTCCGTAACGTTTTCCTTTTTTTCACCGGACTTTAACGCTTCAATCGTTTATCGCGCGAACGCGTAAAAAAAGAGGCGGAGCGGCGATAGATAGATAGATAGGAAGGACGGGATAGGTCAGCGATCGACGTCTGCGCTTTAGCGCGACCCTGACACTTATATTATAATATTTATAAATCGGCCAGTCGGGGCCGGCGTGGCCCCGCGTAAAGGACGAGGGGGCGTTCGTCCTATCGTTGCAGATCTTGAAACGCTTTGCGATTACGATTGCGTTCAAATAACTCTCGAGCGTCGGTCATCTTGCGTACGCGTTGTCGTTTCGAAGTTAATCAAGCTTAAATAATAATTACCGCAGTTTTCTCGGGTTTGATGAAAACAAAAAGAAAACGGGCGGATCGCCGACGTTATTAATAAATGCGTCGCGCGTATTCGTGTAATTTCAAACTGTTTGAATGTTTTTATTTGTTTAAAAAAATATTAACGTAAGTTTTAATCCGACGACGGTGACTTAGAGCCGTTTTACACGTACGAGAATTCTTACGAAAATTATGTCGAACATTTTCGGAAGAATTCTTGCGCACGGTATTCGACTTTCGCACTTCGCACTTTGATTAATGTTTTGCTTTGGTAACGCGACAACCTTACAAGAATTTGGTAAGCCGCGTAACGAGAGAGATATTGCGAGAAATCGCGTTAAAACTTCTTGCGACGTAAAAATGACGCGTCGCAGATTCCTTGCGAGAGTTCCCTCGAAAAAATTAAAACCCTAATTAAGCCCAAGGCGAACCCAACTAGACTCAACTTAACTGAAAACTCATTACAAAAAATCGAGATTTCGAAGAGGTCAAGCCAACCCCAGGCAAGAACGTTCCATAACCCAAGCCAAGTCGAAAGGTCAAGGGTCAAGGGCAAACCAAGGGAAAAATCGTAAAAAAATGGAAATTTCGAAAAGGTAAAGCCAAACCAAGACGAGAAGGTTGCCAACCCAGGCAGGCCAAGGGCAACCCAAGGGAGAAATCAATAAAGAATCGAAATTTCGAAAAGGTCAAGCCAACCCGAGGCGAGAAAGTTCCCCAGTCGAAAGGTCAATGGTCAAGGTCAACCCAAGGGAGAAATCGTAAGAGAATCTAAATTTTGAAAAGCTAAAGCCAACCCAAGGCGAGAAAGTTCCCAAACCAGGTCAAGGCCAAGGTCAACCCAAGGGAGAAGTCGATAAAAATTTGAAATTTCGAAAAGGTCAAGCTAACCCAAGGCAACAAGTTTCCCAACCAAACCCAAGTCGAAAGGTCAAGGGTCAAGGTCAACCCATGGGAAAAATCGTAAAAAAATGGAAATTTCGAAAAGGTAAAGCCAACCCAAGACGAGAAGGTTGCCAACCCAGGCCAAGGGCAACCCAAGGGAGAAATCAATAAAGAATCGAAATTTCGGAAAGGTCAAGCCAACCCGAGGCAAGAAAGTTCCCAAAGCAGGTCAAAGGTCAAGGTCAACCCAAGGGAAAAATCGTAAGGTCAACCCAAGGGAGAAGTCAACAAAGAATCGAGATTTCGCAAAAGGTCTAGCCAACCCGAGGCAGGAAAGTTCCCCAGTCGAAAGGTCAATGGTCAAGGTCAACCCAAGGGAGAAATCGTAAGAGAATCGAAATTTGGAAAAGCTAAAGCCAACCCAAGGCGATAAAGTTCGCAAACCAGGTCAAAGGTCAAGGTCAAGGTCAACCCAAGGGAGGGATCGTAAAAAAATCGAAATTTCGAAAAGCTAAAGCCAACCCAGGTCAGAGGTCAAGGTCAACTCGAGGGAGAAGTAAATAAAAAATTGAAATGTCGAAAAGGTCAAGCCAACCCAAGGCAAGAAGGTTCCCAACCCAACCCAAGTCGAAAGGTCAAGGGTCAAGGGAAAAATCGAGATTTCGAAAAGCTGAAGCCAACCCAAGGCAAGAAGGTTTCTAACCCAGGTCAAAGGTCAAGGTCAAGGTCAAGCCAAGGGAGAAATCAATGAGGAATCGAAATTTCGAAAAGGTCGAGCCAGCCCGAGGCAGGAAAGTTCCCAAGTCTAAAGGTCAAAGGTCAAGGTCAACCGAAGGGAAAATTCAATCAAAATAATTGAACTTTCGAAAAGGTCAAGCCAACCCAGGGCAGGAAAGTCCCCAAACCACTTCAAAGGTCAAGGTCAAGGTCGAGCCAATGGAGTAATCAATAAAGAATCGAGATTTCGAAAAGGTCGAGCCAAACCGAGGCAGGAAAGTTCCCAAGTCTAAAGGTCAAAGGTCAAGGTCGACCCAGGGGAAAATTCAATCAAAAGAACTGAACTTTCGAAAAGGTCAAGCCAACCCGAGACAAGTCGAAAGGTCAAGGTCAACCCTGGGGAAGAGTCTTTAAAGAGATCGAGGCACGCCGCTATTAACTCCGTTAGGATTATTTATGCCTTTCTTAAACTCGTTGTGACTTGTGGCTAAGGCGGTAATTCCGTTGTGGCGTTAATTCACCGTAATTAATTAAAACTGCCCGTATCTGATGGCGTTGCCATTTTCCGCTCCTTCGCGACCGTAAGGCGCAAGCGACATCTGCTCGAGAGAATCCGCCGTAAATTTCTATTAATCAACGGGTTTTTTGTTGCGTTGTAAATGTAACGTTTTAATAATAATTGAATTCGATTCGCCTGAACCAATTCGGGTAATAATATTAAACGTCGCGTCGGGGAGTTCATCACAACTCTGAGCGTATCCTCTGCCGCAGACAGTGATCCTTGAAATTAATATCAAAGCAAGAGTCTGAACCGAGTTCGCCTCGGATTAAATTAAATCAAAGTCGAAGTTGTTTTCAACTTGTGTTCGGCGGAAACTTGAATCCGTATAAGTATAAGTAATTCATTTCAAAAGTCGCTTTCGTTTCTGAACGTAACCGTACGTAATTTCACAAAGTTCGACACAACCCAACCCAGGTGGAAAGGTCAACCCGGGGGAGAAATCATTAAAAAAAAGAGAGAGAGATTTGAAAAGGATCGGGCCAGCCCAAGGCAACGAAGTTCCCAACCCGTGTCGAAATTCCAATCGTCGACCCTTGAAATTTCGAAAAGGTCAAGCCAACCGGCGGATCGACGAATAAATAAATTAACGCGCCTTTAGGATCGCGGCCCGTCAATTGCGAATAATAATATGCGTCCCAGTGGATAAGATCGAACGTCTTGGATGTCGGTTTTGTGGTTCTGAAAAGAACCGATTTTTGTGTCGCCGAGCGTCGCTCACTTCGAGCTCGTGTATTTGGTGACGGCCTTCGTCCCTTCGCTGACGGCGTGCTTGGCCAGCTCGCCGGGAAGGAGCAGCCTCACGGCGGTCTGAATTTCGCGGCTCGTTATCGTCGATCGCTTGTTGTAGTGCGCCAAACGGGAAGCCTCCGCGGCGATCCGCTCGAAAATGTCGTTGACGAAGCTGTTCATGATGCTCATCGCCTTGCTCGATATTCCAGTGTCCGGATGCACCTGCTTTAATACTTTGTATATGTAAATGGCGTAGCTCTCCTTCCTTCTGCGCTTCTTCTTCTTGTCGCTCTTAGAGATGTTCTTCTGCGCCTTTCCCGCCTTTTTGGCCGCCTTGCCGCTCGTCTTGGGTGGCATGATGCCCGCAACGTGGTAATGAGTGAACGGATACGGTGAGGAGAACGATCGCCTGCGCTTAAGCTTCGCCGGGTATCAGCGAAATAATGCCGGACGAAATTTGTTTCGGCTGGTAGTTATCGGCGCGTCGTCCGCGCTCCTGTAACGCCCCTTCGAGTCGACGCGCACCGTTCTGGACGCCCATTGGCGGCCGCCGTTCGCTATAAGTACCCATCTGCGTAGACTGCGAGCCAGCATTTCGTTACGACAACGCATCGAACGAGAACGTGGCGGACAGGGCGACGCTGCGTTACTAAGTAGAATCGAAGCAGAGAGACGAGAATTTCGCGATGTCAGGACGCGGTAAGGGCGGCAAAGTCAAGGGGAAGGCGAAGTCGAGGTCGAGCAGAGCGGGACTCCAGTTCCCCGTCGGCCGTATCCACCGTCTGCTCCGCAAAGGTAATTACGCGGAGCGCGTCGGCGCCGGAGCCCCGGTTTACCTAGCCGCCGTCATGGAGTACCTGGCCGCCGAAGTGCTGGAACTTGCCGGCAACGCGGCTCGAGATAACAAGAAGACGCGCATAATACCGCGCCACCTGCAGCTGGCCATTAGGAACGACGAAGAATTGAACAAGCTCCTCTCGGGCGTGACGATCGCGCAAGGCGGTGTCTTGCCCAACATCCAGGCCGTCCTCTTGCCCAAGAAGACGGAAAAGAAAGCTTAAGGACGTCAGCCCACGTTCCGTCGACGCACGTGCACAGCGCGGTGACCGGCCCTTCTCAGGGCCAAAAAAATTATTCCACATATTTCGCTTGCGAGACGCTTCCCGCCGCTCGTCCTTCCTAATTATTTTCTTTCGTCCGGCGATGTTTCTCATTTTTTTTTTTTTTTTTTTTTTTTTTTTCCTTCGCCGCCAGAAAGAGATTTACCGTCGATTATCTAATTACATAGCTTAAAATCGTGATAATTACCGCACTACCTGTACACGCGAAGAATAAAGGAAAGAGGATCGGGATGAATCGAACTCGTTAAATATCGCGCCTTCCCGTCTCCAGGGAAGTTAAATAATTTCCCGTGACTTTACACGTTTACCCCAGCCATTATAATAATTTTAACCGCCGCGCCGCGGACGAAAAAACACCAGACATGCGGAACGATTTATTTTCCACCGTCTTCATCCATCTCTTATCATCATTAAACCTTAAAATTGAACGTTCCGCGTGTATTCACATTTCTTTTTCTTTATTTGCGTTTATACTGACGCGGTTAGGTTAGTTTCGAAGCAGCGAAACCTCGGGGGACGAGCGTTGTGGCTCTGAAAAGAACCTTTCCGTTGATGCAACTAATGCTCCTCTTCCTTTCCGGCTTTTAACCTCCGAACCCGTACAGAGTGCGGCCCTGGCGCTTCAACGCGTACACGACGTCCATCGCCGTGACCGTCTTCCGTTTGGCGTGCTCGGTATAAGTGACGGCGTCCCTGATGACGTTCTCGAGGAAGACCTTGAGCACGCCGCGCGTTTCCTCGTAGATCAGGCCGGAGATTCGCTTCACGCCGCCTCGCCGAGCAAGCCGTCTTATCGCCGGTTTGGTTATGCCCTGGATGTTGTCGCGGAGTACCTTGCGATGACGTTTGGCGCCGCCCTTTCCGAGTCCCTTGCCTCCTTTACCGCGTCCTGTCATTATTTCGCCTGTCTAGCGCTGTTTCTCGAATATAAATGAGGACGAGATCGTCAGCGCTCCCCCTCGCAACGGCTAATGTATGACGCGACCTGTAAGCGGTCTGCTTTTATTGACGACGGGCGTGGCCTAGGCGGCCAATACGGGCGCGCCGCTCGAATCAGCCGTAGCCACGTAAAAGCGACCGCCGTCTGTTTCCGACGTACCATTCGCTTCCAGACGGACGAGGTTACGTCAGGTTGAGCAGCGCAAACTTCCGAGCAACGACGAGATAAGACAAGTTCCTTGAGGAGTTTTTATAATACGATACGATGGCACGTACGAAGCAAACTGCGAGAAAATCGACGGGAGGCAAGGCGCCGAGAAAACAGCTGGCCACGAAGGCGGCTCGCAAGAGCGCGCCGGCGACGGGCGGCGTGAAGAAACCGCACAGGTACAGGCCCGGCACGGTTGCCCTCAGAGAAATCCGCCGATACCAGAAGAGCACCGAACTTCTGATACGGAAGCTGCCCTTCCAGCGTCTCGTGCGAGAAATCGCGCAGGACTTCAAGACCGATCTGCGCTTCCAGAGTTCCGCCGTGATGGCGCTTCAGGAGGCCAGCGAGGCGTACTTAGTCGGACTCTTCGAAGACACCAACCTGTGCGCCATCCACGCCAAACGAGTCACTATCATGCCGAAGGACATACAGCTGGCCAGACGCATCAGGGGCGAGCGCGCTTAAACTTCGCGCCGGCGAAGATGCGGCCGTGCATCTATACTTTATCGGTTCTTTTCAGAACCACAAACTCTGTTCATTTTCGAGAGTTCGACGCCGAGATGAATTTTTTCGCATTTGTTTTACTTGTTGTACTTTACTCGTTATTTATTTTAATTTGAGACCGTCGCGTCGTTTCAGTTAAACTCGGTACTTTCTTTACGGCAACAAACTTACATAGGTATAGTAATTTTGCTTATACGTCATCCCTAATAAATAATCTAATAATTCAATTACAAGGGGCTGTGGATAGTATGTATGTATCTATTTCTACGGTAGCATGATTTACAGATCACTGCCGACGTCAATGAGTCAATCAAGCAAGTCGCGAGATGGGAACGCGAAGTAAGCCTGAATTTTTTATTTTATTAAGTTTTCAACCGAGCCGTTTATCACGGACGGACGTGCGTGCCTCTGGAGGTGCGAATTTCCCGGGCGAACGTTATTTGTGGCCCTGAAAAGGGCCATTTTTGCGCGCGCCGGCCCTTCGGTCGGCTCGCTCACTTCTTCTTCGCGGAGGCGGCCTTCTTGGCGGCGGCTTTCGGCGCGGCCGCCGGAAGCCTCTTGGCCGTCTTCGGTTTGGGAGCCTTCGGCTTCTTGGTCGGCGGTCCCCTGGTCGCCTTTTTCGCTTTCGACGGCGACTTGGACTTGGTTGCCTTGGGAGCCGCGGCGGACGCTTTCTTTTCGGCCGCCTGCTGTTTCTTCCCCTTCGTCGCGGACTGCTTCTTCTCCGCGGTCGGTTTCCTCGTCTTCGAAGCGGCGACGGGCGGAGAGGAGGCGGCGGCGGCGGTGGCCTTCCTGGACGCCGCCTTCGATTTGGCCGCCCTCTTCGTCGCCGGTTTCGGAAGGCCCGCCTCGCCGACGGCGGCCGCCTTCTTGGACGCCGCGCTGACGGCCAACTTGAAGGAGCCCGAAGCTCCCTTGCCCTTCGTCTGGACGAGGACGCCCGAGGCGACGGCCGCCTTTAAGTACTTCTTGATGAACGGGGACAGCTTTTCGGAGTCGATCTTGTAATTCGCGGCGACGTACTTCTTGATCGCCTGCAACGAAGAACCGCCGCGTTCTTTCAGGTTCTTTATGGCGCCGTTGACCATTTCCGACGTAGGAGGGTGGGACGGCTTCGAACGCGGGTTTTTCACCTTCTTACCGGCCGGCGAGGCGGCGGACTTCTTCACCGGAGCCGGGGCCGCGGCGGAGACGACGGTCTGTTGGGGTGATGCGACGTCGGTCATCGTCGTCGTTCGTCGAGAAATGACAAAACAAAGAAAATTAACGAAGAGGGCTCGTTCGCTGAGTTGCTCGACCTTTCGTAGCGGTTAACGCCGACGAACGCGCAGTGCAATGAATGCGGCCACCTCGCCGCCGCGTAGTCGATTGGCGCGCGCGGACCGAAGCAGAAACGACCTATAGCGCGGGAAACGTGCGCGCCGTCGTCGGTCGGTCCTGCAAGTGTTCGCGGGAACGCGAGTTTTCTGGTCCTCCGGATCCACAGGCGTACCGTCGGCGACGGAAAAGCCGGGACGCGTTGCGGACGACGCCGGGGCGTCGACGCGCCTCCGATTTTCGACGATGACATCGAATTTGCCGTCGCAATTCGGAGGTCAACCGCGAGCGTTCCCCTGGACGGAGTCGTTCGCCGCCGTTTAGAAGGCGGCGACGGCGTCCACGGACCGCCCGTCGTCCCGACGGCGACGACGGCGGGATCGTCGTTCTTTTCCTTCGTCGGTTACGTTCAGCGAGCGGACGCGACTCGTCGGAGGAGTCCCGCGGAGACGCCGGAACGCTCCGGTTCTACACCGACGGCGAGAAGCGGTCTCCTGCATCGTCCCGATTGAGAACTTATTTTATCGGAATTTCGTCCGGCGTCGTTTTACTGACGGCGATCGCCCGCTTTGCCGCGGCCCCGCCCGGTAATTTGGGAAAGCGGCGTTCATTTTTAGCCGGCGATACGGCACGGAACGGGCCAGCTGCCTTGCGTTGCGTTTCCCTTCAGAACGAAGCAGGATGTCGGCAACATGCGGGGAGAAAAAAGATCAGCGATCGAAGAGATATGCGTGCACGCGTGTAGCTCGTCGAGTAAGAAGAAAGAAAGTCCATTTGTTCGGCGCGAGAGACGAAGGGAGGGTGAGAGAAGAGAAAACGAAGCTTCACTCTGTACTCCTACCCTGCGAAATTTGTCAACGGACGGACGGACGGACGCGGTCCTTGCGAATCGTCGTGAATCATCGCCGTCGACGGGACGGGGAAGTGAAAAAAAAAATTAAATTTGATATGCGGTTCTTCGGCCCCGCCGCCGCCGAGCGAAAGCGGTGAAGGCGACGGCCGGCGCCGAAATTTCGTCCGTCCTCGCGACTCGTGACATGAACGAGCGAGCGAGCACCTTTTCTTCGCGCCTCCGTAACGTTTTCCTTTTTTTCACCGGACTTTAACGCTTCAATCGTTTATCGCGCGAACGCGTAAAAAAAGAGGCGGAGCGGCGATAGATAGATAGATAGGAAGGACGGGATAGGTCAGCGATCGACGTCTGCGCTTTAGCGCGACCCTGACACTTATATTATAATATTTATAAATCGGCCAGTCGGGGCCGGCGTGGCCCCGCGTAAAGGACGAGGGGGCGTTCGTCCTATCGTTGCAGATCTTGAAACGCTTTGCGATTACGATTGCGTTCAAATAACTCTCGAGCGTCGGTCATCTTGCGTACGCGTTGTCGTTTCGAAGTTAATCAAGCTTAAATAATAATTACCGCAGTTTTCTCGGGTTTGATGAAAACAAAAAGAAAACGGGCGGATCGCCGACGTTATTAATAAATGCGTCGCGCGTATTCGTGTAATTTCAAACTGTTTGAATGTTTTTATTTGTTTAAAAAAATATTAACGTAAGTTTTAATCCGACGACGGTGACTTAGAGCCGTTTTACACGTACGAGAATTCTTACGAAAATTATGTCGAACATTTTCGGAAGAATTCTTGCGCACGGTATTCGACTTTCGCACTTCGCACTTTGATTAATGTTTTGCTTTGGTAACGCGACAACCTTACAAGAATTTGGTAAGCCGCGTAACGAGAGAGATATTGCGAGAAATCGCGTTAAAACTTCTTGCGACGTAAAAATGACGCGTCGCAGATTCCTTGCGAGAGTTCCCTCGAAAAAATTAAAACCCTAATTAAGCCCAAGGCGAACCCAACTAGACTCAACTTAACTGAAAACTCATTACAAAAAATCGAGATTTCGAAGAGGTCAAGCCAACCCCAGGCAAGAACGTTCCATAACCCAAGCCAAGTCGAAAGGTCAAGGGTCAAGGGCAAACCAAGGGAAAAATCGTAAAAAAATGGAAATTTCGAAAAGGTAAAGCCAAACCAAGACGAGAAGGTTGCCAACCCAGGCAGGCCAAGGGCAACCCAAGGGAGAAATCAATAAAGAATCGAAATTTCGAAAAGGTCAAGCCAACCCGAGGCGAGAAAGTTCCCCAGTCGAAAGGTCAATGGTCAAGGTCAACCCAAGGGAGAAATCGTAAGAGAATCTAAATTTTGAAAAGCTAAAGCCAACCCAAGGCGAGAAAGTTCCCAAACCAGGTCAAGGCCAAGGTCAACCCAAGGGAGAAGTCGATAAAAATTTGAAATTTCGAAAAGGTCAAGCTAACCCAAGGCAACAAGTTTCCCAACCAAACCCAAGTCGAAAGGTCAAGGGTCAAGGTCAACCCATGGGAAAAATCGTAAAAAAATGGAAATTTCGAAAAGGTAAAGCCAACCCAAGACGAGAAGGTTGCCAACCCAGGCCAAGGGCAACCCAAGGGAGAAATCAATAAAGAATCGAAATTTCGGAAAGGTCAAGCCAACCCGAGGCAAGAAAGTTCCCAAAGCAGGTCAAAGGTCAAGGTCAACCCAAGGGAAAAATCGTAAGGTCAACCCAAGGGAGAAGTCAACAAAGAATCGAGATTTCGCAAAAGGTCTAGCCAACCCGAGGCAGGAAAGTTCCCCAGTCGAAAGGTCAATGGTCAAGGTCAACCCAAGGGAGAAATCGTAAGAGAATCGAAATTTGGAAAAGCTAAAGCCAACCCAAGGCGATAAAGTTCGCAAACCAGGTCAAAGGTCAAGGTCAAGGTCAACCCAAGGGAGGGATCGTAAAAAAATCGAAATTTCGAAAAGCTAAAGCCAACCCAGGTCAGAGGTCAAGGTCAACTCGAGGGAGAAGTAAATAAAAAATTGAAATGTCGAAAAGGTCAAGCCAACCCAAGGCAAGAAGGTTCCCAACCCAACCCAAGTCGAAAGGTCAAGGGTCAAGGGAAAAATCGAGATTTCGAAAAGCTGAAGCCAACCCAAGGCAAGAAGGTTTCTAACCCAGGTCAAAGGTCAAGGTCAAGGTCAAGCCAAGGGAGAAATCAATGAGGAATCGAAATTTCGAAAAGGTCGAGCCAGCCCGAGGCAGGAAAGTTCCCAAGTCTAAAGGTCAAAGGTCAAGGTCAACCGAAGGGAAAATTCAATCAAAATAATTGAACTTTCGAAAAGGTCAAGCCAACCCAGGGCAGGAAAGTCCCCAAACCACTTCAAAGGTCAAGGTCAAGGTCGAGCCAATGGAGTAATCAATAAAGAATCGAGATTTCGAAAAGGTCGAGCCAAACCGAGGCAGGAAAGTTCCCAAGTCTAAAGGTCAAAGGTCAAGGTCGACCCAGGGGAAAATTCAATCAAAAGAACTGAACTTTCGAAAAGGTCAAGCCAACCCGAGACAAGTCGAAAGGTCAAGGTCAACCCTGGGGAAGAGTCTTTAAAGAGATCGAGGCACGCCGCTATTAACTCCGTTAGGATTATTTATGCCTTTCTTAAACTCGTTGTGACTTGTGGCTAAGGCGGTAATTCCGTTGTGGCGTTAATTCACCGTAATTAATTAAAACTGCCCGTATCTGATGGCGTTGCCATTTTCCGCTCCTTCGCGACCGTAAGGCGCAAGCGACATCTGCTCGAGAGAATCCGCCGTAAATTTCTATTAATCAACGGGTTTTTTGTTGCGTTGTAAATGTAACGTTTTAATAATAATTGAATTCGATTCGCCTGAACCAATTCGGGTAATAATATTAAACGTCGCGTCGGGGAGTTCATCACAACTCTGAGCGTATCCTCTGCCGCAGACAGTGATCCTTGAAATTAATATCAAAGCAAGAGTCTGAACCGAGTTCGCCTCGGATTAAATTAAATCAAAGTCGAAGTTGTTTTCAACTTGTGTTCGGCGGAAACTTGAATCCGTATAAGTATAAGTAATTCATTTCAAAAGTCGCTTTCGTTTCTGAACGTAACCGTACGTAATTTCACAAAGTTCGACACAACCCAACCCAGGTGGAAAGGTCAACCCGGGGGAGAAATCATTAAAAAAAAGAGAGAGAGATTTGAAAAGGATCGGGCCAGCCCAAGGCAACGAAGTTCCCAACCCGTGTCGAAATTCCAATCGTCGACCCTTGAAATTTCGAAAAGGTCAAGCCAACCGGCGGATCGACGAATAAATAAATTAACGCGCCTTTAGGATCGCGGCCCGTCAATTGCGAATAATAATATGCGTCCCAGTGGATAAGATCGAACGTCTTGGATGTCGGTTTTGTGGTTCTGAAAAGAACCGATTTTTGTGTCGCCGAGCGTCGCTCACTTCGAGCTCGTGTATTTGGTGACGGCCTTCGTCCCTTCGCTGACGGCGTGCTTGGCCAGCTCGCCGGGAAGGAGCAGCCTCACGGCGGTCTGAATTTCGCGGCTCGTTATCGTCGATCGCTTGTTGTAGTGCGCCAAACGGGAAGCCTCCGCGGCGATCCGCTCGAAAATGTCGTTGACGAAGCTGTTCATGATGCTCATCGCCTTGCTCGATATTCCAGTGTCCGGATGCACCTGCTTTAATACTTTGTATATGTAAATGGCGTAGCTCTCCTTCCTTCTGCGCTTCTTCTTCTTGTCGCTCTTAGAGATGTTCTTCTGCGCCTTTCCCGCCTTTTTGGCCGCCTTGCCGCTCGTCTTGGGTGGCATGATGCCCGCAACGTGGTAATGAGTGAACGGATACGGTGAGGAGAACGATCGCCTGCGCTTAAGCTTCGCCGGGTATCAGCGAAATAATGCCGGACGAACGTTGAACGTTGAACGGTCTTGGCTTCGGAGTTCCTAGAAGTTGTTCTTCTTTTACCTCCTTCATCTGAAAGAAAAAAATCGAATTAGAAATTGTGCCTGTGCGGCGAACGCCGCACGTTGCGCGGTACTTCTCTGCGCTCATTCCACGAGCATCATCCTGGGCCTCTTGTGGCGATGCTCCAGCTCTTCGTCGTAGTCCTCCAGGCTCCGGATCAGCGGGTTGGGGTGGTCTTGCATCGTTCCGTGCGTCTTCACGGCTAGCCGCCGCACGAACTCTTCTATTTTCTCGATGCCGATGTCCTTGTGGATTTGGGCATTCCTGACGAACCACGGAGCGTCGAGCGCCATCCGCAGGACTTTGTTCTGGATCACCTGAAGTTTTCGAATGTGAGTCTTGGCCGCGTAGCCCCAGGCCACCGAGGCGTAAGTCATCGTGGGTCTGATGACGGTTTTGTAGAGCTTCACCTTGTTATCAGGGTGAAGCTTACTTCCCCGGCTCATCAACCCGTAGAGCTTAGCCAGGACCTGTCTGGCTCTGGCGGCGGCGGACTCAATGTGCGGACTCCAGGTGAGCCTCGCGTCCAGGGTGACTCCCAAGTACTTCGCTTCCGTTCGCCAAGGAATTCCTCGTCCGAACATGGCGATCTCTTCTGGCGGGCGGATCCTTCCTTTTCTGCCCATGACGATGGCGGTGCTCTTCTCGGCGTTCACCTGGATGCGCCAGGTGCGGTACCAACCTTCGAGATCGGTCGCAGCAGTCTGCAGCTTCCTTCTCAGGATGGCGACGCTCTTCGAACGACAATACAGGGCTGTATCGTCGGCGTAAAGCGCGACGTTCACACCGTTGGTTCGAGGGATGTCTCGCACGAAGATGTTGAAAAGCGTCGGTGACAGCACGGAGCCTTGCGGCACACCGGCACTCAAAGTTCTCTCCGAAGAACGAAGTCCGTTAATCTTTATACGGAACTTGCGTTGCTTCAAGAACGAGGCGGTCAGCTGCGCAATACCCAAAGGTATTCCCGCTTCCAACATCTTGTGGAGCAGGCCCTGGTGCCAAACCTTGTCGAATGCCTTCGACACGTCCAGCAACACGAGGCCCGTGTACTCCTTCTTGTTGAAACCTTCGGTTACGCACTCGGTAACGCGCAGGATCTGGTGGACAGTCGAGTGTCCCGGACGGAAACCGAACTGTTCATCCTGGACGACCTTCAGGCGCTCAATGTGCTCCTTGAGTCGTCGGAGAATGACCTTTTCGGCCAGCTTGCCGAGAACTGGCAGCAGACTGATCGGGCGATAGTTCTGCGGAAAAGCGGCCGCCTGCCCAGGCTTCCTCAACACAATGACGTCCGCGAACTTCCACTTGGATGGAAAGTGCCGCAGACGGAGCATCGCGTTAAGTATGCCGGTCAGAACCGCTATCGCTCGCATCGGAAGTTCTTGCAGAGCCCTATTGCCTATGCCGTCGGGACCTGGGGCCTTCCTCTTCTTGCACCTCTTCGCTGCCTTCTTCACCTCCGAGGGCGATACCGGAGCGATGTGCTCGACATCACGCTGTCCGAGCAGACGCCTGACTCTACGGTGAATGGCGTCGATGTGGTCAACATCTGCATTCACGTAGACAGGGCTGCACTGACGCTCGAGATTGTCGGCAAAAGCCTCGGCCTTTTCCTCATCGGTGTAGACGACACCCCCGACTCCGTGTATGGGGGGCATGGGCGGTGCTCCTTGTTTGCCGAGAATCCGAGTCATTCTCCAGAGAGAATTAACATCGGAGTTCAGCCCGTCGATTTTGGCGTCCCAGGTTTCCCTTCGGTGTTCGGTAAGGGCTCGCCGAACCTCGCCGGTCAGCCGGTTTGCCTCTCTCTTGTGCTGTGGGTCCAGTGTCCGCTGCCACCGTCTCCTAGAGCGGTTTCGCTCTCTGATGAGTGCGCGAACGTCTTCGGGCAGTCGCATCCGAAAAGGGCGGACCGGCATCGGATTCGCTGCGTGAGCAAGCGAAACCGTGATCTTGTCGGTCAGGTCGTCCACGGCGTGCTCTAGTTCTTCACGCGTTTCAATGGGGGTCACTGGTCCTAGAGCTTCCTGGAGGTGGTCGGTGAACGCGCCCCAGGAGATCCTCATCCTTGTGCCCTCCTCGTCCTCTTCAGGGTTGGGTTGGGTTGGGTTCCCGCCCATCTGCAGCAGAACCGGAGCGTGGTCGGAGTCTAGCTCGTTCAACACAGTGAGCTGGTGAACCATCGCCACGTCCTTTAGGACGACGATGTCGAGCACATCTGGCCGGCCGATTGGACCGAAATGAGTCGGATCGACGGTGGCGTCGATCGTTATCAGTCGGTCTTCGCCGTAGGCTCTCAAAATCCTCCCATTCCGGTTGGTAACACGACTGTTCCAATCGGGATGTTTGGAGTTCAAATCGCCGGCGATTACTGCGGCACCATCAGTGTCTAACACCGCGTCCAGGTCACCCGGAACCAGTTCTCGATTCGGCGCGTTGTAAGCGGAGATCAATCGAACCAAACCGTACGTCGTATGAATCGCCACAATGGTCGCCTCCAGATGCTGGAGGGGCGGCGTATCAACAACGTGGTGGTCGATGTCTCGTTTCACAAAAACAGCAGTTCCCCCGCCTCTCGCGTTCGGCCTGTCGTTTCTGTACAGCTGATAATTCGGAAGCTTCGGAACGTCTGCCGCTCTGAGATGTGTTTCGTTAATGAGAATTACGTCCAGGTTTTGACGCTGAGCGAATTCCATCAACTCCAATCTCTTGGGTTTCAGTCCGTTGGCGTTCCAAAAGACCGTCTGCAAAGAACGTGGTCGCCTTGGCCGTCTATCCATGGCGGAACAGCGATGAGATCTCGGAAGCGCAGCCTAATAAGGCCGTAATCATCTCGGTGCTGTTCTTCGCCTGGCTCAGCCTGGCAATCACCGTGGCCGCTACATTGAGTAGCTTGGAGAAATCAACTCGCGAAAGTAAATCCGCGAGTTGCTGCCATACGCTTGCCGTTTCGGTATCGGTTCGCGTGGGTGCAACGGGCTTGGTTGCTCCGGCAACCTCTGGTTGGCTCTTGCGAGCGCTGCTCGCTCCGCCCACCGCGGTACTGTAGCTTACGCTTGGTCGCCTCTGTTCCTCCGAAGAGTGGGCAACATGCGTAGCTGTAGCGGGTTCCCTCGAAGTTTTCTTCGCGGGCAGCACCGGGAATTTGCCGCCCTTGAATTCCGGGACGGGTTTCTCTCTCGGGGCTGGGGGTTTCGTCTGGCGGACTGGCTCCTTCGGGTACTTCACGCAGCCCCTGTAGGAAGCCGGGTGCGGACCACCGCAGTTGCAGCAAACAGCCGGTATGTCTCTTGGCTTTTTGCACACGTTAGTGTGATGTGTCTCTGGACACTTCACGCAGCGAGGGTTTGCTCGGCACATTCTTTGAGAATGTCCAAACTGTTGGCAGCGGTGGCACTGACCAACACCGGACGGACGTCTCTTCGACTCGATTGTGACATCGAGCCGAGCGACCTTCTTCTCATCGAAGATGCGCTTTCCGTCATCGCTCCTCGACAGCTGGACCATGACAAGCGGCATGGCACGCTTCTCTGGCCCTTTATTCAGCCGGGAAACCGACTGAACGGGATAGCCCCGCTGTTCAAGGTCAGCTTTGACCTCCTCCTCGCTTACGGACGTGGGCAGGTTACGAACCACAACCCTGAGAGGCTTGTCGGAGGTCAGTGCGTACGTGTGGTACTGCACCTTCCTCTCGTCGAAACGTCTGGTCAACGCCCGATAATCATCGACCGACGCTGGCTGCACGCGAATTCCGGTGCCCGTGTTTCTCGCTTTCGAAAAAGCAATTTTCCGGGCATCAAGATCTCTGCAGATCTCGCTCCACTTCTCTTTTTCCCGGAGGAAAACGGGTGGGATTCGAATTCGCGGCGCCTTTGCCGGGACGTCTACCTGGGCGACTTCCATCTCGTCCCCAGACAAGCTCTCGTAGCTGTTCCGTGTCGTTAGTGTCTCGGAAGAGGCTGTCTTCCGCAACTTGCGGGCGGTCTTCCTCGGCTTCGGCTTCTGGAAGTCTTCATCGCCAGATGACGAAGACTCTTCGCTGCATGTTACCGCTGTACTGCTGCGGTCCTCCTCGCTTACTACTTCCACTCGGGCACGAGGGCGTTTGACGGCGCTCACGGACTGGCCCTCAGCCATGGCTGGAATAGAAATTCCGGTAGACACCTCACTCAGTGTCGTACCGAAATTGTGTCTATTAGTCGCAAAAACTTGGTCGATAATGCCTTGTAAAAGACAGGAATTGCTCATCAACACCTTTACTGCACTCGTCTCCGGTCACAATGCCGTGCCGCTGCTGAATGGTGTGCGTTCGATGCGCGATCGAATGCGAATGCCGGACGAAATTTGTTTCGGCTGGTAGTTATCGGCGCGTCGTCCGCGCTCCTGTAACGCCCCTTTGAGTCGACGCGCACCGTTCTGGACGCCCATTGGCGGCCGCCGTTCGCTATAAGTACCCATCTGCGTAGACTGCGAGCCAGCATTTCGTTACGACAACGCATCGAACGAGAACGTGGCGGACAGGGCGACGCTGCGTTACTAAGTAGAATCGAAGCAGAGAGACGAGAATTTCGCGATGTCAGGACGCGGTAAGGGCGGCAAAGTCAAGGGGAAGGCGAAGTCGAGGTCGAGCAGAGCGGGACTCCAGTTCCCCGTCGGCCGTATCCACCGTCTGCTCCGCAAAGGTAATTACGCGGAGCGCGTCGGCGCCGGAGCCCCGGTTTACCTAGCCGCCGTCATGGAGTACCTGGCCGCCGAAGTGCTGGAACTTGCCGGCAACGCGGCTCGAGATAACAAGAAGACGCGCATAATACCGCGCCACCTGCAGCTGGCCATTAGGAACGACGAAGAATTGAACAAGCTCCTCTCGGGCGTGACGATCGCGCAAGGCGGTGTCTTGCCCAACATCCAGGCCGTCCTCTTGCCCAAGAAGACGGAAAAGAAAGCTTAAGGACGTCAGCCCACGTTCCGTCGACGCACGTGCACAGCGCGGTGACCGGCCCTTCTCAGGGCCAAAAAAATTATTCCACATATTTCGCTTGCGAGACGCTTCCCGCCGCTCGTCCTTCCTAATTATTTTCTTTCGTCCGGCGATGTTTCTCATTTTTTTTTTTTTTTTTTTTTTTTTTTCCTTCGCCGCCAGAAAGAGATTTACCGTCGATTATCTAATTACATAGCTTAAAATCGTGATAATTACCGCACTACCTGTACACGCGAAGAATAAAGGAAAGAGGATCGGGATGAATCGAACTCGTTAAATATCGCGCCTTCCCGTCTCCAGGGAAGTTAAATAATTTCCCGTGACTTTACACGTTTACCCCAGCCATTATAATAATTTTAACCGCCGCGCCGCGGACGAAAAAACACCAGACATGCGGAACGATTTATTTTCCACCGTCTTCATCCATCTCTTATCATCATTAAACCTTAAAATTGAACGTTCCGCGTGTATTCACATTTCTTTTTCTTTATTTGCGTTTATACTGACGCGGTTAGGTTAGTTTCGAAGCAGCGAAACCTCGGGGGACGAGCGTTGTGGCTCTGAAAAGAACCTTTCCGTTGATGCAACTAATGCTCCTCTTCCTTTCCGGCTTTTAACCTCCGAACCCGTACAGAGTGCGGCCCTGGCGCTTCAACGCGTACACGACGTCCATCGCCGTGACCGTCTTCCGTTTGGCGTGCTCGGTATAAGTGACGGCGTCCCTGATGACGTTCTCGAGGAAGACCTTGAGCACGCCGCGCGTTTCCTCGTAGATCAGGCCGGAGATTCGCTTCACGCCGCCTCGCCGAGCAAGCCGTCTTATCGCCGGTTTGGTTATGCCCTGGATGTTGTCGCGGAGTACCTTGCGATGACGTTTGGCGCCGCCCTTTCCGAGTCCCTTGCCTCCTTTACCGCGTCCTGTCATTATTTCGCCTGTCTAGCGCTGTTTCTCGAATATAAATGAGGACGAGATCGTCAGCGCTCCCCCTCGCAACGGCTAATGTATGACGCGACCTGTAAGCGGTCTGCTTTTATTGACGACGGGCGTGGCCTAGGCGGCCAATACGGGCGCGCCGCTCGAATCAGCCGTAGCCACGTAAAAGCGACCGCCGTCTGTTTCCGACGTACCATTCGCTTCCAGACGGACGAGGTTACGTCAGGTTGAGCAGCGCAAACTTCCGAGCAACGACGAGATAAGACAAGTTCCTTGAGGAGTTTTTATAATACGATACGATGGCACGTACGAAGCAAACTGCGAGAAAATCGACGGGAGGCAAGGCGCCGAGAAAACAGCTGGCCACGAAGGCGGCTCGCAAGAGCGCGCCGGCGACGGGCGGCGTGAAGAAACCGCACAGGTACAGGCCCGGCACGGTTGCCCTCAGAGAAATCCGCCGATACCAGAAGAGCACCGAACTTCTGATACGGAAGCTGCCCTTCCAGCGTCTCGTGCGAGAAATCGCGCAGGACTTCAAGACCGATCTGCGCTTCCAGAGTTCCGCCGTGATGGCGCTTCAGGAGGCCAGCGAGGCGTACTTAGTCGGACTCTTCGAAGACACCAACCTGTGCGCCATCCACGCCAAACGAGTCACTATCATGCCGAAGGACATACAGCTGGCCAGACGCATCAGGGGCGAGCGCGCTTAAACTTCGCGCCGGCGAAGATGCGGCCGTGCATCTATACTTTATCGGTTCTTTTCAGAACCACAAACTCTGTTCATTTTCGAGAGTTCGACGCCGAGATGAATTTTTTCGCATTTGTTTTACTTGTTGTACTTTACTCGTTATTTATTTTAATTTGAGACCGTCGCGTCGTTTCAGTTAAACTCGGTACTTTCTTTACGGCAACAAACTTACATAGGTATAGTAATTTTGCTTATACGTCATCCCTAATAAATAATCTAATAATTCAATTACAAGGGGCTGTGGATAGTATGTATGTATCTATTTCTACGGTAGCATGATTTACAGATCACTGCCGACGTCAATGAGTCAATCAAGCAAGTCGCGAGATGGGAACGCGAAGTAAGCCTGAATTTTTTATTTTATTAAGTTTTCAACCGAGCCGTTTATCACGGACGGACGTGCGTGCCTCTGGAGGTGCGAATTTCCCGGGCGAACGTTATTTGTGGCCCTGAAAAGGGCCATTTTTGCGCGCGCCGGCCCTTCGGTCGGCTCGCTCACTTCTTCTTCGCGGAGGCGGCCTTCTTGGCGGCGGCTTTCGGCGCGGCCGCCGGAAGCCTCTTGGCCGTCTTCGGTTTGGGAGCCTTCGGCTTCTTGGTCGGCGGTCCCCTGGTCGCCTTTTTCGCTTTCGACGGCGACTTGGACTTGGTTGCCTTGGGAGCCGCGGCGGACGCTTTCTTTTCGGCCGCCTGCTGTTTCTTCCCCTTCGTCGCGGACTGCTTCTTCTCCGCGGTCGGTTTCCTCGTCTTCGAAGCGGCGACGGGCGGAGAGGAGGCGGCGGCGGCGGTGGCCTTCCTGGACGCCGCCTTCGATTTGGCCGCCCTCTTCGTCGCCGGTTTCGGAAGGCCCGCCTCGCCGACGGCGGCCGCCTTCTTGGACGCCGCGCTGACGGCCAACTTGAAGGAGCCCGAAGCTCCCTTGCCCTTCGTCTGGACGAGGACGCCCGAGGCGACGGCCGCCTTTAAGTACTTCTTGATGAACGGGGACAGCTTTTCGGAGTCGATCTTGTAATTCGCGGCGACGTACTTCTTGATCGCCTGCAACGAAGAACCGCCGCGTTCTTTCAGGTTCTTTATGGCGCCGTTGACCATTTCCGACGTAGGAGGGTGGGACGGCTTCGAACGCGGGTTTTTCACCTTCTTACCGGCCGGCGAGGCGGCGGACTTCTTCACCGGAGCCGGGGCCGCGGCGGAGACGACGGTCTGTTGGGGTGATGCGACGTCGGTCATCGTCGTCGTTCGTCGAGAAATGACAAAACAAAGAAAATTAACGAAGAGGGCTCGTTCGCTGAGTTGCTCGACCTTTCGTAGCGGTTAACGCCGACGAACGCGCAGTGCAATGAATGCGGCCACCTCGCCGCCGCGTAGTCGATTGGCGCGCGCGGACCGAAGCAGAAACGACCTATAGCGCGGGAAACGTGCGCGCCGTCGTCGGTCGGTCCTGCAAGTGTTCGCGGGAACGCGAGTTTTCTGGTCCTCCGGATCCACAGGCGTACCGTCGGCGACGGAAAAGCCGGGACGCGTTGCGGACGACGCCGGGGCGTCGACGCGCCTCCGATTTTCGACGATGACATCGAATTTGCCGTCGCAATTCGGAGGTCAACCGCGAGCGTTCCCCTGGACGGAGTCGTTCGCCGCCGTTTAGAAGGCGGCGACGGCGTCCACGGACCGCCCGTCGTCCCGACGGCGACGACGGCGGGATCGTCGTTCTTTTCCTTCGTCGGTTACGTTCAGCGAGCGGACGCGACTCGTCGGAGGAGTCCCGCGGAGACGCCGGAACGCTCCGGTTCTACACCGACGGCGAGAAGCGGTCTCCTGCATCGTCCCGATTGAGAACTTATTTTATCGGAATTTCGTCCGGCGTCGTTTTACTGACGGCGATCGCCCGCTTTGCCGCGGCCCCGCCCGGTAATTTGGGAAAGCGGCGTTCATTTTTAGCCGGCGATACGGCACGGAACGGGCCAGCTGCCTTGCGTTGCGTTTCCCTTCAGAACGAAGCAGGATGTCGGCAACATGCGGGGAGAAAAAAGATCAGCGATCGAAGAGATATGCGTGCACGCGTGTAGCTCGTCGAGTAAGAAGAAAGAAAGTCCATTTGTTCGGCGCGAGAGACGAAGGGAGGGTGAGAGAAGAGAAAACGAAGCTTCACTCTGTACTCCTACCCTGCGAAATTTGTCAACGGACGGACGGACGGACGCGGTCCTTGCGAATCGTCGTGAATCATCGCCGTCGACGGGACGGGGAAGTGAAAAAAAAAATTAAATTTGATATGCGGTTCTTCGGCCCCGCCGCCGCCGAGCGAAAGCGGTGAAGGCGACGGCCGGCGCCGAAATTTCGTCCGTCCTCGCGACTCGTGACATGAACGAGCGAGCGAGCACCTTTTCTTCGCGCCTCCGTAACGTTTTCCTTTTTTTCACCGGACTTTAACGCTTCAATCGTTTATCGCGCGAACGCGTAAAAAAAGAGGCGGAGCGGCGATAGATAGATAGATAGGAAGGACGGGATAGGTCAGCGATCGACGTCTGCGCTTTAGCGCGACCCTGACACTTATATTATAATATTTATAAATCGGCCAGTCGGGGCCGGCGTGGCCCCGCGTAAAGGACGAGGGGGCGTTCGTCCTATCGTTGCAGATCTTGAAACGCTTTGCGATTACGATTGCGTTCAAATAACTCTCGAGCGTCGGTCATCTTGCGTACGCGTTGTCGTTTCGAAGTTAATCAAGCTTAAATAATAATTACCGCAGTTTTCTCGGGTTTGATGAAAACAAAAAGAAAACGGGCGGATCGCCGACGTTATTAATAAATGCGTCGCGCGTATTCGTGTAATTTCAAACTGTTTGAATGTTTTTATTTGTTTAAAAAAATATTAACGTAAGTTTTAATCCGACGACGGTGACTTAGAGCCGTTTTACACGTACGAGAATTCTTACGAAAATTATGTCGAACATTTTCGGAAGAATTCTTGCGCACGGTATTCGACTTTCGCACTTCGCACTTTGATTAATGTTTTGCTTTGGTAACGCGACAACCTTACAAGAATTTGGTAAGCCGCGTAACGAGAGAGATATTGCGAGAAATCGCGTTAAAACTTCTTGCGACGTAAAAATGACGCGTCGCAGATTCCTTGCGAGAGTTCCCTCGAAAAAATTAAAACCCTAATTAAGCCCAAGGCGAACCCAACTAGACTCAACTTAACTGAAAACTCATTACAAAAAATCGAGATTTCGAAGAGGTCAAGCCAACCCCAGGCAAGAACGTTCCATAACCCAAGCCAAGTCGAAAGGTCAAGGGTCAAGGGCAAACCAAGGGAAAAATCGTAAAAAAATGGAAATTTCGAAAAGGTAAAGCCAAACCAAGACGAGAAGGTTGCCAACCCAGGCAGGCCAAGGGCAACCCAAGGGAGAAATCAATAAAGAATCGAAATTTCGAAAAGGTCAAGCCAACCCGAGGCGAGAAAGTTCCCCAGTCGAAAGGTCAATGGTCAAGGTCAACCCAAGGGAGAAATCGTAAGAGAATCTAAATTTTGAAAAGCTAAAGCCAACCCAAGGCGAGAAAGTTCCCAAACCAGGTCAAGGCCAAGGTCAACCCAAGGGAGAAGTCGATAAAAATTTGAAATTTCGAAAAGGTCAAGCTAACCCAAGGCAACAAGTTTCCCAACCAAACCCAAGTCGAAAGGTCAAGGGTCAAGGTCAACCCATGGGAAAAATCGTAAAAAAATGGAAATTTCGAAAAGGTAAAGCCAACCCAAGACGAGAAGGTTGCCAACCCAGGCCAAGGGCAACCCAAGGGAGAAATCAATAAAGAATCGAAATTTCGGAAAGGTCAAGCCAACCCGAGGCAAGAAAGTTCCCAAAGCAGGTCAAAGGTCAAGGTCAACCCAAGGGAAAAATCGTAAGGTCAACCCAAGGGAGAAGTCAACAAAGAATCGAGATTTCGCAAAAGGTCTAGCCAACCCGAGGCAGGAAAGTTCCCCAGTCGAAAGGTCAATGGTCAAGGTCAACCCAAGGGAGAAATCGTAAGAGAATCGAAATTTGGAAAAGCTAAAGCCAACCCAAGGCGATAAAGTTCGCAAACCAGGTCAAAGGTCAAGGTCAAGGTCAACCCAAGGGAGGGATCGTAAAAAAATCGAAATTTCGAAAAGCTAAAGCCAACCCAGGTCAGAGGTCAAGGTCAACTCGAGGGAGAAGTAAATAAAAAATTGAAATGTCGAAAAGGTCAAGCCAACCCAAGGCAAGAAGGTTCCCAACCCAACCCAAGTCGAAAGGTCAAGGGTCAAGGGAAAAATCGAGATTTCGAAAAGCTGAAGCCAACCCAAGGCAAGAAGGTTTCTAACCCAGGTCAAAGGTCAAGGTCAAGGTCAAGCCAAGGGAGAAATCAATGAGGAATCGAAATTTCGAAAAGGTCGAGCCAGCCCGAGGCAGGAAAGTTCCCAAGTCTAAAGGTCAAAGGTCAAGGTCAACCGAAGGGAAAATTCAATCAAAATAATTGAACTTTCGAAAAGGTCAAGCCAACCCAGGGCAGGAAAGTCCCCAAACCACTTCAAAGGTCAAGGTCAAGGTCGAGCCAATGGAGTAATCAATAAAGAATCGAGATTTCGAAAAGGTCGAGCCAAACCGAGGCAGGAAAGTTCCCAAGTCTAAAGGTCAAAGGTCAAGGTCGACCCAGGGGAAAATTCAATCAAAAGAACTGAACTTTCGAAAAGGTCAAGCCAACCCGAGACAAGTCGAAAGGTCAAGGTCAACCCTGGGGAAGAGTCTTTAAAGAGATCGAGGCACGCCGCTATTAACTCCGTTAGGATTATTTATGCCTTTCTTAAACTCGTTGTGACTTGTGGCTAAGGCGGTAATTCCGTTGTGGCGTTAATTCACCGTAATTAATTAAAACTGCCCGTATCTGATGGCGTTGCCATTTTCCGCTCCTTCGCGACCGTAAGGCGCAAGCGACATCTGCTCGAGAGAATCCGCCGTAAATTTCTATTAATCAACGGGTTTTTTGTTGCGTTGTAAATGTAACGTTTTAATAATAATTGAATTCGATTCGCCTGAACCAATTCGGGTAATAATATTAAACGTCGCGTCGGGGAGTTCATCACAACTCTGAGCGTATCCTCTGCCGCAGACAGTGATCCTTGAAATTAATATCAAAGCAAGAGTCTGAACCGAGTTCGCCTCGGATTAAATTAAATCAAAGTCGAAGTTGTTTTCAACTTGTGTTCGGCGGAAACTTGAATCCGTATAAGTATAAGTAATTCATTTCAAAAGTCGCTTTCGTTTCTGAACGTAACCGTACGTAATTTCACAAAGTTCGACACAACCCAACCCAGGTGGAAAGGTCAACCCGGGGGAGAAATCATTAAAAAAAAGAGAGAGAGATTTGAAAAGGATCGGGCCAGCCCAAGGCAACGAAGTTCCCAACCCGTGTCGAAATTCCAATCGTCGACCCTTGAAATTTCGAAAAGGTCAAGCCAACCGGCGGATCGACGAATAAATAAATTAACGCGCCTTTAGGATCGCGGCCCGTCAATTGCGAATAATAATATGCGTCCCAGTGGATAAGATCGAACGTCTTGGATGTCGGTTTTGTGGTTCTGAAAAGAACCGATTTTTGTGTCGCCGAGCGTCGCTCACTTCGAGCTCGTGTATTTGGTGACGGCCTTCGTCCCTTCGCTGACGGCGTGCTTGGCCAGCTCGCCGGGAAGGAGCAGCCTCACGGCGGTCTGAATTTCGCGGCTCGTTATCGTCGATCGCTTGTTGTAGTGCGCCAAACGGGAAGCCTCCGCGGCGATCCGCTCGAAAATGTCGTTGACGAAGCTGTTCATGATGCTCATCGCCTTGCTCGATATTCCAGTGTCCGGATGCACCTGCTTTAATACTTTGTATATGTAAATGGCGTAGCTCTCCTTCCTTCTGCGCTTCTTCTTCTTGTCGCTCTTAGAGATGTTCTTCTGCGCCTTTCCCGCCTTTTTGGCCGCCTTGCCGCTCGTCTTGGGTGGCATGATGCCCGCAACGTGGTAATGAGTGAACGGATACGGTGAGGAGAACGATCGCCTGCGCTTAAGCTTCGCCGGGTATCAGCGAAATAATGCCGGACGAAATTTGTTTCGGCTGGTAGTTATCGGCGCGTCGTCCGCGCTCCTGTAACGCCCCTTCGAGTCGACGCGCACCGTTCTGGACGCCCATTGGCGGCCGCCGTTCGCTATAAGTACCCATCTGCGTAGACTGCGAGCCAGCAACAGCAGCACCAATTCGCATTCGATCGCGCATCGAACGCACACCATTCAGCAGCGGCACGGCATTGTGACCGGAGACGAGTGCAGTAAAGGTGTTGATGCAATTCCTGTCTTTTACAAGGCATTATCGACCAAGTTTTTGCGACTAATAGACACAATTTCGGTACGACACTGAGTGAGGTGTCTACCGGAATTTCTATTCCAGCCATGGCTGAGGGCCAGTCCGTGAGCGCCGGCAAACGCCCTCGTGCCCGAGTGGAAGTAGTAAGCGAGGAGGACCGCAGCAGTACAGCGGTAACAAGCAGCGAAGAGTCTTCGTCATCTGGCGATGAAGACTTCCAGAAGCCGAAGCCGAGGAAGACCGCCCGCAAGTTGCGGAAGACAGCCTCTTCCGAGACACTAACGACACGGAACAGCTACGAGAGCTTGTCTGGGGACGAGATGGAAGTCGCCCAGGTAGACGTCCCGGCAAAGGCGCCGCGAATTCGAATCCCACCCGTTTTCCTCCGGGAAAAAGAGAAGTGGAGCGAGATCTGCAGAGATCTTGATGCCCGGAAAATTGCTTTTTCGAAAGCGAGAAACACGGGCACCGGAATTCGCGTGCAGCCAGCGTCGGTCGCTGATTATCGGGCGTTGACCAGACGTTTCGACGAGAGGAAGGTGCAGTACCACACGTACGCACTGACCTCCGACAAGCCTCTCAGGGTTGTGGTTCGTAACCTGCCCACGTCCGTCAGCGAGGAGGAGGTTAAAGCTGACCTTGAACAGCGGGGCTATCCCGTTCAGTCGGTTTCCCGGCTGAATAAAGGGCCAGAGAAGCGTGCCATGCCGCTTGTCATGGTCCAGCTGTCGAGGAGCGATGACGGAAAGCGCATCTTCGATGAGAAGAAGGTCGCTCGGCTCGATGTCACAATCGAGTCGAAGAGACGTCCGTCCGGTGTTGGTCAGTGCCACCGCTGCCAACAGTTTGGACATTCTCAAAGAATGTGCCGAGCAAACCCTCGCTGCGTGAAGTGTGCAGAGACACATCACACTAACGTGTGCAAAAAGCCAAGAGACGTACCGGCTGTTTGCTGCAATTGCGGTGGTCCGCACCCGGCTTCCTACAGGGGCTGCGAGAAGTACCCGAAGGAGCCAGTCCGCCAGACGAAACCCCCAGCCCCGAGAGAGAAACCCGTCCCGGAATTCAAGGGCGGCAAATTCCCGGTGCTGCCCGCGAAGAAAACTTCGAGGGAACCCGCTACAGCTACGCATGTTGCCCACTCTTCGGAGGAACAGAGGCGACCAAGCGTAAGCTACAGTACCGCGGTGGGCGGAGCGAGCAGCGCTCGCAAGAGCCAACCAGAGGTTGCCGGAGCAACCAAGCCCGTTGCATCCACGCGAACCGATACCGAAACGGCAAGCGTATGGCAGCAACTCGCGGATTTACTTTCGCGAGTTGATTTCTCCAAGCTACTCAATGTAGCGGCCACGGTGATTGCCAGGCTGAGCCAGGCGAAGAACAGCACCGAGATGATTACGGCCTTATTAGGCTGCGCTTCCGAGATCTCATCGCTGTTCCGCCATGGATAGACGGCCAAGGCGACCACGTTCTTTGCAGACGGTCTTTTGGAATGCCAACGGACTGAAACCCAAGAGATTGGAGTTGATGGAATTCGCTCAGCGTCAAAACCTGGACGTAATTCTCATTAACGAAACACATCTCAGAGCGGCAGACGTTCCGAAGCTTCCGAATTATCAGCTGTACAGAAACGACAGGCCGAACGCGAGAGGCGGGGGAACTGCTGTTTTTGTGAAACGAGACATCGACCACCACGTTGTTGATACGCCGCCCCTCCAGCATCTGGAGGCGACCATTGTGGCGATTCATACGACGTACGGTTTGGTTCGATTGATCTCCGCTTACAACGCGCCGAATCGAGAACTGGTTCCGGGTGACCTGGACGCGGTGTTAGACACTGATGGTGCCGCAGTAATCGCCGGCGATTTGAACTCCAAACATCCCGATTGGAACAGTCGTGTTACCAACCGGAATGGGAGGATTTTGAGAGCCTACGGCGAAGACCGACTGATAACGATCGACGCCACCGTCGATCCGACTCATTTCGGTCCAATCGGCCGGCCAGATGTGCTCGACATCGTCGTCCTAAAGGACGTGGCGATGGTTCACCAGCTCACTGTGTTGAACGAGCTAGACTCCGACCACGCTCCGGTTCTGCTGCAGATGGGCGGGAACCCAACACAACCCAACCCTGAAGAGGACGAGGAGGGCACAAGGATGAGGATCTCCTGGGGCGCGTTCACCGACCACCTCCAGGAAGCTCTAGGACCAGTGACCCCCATCGAAACGCGTGAAGAACTAGAGCACGCCGTGGACGACCTGACCGACAAGATCACGGTTTCGCTTGCTCACGCAGCGAATCCGATGCCGGTCCGCCCTTTTCGGATGCGACTGCCCGAAGACGTTCGCGCACTCATCAGAGAGCGAAACCGCTCTAGGAGACGGTGGCAGCGGACACTGGACCCACAGCACAAGAGAGAGGCAAACCGGCTGACCGGCGAGGTTCGGCGAGCTCTTACCGAACACCGAAGGGAAACCTGGGACGCCAAAATCGACGGGCTGAACTCCGATGTTAATTCTCTCTGGAGAATGACTCGGATTCTCGGCAAACAAGGAGCACCGCCCATGCCCCCCATACACGGAGTCGGGGGTGTCGTCTACACCGATGAGGAAAAGGCCGAGGCTTTTGCCGACAATCTCGAGCGTCAGTGCAGCCCTGTCTACGTGAATGCAGATGTTGACCACATCGACGCCATTCACCGTAGAGTCAGGCGTCTGCTCGGACAGCGTGATGTCGAGCACATCGCTCCGGTATCGCCCTCGGAGGTGAAGAAGGCAGCGAAGAGGTGCAAGAAGAGGAAGGCCCCAGGTCCCGACGGCATAGGCAATAGGGCTCTGCAAGAACTTCCGATGCGAGCGATAGCGGTTCTGACCGGCATACTTAACGCGATGCTCCGTCTGCGGCACTTTCCATCCAAGTGGAAGTTCGCGGACGTCATTGTGTTGAGGAAGCCTGGGCAGGCGGCCGCTTTTCCGCAGAACTATCGCCCGATCAGTCTGCTGCCAGTTCTCGGCAAGCTGGCCGAAAAGGTCATTCTCCGACGACTCAAGGAGCACATTGAGCGCCTGAAGGTCGTCCAGGATGAACAGTTCGGTTTCCGTCCGGGACACTCGACTGTCCACCAGATCCTGCGCGTTACCGAGTGCGTAACCGAAGGTTTCAACAAGAAGGAGTACACGGGCCTCGTGTTGCTGGACGTGTCGAAGGCATTCGACAAGGTTTGGCACCAGGGCCTGCTCCACAAGATGTTGGAAGCGGGAATACCTTTGGGTATTGTGCAGCTGACCGCCTCGTTCTTGAAGCAACGCAAGTTCCGTATAAAGATTAACGGACTTCGTTCTTCGGAGAGAACTTTGAGTGCCGGTGTGCCGCAAGGCTCCGTGCTGTCACCGACGCTTTTCAACATCTTCGTGCGAGACATCCCTCGAACCAACGGTGTGAACGTCGCGCTTTACGCCGACGATACAGCCCTGTATTGTCGTTCGAAGAGCGTCGCCATCCTGAGAAGGAAGCTGCAGGCTGCTGCGACCGATCTCGAAGGTTGGTACCGCACCTGGCGCATCCAGGTGAACGCCGAGAAGAGCACCGCCATCGTCATGGGCAGAAAAGGAAGGATCCGCCCGCCAGAAGAGATCGCCATGTTCGGACGAGGAATTCCTTGGCGAACGGAAGCGAAGTACTTGGGAGTCACCCTGGACGCGAGGCTCACCTGGAGTCCGCACATTGAGTCCGCCGCCGCCAGAGCCAGACAGGTCCTGGCTAAGCTCTACGGGTTGATGAGCCGGGGAAGTAAGCTTCACCCTGATAACAAGGTGAAGCTCTACAAAACCGTCATCAGACCCACGATGACTTACGCCTCGGTGGCCTGGGGCTACGCGGCCAAGACTCACATGCGAAAACTTCAGGTGATCCAGAACAAAGTCCTGCGGATGGCGCTCGACGCTCCGTGGTTCGTCAGGAATGCCCAAATCCACAAGGACATCGGCATCGAGAAAATAGAAGAGTTCGTGCGGCGGCTAGCCGTGAAGACGCACGGAACGATGCAAGACCACCCCAACCCGCTGATCCGGAGCCTGGAGGACTACGACGAAGAGCTGGAGCATCGCCACAAGAGGCCCAGGATGATGCTCGTGGAATGAGCGCAGAGAAGTATCGCGCAACGTGCGGCGTTCGCCGCACAGGCACAATTTCTAATTCGATTTTTTTTCTTTCAGATGAAGGAGGTAAAAGAAGAACAACTTCTAGGAACTCCGAAGCCAAGACCGTTCAACGTTCAACGTTCAACGTTCAACTGCGAGCCAGCATTTCGTTACGACAACGCATCGAACGAGAACGTGGCGGACAGGGCGACGCTGCGTTACTAAGTAGAATCGAAGCAGAGAGACGAGAATTTCGCGATGTCAGGACGCGGTAAGGGCGGCAAAGTCAAGGGGAAGGCGAAGTCGAGGTCGAGCAGAGCGGGACTCCAGTTCCCCGTCGGCCGTATCCACCGTCTGCTCCGCAAAGGTAATTACGCGGAGCGCGTCGGCGCCGGAGCCCCGGTTTACCTAGCCGCCGTCATGGAGTACCTGGCCGCCGAAGTGCTGGAACTTGCCGGCAACGCGGCTCGAGATAACAAGAAGACGCGCATAATACCGCGCCACCTGCAGCTGGCCATTAGGAACGACGAAGAATTGAACAAGCTCCTCTCGGGCGTGACGATCGCGCAAGGCGGTGTCTTGCCCAACATCCAGGCCGTCCTCTTGCCCAAGAAGACGGAAAAGAAAGCTTAAGGACGTCAGCCCACGTTCCGTCGACGCACGTGCACAGCGCGGTGACCGGCCCTTCTCAGGGCCAAAAAAATTATTCCACATATTTCGCTTGCGAGACGCTTCCCGCCGCTCGTCCTTCCTAATTATTTTCTTTCGTCCGGCGATGTTTCTCATTTTTTTTTTTTTTTTTTTTTTTTTTCCTTCGCCGCCAGAAAGAGATTTACCGTCGATTATCTAATTACATAGCTTAAAATCGTGATAATTACCGCACTACCTGTACACGCGAAGAATAAAGGAAAGAGGATCGGGATGAATCGAACTCGTTAAATATCGCGCCTTCCCGTCTCCAGGGAAGTTAAATAATTTCCCGTGACTTTACACGTTTACCCCAGCCATTATAATAATTTTAACCGCCGCGCCGCGGACGAAAAAACACCAGACATGCGGAACGATTTATTTTCCACCGTCTTCATCCATCTCTTATCATCATTAAACCTTAAAATTGAACGTTCCGCGTGTATTCACATTTCTTTTTCTTTATTTGCGTTTATACTGACGCGGTTAGGTTAGTTTCGAAGCAGCGAAACCTCGGGGGACGAGCGTTGTGGCTCTGAAAAGAACCTTTCCGTTGATGCAACTAATGCTCCTCTTCCTTTCCGGCTTTTAACCTCCGAACCCGTACAGAGTGCGGCCCTGGCGCTTCAACGCGTACACGACGTCCATCGCCGTGACCGTCTTCCGTTTGGCGTGCTCGGTATAAGTGACGGCGTCCCTGATGACGTTCTCGAGGAAGACCTTGAGCACGCCGCGCGTTTCCTCGTAGATCAGGCCGGAGATTCGCTTCACGCCGCCTCGCCGAGCAAGCCGTCTTATCGCCGGTTTGGTTATGCCCTGGATGTTGTCGCGGAGTACCTTGCGATGACGTTTGGCGCCGCCCTTTCCGAGTCCCTTGCCTCCTTTACCGCGTCCTGTCATTATTTCGCCTGTCTAGCGCTGTTTCTCGAATATAAATGAGGACGAGATCGTCAGCGCTCCCCCTCGCAACGGCTAATGTATGACGCGACCTGTAAGCGGTCTGCTTTTATTGACGACGGGCGTGGCCTAGGCGGCCAATACGGGCGCGCCGCTCGAATCAGCCGTAGCCACGTAAAAGCGACCGCCGTCTGTTTCCGACGTACCATTCGCTTCCAGACGGACGAGGTTACGTCAGGTTGAGCAGCGCAAACTTCCGAGCAACGACGAGATAAGACAAGTTCCTTGAGGAGTTTTTATAATACGATACGATGGCACGTACGAAGCAAACTGCGAGAAAATCGACGGGAGGCAAGGCGCCGAGAAAACAGCTGGCCACGAAGGCGGCTCGCAAGAGCGCGCCGGCGACGGGCGGCGTGAAGAAACCGCACAGGTACAGGCCCGGCACGGTTGCCCTCAGAGAAATCCGCCGATACCAGAAGAGCACCGAACTTCTGATACGGAAGCTGCCCTTCCAGCGTCTCGTGCGAGAAATCGCGCAGGACTTCAAGACCGATCTGCGCTTCCAGAGTTCCGCCGTGATGGCGCTTCAGGAGGCCAGCGAGGCGTACTTAGTCGGACTCTTCGAAGACACCAACCTGTGCGCCATCCACGCCAAACGAGTCACTATCATGCCGAAGGACATACAGCTGGCCAGACGCATCAGGGGCGAGCGCGCTTAAACTTCGCGCCGGCGAAGATGCGGCCGTGCATCTATACTTTATCGGTTCTTTTCAGAACCACAAACTCTGTTCATTTTCGAGAGTTCGACGCCGAGATGAATTTTTTCGCATTTGTTTTACTTGTTGTACTTTACTCGTTATTTATTTTAATTTGAGACCGTCGCGTCGTTTCAGTTAAACTCGGTACTTTCTTTACGGCAACAAACTTACATAGGTATAGTAATTTTGCTTATACGTCATCCCTAATAAATAATCTAATAATTCAATTACAAGGGGCTGTGGATAGTATGTATGTATCTATTTCTACGGTAGCATGATTTACAGATCACTGCCGACGTCAATGAGTCAATCAAGCAAGTCGCGAGATGGGAACGCGAAGTAAGCCTGAATTTTTTATTTTATTAAGTTTTCAACCGAGCCGTTTATCACGGACGGACGTGCGTGCCTCTGGAGGTGCGAATTTCCCGGGCGAACGTTATTTGTGGCCCTGAAAAGGGCCATTTTTGCGCGCGCCGGCCCTTCGGTCGGCTCGCTCACTTCTTCTTCGCGGAGGCGGCCTTCTTGGCGGCGGCTTTCGGCGCGGCCGCCGGAAGCCTCTTGGCCGTCTTCGGTTTGGGAGCCTTCGGCTTCTTGGTCGGCGGTCCCCTGGTCGCCTTTTTCGCTTTCGACGGCGACTTGGACTTGGTTGCCTTGGGAGCCGCGGCGGACGCTTTCTTTTCGGCCGCCTGCTGTTTCTTCCCCTTCGTCGCGGACTGCTTCTTCTCCGCGGTCGGTTTCCTCGTCTTCGAAGCGGCGACGGGCGGAGAGGAGGCGGCGGCGGCGGTGGCCTTCCTGGACGCCGCCTTCGATTTGGCCGCCCTCTTCGTCGCCGGTTTCGGAAGGCCCGCCTCGCCGACGGCGGCCGCCTTCTTGGACGCCGCGCTGACGGCCAACTTGAAGGAGCCCGAAGCTCCCTTGCCCTTCGTCTGGACGAGGACGCCCGAGGCGACGGCCGCCTTTAAGTACTTCTTGATGAACGGGGACAGCTTTTCGGAGTCGATCTTGTAATTCGCGGCGACGTACTTCTTGATCGCCTGCAACGAAGAACCGCCGCGTTCTTTCAGGTTCTTTATGGCGCCGTTGACCATTTCCGACGTAGGAGGGTGGGACGGCTTCGAACGCGGGTTTTTCACCTTCTTACCGGCCGGCGAGGCGGCGGACTTCTTCACCGGAGCCGGGGCCGCGGCGGAGACGACGGTCTGTTGGGGTGATGCGACGTCGGTCATCGTCGTCGTTCGTCGAGAAATGACAAAACAAAGAAAATTAACGAAGAGGGCTCGTTCGCTGAGTTGCTCGACCTTTCGTAGCGGTTAACGCCGACGAACGCGCAGTGCAATGAATGCGGCCACCTCGCCGCCGCGTAGTCGATTGGCGCGCGCGGACCGAAGCAGAAACGACCTATAGCGCGGGAAACGTGCGCGCCGTCGTCGGTCGGTCCTGCAAGTGTTCGCGGGAACGCGAGTTTTCTGGTCCTCCGGATCCACAGGCGTACCGTCGGCGACGGAAAAGCCGGGACGCGTTGCGGACGACGCCGGGGCGTCGACGCGCCTCCGATTTTCGACGATGACATCGAATTTGCCGTCGCAATTCGGAGGTCAACCGCGAGCGTTCCCCTGGACGGAGTCGTTCGCCGCCGTTTAGAAGGCGGCGACGGCGTCCACGGACCGCCCGTCGTCCCGACGGCGACGACGGCGGGATCGTCGTTCTTTTCCTTCGTCGGTTACGTTCAGCGAGCGGACGCGACTCGTCGGAGGAGTCCCGCGGAGACGCCGGAACGCTCCGGTTCTACACCGACGGCGAGAAGCGGTCTCCTGCATCGTCCCGATTGAGAACTTATTTTATCGGAATTTCGTCCGGCGTCGTTTTACTGACGGCGATCGCCCGCTTTGCCGCGGCCCCGCCCGGTAATTTGGGAAAGCGGCGTTCATTTTTAGCCGGCGATACGGCACGGAACGGGCCAGCTGCCTTGCGTTGCGTTTCCCTTCAGAACGAAGCAGGATGTCGGCAACATGCGGGGAGAAAAAAGATCAGCGATCGAAGAGATATGCGTGCACGCGTGTAGCTCGTCGAGTAAGAAGAAAGAAAGTCCATTTGTTCGGCGCGAGAGACGAAGGGAGGGTGAGAGAAGAGAAAACGAAGCTTCACTCTGTACTCCTACCCTGCGAAATTTGTCAACGGACGGACGGACGGACGCGGTCCTTGCGAATCGTCGTGAATCATCGCCGTCGACGGGACGGGGAAGTGAAAAAAAAAATTAAATTTGATATGCGGTTCTTCGGCCCCGCCGCCGCCGAGCGAAAGCGGTGAAGGCGACGGCCGGCGCCGAAATTTCGTCCGTCCTCGCGACTCGTGACATGAACGAGCGAGCGAGCACCTTTTCTTCGCGCCTCCGTAACGTTTTCCTTTTTTTCACCGGACTTTAACGCTTCAATCGTTTATCGCGCGAACGCGTAAAAAAAGAGGCGGAGCGGCGATAGATAGATAGATAGGAAGGACGGGATAGGTCAGCGATCGACGTCTGCGCTTTAGCGCGACCCTGACACTTATATTATAATATTTATAAATCGGCCAGTCGGGGCCGGCGTGGCCCCGCGTAAAGGACGAGGGGGCGTTCGTCCTATCGTTGCAGATCTTGAAACGCTTTGCGATTACGATTGCGTTCAAATAACTCTCGAGCGTCGGTCATCTTGCGTACGCGTTGTCGTTTCGAAGTTAATCAAGCTTAAATAATAATTACCGCAGTTTTCTCGGGTTTGATGAAAACAAAAAGAAAACGGGCGGATCGCCGACGTTATTAATAAATGCGTCGCGCGTATTCGTGTAATTTCAAACTGTTTGAATGTTTTTATTTGTTTAAAAAAATATTAACGTAAGTTTTAATCCGACGACGGTGACTTAGAGCCGTTTTACACGTACGAGAATTCTTACGAAAATTATGTCGAACATTTTCGGAAGAATTCTTGCGCACGGTATTCGACTTTCGCACTTCGCACTTTGATTAATGTTTTGCTTTGGTAACGCGACAACCTTACAAGAATTTGGTAAGCCGCGTAACGAGAGAGATATTGCGAGAAATCGCGTTAAAACTTCTTGCGACGTAAAAATGACGCGTCGCAGATTCCTTGCGAGAGTTCCCTCGAAAAAATTAAAACCCTAATTAAGCCCAAGGCGAACCCAACTAGACTCAACTTAACTGAAAACTCATTACAAAAAATCGAGATTTCGAAGAGGTCAAGCCAACCCCAGGCAAGAACGTTCCATAACCCAAGCCAAGTCGAAAGGTCAAGGGTCAAGGGCAAACCAAGGGAAAAATCGTAAAAAAATGGAAATTTCGAAAAGGTAAAGCCAAACCAAGACGAGAAGGTTGCCAACCCAGGCAGGCCAAGGGCAACCCAAGGGAGAAATCAATAAAGAATCGAAATTTCGAAAAGGTCAAGCCAACCCGAGGCGAGAAAGTTCCCCAGTCGAAAGGTCAATGGTCAAGGTCAACCCAAGGGAGAAATCGTAAGAGAATCTAAATTTTGAAAAGCTAAAGCCAACCCAAGGCGAGAAAGTTCCCAAACCAGGTCAAGGCCAAGGTCAACCCAAGGGAGAAGTCGATAAAAATTTGAAATTTCGAAAAGGTCAAGCTAACCCAAGGCAACAAGTTTCCCAACCAAACCCAAGTCGAAAGGTCAAGGGTCAAGGTCAACCCATGGGAAAAATCGTAAAAAAATGGAAATTTCGAAAAGGTAAAGCCAACCCAAGACGAGAAGGTTGCCAACCCAGGCCAAGGGCAACCCAAGGGAGAAATCAATAAAGAATCGAAATTTCGGAAAGGTCAAGCCAACCCGAGGCAAGAAAGTTCCCAAAGCAGGTCAAAGGTCAAGGTCAACCCAAGGGAAAAATCGTAAGGTCAACCCAAGGGAGAAGTCAACAAAGAATCGAGATTTCGCAAAAGGTCTAGCCAACCCGAGGCAGGAAAGTTCCCCAGTCGAAAGGTCAATGGTCAAGGTCAACCCAAGGGAGAAATCGTAAGAGAATCGAAATTTGGAAAAGCTAAAGCCAACCCAAGGCGATAAAGTTCGCAAACCAGGTCAAAGGTCAAGGTCAAGGTCAACCCAAGGGAGGGATCGTAAAAAAATCGAAATTTCGAAAAGCTAAAGCCAACCCAGGTCAGAGGTCAAGGTCAACTCGAGGGAGAAGTAAATAAAAAATTGAAATGTCGAAAAGGTCAAGCCAACCCAAGGCAAGAAGGTTCCCAACCCAACCCAAGTCGAAAGGTCAAGGGTCAAGGGAAAAATCGAGATTTCGAAAAGCTGAAGCCAACCCAAGGCAAGAAGGTTTCTAACCCAGGTCAAAGGTCAAGGTCAAGGTCAAGCCAAGGGAGAAATCAATGAGGAATCGAAATTTCGAAAAGGTCGAGCCAGCCCGAGGCAGGAAAGTTCCCAAGTCTAAAGGTCAAAGGTCAAGGTCAACCGAAGGGAAAATTCAATCAAAATAATTGAACTTTCGAAAAGGTCAAGCCAACCCAGGGCAGGAAAGTCCCCAAACCACTTCAAAGGTCAAGGTCAAGGTCGAGCCAATGGAGTAATCAATAAAGAATCGAGATTTCGAAAAGGTCGAGCCAAACCGAGGCAGGAAAGTTCCCAAGTCTAAAGGTCAAAGGTCAAGGTCGACCCAGGGGAAAATTCAATCAAAAGAACTGAACTTTCGAAAAGGTCAAGCCAACCCGAGACAAGTCGAAAGGTCAAGGTCAACCCTGGGGAAGAGTCTTTAAAGAGATCGAGGCACGCCGCTATTAACTCCGTTAGGATTATTTATGCCTTTCTTAAACTCGTTGTGACTTGTGGCTAAGGCGGTAATTCCGTTGTGGCGTTAATTCACCGTAATTAATTAAAACTGCCCGTATCTGATGGCGTTGCCATTTTCCGCTCCTTCGCGACCGTAAGGCGCAAGCGACATCTGCTCGAGAGAATCCGCCGTAAATTTCTATTAATCAACGGGTTTTTTGTTGCGTTGTAAATGTAACGTTTTAATAATAATTGAATTCGATTCGCCTGAACCAATTCGGGTAATAATATTAAACGTCGCGTCGGGGAGTTCATCACAACTCTGAGCGTATCCTCTGCCGCAGACAGTGATCCTTGAAATTAATATCAAAGCAAGAGTCTGAACCGAGTTCGCCTCGGATTAAATTAAATCAAAGTCGAAGTTGTTTTCAACTTGTGTTCGGCGGAAACTTGAATCCGTATAAGTATAAGTAATTCATTTCAAAAGTCGCTTTCGTTTCTGAACGTAACCGTACGTAATTTCACAAAGTTCGACACAACCCAACCCAGGTGGAAAGGTCAACCCGGGGGAGAAATCATTAAAAAAAAGAGAGAGAGATTTGAAAAGGATCGGGCCAGCCCAAGGCAACGAAGTTCCCAACCCGTGTCGAAATTCCAATCGTCGACCCTTGAAATTTCGAAAAGGTCAAGCCAACCGGCGGATCGACGAATAAATAAATTAACGCGCCTTTAGGATCGCGGCCCGTCAATTGCGAATAATAATATGCGTCCCAGTGGATAAGATCGAACGTCTTGGATGTCGGTTTTGTGGTTCTGAAAAGAACCGATTTTTGTGTCGCCGAGCGTCGCTCACTTCGAGCTCGTGTATTTGGTGACGGCCTTCGTCCCTTCGCTGACGGCGTGCTTGGCCAGCTCGCCGGGAAGGAGCAGCCTCACGGCGGTCTGAATTTCGCGGCTCGTTATCGTCGATCGCTTGTTGTAGTGCGCCAAACGGGAAGCCTCCGCGGCGATCCGCTCGAAAATGTCGTTGACGAAGCTGTTCATGATGCTCATCGCCTTGCTCGATATTCCAGTGTCCGGATGCACCTGCTTTAATACTTTGTATATGTAAATGGCGTAGCTCTCCTTCCTTCTGCGCTTCTTCTTCTTGTCGCTCTTAGAGATGTTCTTCTGCGCCTTTCCCGCCTTTTTGGCCGCCTTGCCGCTCGTCTTGGGTGGCATGATGCCCGCAACGTGGTAATGAGTGAACGGATACGGTGAGGAGAACGATCGCCTGCGCTTAAGCTTCGCCGGGTATCAGCGAAATAATGCCGGACGAAATTTGTTTCGGCTGGTAGTTATCGGCGCGTCGTCCGCGCTCCTGTAACGCCCCTTCGAGTCGACGCGCACCGTTCTGGACGCCCATTGGCGGCCGCCGTTCGCTATAAGTACCCATCTGCGTAGACTGCGAGCCAGCATTTCGTTACGACAACGCATCGAACGAGAACGTGGCGGACAGGGCGACGCTGCGTTACTAAGTAGAATCGAAGCAGAGAGACGAGAATTTCGCGATGTCAGGACGCGGTAAGGGCGGCAAAGTCAAGGGGAAGGCGAAGTCGAGGTCGAGCAGAGCGGGACTCCAGTTCCCCGTCGGCCGTATCCACCGTCTGCTCCGCAAAGGTAATTACGCGGAGCGCGTCGGCGCCGGAGCCCCGGTTTACCTAGCCGCCGTCATGGAGTACCTGGCCGCCGAAGTGCTGGAACTTGCCGGCAACGCGGCTCGAGATAACAAGAAGACGCGCATAATACCGCGCCACCTGCAGCTGGCCATTAGGAACGACGAAGAATTGAACAAGCTCCTCTCGGGCGTGACGATCGCGCAAGGCGGTGTCTTGCCCAACATCCAGGCCGTCCTCTTGCCCAAGAAGACGGAAAAGAAAGCTTAAGGACGTCAGCCCACGTTCCGTCGACGCACGTGCACAGCGCGGTGACCGGCCCTTCTCAGGGCCAAAAAAATTATTCCACATATTTCGCTTGCGAGACGCTTCCCGCCGCTCGTCCTTCCTAATTATTTTCTTTCGTCCGGCGATGTTTCTCATTTTTTTTTTTTTTTTTTTTTTTTTTTTCCTTCGCCGCCAGAAAGAGATTTACCGTCGATTATCTAATTACATAGCTTAAAATCGTGATAATTACCGCACTACCTGTACACGCGAAGAATAAAGGAAAGAGGATCGGGATGAATCGAACTCGTTAAATATCGCGCCTTCCCGTCTCCAGGGAAGTTAAATAATTTCCCGTGACTTTACACGTTTACCCCAGCCATTATAATAATTTTAACCGCCGCGCCGCGGACGAAAAAACACCAGACATGCGGAACGATTTATTTTCCACCGTCTTCATCCATCTCTTATCATCATTAAACCTTAAAATTGAACGTTCCGCGTGTATTCACATTTCTTTTTCTTTATTTGCGTTTATACTGACGCGGTTAGGTTAGTTTCGAAGCAGCGAAACCTCGGGGGACGAGCGTTGTGGCTCTGAAAAGAACCTTTCCGTTGATGCAACTAATGCTCCTCTTCCTTTCCGGCTTTTAACCTCCGAACCCGTACAGAGTGCGGCCCTGGCGCTTCAACGCGTACACGACGTCCATCGCCGTGACCGTCTTCCGTTTGGCGTGCTCGGTATAAGTGACGGCGTCCCTGATGACGTTCTCGAGGAAGACCTTGAGCACGCCGCGCGTTTCCTCGTAGATCAGGCCGGAGATTCGCTTCACGCCGCCTCGCCGAGCAAGCCGTCTTATCGCCGGTTTGGTTATGCCCTGGATGTTGTCGCGGAGTACCTTGCGATGACGTTTGGCGCCGCCCTTTCCGAGTCCCTTGCCTCCTTTACCGCGTCCTGTCATTATTTCGCCTGTCTAGCGCTGTTTCTCGAATATAAATGAGGACGAGATCGTCAGCGCTCCCCCTCGCAACGGCTAATGTATGACGCGACCAGGTGTATCTTTGTTTTCAGTTTGAAGTATTAGCGCAAAATGGCTTTAACTTTCCGATTCTTGGGTGGGTCATCTGGTGTTTTACTCGAGCTGTTATCCTTCTTGGGTTTCAGTCCGTCTCCAACAGGAGCTTCGGACGTTTGTACTTGTAGTGGGGGTTGTTGACTTCGTAGTTGCCCAGGTTCTTTATTAAGGGGTTTCTAGCGTCTTTAGCTTTCGTATAGAGCATCTGTGCTTGCGTCTTGACGAAGTCGCCGATCAGCCTAATCTTCAGGTCGTTATGAAGTGTTTCATTCCTGACAAACATCCATGCTCCTGTCATGGAACGAAGCATCCGGTTTTGAAACACTTGAAGCCGTTTCAGCACCGTGGGCGAATACGCCCAAGAAGGACTTGCGTACGTCAGTATAGGACGAAGCATGCTGATGTAAAGCAATCGTTTGTTGTTTAACGAAAGTGTCGATTTGTGGTTGAGTAGCGGATAGAGCTTACAGAATTGCCCATACGCCTTCTGCAATATGTAGTCCGTGTTTGTTCGGAAATTTAGCCTCTTATCTAGGATAACTCCGAGATATTTGGCTTCCGTTTTCCACTGTATCTGGGTGTCGTATAGTGTCAGGTTCTCTATGTCGTTCGGGTATCTTCTGGTGAACAGTACCGCTTCGCTCTTCTGGGCGTTTACTTTAATCCTCCAACGAGTGTAGTAGGACTCAAGCACGTACAAATGTGTCTGCAGCTTCCTGTATATCAGGTTGATGCTCCGTGATTGTGCGGATATCGCCGTATCGTCTGCGTAGATGGAAGTTTTTTGGTCCATTGGTAAGTCATTGGTGTAGAGACTGAAGAGGACCGGACCGACTATGCTTCCTTGTGGGACGCCTGCTTCGATTGCCCTCACCGACGATTTGGAGTCTTCGCAGCTGACATAGAATTTGCGATCCGTCAGATAGGAGTGTATCAGACGGACGTAGACTCTGGGGAAGTTCAGTTTGGCTAGTTTGTATACCAGGCCGTCGTGCCACACTTTGTCGAACGCTTTTTCAATGTCGAGAAAGACGCAGCCGGTGTGTTGCTTTTCGTTGAAGCCTCGGGTGATGTCCTCGGTCATTCGCAGAAGCTGTTGGGTGGTGCTGTGTTCTTTCCGGAATCCAAATTGCTCGTTGATCTGCAGGTCAGTTGCTGTCATGTGGTCGGAGATTCGGTCGAGTAGTATTTTCTCAAATACTTTACTGAGCCCCGAGAGCAAGCTGATGGGCCTGTAGTTGGCCGCCTTTTTGAGCGGTTTGCCTTGTTTCGGAATCATAATGACCTTGGCAAGTTTCCAACATTCCGGGAAGTAGGAGCACGAAAAGATGCCGTTGCAGATGTTCGCGAAGACGTGGAGGGCCCCCGCCGGCAGAAGTTTGATTGCAGTGTTGTTTATGCCGTCGTCGCCGGGTGCTTTCTTGCCATTCAGCCTGCGAATTTTTCCGTTTATGTCATCAACTGTGACTCGCTTGGCGGGATAGTCAACCGGCCTGGCCAGAATGCGTCGGACGGAATTTGTTATTTGGCTGTTGAATCGCTCGTTCGTGACTGGATTAGCTTTGAACTGTTTCACCAGGTTGTCCGCGAAAAGTTCAGCTTTCTGTGGAGGTTCGCAGGCCATATTTCCGTCGTCGTCGGTTAGTGCCGGGGCGTAAGTGCGGGATTTCGTTAGCCGCCTGGTGCATTTCCAGAGAGAGTTATCCCGTGTTATTAAATCGGTAGCAGTGTTTGCCCACATCTGGTTCCGGTGTTCTAGGACGGCATCTCTGACTCGATGTACCAAGGCGTTGAACCGTGCGTGTTGTCTCGGATCCCTGTACTTCTGCCAGAGTTTTCTGGTGCGATTTTTCTCTTTGATAAGAGACAAAATGTCTTCAGGGAGTTGGAAGAGAGGACGCTTTCTCGGTCGTTGCGTGGTGCACTCATCTAAACAGGTCCTGATGTTTTCCGTTAATTTCGCCGATTCCCGCTCGATGTCCTCTGGTGAGGCAACTTCTACGGAAGGATCCACAATTGCCGACAGTTTGTCGCGGTACATTTTCCAGTCGACTTTCTTAATGAGTTGAGCAGTAGGAGGACGGGTTCTGTGTTGTAGGTCGGTCAGTGTGAGTAGAACTGGATTGTGGTCAGAGTCTAGCTCTGGAAGAGACCATAGTTCGTATCCGCTGGTTATTTCGCTGAGCACGGCAATGTCTAGGATGTCACTACCTTGCTGGTGGAAGTGAGTTGGTTCTTCGGGTGCAGCAACAGCTAGTCCGTTAAGACTCGCATATCGTCGTAGAGTTTGCCCCCGTGCGTTTGAGACTCGAGAATTCCAGGAGGAGTGCTTCGCATTTAGATCTCCGGCTAGTATTGCTTTTGTTTTAATACTTAGCAGCTTCGTAATGTCGTCTGTGTCTAGGTGTTTCGTAGGGCTATTGTATACAGCCGCCAGCAGAATTTCCTCGCCACCCAGTTTGGTTATCACGGTTGTTGCTTCAACTGTGTTTAAAGCTGGGCACGCTGTTTCATAGTGGGGTACGCTCTTTTTAACCAAGATTGCTGTGCCTCCGCGAGGGTTATTCAGCCTGTCGTTACGGTAGACTACGTAGTTTGGCAGTTTGAAGTTAATTTTGGGCTTAAGATGGGTTTCGCAGACCATGATCACATCGGCCTTGTGTCGCTCTGCAGTTTCTCTAAGAACAGCGGCTTGATTGCGAATGCCGTTTGCATTCCAATAAATTATGTTTGTTGGTTTATTGTTCGCCATTGTTAATGCGTAGGGGGCACTGAGAAACTGCTTCAGCCAACGTCAGTACTAGCTGTAGGGCGTCTTTGTGCTGGGCTTCCCTCAGGACCGGAAGATACTTGTCCGCCCACAATCGCAGGGCTTGGAAATTAGCTGCGCAGCCTAGTAATCCGTCCATGACTGAATCAGAGGCGGCGGTAGGAGTGTTGATTACGGGTTTTCTAGCTGATGCTGTTGCGGGGGTTTTCTCAGCGAGATTTTGTTTCGAATTGGGCACTTGTCTTGGTGTGATGGGTTTACTTTGCTTGCTCTTGTCCTGAGTCCCGTTTTGATTTGGCCGCGCGCTGTTCTTTCGCTTCCTTTTCTTCTTGTCTGCGTTGTTAGTAGACGGGGTGGTGTCTTGCTGGCTGCTGGGCGGGCCAGGGGAGAAGTCAGTGTCTCGTGAATCCAAGTTGATAGTCTCGATCGGCGTGGGTTCTTCGTTCTCGCGGGCCTTCACTATCTCAGCGTAGGAGCTCGTTCCCACACGTGCTGGATTAGCGATTGCGTGCTGTTTTTCTTGCTTCTGAGTGGTGGCTTTCTGCTCCTGCTTCTGGCTGGAGTTGTCACTCTTCTCTTGGTTAACTTTGTTCCTGGGGTTCGCTATGAGGGTGGCAAGGGTTTGGCACCCTCTGTAGCTGGCTGGGTGTGGTCCTCGGCAATTGCAGCAAGTTGCTGCCACATCGCTGGGCCTCTTGCATTGCTTGGCGTCATGGTTTTCACCACAGCGGACGCATCTCGGTTTCGAGTGACAAAAGGCTGAGGAGTGCCCAAATCTCTGGCACCTGAAGCATTGCGCGGGGCCTTTTCTGCCGCGGAAAATTTCTACGCTCACCGAGAGGCCGCGTATTTCACTGACGTCCGTCAGTGAGCGTGCGTCTGCGTTGTTCATGTAAACGAGGAATAAGGGCGCAGGTTTGCCTCCTACCTTGAGTTGGACGACATGTTTCGCCTTTACTCCGATGTCGCTCAAGTTTAACTTCAAAACGTCTGGGTTCGTCTTTATAGGCAGCCCCCTGATGACGAATTTTGAGTCGCGTTCTTCTTTCAGCAGAAATGAGTGGAATTCAATACTTTCGCTTATTAGGAGTCGAGTAGCAGCGCGATAATCCTCTAGGGTCGGGAACTTCAGCTTTATAGCTTTGCCGCTTGCACTTGCCTTGTATGAAGTACCTGCAGCTTCGAGCTTGCCGGCCAATTCGAAATAATCGACGTTATAAACAAATGCCGGTGGTATTCGAGATTTCTTGGCGGGTCGGAAATCAGTTTCCATGTCCTCGCTATTGTCGTCTGCCATAGTTGTGTTGCTCGTCTCCGAAGAAACAGATAGGCGCCTTTTCTTCGTATCGTGCGTTGCGTTAGCACTGCAACTTGGAGGTGCAAACATGGTGTTAGCCGCCATCGCTGGAAAGCGCACTGGTTTGCCTTAGCAAAGGCAGAAAAATATGTTACTTCTACGGTGAACTTCTTCAACGTTTTGCACGTCTTATCACTACAAACTCTCATTCACCTCTGTATTATGACGCGACCTGTAAGCGGTCTGCTTTTATTGACGACGGGCGTGGCCTAGGCGGCCAATACGGGCGCGCCGCTCGAATCAGCCGTAGCCACGTAAAAGCGACCGCCGTCTGTTTCCGACGTACCATTCGCTTCCAGACGGACGAGGTTACGTCAGGTTGAGCAGCGCAAACTTCCGAGCAACGACGAGATAAGACAAGTTCCTTGAGGAGTTTTTATAATACGATACGATGGCACGTACGAAGCAAACTGCGAGAAAATCGACGGGAGGCAAGGCGCCGAGAAAACAGCTGGCCACGAAGGCGGCTCGCAAGAGCGCGCCGGCGACGGGCGGCGTGAAGAAACCGCACAGGTACAGGCCCGGCACGGTTGCCCTCAGAGAAATCCGCCGATACCAGAAGAGCACCGAACTTCTGATACGGAAGCTGCCCTTCCAGCGTCTCGTGCGAGAAATCGCGCAGGACTTCAAGACCGATCTGCGCTTCCAGAGTTCCGCCGTGATGGCGCTTCAGGAGGCCAGCGAGGCGTACTTAGTCGGACTCTTCGAAGACACCAACCTGTGCGCCATCCACGCCAAACGAGTCACTATCATGCCGAAGGACATACAGCTGGCCAGACGCATCAGGGGCGAGCGCGCTTAAACTTCGCGCCGGCGAAGATGCGGCCGTGCATCTATACTTTATCGGTTCTTTTCAGAACCACAAACTCTGTTCATTTTCGAGAGTTCGACGCCGAGATGAATTTTTTCGCATTTGTTTTACTTGTTGTACTTTACTCGTTATTTATTTTAATTTGAGACCGTCGCGTCGTTTCAGTTAAACTCGGTACTTTCTTTACGGCAACAAACTTACATAGGTATAGTAATTTTGCTTATACGTCATCCCTAATAAATAATCTAATAATTCAATTACAAGGGGCTGTGGATAGTATGTATGTATCTATTTCTACGGTAGCATGATTTACAGATCACTGCCGACGTCAATGAGTCAATCAAGCAAGTCGCGAGATGGGAACGCGAAGTAAGCCTGAATTTTTTATTTTATTAAGTTTTCAACCGAGCCGTTTATCACGGACGGACGTGCGTGCCTCTGGAGGTGCGAATTTCCCGGGCGAACGTTATTTGTGGCCCTGAAAAGGGCCATTTTTGCGCGCGCCGGCCCTTCGGTCGGCTCGCTCACTTCTTCTTCGCGGAGGCGGCCTTCTTGGCGGCGGCTTTCGGCGCGGCCGCCGGAAGCCTCTTGGCCGTCTTCGGTTTGGGAGCCTTCGGCTTCTTGGTCGGCGGTCCCCTGGTCGCCTTTTTCGCTTTCGACGGCGACTTGGACTTGGTTGCCTTGGGAGCCGCGGCGGACGCTTTCTTTTCGGCCGCCTGCTGTTTCTTCCCCTTCGTCGCGGACTGCTTCTTCTCCGCGGTCGGTTTCCTCGTCTTCGAAGCGGCGACGGGCGGAGAGGAGGCGGCGGCGGCGGTGGCCTTCCTGGACGCCGCCTTCGATTTGGCCGCCCTCTTCGTCGCCGGTTTCGGAAGGCCCGCCTCGCCGACGGCGGCCGCCTTCTTGGACGCCGCGCTGACGGCCAACTTGAAGGAGCCCGAAGCTCCCTTGCCCTTCGTCTGGACGAGGACGCCCGAGGCGACGGCCGCCTTTAAGTACTTCTTGATGAACGGGGACAGCTTTTCGGAGTCGATCTTGTAATTCGCGGCGACGTACTTCTTGATCGCCTGCAACGAAGAACCGCCGCGTTCTTTCAGGTTCTTTATGGCGCCGTTGACCATTTCCGACGTAGGAGGGTGGGACGGCTTCGAACGCGGGTTTTTCACCTTCTTACCGGCCGGCGAGGCGGCGGACTTCTTCACCGGAGCCGGGGCCGCGGCGGAGACGACGGTCTGTTGGGGTGATGCGACGTCGGTCATCGTCGTCGTTCGTCGAGAAATGACAAAACAAAGAAAATTAACGAAGAGGGCTCGTTCGCTGAGTTGCTCGACCTTTCGTAGCGGTTAACGCCGACGAACGCGCAGTGCAATGAATGCGGCCACCTCGCCGCCGCGTAGTCGATTGGCGCGCGCGGACCGAAGCAGAAACGACCTATATGTTACACGCCCCGATTCCCGGAATTGGGCGCGTCACCTGTGACGTCACGAACACCGATTCCTTTGTTTCTATTTTCATCTATAACATCTTTCCCCGTGACGCCATTGACTTCAAAACTTATAATTACGTTCTTCGTTTACTCCTCAACAACTATACTGAATTTCAAGAGGATCCTACCGTTGGAAATTGTTTTACGCGACCCGGAAGTTGATTCTTCCGCTTACGCATTATTTTCACGAATTCCAACACTTCTTGTCACCGGATCAAGCTAAATCTATCACATATGATTCCTCACACGTTTCTACACGTCCACGCAAAAATTCACGGAAATCCTACCGCTGCAATTGATTCTACATCACCCGGAAGTAGCAGAACCGTCAATCGCGGATATCTCCGCTTCCCGACCACTTATCGCTTCAAATCAAATTGCATTCGATTCAGGACATCATTCTGTGTCTCCCTACAAAGTTACAGCGAAATCCTACCGCTAAAACAAATGTTAGCGCGCCACAAAGTGTTAGGCACTTTCCCGGATGTTCCCGCCGTTAATCCTCATCCGAATCCTAACGTGTTTGGTATCAAACGACGCAGAATCAAATCCCCTTTCCAATGCAACAAAGAAAATCAAGATTCAGCGGCGAGAAACGCAGAAAAAGTGAATCGTCGCTGAAAACAACGAAATCGCCACACCCTTAATCCGGATTGTGACGTCAGAAGCGAGAGTTCGTTACGGCTTCCAAGAACTACCCTCATTGGGACCGAATAAAAGCCCGCGCATCGCTTCATGCCGTCAGATCGGATCTGGATACGACTCTAGACCTTTCTCTGACACGGAGCAGGCAGATAGAGGCCGTGTCCAACGCTTCGCCAGGACTCGTAGGAGTTATCCACCACGACCAAGGGAGCACGAACTAGGACGCTGTCGCTCGCCGCCACGTTCCCCGGATCACCGGCTTCGCCCCGACCGACGCCGCCATCTTGGACCCCGGATTCACGCTCCCCGGAACCATCGTAGACGCCGCCTACCGGAACCGCCAGGTGCAACTGACCAGGACCACCGTCGCCGCCACCCTGCGCCGCCGACGCCGTCGCCTTCCTGGGTCTGCCCTGACGCCGTTCACCAGGACCGTCAACGACACTTAATAAGATTGCGAGCCGCCGTTCAACCAGGACGCCGACGTTCGATCACCGACGCCGCCGCTGCTCAACGAATCAGCCGCCGCCGCCCCATCTCAGGACGTCGCCGCCCCCGTAGACCAACGCCATCTACAAGCAGCTGTATATATATCTTGTACATAATTATTCTAAGTTGTATATACGTATTCAATACATCTTCTCTACAACCACTTCTGGCCATCCGACATTTCTTGTTGCGCCGTGGGGTCCTCGACAAACCGACGAGCGAATCATCCGAACCCCGTGCCCGGCGCGTGTAACAATTGGCGCCCAACGTGGGGCTAGAAGACTCCAGCAGAAGCCAGAGCCGAACCGCCAGCGAACAACACCCTGAAGACCTTGATGGTCGGAACGAGAAGTGGAAAGGAGACATATTCAGGAGACAGTGAAGAGCTCCAGTGGCGCCCAACAACAACCAAACGAAGAACTTCAAAGCAATCCAAAAAAATGGCAACACCGAAGACGAGAACTCCTCCACCAGCAGACGTGGACACGAAGGAAACAACACTACCACAGTGCGTCTTCCGTCACACACCAAGGACCGAAGATATCCCGGAGTTTCGCGGAGCCGACTCGGAATGCCCAATGGACTTTCTGAAGATTCTCGAACAATTTTTCACCATCACCCAGACCCCGGCTTGGATGTGGGTCTCCATCGCCAGCAAGAGACTCGCCGGCAACGCCCACGCTTGGTATGAGCGGTATCAAGGGATGAGACTGTCCTGGGAAGAGTTCCAGGAGAAGTTGAAGGAAGAATTCGACGGAGTACACGTCAGGAGGCAGCTTTGTGCGAGCTTGTACTCAACCCACCAGCAACCCCACGAATACACAGAACCTTTCATCACAAGAAAATGGAAGTTGTTCGACCGAGTAGCCAAGGAAATCTCGCCGAAGGACCGATCCGCAATCATCATCAAACAGGTGAGACGAGAAATTCAAATTGGAATGTCATGCCCGCCACCCACCACCGAAAGAGAATTGCGAGATCGAGCAAGGGCCATGGACAGCTGTTTGCCGCCGATGGAGGGACCGAGGAAGCCACCCCCACCGAAACCAGCACCACCAAGGCCTGCCCCAACAACCAACCACCACCGTTCCGCGGAACCGAGGAACGACAACCTACCCAAGTGCCGCTACTGCCCGGAAAGGCATTTCCATCGTGACTGCCTAATCGCAAGACAGCACCAGGAATCACGCCAACAGGGCCGGCCAGAATCACGCCGCCGGCCCGAGCACGTCCTAAGTCAAGTTGGAAACCCAATACTCCCGCGCCTACCTATCATCCTCAATGGAGAAAACGTGCAAGCCCTCATCGACACTGCAGCCTCCGGAAACTTCGTACGAAGAGAGTTGGCTGGGACCCCTGACAGGAATTCCCCTGAAGCAGTGCGGATGGCCGACGTCGGATCCACGTTAAAAATTGAGGGACAGAAGACGATCACCTATTGGTTAGGTGAGGAACAGTTGACGTCAACGTTCCTAGTTGCCAACGGACTAAGAGAAGAAGTGATCCTAGGACAACCGTGGCTGAACGCTCAAGAAGCCGTCATAGACTCGAAGCGGAGATGCGTCCACTACGGAATCCAGCAAAGACGGACCCGACACTTCCTAGGGACTCGAAGAGAGCAGACCCGCAAGGAAGAACCAAGCTTCGAAGACCTTCAACACGACTTGCCGCCCGAAGTTGAACCAGCCCTTAGAAATCTGCTAAAAACCTTCAGCGACGTATTCGCAGAGGGAAGCAACCACTCTACCACGGCCACAACTCAGCATCGCATCAGACTAAAAACGACCAAGCCCGTACGTCAGCCACCATATCGCTGCTCGTCGGACAAGAAGAAACTGATCGATGACCAAATCGAGGAGATGCTCGCTGATGGAATCATCAGACCCAGTACCTCACAGTACAACTCCCCGATTGTGCTCGTAAAGAAGAAAGACGGTAAGCAACGATTCTGCGTAGATTATCGTCGACTCAACGCCGTCACCGAAGACGAGACGTCCAGCCTACCCCGGATTCATGAGACACTCCGCGATCTCGGATCTGCAAAGGTTTTCACCGCCCTCGACATGAAGTCCGGTTACTGGCAAATCCCGCTACACGAAGAATCCCAACCTTTGACAGCATTCATCACGCCGGACGGAGCCGCGTATGAGTTCAACGTGATGCCCTTCGGACTAAAGAACGCGCCGACCACGTTCCAGAAATTGATGGCACAGGATGTGTTAGCCGGTTACAACCGTGACTTTGTGTTAGTGTACCTGGACGACGTGATCATCTATTCCGACAATTGGTCAGACCATCTCACACACCTTCACCGAGTGCTCGAGAGGTTCCAGCAACACCAGTTAAAGTGTTCAGTGAAAAAGTGCCAGTTCGGGCGCACCAGTTTAGAATACCTTGGACACAGGATTACCCCAACAGGCCTAGAACCGAAGGAAATCCACCTACAGCAACTCCAGGAGTGCGTCAGACCGAAGGACCGCAAACAACTTCGCCAATTCCTCGGACTCGTAGGTTGGCTCCGAGATTACATCCCCAACTGCGCGCAGATGATCGCCCCAATGACCGACCTGTTGGCAACGAAGAAGAAATGGCACTGGGACATGAAACAGCAGGAATCATTCGTCGCAATCAAAGCAGCCATATGTCGACCGCTCAAACTGCACCGGCCGGACCCAGAGCTGCCGTTCGTTCTACAGACCGACGCCAGCTCACGCGGACTTGCAGCAGTCCTATACCAAGAAGCTCCAGATGGAAGACGGATCGTGGCTTACGGAAGTTCCAAGCTAAACAAGACAGAGGAACGATACCACTGCAACGAGCAAGAATGCCTCGCCGTGGTATGGGCCATCAAGAAGTACCGACCCTATCTCGAAGATCGGCCGTTCACACTGAGGACCGACAGCCGTTCCCTGTTATGGCTAGACAGGATCAAGGACACTCGGTCGAGACTCACCAGATGGGCACTCCTCCTACAAGAGTTCAGTTTCACCATTGAGCATTGTCCCGGACGCGAGAACGAGCTCCCGGACGCGCTGTCCAGGAACCCGGTGGACCTTCCAGTTGCCCCCGAGGTAACCGAAGAAGCCCGGTTACTTCCCCCAGAAGTGCAAGTTATCGAAGCCGACAACCTCGCCACTTACGTGGAAAACGCCCAACAAGCCGACGAAAGCGTCGCCAGACTCGTGGAACGCTGGAATCGGATCCGACAACATGGACCAGCAGAACATGGCGATGCCGCATTCTCACAGCTGTACATCGTAAGGGGTGGTTACATACGCCGCATCGACGGAGAAGATCAGAAGCTGGTAGTGCCGTTCTCCGCCGCCAGACGCGTGATGCACCAGTTTCATGACGATCCAACAGCAGGACACCCCGGAGCTGACGAAACCATCAGGGCCATTCGCCGCCACTATTTTTGGCCGAGGATGAACGACGAGGTCCGCCGTTATGTAGCCAGCTGCCTGGTATGCTGCTGCACAAAAAGAGGACCACCACAGCCGAAGGCACCGCTTAAACCTCACGCCACTACCAAACCATGGGAAACCGTTGCCGCGGATCTCATGGGCCCGTATACCAAGACAACAAAGGGAAATCGCTTTATCTTGACGATAACGGACTTGTGCACCAAGTGGGTAGAGGCCTTTCCAATGTCCAGCACCGGATCCGCCGACGTTATCCGAACCATGGAACGGGAAGTGTTTCACCGCTACGGCTACCCAAAGTCTGTCATCACGGACAACGGACCACAGTTTTCGTCCATTGCCTGGGACGCAGCCATCCGCCGCTGGGATTGCCTCCACTGGACTACGCCGATTTTCCACCCAAGGGCGAACCCAGACGAACGGCGAAACCAAGAAATTAAGAAAGGCTTGCGAATCCATTTATTCGGTCAAGACCGCACCCATTGGGACGACCAACTGCCGACGACTCTGTTCAATCTGAGAACCAGAAGAAACGCCGCCACAGGAACCACACCCGGACAAGCGCTGCTTGGCTATGAACTTCCGAGACCTGGAGAATGGCAAGCAGAAGCCGGAGAACCTCGCGCCCGTGAGCCACAGGAGCAGAGGATCCAAAGGATACACAGAAATCAGCATCGGTACCGTGCCAGGTACGCGATCGACCAGCCAGTGCCAGTAAGGTTTCAACCAGGAGATCAGGTAATGGCTAGGGCGCGGAATACCGTCATCGGGAGAATACCCAATACATGGACCGGGCCACACCGCGTCATCGAATCCGCTGGACCAGTCGCCGTCTGGATTGACAAGGACAATCGCCCAACGAAAGTCCACGCCGACGACGTTCGCAAGGCACCAAGACCAAGAACTCCCGACGCACCGCCAGCACCGAATCAAGACCCAGATCTAGAATAACCAAGGAGAACAGAAGTAAACGGAGCCCGTAATCATCTTTAACTGCACCGGAATGTTACACGCCCCGATTCCCGGAATTGGGCGCGTCACCTGTGACGTCACGAACACCGATTCCTTTGTTTCTATTTTCATCTATAACATCTTTCCCCGTGACGCCATTGACTTCAAAACTTATAATTACGTTCTTCGTTTACTCCTCAACAACTATACTGAATTTCAAGAGGATCCTACCGTTGGAAATTGTTTTACGCGACCCGGAAGTTGATTCTTCCGCTTACGCATTATTTTCACGAATTCCAACACTTCTTGTCACCGGATCAAGCTAAATCTATCACATATGATTCCTCACACGTTTCTACACGTCCACGCAAAAATTCACGGAAATCCTACCGCTGCAATTGATTCTACATCACCCGGAAGTAGCAGAACCGTCAATCGCGGATATCTCCGCTTCCCGACCACTTATCGCTTCAAATCAAATTGCATTCGATTCAGGACATCATTCTGTGTCTCCCTACAAAGTTACAGCGAAATCCTACCGCTAAAACAAATGTTAGCGCGCCACAAAGTGTTAGGCACTTTCCCGGATGTTCCCGCCGTTAATCCTCATCCGAATCCTAACGTGTTTGGTATCAAACGACGCAGAATCAAATCCCCTTTCCAATGCAACAAAGAAAATCAAGATTCAGCGGCGAGAAACGCAGAAAAAGTGAATCGTCGCTGAAAACAACGAAATCGCCACACCCTTAATCCGGATTGTGACGTCAGAAGCGAGAGTTCGTTACGGCTTCCAAGAACTACCCTCATTGGGACCGAATAAAAGCCCGCGCATCGCTTCATGCCGTCAGATCGGATCTGGATACGACTCTAGACCTTTCTCTGACACGGAGCAGGCAGATAGAGGCCGTGTCCAACGCTTCGCCAGGACTCGTAGGAGTTATCCACCACGACCAAGGGAGCACGAACTAGGACGCTGTCGCTCGCCGCCACGTTCCCCGGATCACCGGCTTCGCCCCGACCGACGCCGCCATCTTGGACCCCGGATTCACGCTCCCCGGAACCATCGTAGACGCCGCCTACCGGAACCGCCAGGTGCAACTGACCAGGACCACCGTCGCCGCCACCCTGCGCCGCCGACGCCGTCGCCTTCCTGGGTCTGCCCTGACGCCGTTCACCAGGACCGTCAACGACACTTAATAAGATTGCGAGCCGCCGTTCAACCAGGACGCCGACGTTCGATCACCGACGCCGCCGCTGCTCAACGAATCAGCCGCCGCCGCCCCATCTCAGGACGTCGCCGCCCCCGTAGACCAACGCCATCTACAAGCAGCTGTATATATATCTTGTACATAATTATTCTAAGTTGTATATACGTATTCAATACATCTTCTCTACAACCACTTCTGGCCATCCGACATTTCTTGTTGCGCCGTGGGGTCCTCGACAAACCGACGAGCGAATCATCCGAACCCCGTGCCCGGCGCGTGTAACATATAGCGCGGGAAACGTGCGCGCCGTCGTCGGTCGGTCCTGCAAGTGTTCGCGGGAACGCGAGTTTTCTGGTCCTCCGGATCCACAGGCGTACCGTCGGCGACGGAAAAGCCGGGACGCGTTGCGGACGACGCCGGGGCGTCGACGCGCCTCCGATTTTCGACGATGACATCGAATTTGCCGTCGCAATTCGGAGGTCAACCGCGAGCGTTCCCCTGGACGGAGTCGTTCGCCGCCGTTTAGAAGGCGGCGACGGCGTCCACGGACCGCCCGTCGTCCCGACGGCGACGACGGCGGGATCGTCGTTCTTTTCCTTCGTCGGTTACGTTCAGCGAGCGGACGCGACTCGTCGGAGGAGTCCCGCGGAGACGCCGGAACGCTCCGGTTCTACACCGACGGCGAGAAGCGGTCTCCTGCATCGTCCCGATTGAGAACTTATTTTATCGGAATTTCGTCCGGCGTCGTTTTACTGACGGCGATCGCCCGCTTTGCCGCGGCCCCGCCCGGTAATTTGGGAAAGCGGCGTTCATTTTTAGCCGGCGATACGGCACGGAACGGGCCAGCTGCCTTGCGTTGCGTTTCCCTTCAGAACGAAGCAGGATGTCGGCAACATGCGGGGAGAAAAAAGATCAGCGATCGAAGAGATATGCGTGCACGCGTGTAGCTCGTCGAGTAAGAAGAAAGAAAGTCCATTTGTTCGGCGCGAGAGACGAAGGGAGGGTGAGAGAAGAGAAAACGAAGCTTCACTCTGTACTCCTACCCTGCGAAATTTGTCAACGGACGGACGGACGGACGCGGTCCTTGCGAATCGTCGTGAATCATCGCCGTCGACGGGACGGGGAAGTGAAAAAAAAAATTAAATTTGATATGCGGTTCTTCGGCCCCGCCGCCGCCGAGCGAAAGCGGTGAAGGCGACGGCCGGCGCCGAAATTTCGTCCGTCCTCGCGACTCGTGACATGAACGAGCGAGCGAGCACCTTTTCTTCGCGCCTCCGTAACGTTTTCCTTTTTTTCACCGGACTTTAACGCTTCAATCGTTTATCGCGCGAACGCGTAAAAAAAGAGGCGGAGCGGCGATAGATAGATAGATAGGAAGGACGGGATAGGTCAGCGATCGACGTCTGCGCTTTAGCGCGACCCTGACACTTATATTATAATATTTATAAATCGGCCAGTCGGGGCCGGCGTGGCCCCGCGTAAAGGACGAGGGGGCGTTCGTCCTATCGTTGCAGATCTTGAAACGCTTTGCGATTACGATTGCGTTCAAATAACTCTCGAGCGTCGGTCATCTTGCGTACGCGTTGTCGTTTCGAAGTTAATCAAGCTTAAATAATAATTACCGCAGTTTTCTCGGGTTTGATGAAAACAAAAAGAAAACGGGCGGATCGCCGACGTTATTAATAAATGCGTCGCGCGTATTCGTGTAATTTCAAACTGTTTGAATGTTTTTATTTGTTTAAAAAAATATTAACGTAAGTTTTAATCCGACGACGGTGACTTAGAGCCGTTTTACACGTACGAGAATTCTTACGAAAATTATGTCGAACATTTTCGGAAGAATTCTTGCGCACGGTATTCGACTTTCGCACTTCGCACTTTGATTAATGTTTTGCTTTGGTAACGCGACAACCTTACAAGAATTTGGTAAGCCGCGTAACGAGAGAGATATTGCGAGAAATCGCGTTAAAACTTCTTGCGACGTAAAAATGACGCGTCGCAGATTCCTTGCGAGAGTTCCCTCGAAAAAATTAAAACCCTAATTAAGCCCAAGGCGAACCCAACTAGACTCAACTTAACTGAAAACTCATTACAAAAAATCGAGATTTCGAAGAGGTCAAGCCAACCCCAGGCAAGAACGTTCCATAACCCAAGCCAAGTCGAAAGGTCAAGGGTCAAGGGCAAACCAAGGGAAAAATCGTAAAAAAATGGAAATTTCGAAAAGGTAAAGCCAAACCAAGACGAGAAGGTTGCCAACCCAGGCAGGCCAAGGGCAACCCAAGGGAGAAATCAATAAAGAATCGAAATTTCGAAAAGGTCAAGCCAACCCGAGGCGAGAAAGTTCCCCAGTCGAAAGGTCAATGGTCAAGGTCAACCCAAGGGAGAAATCGTAAGAGAATCTAAATTTTGAAAAGCTAAAGCCAACCCAAGGCGAGAAAGTTCCCAAACCAGGTCAAGGCCAAGGTCAACCCAAGGGAGAAGTCGATAAAAATTTGAAATTTCGAAAAGGTCAAGCTAACCCAAGGCAACAAGTTTCCCAACCAAACCCAAGTCGAAAGGTCAAGGGTCAAGGTCAACCCATGGGAAAAATCGTAAAAAAATGGAAATTTCGAAAAGGTAAAGCCAACCCAAGACGAGAAGGTTGCCAACCCAGGCCAAGGGCAACCCAAGGGAGAAATCAATAAAGAATCGAAATTTCGGAAAGGTCAAGCCAACCCGAGGCAAGAAAGTTCCCAAAGCAGGTCAAAGGTCAAGGTCAACCCAAGGGAAAAATCGTAAGGTCAACCCAAGGGAGAAGTCAACAAAGAATCGAGATTTCGCAAAAGGTCTAGCCAACCCGAGGCAGGAAAGTTCCCCAGTCGAAAGGTCAATGGTCAAGGTCAACCCAAGGGAGAAATCGTAAGAGAATCGAAATTTGGAAAAGCTAAAGCCAACCCAAGGCGATAAAGTTCGCAAACCAGGTCAAAGGTCAAGGTCAAGGTCAACCCAAGGGAGGGATCGTAAAAAAATCGAAATTTCGAAAAGCTAAAGCCAACCCAGGTCAGAGGTCAAGGTCAACTCGAGGGAGAAGTAAATAAAAAATTGAAATGTCGAAAAGGTCAAGCCAACCCAAGGCAAGAAGGTTCCCAACCCAACCCAAGTCGAAAGGTCAAGGGTCAAGGGAAAAATCGAGATTTCGAAAAGCTGAAGCCAACCCAAGGCAAGAAGGTTTCTAACCCAGGTCAAAGGTCAAGGTCAAGGTCAAGCCAAGGGAGAAATCAATGAGGAATCGAAATTTCGAAAAGGTCGAGCCAGCCCGAGGCAGGAAAGTTCCCAAGTCTAAAGGTCAAAGGTCAAGGTCAACCGAAGGGAAAATTCAATCAAAATAATTGAACTTTCGAAAAGGTCAAGCCAACCCAGGGCAGGAAAGTCCCCAAACCACTTCAAAGGTCAAGGTCAAGGTCGAGCCAATGGAGTAATCAATAAAGAATCGAGATTTCGAAAAGGTCGAGCCAAACCGAGGCAGGAAAGTTCCCAAGTCTAAAGGTCAAAGGTCAAGGTCGACCCAGGGGAAAATTCAATCAAAAGAACTGAACTTTCGAAAAGGTCAAGCCAACCCGAGACAAGTCGAAAGGTCAAGGTCAACCCTGGGGAAGAGTCTTTAAAGAGATCGAGGCACGCCGCTATTAACTCCGTTAGGATTATTTATGCCTTTCTTAAACTCGTTGTGACTTGTGGCTAAGGCGGTAATTCCGTTGTGGCGTTAATTCACCGTAATTAATTAAAACTGCCCGTATCTGATGGCGTTGCCATTTTCCGCTCCTTCGCGACCGTAAGGCGCAAGCGACATCTGCTCGAGAGAATCCGCCGTAAATTTCTATTAATCAACGGGTTTTTTGTTGCGTTGTAAATGTAACGTTTTAATAATAATTGAATTCGATTCGCCTGAACCAATTCGGGTAATAATATTAAACGTCGCGTCGGGGAGTTCATCACAACTCTGAGCGTATCCTCTGCCGCAGACAGTGATCCTTGAAATTAATATCAAAGCAAGAGTCTGAACCGAGTTCGCCTCGGATTAAATTAAATCAAAGTCGAAGTTGTTTTCAACTTGTGTTCGGCGGAAACTTGAATCCGTATAAGTATAAGTAATTCATTTCAAAAGTCGCTTTCGTTTCTGAACGTAACCGTACGTAATTTCACAAAGTTCGACACAACCCAACCCAGGTGGAAAGGTCAACCCGGGGGAGAAATCATTAAAAAAAAGAGAGAGAGATTTGAAAAGGATCGGGCCAGCCCAAGGCAACGAAGTTCCCAACCCGTGTCGAAATTCCAATCGTCGACCCTTGAAATTTCGAAAAGGTCAAGCCAACCGGCGGATCGACGAATAAATAAATTAACGCGCCTTTAGGATCGCGGCCCGTCAATTGCGAATAATAATATGCGTCCCAGTGGATAAGATCGAACGTCTTGGATGTCGGTTTTGTGGTTCTGAAAAGAACCGATTTTTGTGTCGCCGAGCGTCGCTCACTTCGAGCTCGTGTATTTGGTGACGGCCTTCGTCCCTTCGCTGACGGCGTGCTTGGCCAGCTCGCCGGGAAGGAGCAGCCTCACGGCGGTCTGAATTTCGCGGCTCGTTATCGTCGATCGCTTGTTGTAGTGCGCCAAACGGGAAGCCTCCGCGGCGATCCGCTCGAAAATGTCGTTGACGAAGCTGTTCATGATGCTCATCGCCTTGCTCGATATTCCAGTGTCCGGATGCACCTGCTTTAATACTTTGTATATGTAAATGGCGTAGCTCTCCTTCCTTCTGCGCTTCTTCTTCTTGTCGCTCTTAGAGATGTTCTTCTGCGCCTTTCCCGCCTTTTTGGCCGCCTTGCCGCTCGTCTTGGGTGGCATGATGCCCGCAACGTGGTAATGAGTGAACGGATACGGTGAGGAGAACGATCGCCTGCGCTTAAGCTTCGCCGGGTATCAGCGAAATAATGCCGGACGAAATTTGTTTCGGCTGGTAGTTATCGGCGCGTCGTCCGCGCTCCTGTAACGCCCCTTCGAGTCGACGCGCACCGTTCTGGACGCCCATTGGCGGCCGCCGTTCGCTATAAGTACCCATCTGCGTAGACTGCGAGCCAGCATTTCGTTACGACAACGCATCGAACGAGAACGTGGCGGACAGGGCGACGCTGCGTTACTAAGTAGAATCGAAGCAGAGAGACGAGAATTTCGCGATGTCAGGACGCGGTAAGGGCGGCAAAGTCAAGGGGAAGGCGAAGTCGAGGTCGAGCAGAGCGGGACTCCAGTTCCCCGTCGGCCGTATCCACCGTCTGCTCCGCAAAGGTAATTACGCGGAGCGCGTCGGCGCCGGAGCCCCGGTTTACCTAGCCGCCGTCATGGAGTACCTGGCCGCCGAAGTGCTGGAACTTGCCGGCAACGCGGCTCGAGATAACAAGAAGACGCGCATAATACCGCGCCACCTGCAGCTGGCCATTAGGAACGACGAAGAATTGAACAAGCTCCTCTCGGGCGTGACGATCGCGCAAGGCGGTGTCTTGCCCAACATCCAGGCCGTCCTCTTGCCCAAGAAGACGGAAAAGAAAGCTTAAGGACGTCAGCCCACGTTCCGTCGACGCACGTGCACAGCGCGGTGACCGGCCCTTCTCAGGGCCAAAAAAATTATTCCACATATTTCGCTTGCGAGACGCTTCCCGCCGCTCGTCCTTCCTAATTATTTTCTTTCGTCCGGCGATGTTTCTCATTTTTTTTTTTTTTTTTTTTTTTTTTCCTTCGCCGCCAGAAAGAGATTTACCGTCGATTATCTAATTACATAGCTTAAAATCGTGATAATTACCGCACTACCTGTACACGCGAAGAATAAAGGAAAGAGGATCGGGATGAATCGAACTCGTTAAATATCGCGCCTTCCCGTCTCCAGGGAAGTTAAATAATTTCCCGTGACTTTACACGTTTACCCCAGCCATTATAATAATTTTAACCGCCGCGCCGCGGACGAAAAAACACCAGACATGCGGAACGATTTATTTTCCACCGTCTTCATCCATCTCTTATCATCATTAAACCTTAAAATTGAACGTTCCGCGTGTATTCACATTTCTTTTTCTTTATTTGCGTTTATACTGACGCGGTTAGGTTAGTTTCGAAGCAGCGAAACCTCGGGGGACGAGCGTTGTGGCTCTGAAAAGAACCTTTCCGTTGATGCAACTAATGCTCCTCTTCCTTTCCGGCTTTTAACCTCCGAACCCGTACAGAGTGCGGCCCTGGCGCTTCAACGCGTACACGACGTCCATCGCCGTGACCGTCTTCCGTTTGGCGTGCTCGGTATAAGTGACGGCGTCCCTGATGACGTTCTCGAGGAAGACCTTGAGCACGCCGCGCGTTTCCTCGTAGATCAGGCCGGAGATTCGCTTCACGCCGCCTCGCCGAGCAAGCCGTCTTATCGCCGGTTTGGTTATGCCCTGGATGTTGTCGCGGAGTACCTTGCGATGACGTTTGGCGCCGCCCTTTCCGAGTCCCTTGCCTCCTTTACCGCGTCCTGTCATTATTTCGCCTGTCTAGCGCTGTTTCTCGAATATAAATGAGGACGAGATCGTCAGCGCTCCCCCTCGCAACGGCTAATGTATGACGCGACCTGTAAGCGGTCTGCTTTTATTGACGACGGGCGTGGCCTAGGCGGCCAATACGGGCGCGCCGCTCGAATCAGCCGTAGCCACGTAAAAGCGACCGCCGTCTGTTTCCGACGTACCGCTACTCAATGTAGCGGCCACGGTGATTGCCAGGCTGAGCCAGGCGAAGAACAGCACCGAGATGATTACGGCCTTATTAGGCTGCGCTTCCGAGATCTCATCGCTGTTCCGCCATGGATAGACGGCCAAGGCGACCACGTTCTTTGCAGACGGTCTTTTGGAATGCCAACGGACTGAAACCCAAGAGATTGGAGTTGATGGAATTCGCTCAGCGTCAAAACCTGGACGTAATTCTCATTAACGAAACACATCTCAGAGCGGCAGACGTTCCGAAGCTTCCGAATTATCAGCTGTACAGAAACGACAGGCCGAACGCGAGAGGCGGGGGAACTGCTGTTTTTGTGAAACGAGACATCGACCACCACGTTGTTGATACGCCGCCCCTCCAGCATCTGGAGGCGACCATTGTGGCGATTCATACGACGTACGGTTTGGTTCGATTGATCTCCGCTTACAACGCGCCGAATCGAGAACTGGTTCCGGGTGACCTGGACGCGGTGTTAGACACTGATGGTGCCGCAGTAATCGCCGGCGATTTGAACTCCAAACATCCCGATTGGAACAGTCGTGTTACCAACCGGAATGGGAGGATTTTGAGAGCCTACGGCGAAGACCGACTGATAACGATCGACGCCACCGTCGATCCGACTCATTTCGGTCCAATCGGCCGGCCAGATGTGCTCGACATCGTCGTCCTAAAGGACGTGGCGATGGTTCACCAGCTCACTGTGTTGAACGAGCTAGACTCCGACCACGCTCCGGTTCTGCTGCAGATGGGCGGGAACCCAACCCAACCCAACCCTGAAGAGGACGAGGAGGGCACAAGGATGAGGATCTCCTGGGGCGCGTTCACCGACCACCTCCAGGAAGCTCTAGGACCAGTGACCCCCATCGAAACGCGTGAAGAACTAGAGCACGCCGTGGACGACCTGACCGACAAGATCACGGTTTCGCTTGCTCACGCAGCGAATCCGATGCCGGTCCGCCCTTTTCGGATGCGACTGCCCGAAGACGTTCGCGCACTCATCAGAGAGCGAAACCGCTCTAGGAGACGGTGGCAGCGGACACTGGACCCACAGCACAAGAGAGAGGCAAACCGGCTGACCGGCGAGGTTCGGCGAGCCCTTACCGAACACCGAAGGGAAACCTGGGACGCCAAAATCGACGGGCTGAACTCCGATGTTAATTCTCTCTGGAGAATGACTCGGATTCTCGGCAAACAAGGAGCACCGCCCATGCCCCCCATACACGGAGTCGGGGGTGTCGTCTACACCGATGAGGAAAAGGCCGAGGCTTTTGCCGACAATCTCGAGCGTCAGTGCAGCCCTGTCTACGTGAATGCAGATGTTGACCACATCGACGCCATTCACCGTAGAGTCAGGCGTCTGCTCGGACAGCGTGATGTCGAGCACATCGCTCCGGTATCGCCCTCGGAGGTGAAGAAGGCAGCGAAGAGGTGCAAGAAGAGGAAGGCCCCAGGTCCCGACGGCATAGGCAATAGGGCTCTGCAAGAACTTCCGATGCGAGCGATAGCGGTTCTGACCGGCATACTTAACGCGATGCTCCGTCTGCGGCACTTTCCATCCAAGTGGAAGTTCGCGGACGTCATTGTGTTGAGGAAGCCTGGGCAGGCGGCCGCTTTTCCGCAGAACTATCGCCCGATCAGTCTGCTGCCAGTTCTCGGCAAGCTGGCCGAAAAGGTCATTCTCCGACGACTCAAGGAGCACATTGAGCGCCTGAAGGTCGTCCAGGATGAACAGTTCGGTTTCCGTCCGGGACACTCGACTGTCCACCAGATCCTGCGCGTTACCGAGTGCGTAACCGAAGGTTTCAACAAGAAGGAGTACACGGGCCTCGTGTTGCTGGACGTGTCGAAGGCATTCGACAAGGTTTGGCACCAGGGCCTGCTCCACAAGATGTTGGAAGCGGGAATACCTTTGGGTATTGTGCAGCTGACCGCCTCGTTCTTGAAGCAACGCAAGTTCCGTATAAAGATTAACGGACTTCGTTCTTCGGAGAGAACTTTGAGTGCCGGTGTGCCGCAAGGCTCCGTGCTGTCACCGACGCTTTTCAACATCTTCGTGCGAGACATCCCTCGAACCAACGGTGTGAACGTCGCGCTTTACGCCGACGATACAGCCCTGTATTGTCGTTCGAAGAGCGTCGCCATCCTGAGAAGGAAGCTGCAGACTGCTGCGACCGATCTCGAAGGTTGGTACCGCACCTGGCGCATCCAGGTGAACGCCGAGAAGAGCACCGCCATCGTCATGGGCAGAAAAGGAAGGATCCGCCCGCCAGAAGAGATCGCCATGTTCGGACGAGGAATTCCTTGGCGAACGGAAGCGAAGTACTTGGGAGTCACCCTGGACGCGAGGCTCACCTGGAGTCCGCACATTGAGTCCGCCGCCGCCAGAGCCAGACAGGTCCTGGCTAAGCTCTACGGGTTGATGAGCCGGGGAAGTAAGCTTCACCCTGATAACAAGGTGAAGCTCTACAAAACCGTCATCAGACCCACGATGACTTACGCCTCGGTGGCCTGGGGCTACGCGGCCAAGACTCACATGCGAAAACTTCAGGTGATCCAGAACAAAGTCCTGCGGATGGCGCTCGACGCTCCGTGGTTCGTCAGGAATGCCCAAATCCACAAGGACATCGGCATCGAGAAAATAGAAGAGTTCGTGCGGCGGCTAGCCGTGAAGACGCACGGAACGATGCAAGACCACCCCAACCCGCTGATCCGGAGCCTGGAGGACTACGACGAAGAGCTGGAGCATCGCCACAAGAGGCCCAGGATGATGCTCGTGGAATGAGCGCAGAGAAGTATCGCGCAACGTGCGGCGTTCGCCGCACAGGCACAATTTCTAATGAGATTTTTTTCTTTCAGATGAAGGAGGTAAAAGAAGAACAACTTCTAGGAACTCCGAAGCCAAGACCGTTCAACGTTCAACGTTCCGACGTACCATTCGCTTCCAGACGGACGAGGTTACGTCAGGTTGAGCAGCGCAAACTTCCGAGCAACGACGAGATAAGACAAGTTCCTTGAGGAGTTTTTATAATACGATACGATGGCACGTACGAAGCAAACTGCGAGAAAATCGACGGGAGGCAAGGCGCCGAGAAAACAGCTGGCCACGAAGGCGGCTCGCAAGAGCGCGCCGGCGACGGGCGGCGTGAAGAAACCGCACAGGTACAGGCCCGGCACGGTTGCCCTCAGAGAAATCCGCCGATACCAGAAGAGCACCGAACTTCTGATACGGAAGCTGCCCTTCCAGCGTCTCGTGCGAGAAATCGCGCAGGACTTCAAGACCGATCTGCGCTTCCAGAGTTCCGCCGTGATGGCGCTTCAGGAGGCCAGCGAGGCGTACTTAGTCGGACTCTTCGAAGACACCAACCTGTGCGCCATCCACGCCAAACGAGTCACTATCATGCCGAAGGACATACAGCTGGCCAGACGCATCAGGGGCGAGCGCGCTTAAACTTCGCGCCGGCGAAGATGCGGCCGTGCATCTATACTTTATCGGTTCTTTTCAGAACCACAAACTCTGTTCATTTTCGAGAGTTCGACGCCGAGATGAATTTTTTCGCATTTGTTTTACTTGTTGTACTTTACTCGTTATTTATTTTAATTTGAGACCGTCGCGTCGTTTCAGTTAAACTCGGTACTTTCTTTACGGCAACAAACTTACATAGGTATAGTAATTTTGCTTATACGTCATCCCTAATAAATAATCTAATAATTCAATTACAAGGGGCTGTGGATAGTATGTATGTATCTATTTCTACGGTAGCATGATTTACAGATCACTGCCGACGTCAATGAGTCAATCAAGCAAGTCGCGAGATGGGAACGCGAAGTAAGCCTGAATTTTTTATTTTATTAAGTTTTCAACCGAGCCGTTTATCACGGACGGACGTGCGTGCCTCTGGAGGTGCGAATTTCCCGGGCGAACGTTATTTGTGGCCCTGAAAAGGGCCATTTTTGCGCGCGCCGGCCCTTCGGTCGGCTCGCTCACTTCTTCTTCGCGGAGGCGGCCTTCTTGGCGGCGGCTTTCGGCGCGGCCGCCGGAAGCCTCTTGGCCGTCTTCGGTTTGGGAGCCTTCGGCTTCTTGGTCGGCGGTCCCCTGGTCGCCTTTTTCGCTTTCGACGGCGACTTGGACTTGGTTGCCTTGGGAGCCGCGGCGGACGCTTTCTTTTCGGCCGCCTGCTGTTTCTTCCCCTTCGTCGCGGACTGCTTCTTCTCCGCGGTCGGTTTCCTCGTCTTCGAAGCGGCGACGGGCGGAGAGGAGGCGGCGGCGGCGGTGGCCTTCCTGGACGCCGCCTTCGATTTGGCCGCCCTCTTCGTCGCCGGTTTCGGAAGGCCCGCCTCGCCGACGGCGGCCGCCTTCTTGGACGCCGCGCTGACGGCCAACTTGAAGGAGCCCGAAGCTCCCTTGCCCTTCGTCTGGACGAGGACGCCCGAGGCGACGGCCGCCTTTAAGTACTTCTTGATGAACGGGGACAGCTTTTCGGAGTCGATCTTGTAATTCGCGGCGACGTACTTCTTGATCGCCTGCAACGAAGAACCGCCGCGTTCTTTCAGGTTCTTTATGGCGCCGTTGACCATTTCCGACGTAGGAGGGTGGGACGGCTTCGAACGCGGGTTTTTCACCTTCTTACCGGCCGGCGAGGCGGCGGACTTCTTCACCGGAGCCGGGGCCGCGGCGGAGACGACGGTCTGTTGGGGTGATGCGACGTCGGTCATCGTCGTCGTTCGTCGAGAAATGACAAAACAAAGAAAATTAACGAAGAGGGCTCGTTCGCTGAGTTGCTCGACCTTTCGTAGCGGTTAACGCCGACGAACGCGCAGTGCAATGAATGCGGCCACCTCGCCGCCGCGTAGTCGATTGGCGCGCGCGGACCGAAGCAGAAACGACCTATATGTTACACGCCCCGATTCCCGGAATTGGGCGCGTCACCTGTGACGTCACGAACACCGATTCCTTTGTTTCTATTTTCATCTATAACATCTTTCCCCGTGACGCCATTGACTTCAAAACTTATAATTACGTTCTTCGTTTACTCCTCAACAACTATACTGAATTTCAAGAGGATCCTACCGTTGGAAATTGTTTTACGCGACCCGGAAGTTGATTCTTCCGCTTACGCATTATTTTCACGAATTCCAACACTTCTTGTCACCGGATCAAGCTAAATCTATCACATATGATTCCTCACACGTTTCTACACGTCCACGCAAAAATTCACGGAAATCCTACCGCTGCAATTGATTCTACATCACCCGGAAGTAGCAGAACCGTCAATCGCGGATATCTCCGCTTCCCGACCACTTATCGCTTCAAATCAAATTGCATTCGATTCAGGACATCATTCTGTGTCTCCCTACAAAGTTACAGCGAAATCCTACCGCTAAAACAAATGTTAGCGCGCCACAAAGTGTTAGGCACTTTCCCGGATGTTCCCGCCGTTAATCCTCATCCGAATCCTAACGTGTTTGGTATCAAACGACGCAGAATCAAATCCCCTTTCCAATGCAACAAAGAAAATCAAGATTCAGCGGCGAGAAACGCAGAAAAAGTGAATCGTCGCTGAAAACAACGAAATCGCCACACCCTTAATCCGGATTGTGACGTCAGAAGCGAGAGTTCGTTACGGCTTCCAAGAACTACCCTCATTGGGACCGAATAAAAGCCCGCGCATCGCTTCATGCCGTCAGATCGGATCTGGATACGACTCTAGACCTTTCTCTGACACGGAGCAGGCAGATAGAGGCCGTGTCCAACGCTTCGCCAGGACTCGTAGGAGTTATCCACCACGACCAAGGGAGCACGAACTAGGACGCTGTCGCTCGCCGCCACGTTCCCCGGATCACCGGCTTCGCCCCGACCGACGCCGCCATCTTGGACCCCGGATTCACGCTCCCCGGAACCATCGTAGACGCCGCCTACCGGAACCGCCAGGTGCAACTGACCAGGACCACCGTCGCCGCCACCCTGCGCCGCCGACGCCGTCGCCTTCCTGGGTCTGCCCTGACGCCGTTCACCAGGACCGTCAACGACACTTAATAAGATTGCGAGCCGCCGTTCAACCAGGACGCCGACGTTCGATCACCGACGCCGCCGCTGCTCAACGAATCAGCCGCCGCCGCCCCATCTCAGGACGTCGCCGCCCCCGTAGACCAACGCCATCTACAAGCAGCTGTATATATATCTTGTACATAATTATTCTAAGTTGTATATACGTATTCAATACATCTTCTCTACAACCACTTCTGGCCATCCGACATTTCTTGTTGCGCCGTGGGGTCCTCGACAAACCGACGAGCGAATCATCCGAACCCCGTGCCCGGCGCGTGTAACAATTGGCGCCCAACGTGGGGCTAGAAGACTCCAGCAGAAGCCAGAGCCGAACCGCCAGCGAACAACACCCTGAAGACCTTGATGGTCGGAACGAGAAGTGGAAAGGAGACATATTCTGGAGACAGTGAAGAGCTCCAGTGGCGCCCAACAACAACCAAACGAAGAACTTCAAAGCAATCCAAAAAAATGGCAACACCGAAGACGAGAACTCCTCCACCAGCAGACGTGGACACGAAGGAAACAACACTACCACAGTGCGTCTTCCGTCACACACCAAGGACCGAAGATATCCCGGAGTTTCGCGGAGCCGACTCGGAATGCCCAATGGACTTTCTGAAGATTCTCGAACAATTTTTCACCATCACCCAGACCCCGGCTTGGATGTGGGTCTCCATCGCCAGCAAGAGACTCGCCGGCAACGCCCACGCTTGGTATGAGCGGTATCAAGGGATGAGACTGTCCTGGGAAGAGTTCCAGGAGAAGTTGAAGGAAGAATTCGACGGAGTACACGTCAGGAGGCAGCTTTGTGCGAGCTTGTACTCAACCCACCAGCAACCCCACGAATACACAGAACCTTTCATCACAAGAAAATGGAAGTTGTTCGACCGAGTAGCCAAGGAAATCTCGCCGAAGGACCGATCCGCAATCATCATCAAACAGGTGAGACGAGAAATTCAAATTGGAATGTCATGCCCGCCACCCACCACCGAAAGAGAATTGCGAGATCGAGCAAGGGCCATGGACAGCTGTTTGCCGCCGATGGAGGGACCGAGGAAGCCACCCCCACCGAAACCAGCACCACCAAGGCCTGCCCCAACAACCAACCACCACCGTTCCGCGGAACCGAGGAACGACAACCTACCCAAGTGCCGCTACTGCCCGGAAAGGCATTTCCATCGTGACTGCCTAATCGCAAGACAGCACCAGGAATCACGCCAACAGGGCCGGCCAGAATCACGCCGCCGGCCCGAGCACGTCCTAAGTCAAGTTGGAAACCCAATACTCCCGCGCCTACCTATCATCCTCAATGGAGAAAACGTGCAAGCCCTCATCGACACTGCAGCCTCCGGAAACTTCGTACGAAGAGAGTTGGCTGGGACCCCTGACAGGAATTCCCCTGAAGCAGTGCGGATGGCCGACGTCGGATCCACGTTAAAAATTGAGGGACAGAAGACGATCACCTATTGGTTAGGTGAGGAACAGTTGACGTCAACGTTCCTAGTTGCCAACGGACTAAGAGAAGAAGTGATCCTAGGACAGCCGTGGCTGAACGCTCAAGAAGCCGTCATAGACTCGAAGCGGAGATGCGTCCACTACGGAATCCAGCAAAGACGGACCCGACACTTCCTAGGGACTCGAAGAGAGCAGACCCGCAAGGAAGAACCAAGCTTCGAAGACCTTCAACACGACTTGCCGCCCGAAGTTGAACCAGCCCTTAGAAATCTGCTAAAAACCTTCAGCGACGTATTCGCAGAGGGAAGCAACCACTCTACCACGGCCACAACTCAGCATCGCATCAGACTAAAAACGACCAAGCCCGTACGTCAGCCACCATATCGCTGCTCGTCGGACAAGAAGAAACTGATCGATGACCAAATCGAGGAGATGCTCGCTGATGGAATCATCAGACCCAGTACCTCACAGTACAACTCCCCGATTGTGCTCGTAAAGAAGAAAGACGGTAAGCAACGATTCTGCGTAGATTATCGTCGACTCAACGCCGTCACCGAAGACGAGACGTCCAGCCTACCCCGGATTCATGAGACACTCCGCGATCTCGGATCTGCAAAGGTTTTCACCGCCCTCGACATGAAGTCCGGTTACTGGCAAATCCCGCTACACGAAGAATCCCAACCTTTGACAGCATTCATCACGCCGGACGGAGCCGCGTATGAGTTCAACGTGATGCCCTTCGGACTAAAGAACGCGCCGACCACGTTCCAGAAATTGATGGCACAGGATGTGTTAGCCGGTTACAACCGTGACTTTGTGTTAGTGTACCTGGACGACGTGATCATCTATTCCGACAATTGGTCAGACCATCTCACACACCTTCACCGAGTGCTCGAGAGGTTCCAGCAACACCAGTTAAAGTGTTCAGTGAAAAAGTGCCAGTTCGGGCGCACCAGTTTAGAATACCTTGGACACAGGATTACCCCAACAGGCCTAGAACCGAAGGAAATCCACCTACAGCAACTCCAGGAGTGCGTCAGACCGAAGGACCGCAAACAACTTCGCCAATTCCTCGGACTCGTAGGTTGGCTCCGAGATTACATCCCCAACTGCGCGCAGATGATCGCCCCAATGACCGACCTGTTGGCAACGAAGAAGAAATGGCACTGGGACATGAAACAGCAGGAATCATTCGTCGCAATCAAAGCAGCCATATGTCGACCGCTCAAACTGCACCGGCCGGACCCAGAGCTGCCGTTCGTTCTACAGACCGACGCCAGCTCACGCGGACTTGCAGCAGTCCTATACCAAGAAGCTCCAGATGGAAGACGGATCGTGGCTTACGGAAGTTCCAAGCTAAACAAGACAGAGGAACGATACCACTGCAACGAGCAAGAATGCCTCGCCGTGGTATGGGCCATCAAGAAGTACCGACCCTATCTCGAAGATCGGCCGTTCACACTGAGGACCGACAGCCGTTCCCTGTTATGGCTAGACAGGATCAAGGACACTCGGTCGAGACTCACCAGATGGGCACTCCTCCTACAAGAGTTCAGTTTCACCATTGAGCATTGTCCCGGACGCGAGAACGAGCTCCCGGACGCGCTGTCCAGGAACCCGGTGGACCTTCCAGTTGCCCCCGAGGTAACCGAAGAAGCCCGGTTACTTCCCCCAGAAGTGCAAGTTATCGAAGCCGACAACCTCGCCACTTACGTGGAAAACGCCCAACAAGCCGACGAAAGCGTCGCCAGACTCGTGGAACGCTGGAATCGGATCCGACAACATGGACCAGCAGAACATGGCGATGCCGCATTCTCACAGCTGTACATCGTAAGGGGTGGTTACATACGCCGCATCGACGGAGAAGATCAGAAGCTGGTAGTGCCGTTCTCCGCCGCCAGACGCGTGATGCACCAGTTTCATGACGATCCAACAGCAGGACACCCCGGAGCTGACGAAACCATCAGGGCCATTCGCCGCCACTATTTTTGGCCGAGGATGAACGACGAGGTCCGCCGTTATGTAGCCAGCTGCCTGGTATGCTGCTGCACAAAAAGAGGACCACCACAGCCGAAGGCACCGCTTAAACCTCACGCCACTACCAAACCATGGGAAACCGTTGCCGCGGATCTCATGGGCCCGTATACCAAGACAACAAAGGGAAATCGCTTTATCTTGACGATAACGGACTTGTGCACCAAGTGGGTAGAGGCCTTTCCAATGTCCAGCACCGGATCCGCCGACGTTATCCGAACCATGGAACGGGAAGTGTTTCACCGCTACGGCTACCCAAAGTCTGTCATCACGGACAACGGACCACAGTTTTCGTCCATTGCCTGGGACGCAGCCATCCGCCGCTGGGATTGCCTCCACTGGACTACGCCGATTTTCCACCCAAGGGCGAACCCAGACGAACGGCGAAACCAAGAAATTAAGAAAGGCTTGCGAATCCATTTATTCGGTCAAGACCGCACCCATTGGGACGACCAACTGCCGACGACTCTGTTCAATCTGAGAACCAGAAGAAACGCCGCCACAGGAACCACACCCGGACAAGCGCTGCTTGGCTATGAACTTCCGAGACCTGGAGAATGGCAAGCAGAAGCCGGAGAACCTCGCGCCCGTGAGCCACAGGAGCAGAGGATCCAAAGGATACACAGAAATCAGCATCGGTACCGTGCCAGGTACGCGATCGACCAGCCAGTGCCAGTAAGGTTTCAACCAGGAGATCAGGTAATGGCTAGGGCGCGGAATACCGTCATCGGGAGAATACCCAATACATGGACCGGGCCACACCGCGTCATCGAATCCGCTGGACCAGTCGCCGTCTGGATTGACAAGGACAATCGCCCAACGAAAGTCCACGCCGACGACGTTCGCAAGGCACCAAGACCAAGAACTCCCGACGCACCGCCAGCACCGAATCAAGACCCAGATCTAGAATAACCAAGGAGAACAGAAGTAAACGGAGCCCGTAATCATCTTTAACTGCACCGGAATGTTACACGCCCCGATTCCCGGAATTGGGCGCGTCACCTGTGACGTCACGAACACCGATTCCTTTGTTTCTATTTTCATCTATAACATCTTTCCCCGTGACGCCATTGACTTCAAAACTTATAATTACGTTCTTCGTTTACTCCTCAACAACTATACTGAATTTCAAGAGGATCCTACCGTTGGAAATTGTTTTACGCGACCCGGAAGTTGATTCTTCCGCTTACGCATTATTTTCACGAATTCCAACACTTCTTGTCACCGGATCAAGCTAAATCTATCACATATGATTCCTCACACGTTTCTACACGTCCACGCAAAAATTCACGGAAATCCTACCGCTGCAATTGATTCTACATCACCCGGAAGTAGCAGAACCGTCAATCGCGGATATCTCCGCTTCCCGACCACTTATCGCTTCAAATCAAATTGCATTCGATTCAGGACATCATTCTGTGTCTCCCTACAAAGTTACAGCGAAATCCTACCGCTAAAACAAATGTTAGCGCGCCACAAAGTGTTAGGCACTTTCCCGGATGTTCCCGCCGTTAATCCTCATCCGAATCCTAACGTGTTTGGTATCAAACGACGCAGAATCAAATCCCCTTTCCAATGCAACAAAGAAAATCAAGATTCAGCGGCGAGAAACGCAGAAAAAGTGAATCGTCGCTGAAAACAACGAAATCGCCACACCCTTAATCCGGATTGTGACGTCAGAAGCGAGAGTTCGTTACGGCTTCCAAGAACTACCCTCATTGGGACCGAATAAAAGCCCGCGCATCGCTTCATGCCGTCAGATCGGATCTGGATACGACTCTAGACCTTTCTCTGACACGGAGCAGGCAGATAGAGGCCGTGTCCAACGCTTCGCCAGGACTCGTAGGAGTTATCCACCACGACCAAGGGAGCACGAACTAGGACGCTGTCGCTCGCCGCCACGTTCCCCGGATCACCGGCTTCGCCCCGACCGACGCCGCCATCTTGGACCCCGGATTCACGCTCCCCGGAACCATCGTAGACGCCGCCTACCGGAACCGCCAGGTGCAACTGACCAGGACCACCGTCGCCGCCACCCTGCGCCGCCGACGCCGTCGCCTTCCTGGGTCTGCCCTGACGCCGTTCACCAGGACCGTCAACGACACTTAATAAGATTGCGAGCCGCCGTTCAACCAGGACGCCGACGTTCGATCACCGACGCCGCCGCTGCTCAACGAATCAGCCGCCGCCGCCCCATCTCAGGACGTCGCCGCCCCCGTAGACCAACGCCATCTACAAGCAGCTGTATATATATCTTGTACATAATTATTCTAAGTTGTATATACGTATTCAATACATCTTCTCTACAACCACTTCTGGCCATCCGACATTTCTTGTTGCGCCGTGGGGTCCTCGACAAACCGACGAGCGAATCATCCGAACCCCGTGCCCGGCGCGTGTAACATATAGCGCGGGAAACGTGCGCGCCGTCGTCGGTCGGTCCTGCAAGTGTTCGCGGGAACGCGAGTTTTCTGGTCCTCCGGATCCACAGGCGTACCGTCGGCGACGGAAAAGCCGGGACGCGTTGCGGACGACGCCGGGGCGTCGACGCGCCTCCGATTTTCGACGATGACATCGAATTTGCCGTCGCAATTCGGAGGTCAACCGCGAGCGTTCCCCTGGACGGAGTCGTTCGCCGCCGTTTAGAAGGCGGCGACGGCGTCCACGGACCGCCCGTCGTCCCGACGGCGACGACGGCGGGATCGTCGTTCTTTTCCTTCGTCGGTTACGTTCAGCGAGCGGACGCGACTCGTCGGAGGAGTCCCGCGGAGACGCCGGAACGCTCCGGTTCTACACCGACGGCGAGAAGCGGTCTCCTGCATCGTCCCGATTGAGAACTTATTTTATCGGAATTTCGTCCGGCGTCGTTTTACTGACGGCGATCGCCCGCTTTGCCGCGGCCCCGCCCGGTAATTTGGGAAAGCGGCGTTCATTTTTAGCCGGCGATACGGCACGGAACGGGCCAGCTGCCTTGCGTTGCGTTTCCCTTCAGAACGAAGCAGGATGTCGGCAACATGCGGGGAGAAAAAAGATCAGCGATCGAAGAGATATGCGTGCACGCGTGTAGCTCGTCGAGTAAGAAGAAAGAAAGTCCATTTGTTCGGCGCGAGAGACGAAGGGAGGGTGAGAGAAGAGAAAACGAAGCTTCACTCTGTACTCCTACCCTGCGAAATTTGTCAACGGACGGACGGACGGACGCGGTCCTTGCGAATCGTCGTGAATCATCGCCGTCGACGGGACGGGGAAGTGAAAAAAAAAATTAAATTTGATATGCGGTTCTTCGGCCCCGCCGCCGCCGAGCGAAAGCGGTGAAGGCGACGGCCGGCGCCGAAATTTCGTCCGTCCTCGCGACTCGTGACATGAACGAGCGAGCGAGCACCTTTTCTTCGCGCCTCCGTAACGTTTTCCTTTTTTTCACCGGACTTTAACGCTTCAATCGTTTATCGCGCGAACGCGTAAAAAAAGAGGCGGAGCGGCGATAGATAGATAGATAGGAAGGACGGGATAGGTCAGCGATCGACGTCTGCGCTTTAGCGCGACCCTGACACTTATATTATAATATTTATAAATCGGCCAGTCGGGGCCGGCGTGGCCCCGCGTAAAGGACGAGGGGGCGTTCGTCCTATCGTTGCAGATCTTGAAACGCTTTGCGATTACGATTGCGTTCAAATAACTCTCGAGCGTCGGTCATCTTGCGTACGCGTTGTCGTTTCGAAGTTAATCAAGCTTAAATAATAATTACCGCAGTTTTCTCGGGTTTGATGAAAACAAAAAGAAAACGGGCGGATCGCCGACGTTATTAATAAATGCGTCGCGCGTATTCGTGTAATTTCAAACTGTTTGAATGTTTTTATTTGTTTAAAAAAATATTAACGTAAGTTTTAATCCGACGACGGTGACTTAGAGCCGTTTTACACGTACGAGAATTCTTACGAAAATTATGTCGAACATTTTCGGAAGAATTCTTGCGCACGGTATTCGACTTTCGCACTTCGCACTTTGATTAATGTTTTGCTTTGGTAACGCGACAACCTTACAAGAATTTGGTAAGCCGCGTAACGAGAGAGATATTGCGAGAAATCGCGTTAAAACTTCTTGCGACGTAAAAATGACGCGTCGCAGATTCCTTGCGAGAGTTCCCTCGAAAAAATTAAAACCCTAATTAAGCCCAAGGCGAACCCAACTAGACTCAACTTAACTGAAAACTCATTACAAAAAATCGAGATTTCGAAGAGGTCAAGCCAACCCCAGGCAAGAACGTTCCATAACCCAAGCCAAGTCGAAAGGTCAAGGGTCAAGGGCAAACCAAGGGAAAAATCGTAAAAAAATGGAAATTTCGAAAAGGTAAAGCCAAACCAAGACGAGAAGGTTGCCAACCCAGGCAGGCCAAGGGCAACCCAAGGGAGAAATCAATAAAGAATCGAAATTTCGAAAAGGTCAAGCCAACCCGAGGCGAGAAAGTTCCCCAGTCGAAAGGTCAATGGTCAAGGTCAACCCAAGGGAGAAATCGTAAGAGAATCTAAATTTTGAAAAGCTAAAGCCAACCCAAGGCGAGAAAGTTCCCAAACCAGGTCAAGGCCAAGGTCAACCCAAGGGAGAAGTCGATAAAAATTTGAAATTTCGAAAAGGTCAAGCTAACCCAAGGCAACAAGTTTCCCAACCAAACCCAAGTCGAAAGGTCAAGGGTCAAGGTCAACCCATGGGAAAAATCGTAAAAAAATGGAAATTTCGAAAAGGTAAAGCCAACCCAAGACGAGAAGGTTGCCAACCCAGGCCAAGGGCAACCCAAGGGAGAAATCAATAAAGAATCGAAATTTCGGAAAGGTCAAGCCAACCCGAGGCAAGAAAGTTCCCAAAGCAGGTCAAAGGTCAAGGTCAACCCAAGGGAAAAATCGTAAGGTCAACCCAAGGGAGAAGTCAACAAAGAATCGAGATTTCGCAAAAGGTCTAGCCAACCCGAGGCAGGAAAGTTCCCCAGTCGAAAGGTCAATGGTCAAGGTCAACCCAAGGGAGAAATCGTAAGAGAATCGAAATTTGGAAAAGCTAAAGCCAACCCAAGGCGATAAAGTTCGCAAACCAGGTCAAAGGTCAAGGTCAAGGTCAACCCAAGGGAGGGATCGTAAAAAAATCGAAATTTCGAAAAGCTAAAGCCAACCCAGGTCAGAGGTCAAGGTCAACTCGAGGGAGAAGTAAATAAAAAATTGAAATGTCGAAAAGGTCAAGCCAACCCAAGGCAAGAAGGTTCCCAACCCAACCCAAGTCGAAAGGTCAAGGGTCAAGGGAAAAATCGAGATTTCGAAAAGCTGAAGCCAACCCAAGGCAAGAAGGTTTCTAACCCAGGTCAAAGGTCAAGGTCAAGGTCAAGCCAAGGGAGAAATCAATGAGGAATCGAAATTTCGAAAAGGTCGAGCCAGCCCGAGGCAGGAAAGTTCCCAAGTCTAAAGGTCAAAGGTCAAGGTCAACCGAAGGGAAAATTCAATCAAAATAATTGAACTTTCGAAAAGGTCAAGCCAACCCAGGGCAGGAAAGTCCCCAAACCACTTCAAAGGTCAAGGTCAAGGTCGAGCCAATGGAGTAATCAATAAAGAATCGAGATTTCGAAAAGGTCGAGCCAAACCGAGGCAGGAAAGTTCCCAAGTCTAAAGGTCAAAGGTCAAGGTCGACCCAGGGGAAAATTCAATCAAAAGAACTGAACTTTCGAAAAGGTCAAGCCAACCCGAGACAAGTCGAAAGGTCAAGGTCAACCCTGGGGAAGAGTCTTTAAAGAGATCGAGGCACGCCGCTATTAACTCCGTTAGGATTATTTATGCCTTTCTTAAACTCGTTGTGACTTGTGGCTAAGGCGGTAATTCCGTTGTGGCGTTAATTCACCGTAATTAATTAAAACTGCCCGTATCTGATGGCGTTGCCATTTTCCGCTCCTTCGCGACCGTAAGGCGCAAGCGACATCTGCTCGAGAGAATCCGCCGTAAATTTCTATTAATCAACGGGTTTTTTGTTGCGTTGTAAATGTAACGTTTTAATAATAATTGAATTCGATTCGCCTGAACCAATTCGGGTAATAATATTAAACGTCGCGTCGGGGAGTTCATCACAACTCTGAGCGTATCCTCTGCCGCAGACAGTGATCCTTGAAATTAATATCAAAGCAAGAGTCTGAACCGAGTTCGCCTCGGATTAAATTAAATCAAAGTCGAAGTTGTTTTCAACTTGTGTTCGGCGGAAACTTGAATCCGTATAAGTATAAGTAATTCATTTCAAAAGTCGCTTTCGTTTCTGAACGTAACCGTACGTAATTTCACAAAGTTCGACACAACCCAACCCAGGTGGAAAGGTCAACCCGGGGGAGAAATCATTAAAAAAAAGAGAGAGAGATTTGAAAAGGATCGGGCCAGCCCAAGGCAACGAAGTTCCCAACCCGTGTCGAAATTCCAATCGTCGACCCTTGAAATTTCGAAAAGGTCAAGCCAACCGGCGGATCGACGAATAAATAAATTAACGCGCCTTTAGGATCGCGGCCCGTCAATTGCGAATAATAATATGCGTCCCAGTGGATAAGATCGAACGTCTTGGATGTCGGTTTTGTGGTTCTGAAAAGAACCGATTTTTGTGTCGCCGAGCGTCGCTCACTTCGAGCTCGTGTATTTGGTGACGGCCTTCGTCCCTTCGCTGACGGCGTGCTTGGCCAGCTCGCCGGGAAGGAGCAGCCTCACGGCGGTCTGAATTTCGCGGCTCGTTATCGTCGATCGCTTGTTGTAGTGCGCCAAACGGGAAGCCTCCGCGGCGATCCGCTCGAAAATGTCGTTGACGAAGCTGTTCATGATGCTCATCGCCTTGCTCGATATTCCAGTGTCCGGATGCACCTGCTTTAATACTTTGTATATGTAAATGGCGTAGCTCTCCTTCCTTCTGCGCTTCTTCTTCTTGTCGCTCTTAGAGATGTTCTTCTGCGCCTTTCCCGCCTTTTTGGCCGCCTTGCCGCTCGTCTTGGGTGGCATGATGCCCGCAACGTGGTAATGAGTGAACGGATACGGTGAGGAGAACGATCGCCTGCGCTTAAGCTTCGCCGGGTATCAGCGAAATAATGCCGGACGAAATTTGTTTCGGCTGGTAGTTATCGGCGCGTCGTCCGCGCTCCTGTAACGCCCCTTCGAGTCGACGCGCACCGTTCTGGACGCCCATTGGCGGCCGCCGTTCGCTATAAGTACCCATCTGCGTAGACTGCGAGCCAGCATTTCGTTACGACAACGCATCGAACGAGAACGTGGCGGACAGGGCGACGCTGCGTTACTAAGTAGAATCGAAGCAGAGAGACGAGAATTTCGCGATGTCAGGACGCGGTAAGGGCGGCAAAGTCAAGGGGAAGGCGAAGTCGAGGTCGAGCAGAGCGGGACTCCAGTTCCCCGTCGGCCGTATCCACCGTCTGCTCCGCAAAGGTAATTACGCGGAGCGCGTCGGCGCCGGAGCCCCGGTTTACCTAGCCGCCGTCATGGAGTACCTGGCCGCCGAAGTGCTGGAACTTGCCGGCAACGCGGCTCGAGATAACAAGAAGACGCGCATAATACCGCGCCACCTGCAGCTGGCCATTAGGAACGACGAAGAATTGAACAAGCTCCTCTCGGGCGTGACGATCGCGCAAGGCGGTGTCTTGCCCAACATCCAGGCCGTCCTCTTGCCCAAGAAGACGGAAAAGAAAGCTTAAGGACGTCAGCCCACGTTCCGTCGACGCACGTGCACAGCGCGGTGACCGGCCCTTCTCAGGGCCAAAAAAATTATTCCACATATTTCGCTTGCGAGACGCTTCCCGCCGCTCGTCCTTCCTAATTATTTTCTTTCGTCCGGCGATGTTTTCTCATTTTTTTTTTTTTTTTTTTTTTTTTCCTTCGCCGCCAGAAAGAGATTTACCGTCGATTATCTAATTACATAGCTTAAAATCGTGATAATTACCGCACTACCTGTACACGCGAAGAATAAAGGAAAGAGGATCGGGATGAATCGAACTCGTTAAATATCGCGCCTTCCCGTCTCCAGGGAAGTTAAATAATTTCCCGTGACTTTACACGTTTACCCCAGCCATTATAATAATTTTAACCGCCGCGCCGCGGACGAAAAAACACCAGACATGCGGAACGATTTATTTTCCACCGTCTTCATCCATCTCTTATCATCATTAAACCTTAAAATTGAACGTTCCGCGTGTATTCACATTTCTTTTTCTTTATTTGCGTTTATACTGACGCGGTTAGGTTAGTTTCGAAGCAGCGAAACCTCGGGGGACGAGCGTTGTGGCTCTGAAAAGAACCTTTCCGTTGATGCAACTAATGCTCCTCTTCCTTTCCGGCTTTTAACCTCCGAACCCGTACAGAGTGCGGCCCTGGCGCTTCAACGCGTACACGACGTCCATCGCCGTGACCGTCTTCCGTTTGGCGTGCTCGGTATAAGTGACGGCGTCCCTGATGACGTTCTCGAGGAAGACCTTGAGCACGCCGCGCGTTTCCTCGTAGATCAGGCCGGAGATTCGCTTCACGCCGCCTCGCCGAGCAAGCCGTCTTATCGCCGGTTTGGTTATGCCCTGGATGTTGTCGCGGAGTACCTTGCGATGACGTTTGGCGCCGCCCTTTCCGAGTCCCTTGCCTCCTTTACCGCGTCCTGTCATTATTTCGCCTGTCTAGCGCTGTTTCTCGAATATAAATGAGGACGAGATCGTCAGCGCTCCCCCTCGCAACGGCTAATGTATGACGCGACCTGTAAGCGGTCTGCTTTTATTGACGACGGGCGTGGCCTAGGCGGCCAATACGGGCGCGCCGCTCGAATCAGCCGTAGCCACGTAAAAGCGACCGCCGTCTGTTTCCGACGTACCATTCGCTTCCAGACGGACGAGGTTACGTCAGGTTGAGCAGCGCAAACTTCCGAGCAACGACGAGATAAGACAAGTTCCTTGAGGAGTTTTTATAATACGATACGATGGCACGTACGAAGCAAACTGCGAGAAAATCGACGGGAGGCAAGGCGCCGAGAAAACAGCTGGCCACGAAGGCGGCTCGCAAGAGCGCGCCGGCGACGGGCGGCGTGAAGAAACCGCACAGGTACAGGCCCGGCACGGTTGCCCTCAGAGAAATCCGCCGATACCAGAAGAGCACCGAACTTCTGATACGGAAGCTGCCCTTCCAGCGTCTCGTGCGAGAAATCGCGCAGGACTTCAAGACCGATCTGCGCTTCCAGAGTTCCGCCACTTCTTCTTCGCGGAGGCGGCCTTCTTGGCGGCGGCTTTCGGCGCGGCCGCCGGTAGCCTCTTGGCCGTCTTCGGTTTGGGAGCCTTCGGCTTCTTGGTCGGCGGTCCCCTGGTCGCCTTTTTCGCTTTCGACGGCGACTTGGACTTGGATGCCTTGGTAGCCGCGGCGGACGCTTTCTTTTCGGCCGCCTGCTGTTTCTTCCCCTTCGTCGCGGACTGCTTCTTCTCCGCGGTCGGTTTCCTCGTCTTCGAAGCGGCGACGGGCGGAGAGGAGGCGGCGGTGGCGGTGGCCTTCCTGGACGCCGCCTTCGATTTGGCCGCCCTCTTCGTCGCCGGTTTCGGAAGGCCCGCCTCGCCGACGGCGGCCGCCTTCTTGGACGCCGCGCTGACGGCCAACTTGAAGGAGCCCGAAGCTCCCTTGCCCTTCGTCTGGACGAGGACGCCCGAGGCGACGGCCGCCTTTAAGTACTTCTTGATGAACGGGGACAGCTTTTCGGAGTCGATCTTGTAATTCGCGGCGACGTACTTCTTGATCGCCTGCAACGAAGAACCGCCGCGTTCTTTCAGGTTCTTTATGGCGCCGTTGACCATTTCCGACGTAGGAGGGTGGGACGGCTTCGAACGCGGGTTTTTCACCTTCTTACCGGCCGGCGAGGCGGCGGACTTCTTCACCGGAGCCGGGGCCGCGGCGGAGACGACGGTCTGTTGGGGTGATGCGACGTCGGTCATCGTCGTCGTTCGTCGAGAAATGACAAAACAAAGAAAATTAACGAAGAGGGCTCGTTCGCTGAGTTGCTCGACCTTTCGTAGCGGTTAACGCCGACGAACGCGCAGTGCAATGAATGCGGCCACCTCGCCGCCGCGTAGTCGATTAGCGCGCGCGGACCGAAGCAGAAACGACCTATAGCGCGGGAAACGTGCGCGCCGTCGTCGGTCGGTCCTGCAAGTGTTCGCGGGAACGCGAGTTTTCTGGTCCTCCGGATCCACAGGCGTACCGTCGGCGACGGAAAAGCTGGGACGCGTTGCGGACGACGCCGGGGCGTCGACGCGCCTCCGATTTTCGACGATGACATCGAATTTGCCGTCGCAATTCGGAGGTCAACCGCGAGCGTTCCCCGGGACGGAGTCGTTCGCCGCCGTTTAGAAGGCGGCGACGGCGTCCACGGACCGCCCGTCGTCCCGACGGCGACGACGGCGGGATCGTCGTTCTTTTCCTTCGTCGGTTACGTTCAGCGAGCGGACGCGACTCGTCGGAGGAGTCCCGCGGAGACGCCGGAACGCTCCGGTTCTACACCGACGGCGAGAAGCGGTCTCCTGCATCGTCCCGATTGAGAACTCATTTTATCGGAATTTCGTCCGGCGTCGTTTTACTGACGGCGATCGCCCGCTTTGCCGCGGCCCCGCCCGGTAATTTGGGAAAGCGGCGTTCATTTTTAGCCGGCGATACGGCACGGAACGGGCCAGCTGCCTTGCGTTGCGTTTCCCTTCAGAACGAAGCAGGATGTCGGCAACTTGCGGGGAGAAAAAAGATCAGCGATCGAAGAGATATGCGTGCACGCGTGTAGCTCGTCGAGTAAGAAGAAAGAAAGTCCATTTGTTCGGCGCGAGAGACGAAGGGAGGGTGAGAGAAGAGAAAACGAAGCTTCACTCTGTACTCCTACCCTGCGAAATTTGTCAACGGACGGACGGACGCGGTCCTTGCGAATCGTCGTGAATCATCGCCGTCGACGGGACGGGGAAGTGAAAAAAAAAATTAAATTTGAAATGCGGTTCTTCGGCCCCGCCGGCGCCGCCGCCGCCGCCGAGCGAAAGCGGTGAAGGCGACGGCCGGCGCCGAAATTTCGTCCGTCCCCGCGACTCGCGACTCGTGACATGAACGAGCGAGCGAGCACCTTTTCTTCGCGCCTCCGTAACGTTTTCCTTTTTTTCACAGGACTTTAACGCTTCAATCGTTTATCGCGTAAACGCGTAAAAAAAGAGGCGGAGCGGCGATAGATAGATAGATAGGAAGGACGGGATAGGTCAGCGATCGACGTCTGCGCTTTAGCGCGACCCTGACACTTATATTATAATATTTATAAATCGGCCAGTCGGGGCCGGCGTGGCCCCGCGTAAAGGACGAGGGGGCGTTCGTCCTATCGTTGCAGATCTTGAAACGCTTTGCGATTACGATTGCGTTCAAATAACTCTCGAGCGTCGGTCATCTTGCGTACGCGTTGTCGTCTCGAAGTTAATTAAGCTTAAATAATAATTACCGCAGTTTTCTCGGGTTTGATGAAAACAAAAAGAAAACGGGCGGATCGCCGACGTTATTAATAAATGCGTCGCGCGTATTCGTGTAATTTCAAACTGTTTGAATGTTTTTATTTGTTTAAAAAAATATTAACGTAAGTTTTAATCCGACGACGGTGACTTAGAGCCGTTTTACACGTACGAGAATTCTTACGAAAATTATGCCGAACATTTTCGGAAGAATTCTTGTGCACGGTATTCGACTTTCGCACTTCGCACTTTGATTAATGTTTTGCTTTGGTAACGCGACAACCTTACAAGAATTTGGTAAGCCGCGTAACGAGAGAGATATTGTGAGAAATCGCGTTAAAACTTCTTGCGACGTAAAAATCACGCGTCGCAGATTCCTTGCGAGAGTTCCCTCCAAAAAAATTAAAACCCTAATTAAGCCCAAGGCGAACCCAACTAGACTCAACTTAACTGAAAACTCATTACAAAAAATCGAGATTTCGAAGAGGTCAAGCCAACCCCAGGCAAGAACGTTCCATAACCCAAGCCAAGTCGAAAGGTCAAGGGTCAAGGTCAACCCATGGGAAAAATCGTAAAAAAAAATGGAAATTTCGAAAAGGTAAAGCCAACCCAAGACGAGAAGGTTGCCAACCCAGGCCAAGGGCAACCCAAGGGAGAAATCAATAAAGAATCGAAATTTCGAAAAGGTCGAGCCAACCCGAGGCAAGAAAGTTCCCCAGTCGAAAGGTCAATGGTCAAGGTCAACCCAAGGGAGAAATCGTAAGAGAATCTAAATTTTGAAAAGCTAAAGCCAACCCAAGGCGAGAAAGTTCCCAAACCAGGTCAAGGCCAAGGTCAACCCAAGGGAGAAGTCGATAAAAAATTGAAATTTCGAAAAGGTCAAGCTAACCCAAGGCAACAAGTTTCCCAACCAAACCCAAGTCGAAAGGTCAAGGGTCAAGGTCAACCCATGGGAAAAATCGTAAAAAAAATGGAAATTTCGAAAAGGTAAAGCCAACCCAAGACGAGAAGGTTGCCAACCCAGGCCAAGGGCAACCCAAGGGAGAAATCAATAAAGAATCGAAATTTCGAAAAGGTCAAGCCAACCCGAGGCAAGAAAGTTCCCAAACCAGGTCAAAGGTCAAGGTCAACCCAAGGGAAAAATCGTAAGGTCAACCCAAGGGAGAAGTCAACAAAGAACCGAGATTTCGCAAAAGGTCTAGCCAACCCGAGGCAGGAAAGTTCCCCAGCCGAAAGGTCAATGGTCAAGGTCAACCCAAGGGAGAAATCGTAAGAGAATCGAAATTTGGAAAAGCTGAAGCCAACCCAAGGCGATAAAGTTCGCAAACCAGGTCAAAGGTCAAGGTCAAGGTCAACCCAACGGAGAAGTCGATAAAAAATTGAAATTTCGAAAAGGTCAAGCCAACCCAAGGCAAGAAGTTTCCCAACCAAACCCAAGTCGAGAGGTCAAGGTCAACCCAAGGGAGGGATCGTAAAAAAATCGAAATTTCGAAAAGCTAAAGCCAACCCAGGGCAATGAAGTTCCCAACCCAGGTCAGAGGTCAAGGTCAACTCAAGGGAGAAGTAAATAAAAAATTGAAATGTCGAAAAGGTCAAGCCAACCCAAGGCAAGAAGGTTCCCAACCCAACCCAACCCAACCCAAGTCGAAAGGTCAAGGGTCAAGGGAAAAATCGAGATTTCGAAAAGCTGAAGCCAACCCAAGGCAAGAAGGTTTCTAACCCAGGTCAAAGGTCAAGGTCAAGGTCAAGCCAAGGGAGAAATCAATGAGGAACCGAAATTTCGAAAAGGTCGAGCCAGCCCGAGGCAGGAAAGTTCCCAAGTCTAAAGGTCAAAGGTCAAGGTCAACCGAAGGGAAAATTCAATCAAAATAATTGAACTTTCGAAAAGGTCAAGCCAACCCAGGGCAGGGGAGTTCCCAAGTCGAAAGGTCAACCCAAGGAATAGTTCATTTAAAAAATTGAACTTTCGAAGAGGTCAAGCCAACCCGAGGCAGGAAAGTTCCCAACCCACTTCAAAGGTCAAGGTCAAGGTCGAGCCAATGGAGTAATCAATAAAGAATCGAGATTTCGAAAAGGTCGAGCCAAACCGAGGCAGGAAAGTTCCCAAGTCTAAAGGTCAAAGGTCAAGGTCGACCCAGGGGAAAATTCAATCAAAAGAACTGAACTTTCGAAAAGGTCAAGCCAACCCGAGACAAGTCGAAAGGTCAAGGTCAACCCTGGGGAAGAGTCTTTAAAGAGATCGAGGCACGTCGCTATTAACTCCGTTAGGATTATTTATGCCTTTCTTAAACTCGTTGTGACTTGTGGCTAAGGCGGTAATTCCGTTGTGGCGTTAATTCACCGTAATTAATTAAAACTGCCCGTATCTGATGGCGTTGCCATTTTCCGCTCCTTCGCGACCGTAAGGCGCAAGCGACATCTGCTCGAGAGAATCCGCCGTAAATTTCTATTAATCAACGGGTTTTTTTTTGCGTTGTAAATGTAACGTTTTAATAATAATTGAATTCGATTCGCCTGAACCAATTCGGGTAATAATTTTAAACGTCGCGTCGGGGAGTTCATCACAACTCTGAGCGTATCCTCTGCCGCAGACAGTGATCCTTGAAATTAATATCAAAGCAAGAGTCTGAACCGAGTTCGCCTCGGATTAAATTAAATCAAAGTCGAAGTTGTTTTCAACTTGTGTCCGGCGGAAACTTGAATCCGTATAAGTATAAGTAATTCATTTCAAAAAGTCGCTTTCGCTTCTGAACGTAACCGTACGTAATTTCACAAAGTTCGACTCAACCCAACCCAGGTGGAAAGGTCAACCCGGGGGAGAAATCATTAAAAAAAAGAGAGAGAGATTTCAAAAGGATCGGGCCAGCCCAAGGCAACGAAGTTCCCAACCCGTGTCGAAATTCCAATCGTCAACCCTTGAAATTTCGAAAAGGTCAAGCCAACCGGCGGATCGACGAATAAATGAATTAACGCGCCTTTAGGATCGCGGCCCGTCAATTCTTGCGAATAATAATATGCGTCCCAGTGGATAAGATCGAACGTCTTGGATGTCGGTTTTGTGGTTCTGAAAAGAACCGATTTTTGTGTCGCCGAGCGTCGCTCACTTCGAGCTCGTGTATTTGGTGACGGCCTTCGTCCCTTCGCTGACGGCGTGCTTGGCCAGCTCGCCGGGAAGGAGCAGCCTCACGGCGGTCTGAATTTCGCGGCTCGTTATCGTCGATCGCTTGTTGTAGTGCGCCAAACGGGAGGCCTCCGCGGCGATCCGCTCGAAAATGTCGTTGACGAAGCTGTTCATGATGCTCATCGCCTTGCTCGATATTCCGGTGTCCGGATGCACCTGCTTCAATACTTTGTATATGTAAATGGCGTAGCTCTCCTTCCTTCTGCGCTTCTTCTTCTTGTCGCTCTTAGAGATGTTCTTCTGCGCCTTTCCCGCCTTTTTGGCCGCCTTGCCGCTCGTCTTGGGTGGCATGATGCCCGCAACGTGGTAATGAGTGAACGGATACGGTGAGGAGAACGATCGCCTGCGCTTAAGCTTCGCCGGGTATCAGCGAAATAATGCCGGACGAAATTTGTTTCGGCTGGTAGTTATCGGCGCGTCGTCCGCGCTCCTGTAACGCCCCTTCGAGTCGACGCGCACCGTTCTTGACGCCCATTGGCGGCCGCCGTTCGCTATAAGTACCCATCTGCGTAGACTGCGAGCCAGCATTTCGTTACGACAACGCATCGAACGAGAACGTGGCGGACAGGGCGACGCTGCGTTACTAAGTAGAATCGAAGCAGAGAGACGAGAATTTCGCGATGTCAGGACGCGGTAAGGGCGGCAAAGTCAAGGGGAAGGCGAAGTCGAGGTCGAGCAGAGCGGGACTCCAGTTCCCCGTCGGCCGTATCCACCGTCTGCTCCGCAAAGGTAATTACGCGGAGCGCGTCGGCGCCGGAGCCCCGGTTTACCTAGCCGCCGTCATGGAGTACCTGGCCGCCGAAGTGCTGGAACTTGCCGGCAACGCGGCTCGAGATAACAAGAAGACGCGCATAATACCGCGCCACCTGCAGCTGGCCATAAGGAACGACGAAGAATTGAACAAGCTCCTCTCGGGCGTGACGATCGCGCAAGGCGGTGTCTTGCCCAACATCCAGGCCGTCCTCTTGCCCAAGAAGACGGAAAAGAAAGCTTAAGGACGTCAGCCCACGTTCCGTCGACGCACGTGCACAGCGCGGTGACCGGCCCTTCTCAGGGCCAAAAAAATTATTCCACATATTTCGCTTGCGAGACGCTTCCAGCCGCTCGTCCTTCCTAATTATTTTCTTTCGTCCGGCGATGTTTCTCTCATTTTTTTTTTTTTTTCCTTCACCGCCAGAAAGGGATTTACCGTCGATTATCTAATTACATAGCTTAAAATCGTGATAATTACCGCACTACCTGTACACGCGAAGAATAAAGGAAAGGGGATCGGGATGAATCGAACTCGTTAAATATCGCGCCTTCCCGTCTCCAGGGAAGTTAAATAATTTCCCGTGACTTTACACGTTTACCCCAGCCATTATAATAATTTTAACCGCCCCGCCGCGCCGCGGACGAAAAAACACCAGACATGCGGAACGATTTATTTTCCACCGTCTTCATCCATCTCTTATCATCATTAAACCTTAAAATTGAACGTTCCGTGTGTATTCACATTTCTTTTTCTTTATTTGCGTTTATACTGACGCGGTTAGGTTAGTTTCGAAGCAGCGAAACCTCGGAGGACAAGCGTTGTGGTTCTGAAAAGAACCTTTCCGTTGATGCAACTAATGCTCCTCTTCCTTTCCGGCTTTTAACCTCCGAACCCGTACAGAGTGCGGCCCTGGCGCTTCAACGCGTACACGACGTCCATCGCCGTGACCGTCTTCCGTTTGGCGTGCTCGGTATAAGTGACGGCGTCCCTGATGACGTTCTCGAGGAAGACCTTGAGCACGCCGCGCGTTTCCTCGTAGATCAGGCCGGAGATTCGCTTCACGCCGCCTCGCCTAGCAAGCCGTCTTATCGCCGGTTTGGTTATGCCCTGGATGTTGTCGCGGAGTACCTTGCGATGACGTTTGGCGCCGCCCTTTCCGAGTCCCTTGCCTCCTTTACCGCGTCCTGTCATTATTTCGCCTGTCTAGCGCTGTTTCTCGAATATAAATGAGGACGAGATCGTCAGCGCTCCCCCTCGCAACGGCTAATGTATGACGCGACCTGTAAGCGGTCTGCTTTTATTGACGACGGGCGTGGCCTAGGCGGCCAATACGGGCGCGCCGCTCGAATCAGCCGTAGCCACGTAAAAGCGACCGCCGTCTGTTTCCGACGTACCATTCGCTTCCAGACGGACGAGGTTACGTCAGGTTGAGCAGCGCAAACTTCCGAGCAACGACGAGATAAGACAAGTTCCTCGAGGAATTTTTATAATACGATACGATGGCACGTACGAAGCAAACTGCGAGAAAATCGACGGGAGGCAAGGCGCCGAGAAAACAGCTGGCCACGAAGGCGGCTCGCAAGAGCGCGCCGGCGACGGGCGGCGTGAAGAAACCGCACAGGTACAGGCCCGGCACGGTTGCCCTCAGAGAAATCCGCCGATACCAGAAGAGCACCGAACTTCTGATACGGAAGCTGCCCTTCCAGCGTCTCGTGCGAGAAATCGCGCAGGACTTCAAGACCGATCTGCGCTTCCAGAGTTCCGCCACTTCTTCTTCGCGGAGGCGGCCTTCTTGGCGGCGGCTTTCGGCGCGGCCGCCGGTAGCCTCTTGGCCGTCTTCGGTTTGGGAGCCTTCGGCTTCTTGGTCGGCGGTCCCCTGGTCGCCTTTTTCGCTTTCGACGGCGACTTGGACTTGGATGCCTTGGTAGCCGCGGCGGACGCTTTCTTTTCGGCCGCCTGCTGTTTCTTCCCCTTCGTCGCGGACTGCTTCTTCTCCGCGGTCGGTTTCCTCGTCTTCGAAGCGGCGACGGGCGGAGAGGAGGCGGCGGTGGCGGTGGCCTTCCTGGACGCCGCCTTCGATTTGGCCGCCCTCTTCGTCGCCGGTTTCGGAAGGCCCGCCTCGCCGACGGCGGCCGCCTTCTTGGACGCCGCGCTGACGGCCAACTTGAAGGAGCCCGAAGCTCCCTTGCCCTTCGTCTGGACGAGGACGCCCGAGGCGACGGCCGCCTTTAAGTACTTCTTGATGAACGGGGACAGCTTTTCGGAGTCGATCTTGTAATTCGCGGCGACGTACTTCTTGATCGCCTGCAACGAAGAACCGCCGCGTTCTTTCAGGTTCTTTATGGCGCCGTTGACCATTTCCGACGTAGGAGGGTGGGACGGCTTCGAACGCGGGTTTTTCACCTTCTTACCGGCCGGCGAGGCGGCGGACTTCTTCACCGGAGCCGGGGCCGCGGCGGAGACGACGGTCTGTTGGGGTGATGCGACGTCGGTCATCGTCGTCGTTCGTCGAGAAATGACAAAACAAAGAAAATTAACGAAGAGGGCTCGTTCGCTGAGTTGCTCGACCTTTCGTAGCGGTTAACGCCGACGAACGCGCAGTGCAATGAATGCGGCCACCTCGCCGCCGCGTAGTCGATTAGCGCGCGCGGACCGAAGCAGAAACGACCTATAGCGCGGGAAACGTGCGCGCCGTCGTCGGTCGGTCCTGCAAGTGTTCGCGGGAACGCGAGTTTTCTGGTCCTCCGGATCCACAGGCGTACCGTCGGCGACGGAAAAGCTGGGACGCGTTGCGGACGACGCCGGGGCGTCGACGCGCCTCCGATTTTCGACGATGACATCGAATTTGCCGTCGCAATTCGGAGGTCAACCGCGAGCGTTCCCCGGGACGGAGTCGTTCGCCGCCGTTTAGAAGGCGGCGACGGCGTCCACGGACCGCCCGTCGTCCCGACGGCGACGACGGCGGGATCGTCGTTCTTTTCCTTCGTCGGTTACGTTCAGCGAGCGGACGCGACTCGTCGGAGGAGTCCCGCGGAGACGCCGGAACGCTCCGGTTCTACACCGACGGCGAGAAGCGGTCTCCTGCATCGTCCCGATTGAGAACTCATTTTATCGGAATTTCGTCCGGCGTCGTTTTACTGACGGCGATCGCCCGCTTTGCCGCGGCCCCGCCCGGTAATTTGGGAAAGCGGCGTTCATTTTTAGCCGGCGATACGGCACGGAACGGGCCAGCTGCCTTGCGTTGCGTTTCCCTTCAGAACGAAGCAGGATGTCGGCAACTTGCGGGGAGAAAAAAGATCAGCGATCGAAGAGATATGCGTGCACGCGTGTAGCTCGTCGAGTAAGAAGAAAGAAAGTCCATTTGTTCGGCGCGAGAGACGAAGGGAGGGTGAGAGAAGAGAAAACGAAGCTTCACTCTGTACTCCTACCCTGCGAAATTTGTCAACGGACGGACGGACGCGGTCCTTGCGAATCGTCGTGAATCATCGCCGTCGACGGGACGGGGAAGTGAAAAAAAAAATTAAATTTGAAATGCGGTTCTTCGGCCCCGCCGGCGCCGCCGCCGCCGCCGAGCGAAAGCGGTGAAGGCGACGGCCGGCGCCGAAATTTCGTCCGTCCCCGCGACTCGCGACTCGTGACATGAACGAGCGAGCGAGCACCTTTTCTTCGCGCCTCCGTAACGTTTTCCTTTTTTTCACAGGACTTTAACGCTTCAATCGTTTATCGCGTAAACGCGTAAAAAAAGAGGCGGAGCGGCGATAGATAGATAGATAGGAAGGACGGGATAGGTCAGCGATCGACGTCTGCGCTTTAGCGCGACCCTGACACTTATATTATAATATTTATAAATCGGCCAGTCGGGGCCGGCGTGGCCCCGCGTAAAGGACGAGGGGGCGTTCGTCCTATCGTTGCAGATCTTGAAACGCTTTGCGATTACGATTGCGTTCAAATAACTCTCGAGCGTCGGTCATCTTGCGTACGCGTTGTCGTCTCGAAGTTAATTAAGCTTAAATAATAATTACCGCAGTTTTCTCGGGTTTGATGAAAACAAAAAGAAAACGGGCGGATCGCCGACGTTATTAATAAATGCGTCGCGCGTATTCGTGTAATTTCAAACTGTTTGAATGTTTTTATTTGTTTAAAAAAATATTAACGTAAGTTTTAATCCGACGACGGTGACTTAGAGCCGTTTTACACGTACGAGAATTCTTACGAAAATTATGCCGAACATTTTCGGAAGAATTCTTGTGCACGGTATTCGACTTTCGCACTTCGCACTTTGATTAATGTTTTGCTTTGGTAACGCGACAACCTTACAAGAATTTGGTAAGCCGCGTAACGAGAGAGATATTGTGAGAAATCGCGTTAAAACTTCTTGCGACGTAAAAATCACGCGTCGCAGATTCCTTGCGAGAGTTCCCTCCAAAAAAATTAAAACCCTAATTAAGCCCAAGGCGAACCCAACTAGACTCAACTTAACTGAAAACTCATTACAAAAAATCGAGATTTCGAAGAGGTCAAGCCAACCCCAGGCAAGAACGTTCCATAACCCAAGCCAAGTCGAAAGGTCAAGGGTCAAGGTCAACCCATGGGAAAAATCGTAAAAAAAAATGGAAATTTCGAAAAGGTAAAGCCAACCCAAGACGAGAAGGTTGCCAACCCAGGCCAAGGGCAACCCAAGGGAGAAATCAATAAAGAATCGAAATTTCGAAAAGGTCGAGCCAACCCGAGGCAAGAAAGTTCCCCAGTCGAAAGGTCAATGGTCAAGGTCAACCCAAGGGAGAAATCGTAAGAGAATCTAAATTTTGAAAAGCTAAAGCCAACCCAAGGCGAGAAAGTTCCCAAACCAGGTCAAGGCCAAGGTCAACCCAAGGGAGAAGTCGATAAAAAATTGAAATTTCGAAAAGGTCAAGCTAACCCAAGGCAACAAGTTTCCCAACCAAACCCAAGTCGAAAGGTCAAGGGTCAAGGTCAACCCATGGGAAAAATCGTAAAAAAAATGGAAATTTCGAAAAGGTAAAGCCAACCCAAGACGAGAAGGTTGCCAACCCAGGCCAAGGGCAACCCAAGGGAGAAATCAATAAAGAATCGAAATTTCGAAAAGGTCAAGCCAACCCGAGGCAAGAAAGTTCCCAAACCAGGTCAAAGGTCAAGGTCAACCCAAGGGAAAAATCGTAAGGTCAACCCAAGGGAGAAGTCAACAAAGAACCGAGATTTCGCAAAAGGTCTAGCCAACCCGAGGCAGGAAAGTTCCCCAGCCGAAAGGTCAATGGTCAAGGTCAACCCAAGGGAGAAATCGTAAGAGAATCGAAATTTGGAAAAGCTGAAGCCAACCCAAGGCGATAAAGTTCGCAAACCAGGTCAAAGGTCAAGGTCAAGGTCAACCCAACGGAGAAGTCGATAAAAAATTGAAATTTCGAAAAGGTCAAGCCAACCCAAGGCAAGAAGTTTCCCAACCAAACCCAAGTCGAGAGGTCAAGGTCAACCCAAGGGAGGGATCGTAAAAAAATCGAAATTTCGAAAAGCTAAAGCCAACCCAGGGCAATGAAGTTCCCAACCCAGGTCAGAGGTCAAGGTCAACTCAAGGGAGAAGTAAATAAAAAATTGAAATGTCGAAAAGGTCAAGCCAACCCAAGGCAAGAAGGTTCCCAACCCAACCCAACCCAACCCAAGTCGAAAGGTCAAGGGTCAAGGGAAAAATCGAGATTTCGAAAAGCTGAAGCCAACCCAAGGCAAGAAGGTTTCTAACCCAGGTCAAAGGTCAAGGTCAAGGTCAAGCCAAGGGAGAAATCAATGAGGAACCGAAATTTCGAAAAGGTCGAGCCAGCCCGAGGCAGGAAAGTTCCCAAGTCTAAAGGTCAAAGGTCAAGGTCAACCGAAGGGAAAATTCAATCAAAATAATTGAACTTTCGAAAAGGTCAAGCCAACCCAGGGCAGGGGAGTTCCCAAGTCGAAAGGTCAACCCAAGGAATAGTTCATTTAAAAAATTGAACTTTCGAAGAGGTCAAGCCAACCCGAGGCAGGAAAGTTCCCAACCCACTTCAAAGGTCAAGGTCAAGGTCGAGCCAATGGAGTAATCAATAAAGAATCGAGATTTCGAAAAGGTCGAGCCAAACCGAGGCAGGAAAGTTCCCAAGTCTAAAGGTCAAAGGTCAAGGTCGACCCAGGGGAAAATTCAATCAAAAGAACTGAACTTTCGAAAAGGTCAAGCCAACCCGAGACAAGTCGAAAGGTCAAGGTCAACCCTGGGGAAGAGTCTTTAAAGAGATCGAGGCACGTCGCTATTAACTCCGTTAGGATTATTTATGCCTTTCTTAAACTCGTTGTGACTTGTGGCTAAGGCGGTAATTCCGTTGTGGCGTTAATTCACCGTAATTAATTAAAACTGCCCGTATCTGATGGCGTTGCCATTTTCCGCTCCTTCGCGACCGTAAGGCGCAAGCGACATCTGCTCGAGAGAATCCGCCGTAAATTTCTATTAATCAACGGGTTTTTTTTTGCGTTGTAAATGTAACGTTTTAATAATAATTGAATTCGATTCGCCTGAACCAATTCGGGTAATAATTTTAAACGTCGCGTCGGGGAGTTCATCACAACTCTGAGCGTATCCTCTGCCGCAGACAGTGATCCTTGAAATTAATATCAAAGCAAGAGTCTGAACCGAGTTCGCCTCGGATTAAATTAAATCAAAGTCGAAGTTGTTTTCAACTTGTGTCCGGCGGAAACTTGAATCCGTATAAGTATAAGTAATTCATTTCAAAAAGTCGCTTTCGCTTCTGAACGTAACCGTACGTAATTTCACAAAGTTCGACTCAACCCAACCCAGGTGGAAAGGTCAACCCGGGGGAGAAATCATTAAAAAAAAGAGAGAGAGATTTCAAAAGGATCGGGCCAGCCCAAGGCAACGAAGTTCCCAACCCGTGTCGAAATTCCAATCGTCAACCCTTGAAATTTCGAAAAGGTCAAGCCAACCGGCGGATCGACGAATAAATGAATTAACGCGCCTTTAGGATCGCGGCCCGTCAATTCTTGCGAATAATAATATGCGTCCCAGTGGATAAGATCGAACGTCTTGGATGTCGGTTTTGTGGTTCTGAAAAGAACCGATTTTTGTGTCGCCGAGCGTCGCTCACTTCGAGCTCGTGTATTTGGTGACGGCCTTCGTCCCTTCGCTGACGGCGTGCTTGGCCAGCTCGCCGGGAAGGAGCAGCCTCACGGCGGTCTGAATTTCGCGGCTCGTTATCGTCGATCGCTTGTTGTAGTGCGCCAAACGGGAGGCCTCCGCGGCGATCCGCTCGAAAATGTCGTTGACGAAGCTGTTCATGATGCTCATCGCCTTGCTCGATATTCCGGTGTCCGGATGCACCTGCTTCAATACTTTGTATATGTAAATGGCGTAGCTCTCCTTCCTTCTGCGCTTCTTCTTCTTGTCGCTCTTAGAGATGTTCTTCTGCGCCTTTCCCGCCTTTTTGGCCGCCTTGCCGCTCGTCTTGGGTGGCATGATGCCCGCAACGTGGTAATGAGTGAACGGATACGGTGAGGAGAACGATCGCCTGCGCTTAAGCTTCGCCGGGTATCAGCGAAATAATGCCGGACGAAATTTGTTTCGGCTGGTAGTTATCGGCGCGTCGTCCGCGCTCCTGTAACGCCCCTTCGAGTCGACGCGCACCGTTCTTGACGCCCATTGGCGGCCGCCGTTCGCTATAAGTACCCATCTGCGTAGACTGCGAGCCAGCATTTCGTTACGACAACGCATCGAACGAGAACGTGGCGGACAGGGCGACGCTGCGTTACTAAGTAGAATCGAAGCAGAGAGACGAGAATTTCGCGATGTCAGGACGCGGTAAGGGCGGCAAAGTCAAGGGGAAGGCGAAGTCGAGGTCGAGCAGAGCGGGACTCCAGTTCCCCGTCGGCCGTATCCACCGTCTGCTCCGCAAAGGTAATTACGCGGAGCGCGTCGGCGCCGGAGCCCCGGTTTACCTAGCCGCCGTCATGGAGTACCTGGCCGCCGAAGTGCTGGAACTTGCCGGCAACGCGGCTCGAGATAACAAGAAGACGCGCATAATACCGCGCCACCTGCAGCTGGCCATAAGGAACGACGAAGAATTGAACAAGCTCCTCTCGGGCGTGACGATCGCGCAAGGCGGTGTCTTGCCCAACATCCAGGCCGTCCTCTTGCCCAAGAAGACGGAAAAGAAAGCTTAAGGACGTCAGCCCACGTTCCGTCGACGCACGTGCACAGCGCGGTGACCGGCCCTTCTCAGGGCCAAAAAAATTATTCCACATATTTCGCTTGCGAGACGCTTCCAGCCGCTCGTCCTTCCTAATTATTTTCTTTCGTCCGGCGATGTTTCTCTCATTTTTTTTTTTTTTCCTTCACCGCCAGAAAGGGATTTACCGTCGATTATCTAATTACATAGCTTAAAATCGTGATAATTACCGCACTACCTGTACACGCGAAGAATAAAGGAAAGGGGATCGGGATGAATCGAACTCGTTAAATATCGCGCCTTCCCGTCTCCAGGGAAGTTAAATAATTTCCCGTGACTTTACACGTTTACCCCAGCCATTATAATAATTTTAACCGCCCCGCCGCGCCGCGGACGAAAAAACACCAGACATGCGGAACGATTTATTTTCCACCGTCTTCATCCATCTCTTATCATCATTAAACCTTAAAATTGAACGTTCCGTGTGTATTCACATTTCTTTTTCTTTATTTGCGTTTATACTGACGCGGTTAGGTTAGTTTCGAAGCAGCGAAACCTCGGAGGACAAGCGTTGTGGTTCTGAAAAGAACCTTTCCGTTGATGCAACTAATGCTCCTCTTCCTTTCCGGCTTTTAACCTCCGAACCCGTACAGAGTGCGGCCCTGGCGCTTCAACGCGTACACGACGTCCATCGCCGTGACCGTCTTCCGTTTGGCGTGCTCGGTATAAGTGACGGCGTCCCTGATGACGTTCTCGAGGAAGACCTTGAGCACGCCGCGCGTTTCCTCGTAGATCAGGCCGGAGATTCGCTTCACGCCGCCTCGCCTAGCAAGCCGTCTTATCGCCGGTTTGGTTATGCCCTGGATGTTGTCGCGGAGTACCTTGCGATGACGTTTGGCGCCGCCCTTTCCGAGTCCCTTGCCTCCTTTACCGCGTCCTGTCATTATTTCGCCTGTCTAGCGCTGTTTCTCGAATATAAATGAGGACGAGATCGTCAGCGCTCCCCCTCGCAACGGCTAATGTATGACGCGACCAGGTGTATCTTTGTTTTCAGTTTGAAGTATTAGCGCAAAATGGCTTTAACTTTCCGATTCTTGGGTGGGTCATCTGGTAAGTTTTACTCGAGCTGTTATCCTTCTTGGGTTTCAGTCCGTCTCCAACAGGAGCTTCGGACGTTTGTACTTGTAGTGGGGGTTGTTGACTTCGTAGTTGCCCAGGTTCTTTATTAAGGGGTTTCTAGCGTCTTTAGCTTTCGTATAGAGCATCTGTGCTTGCGTCTTGACGAAGTCGCCGATCAGCCTAATCTTCAGGTCGTTATGAAGTGTTTCATTCCTGACAAACATCCATGCTCCTGTCATGGAACGAAGCATCCGGTTTTGAAACACTTGAAGCCGTTTCAGCACCGTGGGCGAATACGCCCAAGAAGGACTTGCGTACGTCAGTATAGGACGAAGCATGCTGATGTAAAGCAATCGTTTGTTGTTTAACGAAAGTGTCGATTTGTGGTTGAGTAGCGGATAGAGCTTACAGAATTGCCCATACGCCTTCTGCAATATGTAGTCCGTGTTTGTTCGGAAATTTAGCCTCTTATCTAGGATAACTCCGAGATATTTGGCTTCCGTTTTCCACTGTATCTGGGTGTCGTATAGTGTCAGGTTCTCTATGTCGTTCGGGTATCTTCTGGTGAACAGTACCGCTTCGCTCTTCTGGGCGTTTACTTTAATCCTCCAACGAGTGTAGTAGGACTCAAGCACGTACAAATGTGTCTGCAGCTTCCTGTATATCAGGTTGATGCTCCGTGATTGTGCGGATATCGCCGTATCGTCTGCGTAGATGGAAGTTTTTTGGTCCATTGGTAAGTCATTGGTGTAGAGACTGAAGAGGACCGGACCGACTATGCTTCCTTGTGGGACGCCTGCTTCGATTGCCCTCACCGACGATTTGGAGTCTTCGCAGCTGACATAGAATTTGCGATCCGTCAGATAGGAGTGTATCAGACGGACGTAGACTCTGGGGAAGTTCAGTTTGGCTAGTTTGTATACCAGGCCGTCGTGCCACACTTTGTCGAACGCTTTTTCAATGTCGAGAAAGACGCAGCCGGTGTGTTGCTTTTCGTTGAAGCCTCGGGTGATGTCCTCGGTCATTCGCAGAAGCTGTTGGGTGGTGCTGTGTTCTTTCCGGAATCCAAATTGCTCGTTGATCTGCAGGTCAGTTGCTGTCATGTGGTCGGAGATTCGGTCGAGTAGTATTTTCTCAAATACTTTACTGAGCCCCGAGAGCAAGCTGATGGGCCTGTAGTTGGCCGCCTTTTTGAGCGGTTTGCCTTGTTTCGGAATCATAATGACCTTGGCAAGTTTCCAACATTCCGGGAAGTAGGAGCACGAAAAGATGCCGTTGCAGATGTTCGCGAAGACGTGGAGGGCCCCCGCCGGCAGAAGTTTGATTGCAGTGTTGTTTATGCCGTCGTCGCCGGGTGCTTTCTTGCCATTCAGCCTGCGAATTTTTCCGTTTATGTCATCAACTGTGACTCGCTTGGCGGGATAGTCAACCGGCCTGGCCAGAATGCGTCGGACGGAATTTGTTATTTGGCTGTTGAATCGCTCGTTCGTGACTGGATTAGCTTTGAACTGTTTCACCAGGTTGTCCGCGAAAAGTTCAGCTTTCTGTGGAGGTTCGCAGGCCATATTTCCGTCGTCGTCGGTTAGTGCCGGGGCGTAAGTGCGGGATTTCGTTAGCCGCCTGGTGCATTTCCAGAGAGAGTTATCCCGTGTTATTAAATCGGTAGCAGTGTTTGCCCACATCTGGTTCCGGTGTTCTAGGACGGCATCTCTGACTCGATGTACCAAGGCGTTGAACCGTGCGTGTTGTCTCGGATCCCTGTACTTCTGCCAGAGTTTTCTGGTGCGATTTTTCTCTTTGATAAGAGACAAAATGTCTTCAGGGAGTTGGAAGAGAGGACGCTTTCTCGGTCGTTGCGTGGTGCACTCATCTAAACAGGTCCTGATGTTTTCCGTTAATTTCGCCGATTCCCGCTCGATGTCCTCTGGTGAGGCAACTTCTACGGAAGGATCCACAATTGCCGACAGTTTGTCGCGGTACATTTTCCAGTCGACTTTCTTAATGAGTTGAGCAGTAGGAGGACGGGTTCTGTGTTGTAGGTCGGTCAGTGTGAGTAGAACTGGATTGTGGTCAGAGTCTAGCTCTGGAAGAGACCATAGTTCGTATCCGCTGGTTATTTCGCTGAGCACGGCAATGTCTAGGATGTCACTACCTTGCTGGTGGAAGTGAGTTGGTTCTTCGGGTGCAGCAACAGCTAGTCCGTTAAGACTCGCATATCGTCGTAGAGTTTGCCCCCGTGCGTTTGAGACTCGAGAATTCCAGGAGGAGTGCTTCGCATTTAGGTCTCCGGCTAGTATTGCTTTTGTTTTAATACTTAGCAGCTTCGTAATGTCGTCTGTGTCTAGGTGTTTCGTTGGGCTATTGTATACAGCCGCCAGCAGAATTTCCTCGCCACCCAGTTTGGTTATCACGGTTGTTGCTTCAACTGTGTTTAAAGCTGGGCACGCTGTTTCATAGTGGGGTACGCTCTTTTTAACCAAGATTGCTGTGCCTCCGCGAGGGTTATTCAGCCTGTCGTTACGGTAGACTACGTAGTTTGGCAGTTTGAAGTTAATTTTGGGCTTAAGATGGGTTTCGCAGACCATGATCACATCGGCCTTGTGTCGCTCTGCAGTTTCTCTAAGAACAGCGGCTTGATTGCGAATGCCGTTTGCATTCCAATAAATTATGTTTGTTGGTTTATTGTTCGCCATTGTTAATGCGTAGGGGGCACTGAGAAACTGCTTCAGCCAACGTCAGTACTAGCTGTAGGGCGTCTTTGTGCTGGGCTTCCCTCAGGACCGGAAGATACTTGTCCGCCCACAATCGCAGGGCTTGGAAATTAGCTGCGCAGCCTAGTAATCCGTCCATGACTGAATCAGAGGCGGCGGTAGGAGTGTTGATTACGGGTTTTCTAGCTGATGCTGTTGCGGGGGTTTTCTCAGCGAGATTTTGTTTCGAATTGGGCACTTGTCTTGGTGTGATGGGTTTACTTTGCTTGCTCTTGTCCTGAGTCCCGTTTTGATTTGGCCGCGCGCTGTTCTTTCGCTTCCTTTTCTTCTTGTCTGCGTTGTTAGTAGACGGGGTGGTGTCTTGCTGGCTGCTGGGCGGGCCAGGGGAGAAGTCAGTGTCTCGTGAATCCAAGTTGATAGTCTCGATCGGCGTGGGTTCTTCGTTCTCGCGGGCCTTCACTATCTCAGCGTAGGAGCTCGTTCCCACACGTGCTGGATTAGCGATTGCGTGCTGTTTTTCTTGCTTCTGAGTGGTGGCTTTCTGCTCCTGCTTCTGGCTGGAGTTGTCACTCTTCTCTTGGTTAACTTTGTTCCTGGGGTTCGCTATGAGGGTGGCAAGGGTTTGGCACCCTCTGTAGCTGGCTGGGTGTGGTCCTCGGCAATTGCAGCAAGTTGCTGCCACATCGCTGGGCCTCTTGCATTGCTTGGCGTCATGGTTTTCACCACAGCGGACGCATCTCGGTTTCGAGTGACAAAAGGCTGAGGAGTGCCCAAATCTCTGGCACCTGAAGCATTGCGCGGGGCCTTTTCTGCCGCGGAAAATTTCTACGCTCACCGAGAGGCCGCGTATTTCACTGACGTCCGTCAGTGAGCGTGCGTCTGCGTTGTTCATGTAAACGAGGAATAAGGGCGCAGGTTTGCCTCCTACCTTGAGTTGGACGACATGTTTCGCCTTTACTCCGATGTCGCTCAAGTTTAACTTCAAAACGTCTGGGTTCGTCTTTATAGGCAGCCCCCTGATGACGAATTTTGAGTCGCGTTCTTCTTTCAGCAGAAATGAGTGGAATTCAATACTTTCGCTTATTAGGAGTCGAGTAGCAGCGCGATAATCCTCTAGGGTCGGGAACTTCAGCTTTATAGCTTTGCCGCTTGCACTTGCCTTGTATGAAGTACCTGCAGCTTCGAGCTTGCCGGCCAATTCGAAATAATCGACGTTATAAACAAATGCCGGTGGTATTCGAGATTTCTTGGCGGGTCGGAAATCAGTTTCCATGTCCTCGCTATTGTCGTCTGCCATAGTTGTGTTGCTCGTCTCCGAAGAAACAGATAGGCGCCTTTTCTTCGTATCGTGCGTTGCGTTAGCACTGCAACTTGGAGGTGCAAACATGGTGTTAGCCGCCATCGCTGGAAAGCGCACTGGTTTGCCTTAGCAAAGGCAGAAAAATATGTTACTTCTACGGTGAACTTCTTCAACGTTTTGCACGTCTTATCACTACAAACTCTCATTCTACGACGTACGTATTATTATTATGACGCGACCTGTAAGCGGTCTGCTTTTATTGACGACGGGCGTGGCCTAGGCGGCCAATACGGGCGCGCCGCTCGAATCAGCCGTAGCCACGTAAAAGCGACCGCCGTCTGTTTCCGACGTACCATTCGCTTCCAGACGGACGAGGTTACGTCAGGTTGAGCAGCGCAAACTTCCGAGCAACGACGAGATAAGACAAGTTCCTTGAGGAGTTTTTATAATACGATACGATGGCACGTACGAAGCAAACTGCGAGAAAATCGACGGGAGGCAAGGCGCCGAGAAAACAGCTGGCCACGAAGGCGGCTCGCAAGAGCGCGCCGGCGACGGGCGGCGTGAAGAAACCGCACAGGTACAGGCCCGGCACGGTTGCCCTCAGAGAAATCCGCCGATACCAGAAGAGCACCGAACTTCTGATACGGAAGCTGCCCTTCCAGCGTCTCGTGCGAGAAATCGCGCAGGACTTCAAGACCGATCTGCGCTTCCAGAGTTCCGCCGTGATGGCGCTTCAGGAGGCCAGCGAGGCGTACTTAGTCGGACTCTTCGAAGACACCAACCTGTGCGCCATCCACGCCAAACGAGTCACTATCATGCCGAAGGACATACAGCTGGCCAGACGCATCAGGGGCGAGCGCGCTTAAACTTCGCGCCGGCGAAGATGCGGCCGTGCGTCTATACTTTATCGGTTCTTTTCAGAACCACAAACTCTGTTCATTTTCGAGAGTTCGACGCCGAGATGAATTTTTTCGCATGTTTTATTTTCTACTTTACTCGTTATTTATTTTAATTTGAGACCGTCGCGTCGTTTCAGTTAAACTCGGTACTTTCTTTACGGCAACAAACTTACATAGGTATAGTAATTTTGCTTATACTTATATCCTTAATAAATAATCTAATAATTCAATTACAAGGGGCTGTGGATAGTATGTATGTATCTATTTCTACGGTAAAAAATCAAGCAAGTCGCGAGATGGGAACGCGAAGGAAGCCTGAATTTTTTTTATTAAGATTTCAACCGAGCCGTTTATCACGGACCGCTTCGGACGGACGTGCGTGCCTCTGGAGGTGCGAATTTCCCGGGCGAACGTTATTTGTGGCCCTGAAAAGGGCCATTTTTGCGCGCGCCGGCCCTTCGGTCGGCTCGCTCACTTCTTCTTCGCGGAGGCGGCCTTCTTGGCGGCGGCTTTCGGCGCGGCCGCCGGTAGCCTCTTGGCCGTCTTCGGTTTGGGAGCCTTCGGCTTCTTGGTCGGCGGTCCCCTGGTCGCCTTTTTCGCTTTCGACGGCGACTTGGACTTGGATGCCTTGGTAGCCGCGGCGGACGCTTTCTTTTCGGCCGCCTGCTGTTTCTTCCCCTTCGTCGCGGACTGCTTCTTCTCCGCGGTCGGTTTCCTCGTCTTCGAAGCGGCGACGGGCGGAGAGGAGGCGGCGGTGGCGGTGGCCTTCCTGGACGCCGCCTTCGATTTGGCCGCCCTCTTCGTCGCCGGTTTCGGAAGGCCCGCCTCGCCGACGGCGGCCGCCTTCTTGGACGCCGCGCTGACGGCCAACTTGAAGGAGCCCGAAGCTCCCTTGCCCTTCGTCTGGACGAGGACGCCCGAGGCGACGGCCGCCTTTAAGTACTTCTTGATGAACGGGGACAGCTTTTCGGAGTCGATCTTGTAATTCGCGGCGACGTACTTCTTGATCGCCTGCAACGAAGAACCGCCGCGTTCTTTCAGGTTCTTTATGGCGCCGTTGACCATTTCCGACGTAGGAGGGTGGGACGGCTTCGAACGCGGGTTTTTCACCTTCTTACCGGCCGGCGAGGCGGCGGACTTCTTCACCGGAGCCGGGGCCGCGGCGGAGACGACGGTCTGTTGGGGTGATGCGACGTCGGTCATCGTCGTCGTTCGTCGAGAAATGACAAAACAAAGAAAATTAACGAAGAGGGCTCGTTCGCTGAGTTGCTCGACCTTTCGTAGCGGTTAACGCCGACGAACGCGCAGTGCAATGAATGCGGCCACCTCGCCGCCGCGTAGTCGATTAGCGCGCGCGGACCGAAGCAGAAACGACCTATAGCGCGGGAAACGTGCGCGCCGTCGTCGGTCGGTCCTGCAAGTGTTCGCGGGAACGCGAGTTTTCTGGTCCTCCGGATCCACAGGCGTACCGTCGGCGACGGAAAAGCTGGGACGCGTTGCGGACGACGCCGGGGCGTCGACGCGCCTCCGATTTTCGACGATGACATCGAATTTGCCGTCGCAATTCGGAGGTCAACCGCGAGCGTTCCCCGGGACGGAGTCGTTCGCCGCCGTTTAGAAGGCGGCGACGGCGTCCACGGACCGCCCGTCGTCCCGACGGCGACGACGGCGGGATCGTCGTTCTTTTCCTTCGTCGGTTACGTTCAGCGAGCGGACGCGACTCGTCGGAGGAGTCCCGCGGAGACGCCGGAACGCTCCGGTTCTACACCGACGGCGAGAAGCGGTCTCCTGCATCGTCCCGATTGAGAACTCATTTTATCGGAATTTCGTCCGGCGTCGTTTTACTGACGGCGATCGCCCGCTTTGCCGCGGCCCCGCCCGGTAATTTGGGAAAGCGGCGTTCATTTTTAGCCGGCGATACGGCACGGAACGGGCCAGCTGCCTTGCGTTGCGTTTCCCTTCAGAACGAAGCAGGATGTCGGCAACTTGCGGGGAGAAAAAAGATCAGCGATCGAAGAGATATGCGTGCACGCGTGTAGCTCGTCGAGTAAGAAGAAAGAAAGTCCATTTGTTCGGCGCGAGAGACGAAGGGAGGGTGAGAGAAGAGAAAACGAAGCTTCACTCTGTACTCCTACCCTGCGAAATTTGTCAACGGACGGACGGACGCGGTCCTTGCGAATCGTCGTGAATCATCGCCGTCGACGGGACGGGGAAGTGAAAAAAAAAATTAAATTTGAAATGCGGTTCTTCGGCCCCGCCGGCGCCGCCGCCGCCGCCGAGCGAAAGCGGTGAAGGCGACGGCCGGCGCCGAAATTTCGTCCGTCCCCGCGACTCGCGACTCGTGACATGAACGAGCGAGCGAGCACCTTTTCTTCGCGCCTCCGTAACGTTTTCCTTTTTTTCACAGGACTTTAACGCTTCAATCGTTTATCGCGTAAACGCGTAAAAAAAGAGGCGGAGCGGCGATAGATAGATAGATAGGAAGGACGGGATAGGTCAGCGATCGACGTCTGCGCTTTAGCGCGACCCTGACACTTATATTATAATATTTATAAATCGGCCAGTCGGGGCCGGCGTGGCCCCGCGTAAAGGACGAGGGGGCGTTCGTCCTATCGTTGCAGATCTTGAAACGCTTTGCGATTACGATTGCGTTCAAATAACTCTCGAGCGTCGGTCATCTTGCGTACGCGTTGTCGTCTCGAAGTTAATTAAGCTTAAATAATAATTACCGCAGTTTTCTCGGGTTTGATGAAAACAAAAAGAAAACGGGCGGATCGCCGACGTTATTAATAAATGCGTCGCGCGTATTCGTGTAATTTCAAACTGTTTGAATGTTTTTATTTGTTTAAAAAAATATTAACGTAAGTTTTAATCCGACGACGGTGACTTAGAGCCGTTTTACACGTACGAGAATTCTTACGAAAATTATGCCGAACATTTTCGGAAGAATTCTTGTGCACGGTATTCGACTTTCGCACTTCGCACTTTGATTAATGTTTTGCTTTGGTAACGCGACAACCTTACAAGAATTTGGTAAGCCGCGTAACGAGAGAGATATTGTGAGAAATCGCGTTAAAACTTCTTGCGACGTAAAAATCACGCGTCGCAGATTCCTTGCGAGAGTTCCCTCCAAAAAAATTAAAACCCTAATTAAGCCCAAGGCGAACCCAACTAGACTCAACTTAACTGAAAACTCATTACAAAAAATCGAGATTTCGAAGAGGTCAAGCCAACCCCAGGCAAGAACGTTCCATAACCCAAGCCAAGTCGAAAGGTCAAGGGTCAAGGTCAACCCATGGGAAAAATCGTAAAAAAAAATGGAAATTTCGAAAAGGTAAAGCCAACCCAAGACGAGAAGGTTGCCAACCCAGGCCAAGGGCAACCCAAGGGAGAAATCAATAAAGAATCGAAATTTCGAAAAGGTCGAGCCAACCCGAGGCAAGAAAGTTCCCCAGTCGAAAGGTCAATGGTCAAGGTCAACCCAAGGGAGAAATCGTAAGAGAATCTAAATTTTGAAAAGCTAAAGCCAACCCAAGGCGAGAAAGTTCCCAAACCAGGTCAAGGCCAAGGTCAACCCAAGGGAGAAGTCGATAAAAAATTGAAATTTCGAAAAGGTCAAGCTAACCCAAGGCAACAAGTTTCCCAACCAAACCCAAGTCGAAAGGTCAAGGGTCAAGGTCAACCCATGGGAAAAATCGTAAAAAAAATGGAAATTTCGAAAAGGTAAAGCCAACCCAAGACGAGAAGGTTGCCAACCCAGGCCAAGGGCAACCCAAGGGAGAAATCAATAAAGAATCGAAATTTCGAAAAGGTCAAGCCAACCCGAGGCAAGAAAGTTCCCAAACCAGGTCAAAGGTCAAGGTCAACCCAAGGGAAAAATCGTAAGGTCAACCCAAGGGAGAAGTCAACAAAGAACCGAGATTTCGCAAAAGGTCTAGCCAACCCGAGGCAGGAAAGTTCCCCAGCCGAAAGGTCAATGGTCAAGGTCAACCCAAGGGAGAAATCGTAAGAGAATCGAAATTTGGAAAAGCTGAAGCCAACCCAAGGCGATAAAGTTCGCAAACCAGGTCAAAGGTCAAGGTCAAGGTCAACCCAAGGGAGAAGTCGATAAAAAATTGAAATTTCGAAAAGGTCAAGCCAACCCAAGGCAAGAAGTTTCCCAACCAAACCCAAGTCGAGAGGTCAAGGTCAACCCAAGGGAGGGATCGTAAAAAAATCGAAATTTCGAAAAGCTAAAGCCAACCCAGGGCAATGAAGTTCCCAACCCAGGTCAGAGGTCAAGGTCAACTCAAGGGAGAAGTAAATAAAAAATTGAAATGTCGAAAAGGTCAAGCCAACCCAAGGCAAGAAGGTTCCCAACCCAACCCAACCCAACCCAAGTCGAAAGGTCAAGGGTCAAGGGAAAAATCGAGATTTCGAAAAGCTGAAGCCAACCCAAGGCAAGAAGGTTTCTAACCCAGGTCAAAGGTCAAGGTCAAGGTCAAGCCAAGGGAGAAATCAATGAGGAACCGAAATTTCGAAAAGGTCGAGCCAGCCCGAGGCAGGAAAGTTCCCAAGTCTAAAGGTCAAAGGTCAAGGTCAACCGAAGGGAAAATTCAATCAAAATAATTGAACTTTCGAAAAGGTCAAGCCAACCCAGGGCAGGGGAGTTCCCAAGTCGAAAGGTCAACCCAAGGAATAGTTCATTTAAAAAATTGAACTTTCGAAGAGGTCAAGCCAACCCGAGGCAGGAAAGTTCCCAACCCACTTCAAAGGTCAAGGTCAAGGTCGAGCCAATGGAGTAATCAATAAAGAATCGAGATTTCGAAAAGGTCGAGCCAAACCGAGGCAGGAAAGTTCCCAAGTCTAAAGGTCAAAGGTCAAGGTCGACCCAGGGGAAAATTCAATCAAAAGAACTGAACTTTCGAAAAGGTCAAGCCAACCCGAGACAAGTCGAAAGGTCAAGGTCAACCCTGGGGAAGAGTCTTTAAAGAGATCGAGGCACGTCGCTATTAACTCCGTTAGGATTATTTATGCCTTTCTTAAACTCGTTGTGACTTGTGGCTAAGGCGGTAATTCCGTTGTGGCGTTAATTCACCGTAATTAATTAAAACTGCCCGTATCTGATGGCGTTGCCATTTTCCGCTCCTTCGCGACCGTAAGGCGCAAGCGACATCTGCTCGAGAGAATCCGCCGTAAATTTCTATTAATCAACGGGTTTTTTTTTGCGTTGTAAATGTAACGTTTTAATAATAATTGAATTCGATTCGCCTGAACCAATTCGGGTAATAATTTTAAACGTCGCGTCGGGGAGTTCATCACAACTCTGAGCGTATCCTCTGCCGCAGACAGTGATCCTTGAAATTAATATCAAAGCAAGAGTCTGAACCGAGTTCGCCTCGGATTAAATTAAATCAAAGTCGAAGTTGTTTTCAACTTGTGTCCGGCGGAAACTTGAATCCGTATAAGTATAAGTAATTCATTTCAAAAAGTCGCTTTCGCTTCTGAACGTAACCGTACGTAATTTCACAAAGTTCGACTCAACCCAACCCAGGTGGAAAGGTCAACCCGGGGGAGAAATCATTAAAAAAAAGAGAGAGAGATTTCAAAAGGATCGGGCCAGCCCAAGGCAACGAAGTTCCCAACCCGTGTCGAAATTCCAATCGTCAACCCTTGAAATTTCGAAAAGGTCAAGCCAACCGGCGGATCGACGAATAAATGAATTAACGCGCCTTTAGGATCGCGGCCCGTCAATTCTTGCGAATAATAATATGCGTCCCAGTGGATAAGATCGAACGTCTTGGATGTCGGTTTTGTGGTTCTGAAAAGAACCGATTTTTGTGTCGCCGAGCGTCGCTCACTTCGAGCTCGTGTATTTGGTGACGGCCTTCGTCCCTTCGCTGACGGCGTGCTTGGCCAGCTCGCCGGGAAGGAGCAGCCTCACGGCGGTCTGAATTTCGCGGCTCGTTATCGTCGATCGCTTGTTGTAGTGCGCCAAACGGGAGGCCTCCGCGGCGATCCGCTCGAAAATGTCGTTGACGAAGCTGTTCATGATGCTCATCGCCTTGCTCGATATTCCGGTGTCCGGATGCACCTGCTTCAATACTTTGTATATGTAAATGGCGTAGCTCTCCTTCCTTCTGCGCTTCTTCTTCTTGTCGCTCTTAGAGATGTTCTTCTGCGCCTTTCCCGCCTTTTTGGCCGCCTTGCCGCTCGTCTTGGGTGGCATGATGCCCGCAACGTGGTAATGAGTGAACGGATACGGTGAGGAGAACGATCGCCTGCGCTTAAGCTTCGCCGGGTATCAGCGAAATAATGCCGGACGAAATTTGTTTCGGCTGGTAGTTATCGGCGCGTCGTCCGCGCTCCTGTAACGCCCCTTCGAGTCGACGCGCACCGTTCTTGACGCCCATTGGCGGCCGCCGTTCGCTATAAGTACCCATCTGCGTAGACTGCGAGCCAACGAGCAACATTCGCATTCGATCGCGCATCGAACGCACACCATTCAGCAGCGGCACGGCATTGTGACCGGAGACGAGTGCAGTAAAGGTGTTGATGCAATTCCTGTCTTTTACAAGGCATTATCGACCAAGTTTTTGCGACTAATAGACACAATTTCGGTACGACACTGAGTGAGGTGTCTACCGGAATTTCTATTCCAGCCATGGCTGAGGGCCAGTCCGTGAGCGCCGGCAAACGCCCTCGTGCCCGAGTGGAAGTAGTAAGCGAGGAGGACCGCAGCAGTACAGCGGTAACAAGCAGCGAAGAGTCTTCGTCATCTGGCGATGAAGACTTCCAGAAGCCGAAGCCGAGGAAGACCGCCCGCAAGTTGCGGAAGACAGCCTCTTCCGAGACACTAACGACACGGAACAGCTACGAGAGCTTGTCTGGGGACGAGATGGAAGTCGCCCAGGTAGACGTCCCGGCAAAGGCGCCGCGAATTCGAATCCCACCCGTTTTCCTCCGGGAAAAAGAGAAGTGGAGCGAGATCTGCAGAGATCTTGATGCCCGGAAAATTGCTTTTTCGAAAGCGAGAAACACGGGCACCGGAATTCGCGTGCAGCCAGCGTCGGTCGATGATTATCGGGCGTTGACCAGACGTTTCGACGAGAGGAAGGTGCAGTACCACACGTACGCACTGACCTCCGACAAGCCTCTCAGGGTTGTGGTTCGTAACCTGCCCACGTCCGTAAGCGAGGAGGAGGTCAAAGCTGACCTTGAACAGCGGGGCTATCCCGTTCAGTCGGTTTCCCGGCTGAATAAAGGGCCAGAGAAGCGTGCCATGCCGCTTGTCATGGTCCAGCTGTCGAGGAGCGATGACGGAAAGCGCATCTTCGATGAGAAGAAGGTCGCTCGGCTCGATGTCACAATCGAGTCGAAGAGACGTCCGTCCGGTGTTGGTCAGTGCCACCGCTGCCAACAGTTTGGACATTCTCAAAGAATGTGCCGAGCAAACCCTCGCTGCGTGAAGTGTCCAGAGACACATCACACTAACGTGTGCAAAAAGCCAAGAAACGTACCGGCTGTTTGCTGCAATTGCGGTGGTCCGCACCCGGCTTCCTACAGGGGCTGCGTGAAGTACCCGAAGGAGCCAGTCCGCCAGACGAAACCCCCAGCCCCGAAAGAGAAACCCGTCCCGGAATTCAAGGGCGGCAAATTCCCGGTGCTGCCCGCGAAGAAAACTTCGAGGGAACCCGCTACAGCTACGCATGTTGCCCACTCTTCGGAGGAACAGAGGCGACCAAGCGTAAGCTACAGTACCGCGGTGGGCGGAGCGAGCAGCGCTCGCAAGAGCCAACCAGAGGTTGCCGGAGCAACCAAGCCCGTTGCACCCACGCGAACCGATACCGAAACGGCAAGCGTATGGCAGCAACTCGCGGATTTACTTTCGCGAGTTGATTTCTCCAAGCTACTCAATGTAGCGGCCACGGTGATTGCCAGGCTGAGCCAGGCGAAGAACAGCACCGAGATGATTACGGCCTTATTAGGCTGCGCTTCCGAGATCTCATCGCTGTTCCGCCATGGATAGACGGCCAAGGCGACCACGTTCTTTGCAGACGGTCTTTTGGAATGCCAACGGACTGAAACCCAAGAGATTGGAGTTGATGGAATTCGCTCAGCGTCAAAACCTGGACGTAATTCTCATTAACGAAACACATCTCAGAGCGGCAGACGTTCCGAAGCTTCCGAATTATCAGCTGTACAGAAACGACAGGCCGAACGCGAGAGGCGGGGGAACTGCTGTTTTTGTGAAACGAGACATCGACCACCACGTTGTTGATACGCCGCCCCTCCAGCATCTGGAGGCGACCATTGTGGCGATTCATACGACGTACGGTTTGGTTCGATTGATCTCCGCTTACAACGCGCCGAATCGAGAACTGGTTCCGGGTGACCTGGACGCGGTGTTAGACACTGATGGTGCCGCAGTAATCGCCGGCGATTTGAACTCCAAACATCCCGATTGGAACAGTCGTGTTACCAACCGGAATGGGAGGATTTTGAGAGCCTACGGCGAAGACCGACTGATAACGATCGACGCCACCGTCGATCCGACTCATTTCGGTCCAATCGGCCGGCCAGATGTGCTCGACATCGTCGTCCTAAAGGACGTGGCGATGGTTCACCAGCTCACTGTGTTGAACGAGCTAGACTCCGACCACGCTCCGGTTCTGCTGCAGATGGGCGGGAACCCAACCCAACCCAACCCTGAAGAGGACGAGGAGGGCACAAGGATGAGGATCTCCTGGGGCGCGTTCACCGACCACCTCCAGGAAGCTCTAGGACCAGTGACCCCCATCGAAACGCGTGAAGAACTAGAGCACGCCGTGGACGACCTGACCGACAAGATCACGGTTTCGCTTGCTCACGCAGCGAATCCGATGCCGGTCCGCCCTTTTCGGATGCGACTGCCCGAAGACGTTCGCGCACTCATCAGAGAGCGAAACCGCTCTAGGAGACGGTGGCAGCGGACACTGGACCCACAGCACAAGAGAGAGGCAAACCGGCTGACCGGCGAGGTTCGGCGAGCTCTTACCGAACACCGAAGGGAAACCTGGGACGCCAAAATCGACGGGCTGAACTCCGATGTTAATTCTCTCTGGAGAATGACTCGGATTCTCGGCAAACAAGGAGCACCGCCCATGCCCCCCATACACGGAGTCGGGGGTGTCGTCTACACCGATGAGGAAAAGGCCGAGGCTTTTGCCGACAATCTCGAGCGTCAGTGCAGCCCTGTCTACGTGAATGCAGATGTTGACCACATCGACGCCATTCACCGTAGAGTCAGGCGTCTGCTCGGACAGCGTGATGTCGAGCACATCGCTCCGGTATCGCCCTCGGAGGTGAAGAAGGCAGCGAAGAGGTGCAAGAAGAGGAAGGCCCCAGGTCCCGACGGCATAGGCAATAGGGCTCTGCAAGAACTTCCGATGCGAGCGATAGCGGTTCTGACCGGCATACTTAACGCGATGCTCCGTCTGCGGCACTTTCCATCCAAGTGGAAGTTCGCGGACGTCATTGTGTTGAGGAAGCCTGGGCAGGCGGCCGCTTTTCCGCAGAACTATCGCCCGATCAGTCTGCTGCCAGTTCTCGGCAAGCTGGCCGAAAAGGTCATTCTCCGACGACTCAAGGAGCACATTGAGCGCCTGAAGGTCGTCCAGGATGAACAGTTCGGTTTCCGTCCGGGACACTCGACTGTCCACCAGATCCTGCGCGTTACCGAGTGCGTAACCGAAGGTTTCAACAAGAAGGAGTACACGGGCCTCGTGTTGCTGGACGTGTCGAAGGCATTCGACAAGGTTTGGCACCAGGGCCTGCTCCACAAGATGTTGGAAGCGGGAATACCTTTGGGTATTGTGCAGCTGACCGCCTCGTTCTTGAAGCAACGCAAGTTCCGTATAAAGATTAACGGACTTCGTTCTTCGGAGAGAACTTTGAGTGCCGGTGTGCCGCAAGGCTCCGTGCTGTCACCGACGCTTTTCAACATCTTCGTGCGAGACATCCCTCGAACCAACGGTGTGAACGTCGCGCTTTACGCCGACGATACAGCCCTGTATTGTCGTTCGAAGAGCGTCGCCATCCTGAGAAGGAAGCTGCAGACTGCTGCGACCGATCTCGAAGGTTGGTACCGCACCTGGCGCATCCAGGTGAACGCCGAGAAGAGCACCGCCATCGTCATGGGCAGAAAAGGAAGGATCCGCCCGCCAGAAGAGATCGCCATGTTCGGACGAGGAATTCCTTGGCGAACGGAAGCGAAGTACTTGGGAGTCACCCTGGACGCGAGGCTCACCTGGAGTCCGCACATTGAGTCCGCCGCCGCCAGAGCCAGACAGGTCCTGGCTAAGCTCTACGGGTTGATGAGCCGGGGAAGTAAGCTTCACCCTGATAACAAGGTGAAGCTCTACAAAACCGTCATCAGACCCACGATGACTTACGCCTCGGTGGCCTGGGGCTACGCGGCCAAGACTCACATGCGAAAACTTCAGGTGATCCAGAACAAAGTCCTGCGGATGGCGCTCGACGCTCCGTGGTTCGTCAGGAATGCCCAAATCCACAAGGACATCGGCATCGAGAAAATAGAAGAGTTCGTGCGGCGGCTAGCCGTGAAGACGCACGGAACGATGCAAGACCACCCCAACCCACTGATCCGGAGCCTGGAGGACTACGACGAAGAGCTGGAGCATCGCCACAAGAGGCCCAGGATGATGCTCGTGGAATGAGCGCAGAGAAGTATCGCGCAACGTGCGGCGTTCGCCGCACAGGCACAATTTCTAATTCGATTTTTTTTCTTTCAGATGAAGGAGGTAAAAGAAGAACAACTTCTAGGAACTCCGAAGCCAAGACCGTTCAACTGCGAGCCAGCATTTCGTTACGACAACGCATCGAACGAGAACGTGGCGGACAGGGCGACGCTGCGTTACTAAGTAGAATCGAAGCAGAGAGACGAGAATTTCGCGATGTCAGGACGCGGTAAGGGCGGCAAAGTCAAGGGGAAGGCGAAGTCGAGGTCGAGCAGAGCGGGACTCCAGTTCCCCGTCGGCCGTATCCACCGTCTGCTCCGCAAAGGTAATTACGCGGAGCGCGTCGGCGCCGGAGCCCCGGTTTACCTAGCCGCCGTCATGGAGTACCTGGCCGCCGAAGTGCTGGAACTTGCCGGCAACGCGGCTCGAGATAACAAGAAGACGCGCATAATACCGCGCCACCTGCAGCTGGCCATAAGGAACGACGAAGAATTGAACAAGCTCCTCTCGGGCGTGACGATCGCGCAAGGCGGTGTCTTGCCCAACATCCAGGCCGTCCTCTTGCCCAAGAAGACGGAAAAGAAAGCTTAAGGACGTCAGCCCACGTTCCGTCGACGCACGTGCACAGCGCGGTGACCGGCCCTTCTCAGGGCCAAAAAAATTATTCCACATATTTCGCTTGCGAGACGCTTCCAGCCGCTCGTCCTTCCTAATTATTTTCTTTCGTCCGGCGATGTTTCTCTCATTTTTTTTTTTTTCCTTCACCGCCAGAAAGGGATTTACCGTCGATTATCTAATTACATAGCTTAAAATCGTGATAATTACCGCACTACCTGTACACGCGAAGAATAAAGGAAAGGGGATCGGGATGAATCGAACTCGTTAAATATCGCGCCTTCCCGTCTCCAGGGAAGTTAAATAATTTCCCGTGACTTTACACGTTTACCCCAGCCATTATAATAATTTTAACCGCCCCGCCGCGCCGCGGACGAAAAAACACCAGACATGCGGAACGATTTATTTTCCACCGTCTTCATCCATCTCTTATCATCATTAAACCTTAAAATTGAACGTTCCGTGTGTATTCACATTTCTTTTTCTTTATTTGCGTTTATACTGACGCGGTTAGGTTAGTTTCGAAGCAGCGAAACCTCGGAGGACAAGCGTTGTGGTTCTGAAAAGAACCTTTCCGTTGATGCAACTAATGCTCCTCTTCCTTTCCGGCTTTTAACCTCCGAACCCGTACAGAGTGCGGCCCTGGCGCTTCAACGCGTACACGACGTCCATCGCCGTGACCGTCTTCCGTTTGGCGTGCTCGGTATAAGTGACGGCGTCCCTGATGACGTTCTCGAGGAAGACCTTGAGCACGCCGCGCGTTTCCTCGTAGATCAGGCCGGAGATTCGCTTCACGCCGCCTCGCCTAGCAAGCCGTCTTATCGCCGGTTTGGTTATGCCCTGGATGTTGTCGCGGAGTACCTTGCGATGACGTTTGGCGCCGCCCTTTCCGAGTCCCTTGCCTCCTTTACCGCGTCCTGTCATTATTTCGCCTGTCTAGCGCTGTTTCTCGAATATAAATGAGGACGAGATCGTCAGCGCTCCCCCTCGCAACGGCTAATGTATGACGCGACCTGTAAGCGGTCTGCTTTTATTGACGACGGGCGTGGCCTAGGCGGCCAATACGGGCGCGCCGCTCGAATCAGCCGTAGCCACGTAAAAGCGACCGCCGTCTGTTTCCGACGTACCATTCGCTTCCAGACGGACGAGGTTACGTCAGGTTGAGCAGCGCAAACTTCCGAGCAACGACGAGATAAGACAAGTTCCTCGAGGAATTTTTATAATACGATACGATGGCACGTACGAAGCAAACTGCGAGAAAATCGACGGGAGGCAAGGCGCCGAGAAAACAGCTGGCCACGAAGGCGGCTCGCAAGAGCGCGCCGGCGACGGGCGGCGTGAAGAAACCGCACAGGTACAGGCCCGGCACGGTTGCCCTCAGAGAAATCCGCCGATACCAGAAGAGCACCGAACTTCTGATACGGAAGCTGCCCTTCCAGCGTCTCGTGCGAGAAATCGCGCAGGACTTCAAGACCGATCTGCGCTTCCAGAGTTCCGCCGTGATGGCGCTTCAGGAGGCCAGCGAGGCGTACTTAGTCGGACTCTTCGAAGACACCAACCTGTGCGCCATCCACGCCAAACGAGTCACTATCATGCCGAAGGACATACAGCTGGCCAGACGCATCAGGGGCGAGCGCGCTTAAACTTCGCGCCGGCGAAGATGCGGCCGTGCATCTATACTTTATCGGTTCTTTTCAGAACCACAAACTCTGTTCATTTTCGAGAGTTCGACGCCGAGATGAATTTTTTCGCATTTGTTTTATTTTCTACTTTACTCGTTTATTTATTTTAATTTGAGACCGTCGCGTCGTTTCAGTTAAACTCGGTACTTTCTTTACGGCAACAAACTTACATAGGTATAGTAATTTTGCTTATACGTCATCCTTAATAAATAATAATCTAATAATTCAATTACAAGGGGCTGTGGGTAGTATGTAGTATCTATTTCTACGGTAAAAAATCAAGCAAGTCGCGAGATGGGAACGCGAAGGAAGCCTGAATTTTTTTTATTAAGATTTCAACCGAGCCGTTTATCACGGACCGCTTCGGACGGACGTGCGTGCCTCTGGAGGTGCGAATTTCCCGGGCGAACGTTATTTGTGGCCCTGAAAAGGGCCATTTTTGCGCGCGCCGGCCCTTCGGTCGGCTCGCTCACTTCTTCTTCGCGGAGGCGGCCTTCTTGGCGGCGGCTTTCGGCGCGGCCGCCGGTAGCCTCTTGGCCGTCTTCGGTTTGGGAGCCTTCGGCTTCTTGGTCGGCGGTCCCCTGGTCGCCTTTTTCGCTTTCGACGGCGACTTGGACTTGGATGCCTTGGTAGCCGCGGCGGACGCTTTCTTTTCGGCCGCCTGCTGTTTCTTCCCCTTCGTCGCGGACTGCTTCTTCTCCGCGGTCGGTTTCCTCGTCTTCGAAGCGGCGACGGGCGGAGAGGAGGCGGCGGTGGCGGTGGCCTTCCTGGACGCCGCCTTCGATTTGGCCGCCCTCTTCGTCGCCGGTTTCGGAAGGCCCGCCTCGCCGACGGCGGCCGCCTTCTTGGACGCCGCGCTGACGGCCAACTTGAAGGAGCCCGAAGCTCCCTTGCCCTTCGTCTGGACGAGGACGCCCGAGGCGACGGCCGCCTTTAAGTACTTCTTGATGAACGGGGACAGCTTTTCGGAGTCGATCTTGTAATTCGCGGCGACGTACTTCTTGATCGCCTGCAACGAAGAACCGCCGCGTTCTTTCAGGTCCTTTATGGCGCCGTTGACCATTTCCGACGTAGGAGGGTGGGACGGCTTCGAACGCGGGTTTTTCACCTTCTTACCGGCCGGCGAGGCGGCGGACTTCTTCACCGGAGCCGGGGCCGCGGCGGAGACGACGGTCTGTTGGGGTGATGCGACGTCGGTCATCGTCGTCGTTCGTCGAGAAATGACAAAACAAAGAAAATTAACGAAGAGGGCTCGTTCGCTGAGTTGCTCGACCTTTCGTAGCGGTTAACGCCGACGAACGCGCAGTGCAATGAATGCGGCCACCTCGCCGCCGCGTAGTCGATTAGCGCGCGCGGACCGAAGCAGAAACGACCTATAGCGCGGGAAACGTGCGCGCCGTCGTCGGTCGGTCCTGCAAGTGTTCGCGGGAACGCGAGTTTTCTGGTCCTCCGGATCCACAGGCGTACCGTCGGCGACGGAAAAGCTGGGACGCGTTGCGGACGACGCCGGGGCGTCGACGCGCCTCCGATTTTCGACGATGACATCGAATTTGCCGTCGCAATTCGGAGGTCAACCGCGAGCGTTCCCCGGGACGGAGTCGTTCGCCGCCGTTTAGAAGGCGGCGACGGCGTCCACGGACCGCCCGTCGTCCCGACGGCGACGACGGCGGGATCGTCGTTCTTTTCCTTCGTCGGTTACGTTCAGCGAGCGGACGCGACTCGTCGGAGGAGTCCCGCGGAGACGCCGGAACGCTCCGGTTCTACACCGACGGCGAGAAGCGGTCTCCTGCATCGTCCCGATTGAGAACTCATTTTATCGGAATTTCGTCCGGCGTCGTTTTACTGACGGCGATCGCCCGCTTTGCCGCGGCCCCGCCCGGTAATTTGGGAAAGCGGCGTTCATTTTTAGCCGGCGATACGGCACGGAACGGGCCAGCTGCCTTGCGTTGCGTTTCCCTTCAGAACGAAGCAGGATGTCGGCAACTTGCGGGGAGAAAAAAGATCAGCGATCGAAGAGATATGCGTGCACGCGTGTAGCTCGTCGAGTAAGAAGAAAGAAAGTCCATTTGTTCGGCGCGAGAGACGAAGGGAGGGTGAGAGAAGAGAAAACGAAGCTTCACTCTGTACTCCTACCCTGCGAAATTTGTCAACGGACGGACGGACGCGGTCCTTGCGAATCGTCGTGAATCATCGCCGTCGACGGGACGGGGAAGTGAAAAAAAAAATTAAATTTGAAATGCGGTTCTTCGGCCCCGCCGGCGCCGCCGCCGCCGCCGAGCGAAAGCGGTGAAGGCGACGGCCGGCGCCGAAATTTCGTCCGTCCCCGCGACTCGCGACTCGTGACATGAACGAGCGAGCGAGCACCTTTTCTTCGCGCCTCCGTAACGTTTTCCTTTTTTTCACAGGACTTTAACGCTTCAATCGTTTATCGCGTAAACGCGTAAAAAAAGAGGCGGAGCGGCGATAGATAGATAGATAGGAAGGACGGGATAGGTCAGCGATCGACGTCTGCGCTTTAGCGCGACCCTGACACTTATATTATAATATTTATAAATCGGCCAGTCGGGGCCGGCGTGGCCCCGCGTAAAGGACGAGGGGGCGTTCGTCCTATCGTTGCAGATCTTGAAACGCTTTGCGATTACGATTGCGTTCAAATAACTCTCGAGCGTCGGTCATCTTGCGTACGCGTTGTCGTCTCGAAGTTAATTAAGCTTAAATAATAATTACCGCAGTTTTCTCGGGTTTGATGAAAACAAAAAGAAAACGGGCGGATCGCCGACGTTATTAATAAATGCGTCGCGCGTATTCGTGTAATTTCAAACTGTTTGAATGTTTTTATTTGTTTAAAAAAATATTAACGTAAGTTTTAATCCGACGACGGTGACTTAGAGCCGTTTTACACGTACGAGAATTCTTACGAAAATTATGCCGAACATTTTCGGAAGAATTCTTGTGCACGGTATTCGACTTTCGCACTTCGCACTTTGATTAATGTTTTGCTTTGGTAACGCGACAACCTTACAAGAATTTGGTAAGCCGCGTAACGAGAGAGATATTGTGAGAAATCGCGTTAAAACTTCTTGCGACGTAAAAATCACGCGTCGCAGATTCCTTGCGAGAGTTCCCTCCAAAAAAATTAAAACCCTAATTAAGCCCAAGGCGAACCCAACTAGACTCAACTTAACTGAAAACTCATTACAAAAAATCGAGATTTCGAAGAGGTCAAGCCAACCCCAGGCAAGAACGTTCCATAACCCAAGCCAAGTCGAAAGGTCAAGGGTCAAGGTCAACCCATGGGAAAAATCGTAAAAAAAAATGGAAATTTCGAAAAGGTAAAGCCAACCCAAGACGAGAAGGTTGCCAACCCAGGCCAAGGGCAACCCAAGGGAGAAATCAATAAAGAATCGAAATTTCGAAAAGGTCGAGCCAACCCGAGGCAAGAAAGTTCCCCAGTCGAAAGGTCAATGGTCAAGGTCAACCCAAGGGAGAAATCGTAAGAGAATCTAAATTTTGAAAAGCTAAAGCCAACCCAAGGCGAGAAAGTTCCCAAACCAGGTCAAGGCCAAGGTCAACCCAAGGGAGAAGTCGATAAAAAATTGAAATTTCGAAAAGGTCAAGCTAACCCAAGGCAACAAGTTTCCCAACCAAACCCAAGTCGAAAGGTCAAGGGTCAAGGTCAACCCATGGGAAAAATCGTAAAAAAAATGGAAATTTCGAAAAGGTAAAGCCAACCCAAGACGAGAAGGTTGCCAACCCAGGCCAAGGGCAACCCAAGGGAGAAATCAATAAAGAATCGAAATTTCGAAAAGGTCAAGCCAACCCGAGGCAAGAAAGTTCCCAAACCAGGTCAAAGGTCAAGGTCAACCCAAGGGAAAAATCGTAAGGTCAACCCAAGGGAGAAGTCAACAAAGAACCGAGATTTCGCAAAAGGTCTAGCCAACCCGAGGCAGGAAAGTTCCCCAGCCGAAAGGTCAATGGTCAAGGTCAACCCAAGGGAGAAATCGTAAGAGAATCGAAATTTGGAAAAGCTGAAGCCAACCCAAGGCGATAAAGTTCGCAAACCAGGTCAAAGGTCAAGGTCAAGGTCAACCCAAGGGAGAAGTCGATAAAAAATTGAAATTTCGAAAAGGTCAAGCCAACCCAAGGCAAGAAGTTTCCCAACCAAACCCAAGTCGAGAGGTCAAGGTCAACCCAAGGGAGGGATCGTAAAAAAATCGAAATTTCGAAAAGCTAAAGCCAACCCAGGGCAATGAAGTTCCCAACCCAGGTCAGAGGTCAAGGTCAACTCAAGGGAGAAGTAAATAAAAAATTGAAATGTCGAAAAGGTCAAGCCAACCCAAGGCAAGAAGGTTCCCAACCCAACCCAACCCAACCCAAGTCGAAAGGTCAAGGGTCAAGGGAAAAATCGAGATTTCGAAAAGCTGAAGCCAACCCAAGGCAAGAAGGTTTCTAACCCAGGTCAAAGGTCAAGGTCAAGGTCAAGCCAAGGGAGAAATCAATGAGGAACCGAAATTTCGAAAAGGTCGAGCCAGCCCGAGGCAGGAAAGTTCCCAAGTCTAAAGGTCAAAGGTCAAGGTCAACCGAAGGGAAAATTCAATCAAAATAATTGAACTTTCGAAAAGGTCAAGCCAACCCAGGGCAGGGGAGTTCCCAAGTCGAAAGGTCAACCCAAGGAATAGTTCATTTAAAAAATTGAACTTTCGAAGAGGTCAAGCCAACCCGAGGCAGGAAAGTTCCCAACCCACTTCAAAGGTCAAGGTCAAGGTCGAGCCAATGGAGTAATCAATAAAGAATCGAGATTTCGAAAAGGTCGAGCCAAACCGAGGCAGGAAAGTTCCCAAGTCTAAAGGTCAAAGGTCAAGGTCGACCCAGGGGAAAATTCAATCAAAAGAACTGAACTTTCGAAAAGGTCAAGCCAACCCGAGACAAGTCGAAAGGTCAAGGTCAACCCTGGGGAAGAGTCTTTAAAGAGATCGAGGCACGTCGCTATTAACTCCGTTAGGATTATTTATGCCTTTCTTAAACTCGTTGTGACTTGTGGCTAAGGCGGTAATTCCGTTGTGGCGTTAATTCACCGTAATTAATTAAAACTGCCCGTATCTGATGGCGTTGCCATTTTCCGCTCCTTCGCGACCGTAAGGCGCAAGCGACATCTGCTCGAGAGAATCCGCCGTAAATTTCTATTAATCAACGGGTTTTTTTTTGCGTTGTAAATGTAACGTTTTAATAATAATTGAATTCGATTCGCCTGAACCAATTCGGGTAATAATTTTAAACGTCGCGTCGGGGAGTTCATCACAACTCTGAGCGTATCCTCTGCCGCAGACAGTGATCCTTGAAATTAATATCAAAGCAAGAGTCTGAACCGAGTTCGCCTCGGATTAAATTAAATCAAAGTCGAAGTTGTTTTCAACTTGTGTCCGGCGGAAACTTGAATCCGTATAAGTATAAGTAATTCATTTCAAAAAGTCGCTTTCGCTCCTGAACGTAACCGTACGTAATTTCACAAAGTTCGACTCAACCCAACCCAGGTGGAAAGGTCAACCCGGGGGAGAAATCATTAGAAAAAAGAGAGAGAGATTTCAAAAGGATCGGGCCAGCCCAAGGCAACGAAGTTCCCAACCCGTGTCGAAATTCCAATCGTCAACCCTTGAAATTTCGAAAAGGTCAAGCCAACCGGCGGATCGACGAATAAATAAATTAACGCGCCTTTAGGATCGCGGCCCGTCAATTCTTGCGAATAATAATATGCGTCCCAGTGGATAAGATCGAACGTCTTGGATGTCGGTTTTGTGGTTCTGAAAAGAACCGATTTTTGTGTCGCCGAGCGTCGCTCACTTCGAGCTCGTGTATTTGGTGACGGCCTTCGTCCCTTCGCTGACGGCGTGCTTGGCCAGCTCGCCGGGAAGGAGCAGCCTCACGGCGGTCTGAATTTCGCGGCTCGTTATCGTCGATCGCTTGTTGTAGTGCGCCAAACGGGAGGCCTCCGCGGCGATCCGCTCGAAAATGTCGTTGACGAAGCTGTTCATGATGCTCATCGCCTTGCTCGATATTCCGGTGTCCGGATGCACCTGCTTCAATACTTTGTATATGTAAATGGCGTAGCTCTCCTTCCTTCTGCGCTTCTTCTTCTTGTCGCTCTTAGAGATGTTCTTCTGCGCCTTTCCCGCCTTTTTGGCCGCCTTGCCGCTCGTCTTGGGTGGCATGATGCCCGCAACGTGGTAATGAGTGAACGGATACGGTGAGGAGAACGATCGCCTGCGCTTAAGCTTCGCCGGGTATCAGCGAAATAATGCCGGACGAAATTTGTTTCGGCTGGTAGTTATCGGCGCGTCGTCCGCGCTCCTGTAACGCCCCTTCGAGTCGACGCGCACCGTTCTTGACGCCCATTGGCGGCCGCCGTTCGCTATAAGTACCCATCTGCGTAGACTGCGAGCCAGCATTTCGTTACGACAACGCATCGAACGAGAACGTGGCGGACAGGGCGACGCTGCGTTACTAAGTAGAATCGAAGCAGAGAGACGAGAATTTCGCGATGTCAGGACGCGGTAAGGGCGGCAAAGTCAAGGGGAAGGCGAAGTCGAGGTCGAGCAGAGCGGGACTCCAGTTCCCCGTCGGCCGTATCCACCGTCTGCTCCGCAAAGGTAATTACGCGGAGCGCGTCGGCGCCGGAGCCCCGGTTTACCTAGCCGCCGTCATGGAGTACCTGGCCGCCGAAGTGCTGGAACTTGCCGGCAACGCGGCTCGAGATAACAAGAAGACGCGCATAATACCGCGCCACCTGCAGCTGGCCATAAGGAACGACGAAGAATTGAACAAGCTCCTCTCGGGCGTGACGATCGCGCAAGGCGGTGTCTTGCCCAACATCCAGGCCGTCCTCTTGCCCAAGAAGACGGAAAAGAAAGCTTAAGGACGTCAGCCCACGTTCCGTCGACGCACGTGCACAGCGCGGTGACCGGCCCTTCTCAGGGCCAAAAAAATTATTCCACATATTTCGCTTGCGAGACGCTTCCAGCCGCTCGTCCTTCCTAATTATTTTCTTTCGTCCGGCGATGTTTCTCTCATTTTTTTTTTTTTTTCCTTCACCGCCAGAAAGGGATTTACCGTCGATTATCTAATTACATAGCTTAAAATCGTGATAATTACCGCACTACCTGTACACGCGAAGAATAAAGGAAAGGGGATCGGGATGAATCGAACTCGTTAAATATCGCGCCTTCCCGTCTCCAGGGAAGTTAAATAATTTCCCGTGACTTTACACGTTTACCCCAGCCATTATAATAATTTTAACCGCCCCGCCGCGCCGCGGACGAAAAAACACCAGACATGCGGAACGATTTATTTTCCACCGTCTTCATCCATCTCTTATCATCATTAAACCTTAAAATTGAACGTTCCGTGTGTATTCACATTTCTTTTTCTTTATTTGCGTTTATACTGACGCGGTTAGGTTAGTTTCGAAGCAGCGAAACCTCGGAGGACAAGCGTTGTGGTTCTGAAAAGAACCTTTCCGTTGATGCAACTAATGCTCCTCTTCCTTTCCGGCTTTTAACCTCCGAACCCGTACAGAGTGCGGCCCTGGCGCTTCAACGCGTACACGACGTCCATCGCCGTGACCGTCTTCCGTTTGGCGTGCTCGGTATAAGTGACGGCGTCCCTGATGACGTTCTCGAGGAAGACCTTGAGCACGCCGCGCGTTTCCTCGTAGATCAGGCCGGAGATTCGCTTCACGCCGCCTCGCCTAGCAAGCCGTCTTATCGCCGGTTTGGTTATGCCCTGGATGTTGTCGCGGAGTACCTTGCGATGACGTTTGGCGCCGCCCTTTCCGAGTCCCTTGCCTCCTTTACCGCGTCCTGTCATTATTTCGCCTGTCTAGCGCTGTTTCTCGAATATAAATGAGGACGAGATCGTCAGCGCTCCCCCTCGCAACGGCTAATGTATGACGCGACCTGTAAGCGGTCTGCTTTTATTGACGACGGGCGTGGCCTAGGCGGCCAATACGGGCGCGCCGCTCGAATCAGCCGTAGCCACGTAAAAGCGACCGCCGTCTGTTTCCGACGTACCATTCGCTTCCAGACGGACGAGGTTACGTCAGGTTGAGCAGCGCAAACTTCCGAGCAACGACGAGATAAGACAAGTTCCTCGAGGAATTTTTATAATACGATACGATGGCACGTACGAAGCAAACTGCGAGAAAATCGACGGGAGGCAAGGCGCCGAGAAAACAGCTGGCCACGAAGGCGGCTCGCAAGAGCGCGCCGGCGACGGGCGGCGTGAAGAAACCGCACAGGTACAGGCCCGGCACGGTTGCCCTCAGAGAAATCCGCCGATACCAGAAGAGCACCGAACTTCTGATACGGAAGCTGCCCTTCCAGCGTCTCGTGCGAGAAATCGCGCAGGACTTCAAGACCGATCTGCGCTTCCAGAGTTCCGCCGTGATGGCGCTTCAGGAGGCCAGCGAGGCGTACTTAGTCGGACTCTTCGAAGACACCAACCTGTGCGCCATCCACGCCAAACGAGTCACTATCATGCCGAAGGACATACAGCTGGCCAGACGCATCAGGGGCGAGCGCGCTTAAACTTCGCGCCGGCGAAGATGCGGCCGTGCATCTATACTTTATCGGTTCTTTTCAGAACCACAAACTCTGTTCATTTTCGAGAGTTCGACGCCGAGATGAATTTTTTCGCATTTGTTTTATTTTCTACTTTACTCGTTTATTTATTTTAATTTGAGACCGTCGCGTCGTTTCAGTTAAACTCGGTACTTTCTTTACGGCAACAAACTTACATAGGTATAGTAATTTTGCTTATACGTCATCCTTAATAAATAATAATCTAATAATTCAATTACAAGGGGCTGTGGGTAGTATGTAGTATCTATTTCTACGGTAAAAAATCAAGCAAGTCGCGAGATGGGAACGCGAAGGAAGCCTGAATTTTTTTTATTAAGATTTCAACCGAGCCGTTTATCACGGACCGCTTCGGACGGACGTGCGTGCCTCTGGAGGTGCGAATTTCCCGGGCGAACGTTATTTGTGGCCCTGAAAAGGGCCATTTTTGCGCGCGCCGGCCCTTCGGTCGGCTCGCTCACTTCTTCTTCGCGGAGGCGGCCTTCTTGGCGGCGGCTTTCGGCGCGGCCGCCGGTAGCCTCTTGGCCGTCTTCGGTTTGGGAGCCTTCGGCTTCTTGGTCGGCGGTCCCCTGGTCGCCTTTTTCGCTTTCGACGGCGACTTGGACTTGGATGCCTTGGTAGCCGCGGCGGACGCTTTCTTTTCGGCCGCCTGCTGTTTCTTCCCCTTCGTCGCGGACTGCTTCTTCTCCGCGGTCGGTTTCCTCGTCTTCGAAGCGGCGACGGGCGGAGAGGAGGCGGCGGTGGCGGTGGCCTTCCTGGACGCCGCCTTCGATTTGGCCGCCCTCTTCGTCGCCGGTTTCGGAAGGCCCGCCTCGCCGACGGCGGCCGCCTTCTTGGACGCCGCGCTGACGGCCAACTTGAAGGAGCCCGAAGCTCCCTTGCCCTTCGTCTGGACGAGGACGCCCGAGGCGACGGCCGCCTTTAAGTACTTCTTGATGAACGGGGACAGCTTTTCGGAGTCGATCTTGTAATTCGCGGCGACGTACTTCTTGATCGCCTGCAACGAAGAACCGCCGCGTTCTTTCAGGTTCTTTATGGCGCCGTTGACCATTTCCGACGTAGGAGGGTGGGACGGCTTCGAACGCGGGTTTTTCACCTTCTTACCGGCCGGCGAGGCGGCGGACTTCTTCACCGGAGCCGGGGCCGCGGCGGAGACGACGGTCTGTTGTGGTGATGCGACGTCGGTCATCGTCGTCGTTCGTCGAGAAATGACAAAACAAAGAAAATTAACGAAGAGGGCTCGTTCGCTGAGTTGCTCGACCTTTCGTAGCGGTTAACGCCGACGAACGCGCAGTGCAATGAATGCGGCCACCTCGCCGCCGCGTAGTCGATTAGCGCGCGCGGACCGAAGCAGAAACGACCTATAGCGCGGGAAACGTGCGCGCCGTCGTCGGTCGGTCCTGCAAGTGTTCGCGGGAACGCGAGTTTTCTGGTCCTCCGGATCCACAGGCGTACCGTCGGCGACGGAAAAGCTGGGACGCGTTGCGGACGACGCCGGGGCGTCGACGCGCCTCCGATTTTCGACGATGACATCGAATTTGCCGTCGCAATTCGGAGGTCAACCGCGAGCGTTCCCCGGGACGGAGTCGTTCGCCGCCGTTTAGAAGGCGGCGACGGCGTCCACGGACCGCCCGTCGTCCCGACGGCGACGACGGCGGGATCGTCGTTCTTTTCCTTCGTCGGTTACGTTCAGCGAGCGGACGCGACTCGTCGGAGGAGTCCCGCGGAGACGCCGGAACGCTCCGGTTCTACACCGACGGCGAGAAGCGGTCTCCTGCATCGTCCCGATTGAGAACTCATTTTATCGGAATTTCGTCCGGCGTCGTTTTACTGACGGCGATCGCCCGCTTTGCCGCGGCCCCGCCCGGTAATTTGGGAAAGCGGCGTTCATTTTTAGCCGGCGATACGGCACGGAACGGGCCAGCTGCCTTGCGTTGCGTTTCCCTTCAGAACGAAGCAGGATGTCGGCAACTTGCGGGGAGAAAAAAGATCAGCGATCGAAGAGATATGCGTGCACGCGTGTAGCTCGTCGAGTAAGAAGAAAGAAAGTCCATTTGTTCGGCGCGAGAGACGAAGGGAGGGTGAGAGAAGAGAAAACGAAGCTTCACTCTGTACTCCTACCCTGCGAAATTTGTCAACGGACGGACGGACGCGGTCCTTGCGAATCGTCGTGAATCATCGCCGTCGACGGGACGGGGAAGTGAAAAAAAAAATTAAATTTGAAATGCGGTTCTTCGGCCCCGCCGGCGCCGCCGCCGCCGCCGAGCGAAAGCGGTGAAGGCGACGGCCGGCGCCGAAATTTCGTCCGTCCCCGCGACTCGCGACTCGTGACATGAACGAGCGAGCGAGCACCTTTTCTTCGCGCCTCCGTAACGTTTTCCTTTTTTTCACAGGACTTTAACGCTTCAATCGTTTATCGCGTAAACGCGTAAAAAAAGAGGCGGAGCGGCGATAGATAGATAGATAGGAAGGACGGGATAGGTCAGCGATCGACGTCTGCGCTTTAGCGCGACCCTGACACTTATATTATAATATTTATAAATCGGCCAGTCGGGGCCGGCGTGGCCCCGCGTAAAGGACGAGGGGGCGTTCGTCCTATCGTTGCAGATCTTGAAACGCTTTGCGATTACGATTGCGTTCAAATAACTCTCGAGCGTCGGTCATCTTGCGTACGCGTTGTCGTCTCGAAGTTAATTAAGCTTAAATAATAATTACCGCAGTTTTCTCGGGTTTGATGAAAACAAAAAGAAAACGGGCGGATCGCCGACGTTATTAATAAATGCGTCGCGCGTATTCGTGTAATTTCAAACTGTTTGAATGTTTTTATTTGTTTAAAAAAATATTAACGTAAGTTTTAATCCGACGACGGTGACTTAGAGCCGTTTTACACGTACGAGAATTCTTACGAAAATTATGCCGAACATTTTCGGAAGAATTCTTGTGCACGGTATTCGACTTTCGCACTTCGCACTTTGATTAATGTTTTGCTTTGGTAACGCGACAACCTTACAAGAATTTGGTAAGCCGCGTAACGAGAGAGATATTGTGAGAAATCGCGTTAAAACTTCTTGCGACGTAAAAATCACGCGTCGCAGATTCCTTGCGAGAGTTCCCTCCAAAAAAATTAAAACCCTAATTAAGCCCAAGGCGAACCCAACTAGACTCAACTTAACTGAAAACTCATTACAAAAAATCGAGATTTCGAAGAGGTCAAGCCAACCCCAGGCAAGAACGTTCCATAACCCAAGCCAAGTCGAAAGGTCAAGGGTCAAGGTCAACCCATGGGAAAAATCGTAAAAAAAAATGGAAATTTCGAAAAGGTAAAGCCAACCCAAGACGAGAAGGTTGCCAACCCAGGCCAAGGGCAACCCAAGGGAGAAATCAATAAAGAATCGAAATTTCGAAAAGGTCGAGCCAACCCGAGGCAAGAAAGTTCCCCAGTCGAAAGGTCAATGGTCAAGGTCAACCCAAGGGAGAAATCGTAAGAGAATCTAAATTTTGAAAAGCTAAAGCCAACCCAAGGCGAGAAAGTTCCCAAACCAGGTCAAGGCCAAGGTCAACCCAAGGGAGAAGTCGATAAAAAATTGAAATTTCGAAAAGGTCAAGCTAACCCAAGGCAACAAGTTTCCCAACCAAACCCAAGTCGAAAGGTCAAGGGTCAAGGTCAACCCATGGGAAAAATCGTAAAAAAAATGGAAATTTCGAAAAGGTAAAGCCAACCCAAGACGAGAAGGTTGCCAACCCAGGCCAAGGGCAACCCAAGGGAGAAATCAATAAAGAATCGAAATTTCGAAAAGGTCAAGCCAACCCGAGGCAAGAAAGTTCCCAAACCAGGTCAAAGGTCAAGGTCAACCCAAGGGAAAAATCGTAAGGTCAACCCAAGGGAGAAGTCAACAAAGAACCGAGATTTCGCAAAAGGTCTAGCCAACCCGAGGCAGGAAAGTTCCCCAGCCGAAAGGTCAATGGTCAAGGTCAACCCAAGGGAGAAATCGTAAGAGAATCGAAATTTGGAAAAGCTGAAGCCAACCCAAGGCGATAAAGTTCGCAAACCAGGTCAAAGGTCAAGGTCAAGGTCAACCCAAGGGAGAAGTCGATAAAAAATTGAAATTTCGAAAAGGTCAAGCCAACCCAAGGCAAGAAGTTTCCCAACCAAACCCAAGTCGAGAGGTCAAGGTCAACCCAAGGGAGGGATCGTAAAAAAATCGAAATTTCGAAAAGCTAAAGCCAACCCAGGGCAATGAAGTTCCCAACCCAGGTCAGAGGTCAAGGTCAACTCAAGGGAGAAGTAAATAAAAAATTGAAATGTCGAAAAGGTCAAGCCAACCCAAGGCAAGAAGGTTCCCAACCCAACCCAACCCAACCCAAGTCGAAAGGTCAAGGGTCAAGGGAAAAATCGAGATTTCGAAAAGCTGAAGCCAACCCAAGGCAAGAAGGTTTCTAACCCAGGTCAAAGGTCAAGGTCAAGGTCAAGCCAAGGGAGAAATCAATGAGGAACCGAAATTTCGAAAAGGTCGAGCCAGCCCGAGGCAGGAAAGTTCCCAAGTCTAAAGGTCAAAGGTCAAGGTCAACCGAAGGGAAAATTCAATCAAAATAATTGAACTTTCGAAAAGGTCAAGCCAACCCAGGGCAGGGGAGTTCCCAAGTCGAAAGGTCAACCCAAGGAATAGTTCATTTAAAAAATTGAACTTTCGAAGAGGTCAAGCCAACCCGAGGCAGGAAAGTTCCCAACCCACTTCAAAGGTCAAGGTCAAGGTCGAGCCAATGGAGTAATCAATAAAGAATCGAGATTTCGAAAAGGTCGAGCCAAACCGAGGCAGGAAAGTTCCCAAGTCTAAAGGTCAAAGGTCAAGGTCGACCCAGGGGAAAATTCAATCAAAAGAACTGAACTTTCGAAAAGGTCAAGCCAACCCGAGACAAGTCGAAAGGTCAAGGTCAACCCTGGGGAAGAGTCTTTAAAGAGATCGAGGCACGTCGCTATTAACTCCGTTAGGATTATTTATGCCTTTCTTAAACTCGTTGTGACTTGTGGCTAAGGCGGTAATTCCGTTGTGGCGTTAATTCACCGTAATTAATTAAAACTGCCCGTATCTGATGGCGTTGCCATTTTCCGCTCCTTCGCGACCGTAAGGCGCAAGCGACATCTGCTCGAGAGAATCCGCCGTAAATTTCTATTAATCAACGGGTTTTTTTTTGCGTTGTAAATGTAACGTTTTAATAATAATTGAATTCGATTCGCCTGAACCAATTCGGGTAATAATTTTAAACGTCGCGTCGGGGAGTTCATCACAACTCTGAGCGTATCCTCTGCCGCAGACAGTGATCCTTGAAATTAATATCAAAGCAAGAGTCTGAACCGAGTTCGCCTCGGATTAAATTAAATCAAAGTCGAAGTTGTTTTCAACTTGTGTCCGGCGGAAACTTGAATCCGTATAAGTATAAGTAATTCATTTCAAAAAGTCGCTTTCGCTCCTGAACGTAACCGTACGTAATTTCACAAAGTTCGACTCAACCCAACCCAGGTGGAAAGGTCAACCCGGGGGAGAAATCATTAGAAAAAAGAGAGAGAGATTTCAAAAGGATCGGGCCAGCCCAAGGCAACGAAGTTCCCAACCCGTGTCGAAATTCCAATCGTCAACCCTTGAAATTTCGAAAAGGTCAAGCCAACCGGCGGATCGACGAATAAATGAATTAACGCGCCTTTAGGATCGCGGCCCGTCAATTCTTGCGAATAATAATATGCGTCCCAGTGGATAAGATCGAACGTCTTGGATGTCGGTTTTGTGGTTCTGAAAAGAACCGATTTTTGTGTCGCCGAGCGTCGCTCACTTCGAGCTCGTGTATTTGGTGACGGCCTTCGTCCCTTCGCTGACGGCGTGCTTGGCCAGCTCGCCGGGAAGGAGCAGCCTCACGGCGGTCTGAATTTCGCGGCTCGTTATCGTCGATCGCTTGTTGTAGTGCGCCAAACGGGAGGCCTCCGCGGCGATCCGCTCGAAAATGTCGTTGACGAAGCTGTTCATGATGCTCATCGCCTTGCTCGATATTCCGGTGTCCGGATGCACCTGCTTCAATACTTTGTATATGTAAATGGCGTAGCTCTCCTTCCTTCTGCGCTTCTTCTTCTTGTCGCTCTTAGAGATGTTCTTCTGCGCCTTTCCCGCCTTTTTGGCCGCCTTGCCGCTCGTCTTGGGTGGCATGATGCCCGCAACGTGGTAATGAGTGAACGGATACGGTGAGGAGAACGATCGCCTGCGCTTAAGCTTCGCCGGGTATCAGCGAAATAATGCCGGACGAAATTTGTTTCGGCTGGTAGTTATCGGCGCGTCGTCCGCGCTCCTGTAACGCCCCTTCGAGTCGACGCGCACCGTTCTTGACGCCCATTGGCGGCCGCCGTTCGCTATAAGTACCCATCTGCGTAGACTGCGAGCCAGCATTTCGTTACGACAACGCATCGAACGAGAACGTGGCGGACAGGGCGACGCTGCGTTACTAAGTAGAATCGAAGCAGAGAGACGAGAATTTCGCGATGTCAGGACGCGGTAAGGGCGGCAAAGTCAAGGGGAAGGCGAAGTCGAGGTCGAGCAGAGCGGGACTCCAGTTCCCCGTCGGCCGTATCCACCGTCTGCTCCGCAAAGGTAATTACGCGGAGCGCGTCGGCGCCGGAGCCCCGGTTTACCTAGCCGCCGTCATGGAGTACCTGGCCGCCGAAGTGCTGGAACTTGCCGGCAACGCGGCTCGAGATAACAAGAAGACGCGCATAATACCGCGCCACCTGCAGCTGGCCATAAGGAACGACGAAGAATTGAACAAGCTCCTCTCGGGCGTGACGATCGCGCAAGGCGGTGTCTTGCCCAACATCCAGGCCGTCCTCTTGCCCAAGAAGACGGAAAAGAAAGCTTAAGGACGTCAGCCCACGTTCCGTCGACGCACGTGCACAGCGCGGTGACCGGCCCTTCTCAGGGCCAAAAAAATTATTCCACATATTTCGCTTGCGAGACGCTTCCAGCCGCTCGTCCTTCCTAATTATTTTCTTTCGTCCGGCGATGTTTCTCTCATTTTTTTTTTTTTTTCCTTCACCGCCAGAAAGGGATTTACCGTCGATTATCTAATTACATAGCTTAAAATCGTGATAATTACCGCACTACCTGTACACGCGAAGAATAAAGGAAAGGGGATCGGGATGAATCGAACTCGTTAAATATCGCGCCTTCCCGTCTCCAGGGAAGTTAAATAATTTCCCGTGACTTTACACGTTTACCCCAGCCATTATAATAATTTTAACCGCCCCGCCGCGCCGCGGACGAAAAAACACCAGACATGCGGAACGATTTATTTTCCACCGTCTTCATCCATCTCTTATCATCATTAAACCTTAAAATTGAACGTTCCGTGTGTATTCACATTTCTTTTTCTTTATTTGCGTTTATACTGACGCGGTTAGGTTAGTTTCGAAGCAGCGAAACCTCGGAGGACAAGCGTTGTGGTTCTGAAAAGAACCTTTCCGTTGATGCAACTAATGCTCCTCTTCCTTTCCGGCTTTTAACCTCCGAACCCGTACAGAGTGCGGCCCTGGCGCTTCAACGCGTACACGACGTCCATCGCCGTGACCGTCTTCCGTTTGGCGTGCTCGGTATAAGTGACGGCGTCCCTGATGACGTTCTCGAGGAAGACCTTGAGCACGCCGCGCGTTTCCTCGTAGATCAGGCCGGAGATTCGCTTCACGCCGCCTCGCCTAGCAAGCCGTCTTATCGCCGGTTTGGTTATGCCCTGGATGTTGTCGCGGAGTACCTTGCGATGACGTTTGGCGCCGCCCTTTCCGAGTCCCTTGCCTCCTTTACCGCGTCCTGTCATTATTTCGCCTGTCTAGCGCTGTTTCTCGAATATAAATGAGGACGAGATCGTCAGCGCTCCCCCTCGCAACGGCTAATGTATGACGCGACCTGTAAGCGGTCTGCTTTTATTGACGACGGGCGTGGCCTAGGCGGCCAATACGGGCGCGCCGCTCGAATCAGCCGTAGCCACGTAAAAGCGACCGCCGTCTGTTTCCGACGTACCATTCGCTTCCAGACGGACGAGGTTACGTCAGGTTGAGCAGCGCAAACTTCCGAGCAACGACGAGATAAGACAAGTTCCTCGAGGAATTTTTATAATACGATACGATGGCACGTACGAAGCAAACTGCGAGAAAATCGACGGGAGGCAAGGCGCCGAGAAAACAGCTGGCCACGAAGGCGGCTCGCAAGAGCGCGCCGGCGACGGGCGGCGTGAAGAAACCGCACAGGTACAGGCCCGGCACGGTTGCCCTCAGAGAAATCCGCCGATACCAGAAGAGCACCGAACTTCTGATACGGAAGCTGCCCTTCCAGCGTCTCGTGCGAGAAATCGCGCAGGACTTCAAGACCGATCTGCGCTTCCAGAGTTCCGCCGTGATGGCGCTTCAGGAGGCCAGCGAGGCGTACTTAGTCGGACTCTTCGAAGACACCAACCTGTGCGCCATCCACGCCAAACGAGTCACTATCATGCCGAAGGACATACAGCTGGCCAGACGCATCAGGGGCGAGCGCGCTTAAACTTCGCGCCGGCGAAGATGCGGCCGTGCATCTATACTTTATCGGTTCTTTTCAGAACCACAAACTCTGTTCATTTTCGAGAGTTCGACGCCGAGATGAATTTTTTCGCATTTGTTTTATTTTCTACTTTACTCGTTTATTTATTTTAATTTGAGACCGTCGCGTCGTTTCAGTTAAACTCGGTACTTTCTTTACGGCAACAAACTTACATAGGTATAGTAATTTTGCTTATACGTCATCCTTAATAAATAATAATCTAATAATTCAATTACAAGGGGCTGTGGGTAGTATGTAGTATCTATTTCTACGGTAAAAAATCAAGCAAGTCGCGAGATGGGAACGCGAAGGAAGCCTGAATTTTTTTTATTAAGATTTCAACCGAGCCGTTTATCACGGACCGCTTCGGACGGACGTGCGTGCCTCTGGAGGTGCGAATTTCCCGGGCGAACGTTATTTGTGGCCCTGAAAAGGGCCATTTTTGCGCGCGCCGGCCCTTCGGTCGGCTCGCTCACTTCTTCTTCGCGGAGGCGGCCTTCTTGGCGGCGGCTTTCGGCGCGGCCGCCGGTAGCCTCTTGGCCGTCTTCGGTTTGGGAGCCTTCGGCTTCTTGGTCGGCGGTCCCCTGGTCGCCTTTTTCGCTTTCGACGGCGACTTGGACTTGGATGCCTTGGTAGCCGCGGCGGACGCTTTCTTTTCGGCCGCCTGCTGTTTCTTCCCCTTCGTCGCGGACTGCTTCTTCTCCGCGGTCGGTTTCCTCGTCTTCGAAGCGGCGACGGGCGGAGAGGAGGCGGCGGTGGCGGTGGCCTTCCTGGACGCCGCCTTCGATTTGGCCGCCCTCTTCGTCGCCGGTTTCGGAAGGCCCGCCTCGCCGACGGCGGCCGCCTTCTTGGACGCCGCGCTGACGGCCAACTTGAAGGAGCCCGAAGCTCCCTTGCCCTTCGTCTGGACGAGGACGCCCGAGGCGACGGCCGCCTTTAAGTACTTCTTGATGAACGGGGACAGCTTTTCGGAGTCGATCTTGTAATTCGCGGCGACGTACTTCTTGATCGCCTGCAACGAAGAACCGCCGCGTTCTTTCAGGTTCTTTATGGCGCCGTTGACCATTTCCGACGTAGGAGGGTGGGACGGCTTCGAACGCGGGTTTTTCACCTTCTTACCGGCCGGCGAGGCGGCGGACTTCTTCACCGGAGCCGGGGCCGCGGCGGAGACGACGGTCTGTTGTGGTGATGCGACGTCGGTCATCGTCGTCGTTCGTCGAGAAATGACAAAACAAAGAAAATTAACGAAGAGGGCTCGTTCGCTGAGTTGCTCGACCTTTCGTAGCGGTTAACGCCGACGAACGCGCAGTGCAATGAATGCGGCCACCTCGCCGCCGCGTAGTCGATTAGCGCGCGCGGACCGAAGCAGAAACGACCTATAGCGCGGGAAACGTGCGCGCCGTCGTCGGTCGGTCCTGCAAGTGTTCGCGGGAACGCGAGTTTTCTGGTCCTCCGGATCCACAGGCGTACCGTCGGCGACGGAAAAGCTGGGACGCGTTGCGGACGACGCCGGGGCGTCGACGCGCCTCCGATTTTCGACGATGACATCGAATTTGCCGTCGCAATTCGGAGGTCAACCGCGAGCGTTCCCCGGGACGGAGTCGTTCGCCGCCGTTTAGAAGGCGGCGACGGCGTCCACGGACCGCCCGTCGTCCCGACGGCGACGACGGCGGGATCGTCGTTCTTTTCCTTCGTCGGTTACGTTCAGCGAGCGGACGCGACTCGTCGGAGGAGTCCCGCGGAGACGCCGGAACGCTCCGGTTCTACACCGACGGCGAGAAGCGGTCTCCTGCATCGTCCCGATTGAGAACTCATTTTATCGGAATTTCGTCCGGCGTCGTTTTACTGACGGCGATCGCCCGCTTTGCCGCGGCCCCGCCCGGTAATTTGGGAAAGCGGCGTTCATTTTTAGCCGGCGATACGGCACGGAACGGGCCAGCTGCCTTGCGTTGCGTTTCCCTTCAGAACGAAGCAGGATGTCGGCAACTTGCGGGGAGAAAAAAGATCAGCGATCGAAGAGATATGCGTGCACGCGTGTAGCTCGTCGAGTAAGAAGAAAGAAAGTCCATTTGTTCGGCGCGAGAGACGAAGGGAGGGTGAGAGAAGAGAAAACGAAGCTTCACTCTGTACTCCTACCCTGCGAAATTTGTCAACGGACGGACGGACGCGGTCCTTGCGAATCGTCGTGAATCATCGCCGTCGACGGGACGGGGAAGTGAAAAAAAAAATTAAATTTGAAATGCGGTTCTTCGGCCCCGCCGGCGCCGCCGCCGCCGCCGAGCGAAAGCGGTGAAGGCGACGGCCGGCGCCGAAATTTCGTCCGTCCCCGCGACTCGCGACTCGTGACATGAACGAGCGAGCGAGCACCTTTTCTTCGCGCCTCCGTAACGTTTTCCTTTTTTTCACAGGACTTTAACGCTTCAATCGTTTATCGCGTAAACGCGTAAAAAAAGAGGCGGAGCGGCGATAGATAGATAGATAGGAAGGACGGGATAGGTCAGCGATCGACGTCTGCGCTTTAGCGCGACCCTGACACTTATATTATAATATTTATAAATCGGCCAGTCGGGGCCGGCGTGGCCCCGCGTAAAGGACGAGGGGGCGTTCGTCCTATCGTTGCAGATCTTGAAACGCTTTGCGATTACGATTGCGTTCAAATAACTCTCGAGCGTCGGTCATCTTGCGTACGCGTTGTCGTCTCGAAGTTAATTAAGCTTAAATAATAATTACCGCAGTTTTCTCGGGTTTGATGAAAACAAAAAGAAAACGGGCGGATCGCCGACGTTATTAATAAATGCGTCGCGCGTATTCGTGTAATTTCAAACTGTTTGAATGTTTTTATTTGTTTAAAAAAATATTAACGTAAGTTTTAATCCGACGACGGTGACTTAGAGCCGTTTTACACGTACGAGAATTCTTACGAAAATTATGCCGAACATTTTCGGAAGAATTCTTGTGCACGGTATTCGACTTTCGCACTTCGCACTTTGATTAATGTTTTGCTTTGGTAACGCGACAACCTTACAAGAATTTGGTAAGCCGCGTAACGAGAGAGATATTGTGAGAAATCGCGTTAAAACTTCTTGCGACGTAAAAATCACGCGTCGCAGATTCCTTGCGAGAGTTCCCTCCAAAAAAATTAAAACCCTAATTAAGCCCAAGGCGAACCCAACTAGACTCAACTTAACTGAAAACTCATTACAAAAAATCGAGATTTCGAAGAGGTCAAGCCAACCCCAGGCAAGAACGTTCCATAACCCAAGCCAAGTCGAAAGGTCAAGGGTCAAGGTCAACCCATGGGAAAAATCGTAAAAAAAAATGGAAATTTCGAAAAGGTAAAGCCAACCCAAGACGAGAAGGTTGCCAACCCAGGCCAAGGGCAACCCAAGGGAGAAATCAATAAAGAATCGAAATTTCGAAAAGGTCGAGCCAACCCGAGGCAAGAAAGTTCCCCAGTCGAAAGGTCAATGGTCAAGGTCAACCCAAGGGAGAAATCGTAAGAGAATCTAAATTTTGAAAAGCTAAAGCCAACCCAAGGCGAGAAAGTTCCCAAACCAGGTCAAGGCCAAGGTCAACCCAAGGGAGAAGTCGATAAAAAATTGAAATTTCGAAAAGGTCAAGCTAACCCAAGGCAACAAGTTTCCCAACCAAACCCAAGTCGAAAGGTCAAGGGTCAAGGTCAACCCATGGGAAAAATCGTAAAAAAAATGGAAATTTCGAAAAGGTAAAGCCAACCCAAGACGAGAAGGTTGCCAACCCAGGCCAAGGGCAACCCAAGGGAGAAATCAATAAAGAATCGAAATTTCGAAAAGGTCAAGCCAACCCGAGGCAAGAAAGTTCCCAAACCAGGTCAAAGGTCAAGGTCAACCCAAGGGAAAAATCGTAAGGTCAACCCAAGGGAGAAGTCAACAAAGAACCGAGATTTCGCAAAAGGTCTAGCCAACCCGAGGCAGGAAAGTTCCCCAGCCGAAAGGTCAATGGTCAAGGTCAACCCAAGGGAGAAATCGTAAGAGAATCGAAATTTGGAAAAGCTGAAGCCAACCCAAGGCGATAAAGTTCGCAAACCAGGTCAAAGGTCAAGGTCAAGGTCAACCCAAGGGAGAAGTCGATAAAAAATTGAAATTTCGAAAAGGTCAAGCCAACCCAAGGCAAGAAGTTTCCCAACCAAACCCAAGTCGAGAGGTCAAGGTCAACCCAAGGGAGGGATCGTAAAAAAATCGAAATTTCGAAAAGCTAAAGCCAACCCAGGGCAATGAAGTTCCCAACCCAGGTCAGAGGTCAAGGTCAACTCAAGGGAGAAGTAAATAAAAAATTGAAATGTCGAAAAGGTCAAGCCAACCCAAGGCAAGAAGGTTCCCAACCCAACCCAACCCAACCCAAGTCGAAAGGTCAAGGGTCAAGGGAAAAATCGAGATTTCGAAAAGCTGAAGCCAACCCAAGGCAAGAAGGTTTCTAACCCAGGTCAAAGGTCAAGGTCAAGGTCAAGCCAAGGGAGAAATCAATGAGGAACCGAAATTTCGAAAAGGTCGAGCCAGCCCGAGGCAGGAAAGTTCCCAAGTCTAAAGGTCAAAGGTCAAGGTCAACCGAAGGGAAAATTCAATCAAAATAATTGAACTTTCGAAAAGGTCAAGCCAACCCAGGGCAGGGGAGTTCCCAAGTCGAAAGGTCAACCCAAGGAATAGTTCATTTAAAAAATTGAACTTTCGAAGAGGTCAAGCCAACCCGAGGCAGGAAAGTTCCCAACCCACTTCAAAGGTCAAGGTCAAGGTCGAGCCAATGGAGTAATCAATAAAGAATCGAGATTTCGAAAAGGTCGAGCCAAACCGAGGCAGGAAAGTTCCCAAGTCTAAAGGTCAAAGGTCAAGGTCGACCCAGGGGAAAATTCAATCAAAAGAACTGAACTTTCGAAAAGGTCAAGCCAACCCGAGACAAGTCGAAAGGTCAAGGTCAACCCTGGGGAAGAGTCTTTAAAGAGATCGAGGCACGTCGCTATTAACTCCGTTAGGATTATTTATGCCTTTCTTAAACTCGTTGTGACTTGTGGCTAAGGCGGTAATTCCGTTGTGGCGTTAATTCACCGTAATTAATTAAAACTGCCCGTATCTGATGGCGTTGCCATTTTCCGCTCCTTCGCGACCGTAAGGCGCAAGCGACATCTGCTCGAGAGAATCCGCCGTAAATTTCTATTAATCAACGGGTTTTTTTTTGCGTTGTAAATGTAACGTTTTAATAATAATTGAATTCGATTCGCCTGAACCAATTCGGGTAATAATTTTAAACGTCGCGTCGGGGAGTTCATCACAACTCTGAGCGTATCCTCTGCCGCAGACAGTGATCCTTGAAATTAATATCAAAGCAAGAGTCTGAACCGAGTTCGCCTCGGATTAAATTAAATCAAAGTCGAAGTTGTTTTCAACTTGTGTCCGGCGGAAACTTGAATCCGTATAAGTATAAGTAATTCATTTCAAAAAGTCGCTTTCGCTTCTGAACGTAACCGTACGTAATTTCACAAAGTTCGACTCAACCCAACCCAGGTGGAAAGGTCAACCCGGGGGAGAAATCATTAAAAAAAAGAGAGAGAGATTTCAAAAGGATCGGGCCAGCCCAAGGCAACGAAGTTCCCAACCCGTGTCGAAATTCCAATCGTCAACCCTTGAAATTTCGAAAAGGTCAAGCCAACCGGCGGATCGACGAATAAATGAATTAACGCGCCTTTAGGATCGCGGCCCGTCAATTCTTGCGAATAATAATATGCGTCCCAGTGGATAAGATCGAACGTCTTGGATGTCGGTTTTGTGGTTCTGAAAAGAACCGATTTTTGTGTCGCCGAGCGTCGCTCACTTCGAGCTCGTGTATTTGGTGACGGCCTTCGTCCCTTCGCTGACGGCGTGCTTGGCCAGCTCGCCGGGAAGGAGCAGCCTCACGGCGGTCTGAATTTCGCGGCTCGTTATCGTCGATCGCTTGTTGTAGTGCGCCAAACGGGAGGCCTCCGCGGCGATCCGCTCGAAAATGTCGTTGACGAAGCTGTTCATGATGCTCATCGCCTTGCTCGATATTCCGGTGTCCGGATGCACCTGCTTCAATACTTTGTATATGTAAATGGCGTAGCTCTCCTTCCTTCTGCGCTTCTTCTTCTTGTCGCTCTTAGAGATGTTCTTCTGCGCCTTTCCCGCCTTTTTGGCCGCCTTGCCGCTCGTCTTGGGTGGCATGATGCCCGCAACGTGGTAATGAGTGAACGGATACGGTGAGGAGAACGATCGCCTGCGCTTAAGCTTCGCCGGGTATCAGCGAAATAATGCCGGACGAAATTTGTTTCGGCTGGTAGTTATCGGCGCGTCGTCCGCGCTCCTGTAACGCCCCTTCGAGTCGACGCGCACCGTTCTTGACGCCCATTGGCGGCCGCCGTTCGCTATAAGTACCCATCTGCGTAGACTGCGAGCCAGCATTTCGTTACGACAACGCATCGAACGAGAACGTGGCGGACAGGGCGACGCTGCGTTACTAAGTAGAATCGAAGCAGAGAGACGAGAATTTCGCGATGTCAGGACGCGGTAAGGGCGGCAAAGTCAAGGGGAAGGCGAAGTCGAGGTCGAGCAGAGCGGGACTCCAGTTCCCCGTCGGCCGTATCCACCGTCTGCTCCGCAAAGGTAATTACGCGGAGCGCGTCGGCGCCGGAGCCCCGGTTTACCTAGCCGCCGTCATGGAGTACCTGGCCGCCGAAGTGCTGGAACTTGCCGGCAACGCGGCTCGAGATAACAAGAAGACGCGCATAATACCGCGCCACCTGCAGCTGGCCATAAGGAACGACGAAGAATTGAACAAGCTCCTCTCGGGCGTGACGATCGCGCAAGGCGGTGTCTTGCCCAACATCCAGGCCGTCCTCTTGCCCAAGAAGACGGAAAAGAAAGCTTAAGGACGTCAGCCCACGTTCCGTCGACGCACGTGCACAGCGCGGTGACCGGCCCTTCTCAGGGCCAAAAAAATTATTCCACATATTTCGCTTGCGAGACGCTTCCAGCCGCTCGTCCTTCCTAATTATTTTCTTTCGTCCGGCGATGTTTCTCTCATTTTTTTTTTTTTTCCTTCACCGCCAGAAAGGGATTTACCGTCGATTATCTAATTACATAGCTTAAAATCGTGATAATTACCGCACTACCTGTACACGCGAAGAATAAAGGAAAGGGGATCGGGATGAATCGAACTCGTTAAATATCGCGCCTTCCCGTCTCCAGGGAAGTTAAATAATTTCCCGTGACTTTACACGTTTACCCCAGCCATTATAATAATTTTAACCGCCCCGCCGCGCCGCGGACGAAAAAACACCAGACATGCGGAACGATTTATTTTCCACCGTCTTCATCCATCTCTTATCATCATTAAACCTTAAAATTGAACGTTCCGTGTGTATTCACATTTCTTTTTCTTTATTTGCGTTTATACTGACGCGGTTAGGTTAGTTTCGAAGCAGCGAAACCTCGGAGGACAAGCGTTGTGGTTCTGAAAAGAACCTTTCCGTTGATGCAACTAATGCTCCTCTTCCTTTCCGGCTTTTAACCTCCGAACCCGTACAGAGTGCGGCCCTGGCGCTTCAACGCGTACACGACGTCCATCGCCGTGACCGTCTTCCGTTTGGCGTGCTCGGTATAAGTGACGGCGTCCCTGATGACGTTCTCGAGGAAGACCTTGAGCACGCCGCGCGTTTCCTCGTAGATCAGGCCGGAGATTCGCTTCACGCCGCCTCGCCTAGCAAGCCGTCTTATCGCCGGTTTGGTTATGCCCTGGATGTTGTCGCGGAGTACCTTGCGATGACGTTTGGCGCCGCCCTTTCCGAGTCCCTTGCCTCCTTTACCGCGTCCTGTCATTATTTCGCCTGTCTAGCGCTGTTTCTCGAATATAAATGAGGACGAGATCGTCAGCGCTCCCCCTCGCAACGGCTAATGTATGACGCGACCAGGTGTATCTTTGTTTTCAGTTTGAAGTATTAGCGCAAAATGGCTTTAACTTTCCGATTCTTGGGTGGGTCATCTGGTAAGTTTTACTCGAGCTGTTATCCTTCTTGGGTTTCAGTCCGTCTCCAACAGGAGCTTCGGACGTTTGTACTTGTAGTGGGGGTTGTTGACTTCGTAGTTGCCCAGGTTCTTTATTAAGGGGTTTCTAGCGTCTTTAGCTTTCGTATAGAGCATCTGTGCTTGCGTCTTGACGAAGTCGCCGATCAGCCTAATCTTCAGGTCGTTATGAAGTGTTTCATTCCTGACAAACATCCATGCTCCTGTCATGGAACGAAGCATCCGGTTTTGAAACACTTGAAGCCGTTTCAGCACCGTGGGCGAATACGCCCAAGAAGGACTTGCGTACGTCAGTATAGGACGAAGCATGCTGATGTAAAGCAATCGTTTGTTGTTTAACGAAAGTGTCGATTTGTGGTTGAGTAGCGGATAGAGCTTACAGAATTGCCCATACGCCTTCTGCAATATGTAGTCCGTGTTTGTTCGGAAATTTAGCCTCTTATCTAGGATAACTCCGAGATATTTGGCTTCCGTTTTCCACTGTATCTGGGTGTCGTATAGTGTCAGGTTCTCTATGTCGTTCGGGTATCTTCTGGTGAACAGTACCGCTTCGCTCTTCTGGGCGTTTACTTTAATCCTCCAACGAGTGTAGTAGGACTCAAGCACGTACAAATGTGTCTGCAGCTTCCTGTATATCAGGTTGATGCTCCGTGATTGTGCGGATATCGCCGTATCGTCTGCGTAGATGGAAGTTTTTTGGTCCATTGGTAAGTCATTGGTGTAGAGACTGAAGAGGACCGGACCGACTATGCTTCCTTGTGGGACGCCTGCTTCGATTGCCCTCACCGACGATTTGGAGTCTTCGCAGCTGACATAGAATTTGCGATCCGTCAGATAGGAGTGTATCAGACGGACGTAGACTCTGGGGAAGTTCAGTTTGGCTAGTTTGTATACCAGGCCGTCGTGCCACACTTTGTCGAACGCTTTTTCAATGTCGAGAAAGACGCAGCCGGTGTGTTGCTTTTCGTTGAAGCCTCGGGTGATGTCCTCGGTCATTCGCAGAAGCTGTTGGGTGGTGCTGTGTTCTTTCCGGAATCCAAATTGCTCGTTGATCTGCAGGTCAGTTGCTGTCATGTGGTCGGAGATTCGGTCGAGTAGTATTTTCTCAAATACTTTACTGAGCCCCGAGAGCAAGCTGATGGGCCTGTAGTTGGCCGCCTTTTTGAGCGGTTTGCCTTGTTTCGGAATCATAATGACCTTGGCAAGTTTCCAACATTCCGGGAAGTAGGAGCACGAAAAGATGCCGTTGCAGATGTTCGCGAAGACGTGGAGGGCCCCCGCCGGCAGAAGTTTGATTGCAGTGTTGTTTATGCCGTCGTCGCCGGGTGCTTTCTTGCCATTCAGCCTGCGAATTTTTCCGTTTATGTCATCAACTGTGACTCGCTTGGCGGGATAGTCAACCGGCCTGGCCAGAATGCGTCGGACGGAATTTGTTATTTGGCTGTTGAATCGCTCGTTCGTGACTGGATTAGCTTTGAACTGTTTCACCAGGTTGTCCGCGAAAAGTTCAGCTTTCTGTGGAGGTTCGCAGGCCATATTTCCGTCGTCGTCGGTTAGTGCCGGGGCGTAAGTGCGGGATTTCGTTAGCCGCCTGGTGCATTTCCAGAGAGAGTTATCCCGTGTTATTAAATCGGTAGCAGTGTTTGCCCACATCTGGTTCCGGTGTTCTAGGACGGCATCTCTGACTCGATGTACCAAGGCGTTGAACCGTGCGTGTTGTCTCGGATCCCTGTACTTCTGCCAGAGTTTTCTGGTGCGATTTTTCTCTTTGATAAGAGACAAAATGTCTTCAGGGAGTTGGAAGAGAGGACGCTTTCTCGGTCGTTGCGTGGTGCACTCATCTAAACAGGTCCTGATGTTTTCCGTTAATTTCGCCGATTCCCGCTCGATGTCCTCTGGTGAGGCAACTTCTACGGAAGGATCCACAATTGCCGACAGTTTGTCGCGGTACATTTTCCAGTCGACTTTCTTAATGAGTTGAGCAGTAGGAGGACGGGTTCTGTGTTGTAGGTCGGTCAGTGTGAGTAGAACTGGATTGTGGTCAGAGTCTAGCTCTGGAAGAGACCATAGTTCGTATCCGCTGGTTATTTCGCTGAGCACGGCAATGTCTAGGATGTCACTACCTTGCTGGTGGAAGTGAGTTGGTTCTTCGGGTGCAGCAACAGCTAGTCCGTTAAGACTCGCATATCGTCGTAGAGTTTGCCCCCGTGCGTTTGAGACTCGAGAATTCCAGGAGGAGTGCTTCGCATTTAGGTCTCCGGCTAGTATTGCTTTTGTTTTAATACTTAGCAGCTTCGTAATGTCGTCTGTGTCTAGGTGTTTCGTTGGGCTATTGTATACAGCCGCCAGCAGAATTTCCTCGCCACCCAGTTTGGTTATCACGGTTGTTGCTTCAACTGTGTTTAAAGCTGGGCACGCTGTTTCATAGTGGGGTACGCTCTTTTTAACCAAGATTGCTGTGCCTCCGCGAGGGTTATTCAGCCTGTCGTTACGGTAGACTACGTAGTTTGGCAGTTTGAAGTTAATTTTGGGCTTAAGATGGGTTTCGCAGACCATGATCACATCGGCCTTGTGTCGCTCTGCAGTTTCTCTAAGAACAGCGGCTTGATTGCGAATGCCGTTTGCATTCCAATAAATTATGTTTGTTGGTTTATTGTTCGCCATTGTTAATGCGTAGGGGGCACTGAGAAACTGCTTCAGCCAACGTCAGTACTAGCTGTAGGGCGTCTTTGTGCTGGGCTTCCCTCAGGACCGGAAGATACTTGTCCGCCCACAATCGCAGGGCTTGGAAATTAGCTGCGCAGCCTAGTAATCCGTCCATGACTGAATCAGAGGCGGCGGTAGGAGTGTTGATTACGGGTTTTCTAGCTGATGCTGTTGCGGGGGTTTTCTCAGCGAGATTTTGTTTCGAATTGGGCACTTGTCTTGGTGTGATGGGTTTACTTTGCTTGCTCTTGTCCTGAGTCCCGTTTTGATTTGGCCGCGCGCTGTTCTTTCGCTTCCTTTTCTTCTTGTCTGCGTTGTTAGTAGACGGGGTGGTGTCTTGCTGGCTGCTGGGCGGGCCAGGGGAGAAGTCAGTGTCTCGTGAATCCAAGTTGATAGTCTCGATCGGCGTGGGTTCTTCGTTCTCGCGGGCCTTCACTATCTCAGCGTAGGAGCTCGTTCCCACACGTGCTGGATTAGCGATTGCGTGCTGTTTTTCTTGCTTCTGAGTGGTGGCTTTCTGCTCCTGCTTCTGGCTGGAGTTGTCACTCTTCTCTTGGTTAACTTTGTTCCTGGGGTTCGCTATGAGGGTGGCAAGGGTTTGGCACCCTCTGTAGCTGGCTGGGTGTGGTCCTCGGCAATTGCAGCAAGTTGCTGCCACATCGCTGGGCCTCTTGCATTGCTTGGCGTCATGGTTTTCACCACAGCGGACGCATCTCGGTTTCGAGTGACAAAAGGCTGAGGAGTGCCCAAATCTCTGGCACCTGAAGCATTGCGCGGGGCCTTTTCTGCCGCGGAAAATTTCTACGCTCACCGAGAGGCCGCGTATTTCACTGACGTCCGTCAGTGAGCGTGCGTCTGCGTTGTTCATGTAAACGAGGAATAAGGGCGCAGGTTTGCCTCCTACCTTGAGTTGGACGACATGTTTCGCCTTTACTCCGATGTCGCTCAAGTTTAACTTCAAAACGTCTGGGTTCGTCTTTATAGGCAGCCCCCTGATGACGAATTTTGAGTCGCGTTCTTCTTTCAGCAGAAATGAGTGGAATTCAATACTTTCGCTTATTAGGAGTCGAGTAGCAGCGCGATAATCCTCTAGGGTCGGGAACTTCAGCTTTATAGCTTTGCCGCTTGCACTTGCCTTGTATGAAGTACCTGCAGCTTCGAGCTTGCCGGCCAATTCGAAATAATCGACGTTATAAACAAATGCCGGTGGTATTCGAGATTTCTTGGCGGGTCGGAAATCAGTTTCCATGTCCTCGCTATTGTCGTCTGCCATAGTTGTGTTGCTCGTCTCCGAAGAAACAGATAGGCGCCTTTTCTTCGTATCGTGCGTTGCGTTAGCACTGCAACTTGGAGGTGCAAACATGGTGTTAGCCGCCATCGCTGGAAAGCGCACTGGTTTGCCTTAGCAAAGGCAGAAAAATATGTTACTTCTACGGTGAACTTCTTCAACGTTTTGCACGTCTTATCACTACAAACTCTCATTCTACGACGTACGTATTATTATTATGACGCGACCTGTAAGCGGTCTGCTTTTATTGACGACGGGCGTGGCCTAGGCGGCCAATACGGGCGCGCCGCTCGAATCAGCCGTAGCCACGTAAAAGCGACCGCCGTCTGTTTCCGACGTACCATTCGCTTCCAGACGGACGAGGTTACGTCAGGTTGAGCAGCGCAAACTTCCGAGCAACGACGAGATAAGACAAGTTCCTTGAGGAGTTTTTATAATACGATACGATGGCACGTACGAAGCAAACTGCGAGAAAATCGACGGGAGGCAAGGCGCCGAGAAAACAGCTGGCCACGAAGGCGGCTCGCAAGAGCGCGCCGGCGACGGGCGGCGTGAAGAAACCGCACAGGTACAGGCCCGGCACGGTTGCCCTCAGAGAAATCCGCCGATACCAGAAGAGCACCGAACTTCTGATACGGAAGCTGCCCTTCCAGCGTCTCGTGCGAGAAATCGCGCAGGACTTCAAGACCGATCTGCGCTTCCAGAGTTCCGCCGTGATGGCGCTTCAGGAGGCCAGCGAGGCGTACTTAGTCGGACTCTTCGAAGACACCAACCTGTGCGCCATCCACGCCAAACGAGTCACTATCATGCCGAAGGACATACAGCTGGCCAGACGCATCAGGGGCGAGCGCGCTTAAACTTCGCGCCGGCGAAGATGCGGCCGTGCGTCTATACTTTATCGGTTCTTTTCAGAACCACAAACTCTGTTCATTTTCGAGAGTTCGACGCCGAGATGAATTTTTTCGCATGTTTTATTTTCTACTTTACTCGTTATTTATTTTAATTTGAGACCGTCGCGTCGTTTCAGTTAAACTCGGTACTTTCTTTACGGCAACAAACTTACATAGGTATAGTAATTTTGCTTATACTTATATCCTTAATAAATAATCTAATAATTCAATTACAAGGGGCTGTGGATAGTATGTATGTATCTATTTCTACGGTAAAAAATCAAGCAAGTCGCGAGATGGGAACGCGAAGGAAGCCTGAATTTTTTTTATTAAGATTTCAACCGAGCCGTTTATCACGGACCGCTTCGGACGGACGTGCGTGCCTCTGGAGGTGCGAATTTCCCGGGCGAACGTTATTTGTGGCCCTGAAAAGGGCCATTTTTGCGCGCGCCGGCCCTTCGGTCGGCTCGCTCACTTCTTCTTCGCGGAGGCGGCCTTCTTGGCGGCGGCTTTCGGCGCGGCCGCCGGTAGCCTCTTGGCCGTCTTCGGTTTGGGAGCCTTCGGCTTCTTGGTCGGCGGTCCCCTGGTCGCCTTTTTCGCTTTCGACGGCGACTTGGACTTGGATGCCTTGGTAGCCGCGGCGGACGCTTTCTTTTCGGCCGCCTGCTGTTTCTTCCCCTTCGTCGCGGACTGCTTCTTCTCCGCGGTCGGTTTCCTCGTCTTCGAAGCGGCGACGGGCGGAGAGGAGGCGGCGGTGGCGGTGGCCTTCCTGGACGCCGCCTTCGATTTGGCCGCCCTCTTCGTCGCCGGTTTCGGAAGGCCCGCCTCGCCGACGGCGGCCGCCTTCTTGGACGCCGCGCTGACGGCCAACTTGAAGGAGCCCGAAGCTCCCTTGCCCTTCGTCTGGACGAGGACGCCCGAGGCGACGGCCGCCTTTAAGTACTTCTTGATGAACGGGGACAGCTTTTCGGAGTCGATCTTGTAATTCGCGGCGACGTACTTCTTGATCGCCTGCAACGAAGAACCGCCGCGTTCTTTCAGGTTCTTTATGGCGCCGTTGACCATTTCCGACGTAGGAGGGTGGGACGGCTTCGAACGCGGGTTTTTCACCTTCTTACCGGCCGGCGAGGCGGCGGACTTCTTCACCGGAGCCGGGGCCGCGGCGGAGACGACGGTCTGTTGGGGTGATGCGACGTCGGTCATCGTCGTCGTTCGTCGAGAAATGACAAAACAAAGAAAATTAACGAAGAGGGCTCGTTCGCTGAGTTGCTCGACCTTTCGTAGCGGTTAACGCCGACGAACGCGCAGTGCAATGAATGCGGCCACCTCGCCGCCGCGTAGTCGATTAGCGCGCGCGGACCGAAGCAGAAACGACCTATAGCGCGGGAAACGTGCGCGCCGTCGTCGGTCGGTCCTGCAAGTGTTCGCGGGAACGCGAGTTTTCTGGTCCTCCGGATCCACAGGCGTACCGTCGGCGACGGAAAAGCTGGGACGCGTTGCGGACGACGCCGGGGCGTCGACGCGCCTCCGATTTTCGACGATGACATCGAATTTGCCGTCGCAATTCGGAGGTCAACCGCGAGCGTTCCCCGGGACGGAGTCGTTCGCCGCCGTTTAGAAGGCGGCGACGGCGTCCACGGACCGCCCGTCGTCCCGACGGCGACGACGGCGGGATCGTCGTTCTTTTCCTTCGTCGGTTACGTTCAGCGAGCGGACGCGACTCGTCGGAGGAGTCCCGCGGAGACGCCGGAACGCTCCGGTTCTACACCGACGGCGAGAAGCGGTCTCCTGCATCGTCCCGATTGAGAACTCATTTTATCGGAATTTCGTCCGGCGTCGTTTTACTGACGGCGATCGCCCGCTTTGCCGCGGCCCCGCCCGGTAATTTGGGAAAGCGGCGTTCATTTTTAGCCGGCGATACGGCACGGAACGGGCCAGCTGCCTTGCGTTGCGTTTCCCTTCAGAACGAAGCAGGATGTCGGCAACTTGCGGGGAGAAAAAAGATCAGCGATCGAAGAGATATGCGTGCACGCGTGTAGCTCGTCGAGTAAGAAGAAAGAAAGTCCATTTGTTCGGCGCGAGAGACGAAGGGAGGGTGAGAGAAGAGAAAACGAAGCTTCACTCTGTACTCCTACCCTGCGAAATTTGTCAACGGACGGACGGACGCGGTCCTTGCGAATCGTCGTGAATCATCGCCGTCGACGGGACGGGGAAGTGAAAAAAAAAATTAAATTTGAAATGCGGTTCTTCGGCCCCGCCGGCGCCGCCGCCGCCGCCGAGCGAAAGCGGTGAAGGCGACGGCCGGCGCCGAAATTTCGTCCGTCCCCGCGACTCGCGACTCGTGACATGAACGAGCGAGCGAGCACCTTTTCTTCGCGCCTCCGTAACGTTTTCCTTTTTTTCACAGGACTTTAACGCTTCAATCGTTTATCGCGTAAACGCGTAAAAAAAGAGGCGGAGCGGCGATAGATAGATAGATAGGAAGGACGGGATAGGTCAGCGATCGACGTCTGCGCTTTAGCGCGACCCTGACACTTATATTATAATATTTATAAATCGGCCAGTCGGGGCCGGCGTGGCCCCGCGTAAAGGACGAGGGGGCGTTCGTCCTATCGTTGCAGATCTTGAAACGCTTTGCGATTACGATTGCGTTCAAATAACTCTCGAGCGTCGGTCATCTTGCGTACGCGTTGTCGTCTCGAAGTTAATTAAGCTTAAATAATAATTACCGCAGTTTTCTCGGGTTTGATGAAAACAAAAAGAAAACGGGCGGATCGCCGACGTTATTAATAAATGCGTCGCGCGTATTCGTGTAATTTCAAACTGTTTGAATGTTTTTATTTGTTTAAAAAAATATTAACGTAAGTTTTAATCCGACGACGGTGACTTAGAGCCGTTTTACACGTACGAGAATTCTTACGAAAATTATGCCGAACATTTTCGGAAGAATTCTTGTGCACGGTATTCGACTTTCGCACTTCGCACTTTGATTAATGTTTTGCTTTGGTAACGCGACAACCTTACAAGAATTTGGTAAGCCGCGTAACGAGAGAGATATTGTGAGAAATCGCGTTAAAACTTCTTGCGACGTAAAAATCACGCGTCGCAGATTCCTTGCGAGAGTTCCCTCCAAAAAAATTAAAACCCTAATTAAGCCCAAGGCGAACCCAACTAGACTCAACTTAACTGAAAACTCATTACAAAAAATCGAGATTTCGAAGAGGTCAAGCCAACCCCAGGCAAGAACGTTCCATAACCCAAGCCAAGTCGAAAGGTCAAGGGTCAAGGTCAACCCATGGGAAAAATCGTAAAAAAAAATGGAAATTTCGAAAAGGTAAAGCCAACCCAAGACGAGAAGGTTGCCAACCCAGGCCAAGGGCAACCCAAGGGAGAAATCAATAAAGAATCGAAATTTCGAAAAGGTCGAGCCAACCCGAGGCAAGAAAGTTCCCCAGTCGAAAGGTCAATGGTCAAGGTCAACCCAAGGGAGAAATCGTAAGAGAATCTAAATTTTGAAAAGCTAAAGCCAACCCAAGGCGAGAAAGTTCCCAAACCAGGTCAAGGCCAAGGTCAACCCAAGGGAGAAGTCGATAAAAAATTGAAATTTCGAAAAGGTCAAGCTAACCCAAGGCAACAAGTTTCCCAACCAAACCCAAGTCGAAAGGTCAAGGGTCAAGGTCAACCCATGGGAAAAATCGTAAAAAAAATGGAAATTTCGAAAAGGTAAAGCCAACCCAAGACGAGAAGGTTGCCAACCCAGGCCAAGGGCAACCCAAGGGAGAAATCAATAAAGAATCGAAATTTCGAAAAGGTCAAGCCAACCCGAGGCAAGAAAGTTCCCAAACCAGGTCAAAGGTCAAGGTCAACCCAAGGGAAAAATCGTAAGGTCAACCCAAGGGAGAAGTCAACAAAGAACCGAGATTTCGCAAAAGGTCTAGCCAACCCGAGGCAGGAAAGTTCCCCAGCCGAAAGGTCAATGGTCAAGGTCAACCCAAGGGAGAAATCGTAAGAGAATCGAAATTTGGAAAAGCTGAAGCCAACCCAAGGCGATAAAGTTCGCAAACCAGGTCAAAGGTCAAGGTCAAGGTCAACCCAAGGGAGAAGTCGATAAAAAATTGAAATTTCGAAAAGGTCAAGCCAACCCAAGGCAAGAAGTTTCCCAACCAAACCCAAGTCGAGAGGTCAAGGTCAACCCAAGGGAGGGATCGTAAAAAAATCGAAATTTCGAAAAGCTAAAGCCAACCCAGGGCAATGAAGTTCCCAACCCAGGTCAGAGGTCAAGGTCAACTCAAGGGAGAAGTAAATAAAAAATTGAAATGTCGAAAAGGTCAAGCCAACCCAAGGCAAGAAGGTTCCCAACCCAACCCAACCCAACCCAAGTCGAAAGGTCAAGGGTCAAGGGAAAAATCGAGATTTCGAAAAGCTGAAGCCAACCCAAGGCAAGAAGGTTTCTAACCCAGGTCAAAGGTCAAGGTCAAGGTCAAGCCAAGGGAGAAATCAATGAGGAACCGAAATTTCGAAAAGGTCGAGCCAGCCCGAGGCAGGAAAGTTCCCAAGTCTAAAGGTCAAAGGTCAAGGTCAACCGAAGGGAAAATTCAATCAAAATAATTGAACTTTCGAAAAGGTCAAGCCAACCCAGGGCAGGGGAGTTCCCAAGTCGAAAGGTCAACCCAAGGAATAGTTCATTTAAAAAATTGAACTTTCGAAGAGGTCAAGCCAACCCGAGGCAGGAAAGTTCCCAACCCACTTCAAAGGTCAAGGTCAAGGTCGAGCCAATGGAGTAATCAATAAAGAATCGAGATTTCGAAAAGGTCGAGCCAAACCGAGGCAGGAAAGTTCCCAAGTCTAAAGGTCAAAGGTCAAGGTCGACCCAGGGGAAAATTCAATCAAAAGAACTGAACTTTCGAAAAGGTCAAGCCAACCCGAGACAAGTCGAAAGGTCAAGGTCAACCCTGGGGAAGAGTCTTTAAAGAGATCGAGGCACGTCGCTATTAACTCCGTTAGGATTATTTATGCCTTTCTTAAACTCGTTGTGACTTGTGGCTAAGGCGGTAATTCCGTTGTGGCGTTAATTCACCGTAATTAATTAAAACTGCCCGTATCTGATGGCGTTGCCATTTTCCGCTCCTTCGCGACCGTAAGGCGCAAGCGACATCTGCTCGAGAGAATCCGCCGTAAATTTCTATTAATCAACGGGTTTTTTTTTGCGTTGTAAATGTAACGTTTTAATAATAATTGAATTCGATTCGCCTGAACCAATTCGGGTAATAATTTTAAACGTCGCGTCGGGGAGTTCATCACAACTCTGAGCGTATCCTCTGCCGCAGACAGTGATCCTTGAAATTAATATCAAAGCAAGAGTCTGAACCGAGTTCGCCTCGGATTAAATTAAATCAAAGTCGAAGTTGTTTTCAACTTGTGTCCGGCGGAAACTTGAATCCGTATAAGTATAAGTAATTCATTTCAAAAAGTCGCTTTCGCTTCTGAACGTAACCGTACGTAATTTCACAAAGTTCGACTCAACCCAACCCAGGTGGAAAGGTCAACCCGGGGGAGAAATCATTAAAAAAAAGAGAGAGAGATTTCAAAAGGATCGGGCCAGCCCAAGGCAACGAAGTTCCCAACCCGTGTCGAAATTCCAATCGTCAACCCTTGAAATTTCGAAAAGGTCAAGCCAACCGGCGGATCGACGAATAAATGAATTAACGCGCCTTTAGGATCGCGGCCCGTCAATTCTTGCGAATAATAATATGCGTCCCAGTGGATAAGATCGAACGTCTTGGATGTCGGTTTTGTGGTTCTGAAAAGAACCGATTTTTGTGTCGCCGAGCGTCGCTCACTTCGAGCTCGTGTATTTGGTGACGGCCTTCGTCCCTTCGCTGACGGCGTGCTTGGCCAGCTCGCCGGGAAGGAGCAGCCTCACGGCGGTCTGAATTTCGCGGCTCGTTATCGTCGATCGCTTGTTGTAGTGCGCCAAACGGGAGGCCTCCGCGGCGATCCGCTCGAAAATGTCGTTGACGAAGCTGTTCATGATGCTCATCGCCTTGCTCGATATTCCGGTGTCCGGATGCACCTGCTTCAATACTTTGTATATGTAAATGGCGTAGCTCTCCTTCCTTCTGCGCTTCTTCTTCTTGTCGCTCTTAGAGATGTTCTTCTGCGCCTTTCCCGCCTTTTTGGCCGCCTTGCCGCTCGTCTTGGGTGGCATGATGCCCGCAACGTGGTAATGAGTGAACGGATACGGTGAGTAGAACGATTACGCTTCGCCGCGTATCAGCGAAATACTGCCGGACGAAATTTGTTTCGGCTGGTAGTTATCGGCGCGTCGTCCGCGCTCCTGTAACGCCCCTTCGAGTCGACGCGCACCGTTCTGGACGCCCATTGGCGGCCGCCGTTCGCTATAAGTACCCATCTGCGTAGACTGCGAGCCAGCACAGCATTGGCATTCGCATTCGATCGCGCATCGAACGCACACCATTCAGCAGCGGCACGGCATTGTGACCGGAGACGAGTGCAGTAAAGGTGTTGATGAGCAATTCCTGTCTTTTACAAGGCATTATCGACCAAGTTTTTGCGACTAATAGACACAATTTCGGTACGACACTGAGTGAGGTGTCTACCGGAATTTCTATTCCAGCCATGGCTGAGGGCCAGTCCGTGAGCGCCGGCAAACGCCCTCGTGCCCGAGTGGAAGTAGTAAGCGAGGAGGACCGCAGCAGTACAGCGGTAACAAGCAGCGAAGAGTCTTCGTCATCTGGCGATGAAGACTTCCAGAAGCCGAAGCCGAGGAAGACCGCCCGCAAGTTGCGGAAGACAGCCTCTTCCGAGACACTAACGACACGAAACAGCTACGAGAGCTTGTCTGGGGACGAGATGGACGTCGCCCAGGTAGATGTCCCGGCAAAGGCGCCGCGAATTCGAATCCCACCCGTTTTCCTCCGGGAAAAAGAGAAGTGGAGCGAGATCTGCAGAGATCTTGATGCCCGGAAAATTGCTTTTTCGAAAGCGAGAAACACGGGCACCGGAATTCGCGTGCAGCCAGAGTCGGTCGATGATTATCGGGCGTTGACCAGACGTTTCGACGAGAGGAAGGTGCAGTACCACACGTACGCACTGACCTCCGACAAGCCTCTCAGGGTTGTGGTTCGTAACCTGCCCACGTCCGTCAGCGAGGAGGAGGTCAAAGCTGACCTTGAACAGCGGGGCTATCCCGTTCAGTCGGTTTCCCGGCTGAATAAAGGGCCAGAGAAGCGTGCCATGCCGCTTGTCATGGTCCAGCTGTCGAGGAGCGATGACGGAAAGCGCATCTTCGATGAGAAGAAGGTCGCTCGACTCGATGTCACAATCGAGTCGAAGAGACGTCCGTCCGGTGTTGGTCAGTGCCACCGCTGCCAACAGTTTGGACATTCTCAAAGAATGTGCCGAGCAAACCCTCGCTGCGTGAAGTGTCCAGAGACACATCACACTAACGTGTGCAAAAAGCCAAGAAACGTACCGGCTGTTTGCTGCAATTGCGGTGGTCCGCACCCGGCTTCCTACAGGGGCTGCGTGAAGTACCCGAAGGAGCCAGTCCGCCAGACGAAACCCCCAGCCCCGAAAGAGAAACCCGTCCCGGAATTCAAGGGCGGCAAATTCCCGGTGCTGCCCGCGAAGAAAACTTCGAGGGAACCCGCTACAGCTACGCATGTTGCCCACTCTTCGGAGGAACAGAGGCGACCAAGCGTAAGCTACAGTACCGCGGTGGGCGGAGCGAGCAGCGCTCGCAAGAGCCAACCAGAGGTTGCCGGAGCAACCAAGCCCGTTGCACCCACGCGAACCGATACCGAAACGGCAAGCGTATGGCAGCAACTCGCGGATTTACTTTCGCGAGTTGATTTCTCCAAGCTACTCAATGTAGCGGCCACGGTGATTGCCAGGCTGAGCCAGGCGAAGAACAGCACCGAGATGATTACGGCCTTATTAGGCTGCGCTTCCGAGATCTCATCGCTGTTCCGCCATGGATAGACGGCCAAGGCGACCACGTTCTTTGCAGACGGTCTTTTGGAATGCCAACGGACTGAAACCCAAGAGATTGGAGTTGATGGAATTCGCTCAGCGTCAAAACCTGGACGTAATTCTCATTAACGAAACACATCTCAGAGCGGCAGACGTTCCGAAGCTTCCGAATTATCAGCTGTACAGAAACGACAGGCCGAACGCGAGAGGCGGGGGAACTGCTGTTTTTGTGAAACGAGACATCGACCACCACGTTGTTGATACGCCGCCCCTCCAGCATCTGGAGGCGACCATTGTGGCGATTCAGACGACGTACGGTTTGGTTCGATTGATCTCCGCTTACAACGCGCCGAATCGAGAACTGGTTCCGGGTGACCTGGACGCGGTGTTAGACACTGATGGTGCCGCAGTAATCGCCGGCGATTTGAACTCCAAACATCCCGATTGGAACAGTCGTGTTACCAACCGGAATGGGAGGATTTTGAGAGCCTACGGCGAAGACCGACTGATAACGATCGACGCCACCGTCGATCCGACTCATTTCGGTCCAATCGGCCGGCCAGATGTGCTCGACATCGTCGTCCTAAAGGACGTGGCGATGGTTCACCAGCTCACTGTGTTGAACGAGCTAGACTCCGACCACGCTCCGGTTCTGCTGCAGATGGGCGGGAACCCAACCCAACCCTGAAGAGGACGAGGAGGGCACAAGGATGAGGATCTCCTGGGGCGCGTTCACCGACCACCTCCAGGAAGCTCTAGGACCAGTGACCCCCATCGAAACGCGTGAAGAACTAGAGCACGCCGTGGACGACCTGACCGACAAGATCACGGTTTCGCTTGCTCACGCAGCGAATCCGATGCCGGTCCGCCCTTTTCGGATGCGACTGCCCGAAGACGTTCGCGCACTCATCAGAGAGCGAAACCGCTCTAGGAGACGGTGGCAGCGGACACTGGACCCACAGCACAAGAGAGAGGCAAACCGGCTGACCGGCGAGGTTCGGCGAGCCCTTACCGAACACCGAAGGGAAACCTGGGACGCCAAAATCGACGGGCTGAACTCCGATGTTAATTCTCTCTGGAGAATGACTCGGATTCTCGGCAAACAAGGAGCACCGCCCATGCCCCCCATACACGGAGTCGGGGGTGTCGTCTACACCGATGAGGAAAAGGCCGAGGCTTTTGCCGACAATCTCGAGCGTCAGTGCAGCCCTGTCTACGTGAATGCAGATGTTGACCACATCGACGCCATTCACCGTAGAGTCAGGCGTCTGCTCGGACAGCGTGATGTCGAGCACATCGCTCCGGTATCGCCCTCGGAGGTGAAGAAGGCAGCGAAGAGGTGCAAGAAGAGGAAGGCCCCAGGTCCCGACGGCATAGGCAATAGGGCTCTGCAAGAACTTCCGATGCGAGCGATAGCGGGTCTGACCGGCATACTTAACGCGATGCTCCGTCTGCGGCACTTTCCATCCAAGTGGAAGTTCGCGGACGTCATTGTGTTGAGGAAGCCTGGGCAGGCGGCCGCTTTTCCGCAGAACTATCGCCCGATCAGTCTGCTGCCAGTTCTCGGCAAGCTGGCCGAAAAGGTCATTCTCCGACGACTCAAGGAGCACATTGAGCGCCTGAAGGTCGTCCAGGATGAACAGTTCGGTTTCCGTCCGGGACACTCGACTGTCCACCAGATCCTGCGCGTTACCGAGTGCGTAACCGAAGGTTTCAACAAGAAGGAGTACACGGGCCTCGTGTTGCTGGACGTGTCGAAGGCATTCGACAAGGTTTGGCACCAGGGCCTGCTCCACAAGATGTTGGAAGCGGGAATACCTTTGGGTATTGTGCAGCTGACCGCCTCGTTCTTGAAGCAACGCAAGTTCCGTATAAAGATTAACGGACTTCGTTCTTCGGAGAGAACTTTGAGTGCCGGTGTGCCGCAAGGCTCCGTGCTGTCACCGACGCTTTTCAACATCTTCGTGCGAGACATCCCTCGAACCAACGGTGTGAACGTCGCGCTTTACGCCGACGATACAGCCCTGTATTGTCGTTCGAAGAGCGTCGCCATCCTGAGAAGGAAGCTGCAGACTGCTGCGACCGATCTCGAAGGTTGGTACCGCACCTGGCGCATCCAGGTGAACGCCGAGAAGAGCACCGCCATCGTCATGGGCAGAAAAGGAAGGATCCGCCCGCCAGAAGAGATCGCCATGTTCGGACGAGGAATTCCTTGGCGAACGGAAGCGAAGTACTTGGGAGTCACCCTGGACGCGAGGCTCACCTGGAGTCCGCACATTGAGTCCGCCGCCGCCAGAGCCAGACAGGTCCTGGCTAAGCTCTACGGGTTGATGAGCCGGGGAAGTAAGCTTCACCCTGATAACAAGGTGAAGCTCTACAAAACCGTCATCAGACCCACGATGACTTACGCCTCTGTGGCCTGGGGCTACGCGGCCAAGACTCACATGCGAAAACTTCAGGTGATCCAGAACAAAGTCCTGCGGATGGCGCTCGACGCTCCGTGGTTCGTCAGGAATGCCCAAATCCACAAGGACATCGGCATCGAGAAAATAGAAGAGTTCGTGCGGCGGCTAGCCGTGAAGACGCACGGTACGATGCAAGACCACCCCAACCCGCTGATCCGGAGCCTGGAGGACTACGACGAAGAGCTGGAGCATCGCCACAAGAGGCCCAGGATGATGCTCGTGGAATGAGCGCAGAGAAGTATCGCGCAACGTGCGGCGTTCGCCGCACAGGCACAATTTCTAATTCGATTTTTTTCTTTCAGATGAAGGAGGTAAAAGAAGAACAACTTCTAGGAACTCCGAAGCCAAGACCGTTCAACGTTCAACGTGCGAGCCAGCATTTCGTTACGACAACGCATCGAACGAGAACGTGGCGGACAGGGCGACGCTGCGTTACTAAGTAGAATCGAAGCAGAGAGACGAGAATTTCGCGATGTCAGGACGCGGTAAGGGCGGCAAAGTCAAGGGGAAGGCGAAGTCGAGGTCGAGCAGAGCGGGACTCCAGTTCCCCGTCGGCCGGATCCACCGTCTGCTCCGCAAAGGTAATTACGCGGAGCGCGTCGGCGCCGGAGCCCCGGTTTACCTAGCCGCCGTCATGGAGTACCTGGCCGCCGAAGTGCTGGAACTTGCCGGCAACGCGGCTCGAGATAACAAGAAGACGCGCATAATACCGCGCCACCTGCAGCTGGCCATAAGGAACGACGAAGAATTGAACAAGCTCCTCTCGGGCGTGACGATCGCGCAAGGCGGTGTCTTGCCCAACATCCAGGCCGTCCTCTTGCCCAAGAAGACGGAAAAGAAAGCTTAAGGACGTCAGCCCACGTTCCGTCGACGCACGTGCACAGCGCGGTGACCGGCCCTTCTCAGGGCCAAAAAAATTATTCCGCATATTTCGCTTGCGAGACGCTTCCCGCCGCTCGTCCTTCCTAATTATTTTCTTTCGCCCGGCGATGCTTCTCATTTTTTTCTTTTTTTTTTCTTCACCGCCAGAAAGAGATTTATCGTCGACTATCTAATTACATAGCTTAAAATCGTGATAATTACCGCACTACCTGTACACGCGAAGAATAAAGGAAAGAGGATCGGGATGAATCGAACTCGTTAAATATCGCGCCTTCCCGTCTCCAGGGAAGTCAAATAATTTCCCGTGACTTTACACGTTTACCCCAGCCATTATAATAATTTTAACCGCCCCGCCGCGCCGCGGACGAAAAAACACCAGACATGCGGAACGATTTATTTTCCACCGTCTTCATCCATCTCTTATCATCATTAAACCTTAAAATTGAACGTTCCGTGTGTATTCGCATTTCTTTTTCTTTATTTGCGTTTATATTGACGCGGTTAGGTTAGTTTCGAAGCAGCGAAACCTCGGAGGACAAGCGTTGTGGTTCTGAAAAGAACCTTTCCGTTGATGCAACTAATGCTCCTCTTCCTTTCCGGCTTTTAACCTCCGAACCCGTACAGAGTGCGGCCCTGGCGCTTCAACGCGTACACGACGTCCATCGCCGTGACCGTCTTTCGTTTGGCGTGCTCGGTATAAGTGACGGCGTCCCTGATGACGTTCTCGAGGAAGACCTTGAGCACTCCGCGCGTTTCCTCGTAGATCAGGCCGGAGATTCGCTTCACGCCGCCTCGCCGAGCAAGCCGTCTTATCGCCGGTTTGGTTATGCCCTGGATGTTGTCGCGGAGTACCTTGCGATGACGTTTGGCGCCGCCCTTTCCGAGTCCCTTGCCTCCTTTGCCGCGTCCTGTCATTATTTCGCCTGTCTAGCGCTGTTTCTCGGATATAAATGAGGACGAGATCGTCAGCGCTCCCCCTCGCAACGGCTAATGTATGACGCGACCAGGTGTATCTTTGTTTTCAGTTTGAAGTATTAGCGCAAAATGGCTTTAACTTTCCGATTCTTGGGTGGGTCATCTGGTAAGTTTTACTCGAGCTGTTATCCTTCTTGGGTTTCAGTCCGTCTCCAACAGGAGCTTCGGACGTTTGTACTTGTAGTGGGGGTTGTTGACTTCGTAGTTGCCCAGGTTCTTTATTAAGGGGTTTCTAGCGTCTTTAGCTTTCGTATAGAGCATCTGTGCTTGCGTCTTGACGAAGTCGCCGATCAGCCTAATCTTCAGGTCGTTATGAAGTGTTTCATTCCTGACAAACATCCATGCTCCTGTCATGGAACGAAGCATCCGGTTTTGAAACACTTGAAGCCGTTTCAGCACCGTGGGCGAATACGCCCAAGAAGGACTTGCGTACGTCAGTATAGGACGAAGCATGCTGATGTAAAGCAATCGTTTGTTGTTTAACGAAAGTGTCGATTTGTGGTTGAGTAGCGGATAGAGCTTACAGAATTGCCCATACGCCTTCTGCAATATGTAGTCCGTGTTTGTTCGGAAATTTAGCCTCTTATCTAGGATAACTCCGAGATATTTGGCTTCCGTTTTCCACTGTATCTGGGTGTCGTATAGTGTCAGGTTCTCTATGTCGTTCGGGTATCTTCTGGTGAACAGTACCGCTTCGCTCTTCTGGGCGTTTACTTTAATCCTCCAACGAGTGTAGTAGGACTCAAGCACGTACAAATGTGTCTGCAGCTTCCTGTATATCAGGTTGATGCTCCGTGATTGTGCGGATATCGCCGTATCGTCTGCGTAGATGGAAGTTTTTTGGTCCATTGGTAAGTCATTGGTGTAGAGACTGAAGAGGACCGGACCGACTATGCTTCCTTGTGGGACGCCTGCTTCGATTGCCCTCACCGACGATTTGGAGTCTTCGCAGCTGACATAGAATTTGCGATCCGTCAGATAGGAGTGTATCAGACGGACGTAGACTCTGGGGAAGTTCAGTTTGGCTAGTTTGTATACCAGGCCGTCGTGCCACACTTTGTCGAACGCTTTTTCAATGTCGAGAAAGACGCAGCCGGTGTGTTGCTTTTCGTTGAAGCCTCGGGTGATGTCCTCGGTCATTCGCAGAAGCTGTTGGGTGGTGCTGTGTTCTTTCCGGAATCCAAATTGCTCGTTGATCTGCAGGTCAGTTGCTGTCATGTGGTCGGAGATTCGGTCGAGTAGTATTTTCTCAAATACTTTACTGAGCCCCGAGAGCAAGCTGATGGGCCTGTAGTTGGCCGCCTTTTTGAGCGGTTTGCCTTGTTTCGGAATCATAATGACCTTGGCAAGTTTCCAACATTCCGGGAAGTAGGAGCACGAAAAGATGCCGTTGCAGATGTTCGCGAAGACGTGGAGGGCCCCCGCCGGCAGAAGTTTGATTGCAGTGTTGTTTATGCCGTCGTCGCCGGGTGCTTTCTTGCCATTCAGCCTGCGAATTTTTCCGTTTATGTCATCAACTGTGACTCGCTTGGCGGGATAGTCAACCGGCCTGGCCAGAATGCGTCGGACGGAATTTGTTATTTGGCTGTTGAATCGCTCGTTCGTGACTGGATTAGCTTTGAACTGTTTCACCAGGTTGTCCGCGAAAAGTTCAGCTTTCTGTGGAGGTTCGCAGGCCATATTTCCGTCGTCGTCGGTTAGTGCCGGGGCGTAAGTGCGGGATTTCGTTAGCCGCCTGGTGCATTTCCAGAGAGAGTTATCCCGTGTTATTAAATCGGTAGCAGTGTTTGCCCACATCTGGTTCCGGTGTTCTAGGACGGCATCTCTGACTCGATGTACCAAGGCGTTGAACCGTGCGTGTTGTCTCGGATCCCTGTACTTCTGCCAGAGTTTTCTGGTGCGATTTTTCTCTTTGATAAGAGACAAAATGTCTTCAGGGAGTTGGAAGAGAGGACGCTTTCTCGGTCGTTGCGTGGTGCACTCATCTAAACAGGTCCTGATGTTTTCCGTTAATTTCGCCGATTCCCGCTCGATGTCCTCTGGTGAGGCAACTTCTACGGAAGGATCCACAATTGCCGACAGTTTGTCGCGGTACATTTTCCAGTCGACTTTCTTAATGAGTTGAGCAGTAGGAGGACGGGTTCTGTGTTGTAGGTCGGTCAGTGTGAGTAGAACTGGATTGTGGTCAGAGTCTAGCTCTGGAAGAGACCATAGTTCGTATCCGCTGGTTATTTCGCTGAGCACGGCAATGTCTAGGATGTCACTACCTTGCTGGTGGAAGTGAGTTGGTTCTTCGGGTGCAGCAACAGCTAGTCCGTTAAGACTCGCATATCGTCGTAGAGTTTGCCCCCGTGCGTTTGAGACTCGAGAATTCCAGGAGGAGTGCTTCGCATTTAGGTCTCCGGCTAGTATTGCTTTTGTTTTAATACTTAGCAGCTTCGTAATGTCGTCTGTGTCTAGGTGTTTCGTTGGGCTATTGTATACAGCCGCCAGCAGAATTTCCTCGCCACCCAGTTTGGTTATCACGGTTGTTGCTTCAACTGTGTTTAAAGCTGGGCACGCTGTTTCATAGTGGGGTACGCTCTTTTTAACCAAGATTGCTGTGCCTCCGCGAGGGTTATTCAGCCTGTCGTTACGGTAGACTACGTAGTTTGGCAGTTTGAAGTTAATTTTGGGCTTAAGATGGGTTTCGCAGACCATGATCACATCGGCCTTGTGTCGCTCTGCAGTTTCTCTAAGAACAGCGGCTTGATTGCGAATGCCGTTTGCATTCCAATAAATTATGTTTGTTGGTTTATTGTTCGCCATTGTTAATGCGTAGGGGGCACTGAGAAACTGCTTCAGCCAACGTCAGTACTAGCTGTAGGGCGTCTTTGTGCTGGGCTTCCCTCAGGACCGGAAGATACTTGTCCGCCCACAATCGCAGGGCTTGGAAATTAGCTGCGCAGCCTAGTAATCCGTCCATGACTGAATCAGAGGCGGCGGTAGGAGTGTTGATTACGGGTTTTCTAGCTGATGCTGTTGCGGGGGTTTTCTCAGCGAGATTTTGTTTCGAATTGGGCACTTGTCTTGGTGTGATGGGTTTACTTTGCTTGCTCTTGTCCTGAGTCCCGTTTTGATTTGGCCGCGCGCTGTTCTTTCGCTTCCTTTTCTTCTTATCTGCGTTGTTAGTAGACGGGGTGGTGTCTTGCTGGCTGCTGGGCGGGCCAGGGGAGAAGTCAGTGTCTCGTGAATCCAAGTTGATAGTCTCGATCGGCGTGGGTTCTTCGTTCTCGCGGGCCTTCACTATCTCAGCGTAGGAGCTCGTTCCCACACGTGCTGGATTAGCGATTGCGTGCTGTTTTTCTTGCTTCTGAGTGGTGGCTTTCTGCTCCTGCTTCTGGCTGGAGTTGTCACTCTTCTCTTGGTTAACTTTGTTCCTGGGGTTCGCTATGAGGGTGGCAAGGGTTTGGCACCCTCTGTAGCTGGCTGGGTGTGGTCCTCGGCAATTGCAGCAAGTTGCTGCCACATCGCTGGGCCTCTTGCATTGCTTGGCGTCATGGTTTTCACCACAGCGGACGCATCTCGGTTTCGAGTGACAAAAGGCTGAGGAGTGCCCAAATCTCTGGCACCTGAAGCATTGCGCGGGGCCTTTTCTGCCGCGGAAAATTTCTACGCTCACCGAGAGGCCGCGTATTTCACTGACGTCCGTCAGTGAGCGTGCGTCTGCGTTGTTCATGTAAACGAGGAATAAGGGCGCAGGTTTGCCTCCTACCTTGAGTTGGACGACATGTTTCGCCTTTACTCCGATGTCGCTCAAGTTTAACTTCAAAACGTCTGGGTTCGTCTTTATAGGCAGCCCCCTGATGACGAATTTTGAGTCGCGTTCTTCTTTCAGCAGAAATGAGTGGAATTCAATACTTTCGCTTATTAGGAGTCGAGTAGCAGCGCGATAATCCTCTAGGGTCGGGAACTTCAGCTTTATAGCTTTGCCGCTTGCACTTGCCTTGTATGAAGTACCTGCAGCTTCGAGCTTGCCGGCCAATTCGAAATAATCGACGTTATAAACAAATGCCGGTGGTATTCGAGATTTCTTGGCGGGTCGGAAATCAGTTTCCATGTCCTCGCTATTGTCGTCTGCCATAGTTGTGTTGCTCGTCTCCGAAGAAACAGATAGGCGCCTTTTCTTCGTATCGTGCGTTGCGTTAGCACTGCAACTTGGAGGTGCAAACATGGTGTTAGCCGCCATCGCTGGAAAGCGCACTGGTTTGCCTTAGCAAAGGCAGAAAAATATGTTACTTCTACGGTGAACTTCTTCAACGTTTTGCACGTCTTATCACTACAAACTCTCATTCTACGACGTACGTATTATTATTATGACGCGACCTGTAAGCGGTCTGCTTTTATTGACGACGGGCGTGGCCTAGGCGGCCAATACGGGCGCGCCGCTCGAATCAGCCGTAGCCACGTAAAAGCGACCGCCGTCTGTTTCCGACGTACCATTCGCTTCCAGACGGACGAGGTTACGTCAGGTTGAGCAGCGCAAACTTCCGAGCAACGACGAGATAAGACAAGTTCCTTGAGGAGTTTTTATAATACGATACGATGGCACGTACGAAGCAAACTGCGAGAAAATCGACGGGAGGCAAGGCGCCGAGAAAACAGCTGGCCACGAAGGCGGCTCGCAAGAGCGCGCCGGCGACGGGCGGCGTGAAGAAACCGCACAGGTACAGGCCCGGCACGGTTGCCCTCAGAGAAATCCGCCGATACCAGAAGAGCACCGAACTTCTGATACGGAAGCTGCCCTTCCAGCGTCTCGTGCGAGAAATCGCGCAGGACTTCAAGACCGATCTGCGCTTCCAGAGTTCCGCCGTGATGGCGCTTCAGGAGGCCAGCGAGGCGTACTTAGTCGGACTCTTCGAAGACACCAACCTGTGCGCCATCCACGCCAAACGAGTCACTATCATGCCGAAGGACATACAGCTGGCCAGACGCATCAGGGGCGAGCGCGCTTAAACTTCGCGCCGGCGAAGATGCGGCCGTGCGTCTATACTTTATCGGTTCTTTTCAGAACCACAAACTCTGTTCATTTTCGAGAGTTCGACGCCGAGATGAATTTTTTCGCATGTTTTATTTTCTACTTTACTCGTTATTTATTTTAATTTGAGACCGTCGCGTCGTTTCAGTTAAACTCGGTACTTTCTTTACGGCAACAAACTTACATAGGTATAGTAATTTTGCTTATACTTATATCCTTAATAAATAATCTAATAATTCAATTACAAGGGGCTGTGGATAGTATGTATGTATCTATTTCTACGGTAGCATGAATTACAGATCACTGCCGACGTCAATGAGTCAATCAAGCAAGTCGCGAGATGGGAACGCGAAGTAAGCCTGAATTTTTTTTATTAAGTTTTCAACCGAGCCGTTTATCACGGACGTGCGTGCCTCTGGAGGTGCGAATTTCCCGGGCGAACGTTATTTGTGGCCCTTCTTCGCGGAGGCGGCCTTCTTGGCGGCGGCTTCTTCTCCGCGGTCGGTTTCCTCGTCTTCGAAGCGGCGACGGGCGGAGAGGAGGCGGCGGTGGCGGTGGCCTTCCTGGACGCCGCCTTCGATTTGGCCGCCCTCTTCGTCGCCGGTTTCGGAAGGCCCGCCTCGCCGACGGCGGCCGCCTTCTTGGACGCCGCGCTGACGGCCAACTTGAAGGAGCCCGAAGCTCCCTTGCCCTTCGTCTGGACGAGGACGCCCGAGGCGACGGCCGCCTTTAAGTACTTCTTGATGAACGGGGACAGCTTTTCGGAGTCGATCTTGTAATTCGCGGCGACGCGACGTACTTCTTGATAGCCTGCAACGAAGAACCGCCGCGTTCTTTCAGGGACGGCTTCGAACGCGGGTTTTTCACCTTCTTACCGGCCGGCGAGGCGGCGGACTTCTTCACCGGAGCCGGTGCCGCGGCGGAGACGACGGTCTGTTGGGGTGATGCGACGTCGGTCATCGTCGTCGTTCGTCGAGAAATGACAAAACAAAGAAAATTAACGAAGAGGGCTCGTTCGCTGAGTTGCTCGACCTTTCGTAGCGGTTAACGTCGACGAACGCGCAGTGCAATGAATGCGGCCACCTCGCCTGATACCGGGCCGCCCTACCACTTCGCTCAAGCCAACCAATCACAGCGCTCCACGCGCCACCGCCAGCGCCGGCCAATCACAGCGCGCCACGCGCCACCGCCAGCGCCGGCCAATCACGACGCTCCACTCGGATTAATCCCGGACACTTTGGAGCATAAAAGCACGCACCCGAGCAACCAGGATTCATTCGCTTTCCGACCAGAAAGACTACGACTTCTCCGAGAACTTCGCTGCTGCTGTCAAGGAACGCCAGAGTTGTGCCGTCGCCGCTCGCCGCCTGCCGTGCAGTTCCACGTCTAGACAAGGACCGACGCTGCTCAACGCCGTCGCCGCCTTACGGACCGCTGTCGTCGAGGACCGAGACCGTCGCACCCGGCTTCCGACCGACGCCGCCCCACGCCGTTGCTGCCTTACGGACGTGGCCGTTGACGCTGCCCCAGTGCACAAGGACGCACGTTGTGTAGTGAGTGTAGTGTAAGCCCCAAGGACACGACAGGACGTTTGATTAGCCGTAAGTTAGTTTAAGTATTGTACTCTTCTCCGCATGACTGTCATCCCTGTATAATAAACCTATGTTAACCACCAACTGTGCGTCTCATTGTTACCCCGAGCACGAGCGGTAACAATTTGGCGCCCAACGTGGGGCATATAGTGTGTGAGTGCATGCACCAACCCATTGTACACAGTGAGCTAGCTGAACTCCCTCTACAAGTCTGGGTATTGAGGACCCCCAGTGGCGCCCAAAATTTTTTTTTTCTCTTTGTTCGTTCTTTTCGCGAGTGTTTGTGAAGTGCTTCGCTCTGGACTATGCCGAAACCAAACACCAGGTCAAACAGCGACACCATGGACGAATCAACGGATTTCTCATCATTCGTGAAGGACCGATTCGCCGGAACCGGGGCCACGCAGTCCTTGCTGTCCCGCCTGTACACCGAAGTGCAGAATCCGCAAGAATCGACGGTCCACTTCGCGATGGCAAAGTGGGGAATATTTAACAAGGTCGCCGCCGCCACACCGGTGGAACAAAGAATCGCGACCATATCAAGCATGGCCCGGGACGAAATAAGAATGCCGTTAGCAGTCCCAACTCCAAAAACGTTCGCGGAACTCAGATCAAGATGCGAAGAAATCGACCGCATCCAAGCAACGTTGCCACGCAAACCTGCAAGGCAGGATCGACCACAACAGCCACAACAACAACAACTCCCGAGATGTCGTTTCTGCCCAGAACGCCACTTCCACTGAGACTGTCCTGTGGCCCAAGGAAGGCGAAACTATCAGTCGGGAAACTAGAAAACAGCCGGGTAGCAACCAGCCTCGGGGGCCCGGCGCAACGAAATAAGGCGCGTAGGCGCCGTCATCCATATACCGACACGCCGAACTGCAACACGACCCGTGCCGGTGAAGGGACAAACTTGCCACGGATACGTATCCAAGTCAACGGCGTGCCCACTACAGCCCTGCTCGACTCCGGATCGACACACAACTTCATAAACCGGAGACTCATCGAAAGGTGGAACTCCACCGAACTCAGCTCCGCGAAAGTCGCCGGCGCGAATCTCGCAATGCCGATCCAAGGAACTTCTACAACACAGTGCCGCATCCATCGAATTCCAGGCAGAATTCCTAGTGAGTTCCGAATTGAGGGAGTCCGTCATATCCGTAGTTAGTGTTGTAAAATAGCCAGCTATTTATATAAATAGCAAAAATAGTCGGATATTTTGCATTGAAAATATCCTGCTATATGTATATTAAGATAGATATCCGATAAATATATATTATATAAATATAAATATTCGGTTAAAAGAGAAACAAAAGTAGCAGATAAATAGTATAATCGGCTATTTATTGACTTTTTATTCAATTTCGAGTACATTTATAACAGAAGAACCGGTTATTTGTTAATATTTTTTTTCTTTACAATAACTAAAATAAAATTAGTTATTTGGTAGAAGCAAGTAAATTGTTTCATTAAATTAAATTTCTTTCTCTTTAGATTTAAAAAACCACATAGTAATGTTATGTTTAATTGCCAATTACTTTTGCAACTACTGGTACTGGCCACAAAAAACTAACTTTAAATGAATTACTTGGCGGCAAATTTGAAATAATTAGCCACTCGGCTATTAATATTTATAGCCGTGGATATATATCCGGATATTATAATGGCTATTTTTTTACTCACACTATCCGTGGTTCGTCCAGCAGCAAGCTACAGTAGACTTCGCTCGCCGCTGCGTACACTTCGGCCGCTCATCGCGTACGAGTATACATTGGACGAAACCGCCGCAGGAACAGAACCAGGCCGGCCCCGACGCTGTCGCGCACCTTAGTTCCGGACGGAACGTGCTACTGAGTGTCCTGAAACGATTTCCGGGAATTTTTAGCGAAGCCGGAGGCACGACGACTACAAACACCGCCACACACAAGATCCATCTGCTCGACGAAACACCGATTTCGCAACGGCTGTATCGCTACAGCGACGCGAAAAAGAAAACCATCGCGGAACAAGTCGAGGCCATGTTAACAGATGGCATCATCGAACCTACATCGTTGCCGTGGAGCTCACCGATCGTGATCGTGAAGAAAAAGGACGGCAGACCCCGTTTCTGCGTCGATTACCGGCGTGTAAACCAAAACACCGGAAGTGAGCCGACGACGGTGCCGATGATTACGGATACGCTTCGAGAACTTGGGAAGGCCAGAATCTTTAGCACCCTCGATCTTAAAAATGGGTACTGGCAGATACCAATGCACCCGGAGTCCAAGGCGATGACTGCCTTCACCACCCCGGACGGAGCAACGTATTGCTTCAGGGTAATGCCGTTCGGCCTGAAAAACGCCCCGGCCACCTTCCAGCGGATGATGACGCAAGACGTCCTGGCCGGATACCTGCGAGATTTCTGTCTGGTATATCTAGACGACGTCATCATCTACAGCGATAGCTGGGAGGACCATATCAGGCACCTCCACCTGGTCCTGAGCGCCTCCAGCAACACAACTTACGTTGCACAATCAAGAAATGCAACTTCGCTAGGAATACACTGACATACCTAGGACACGTAATCACCGGCGACGGAAGTAAACCGCAACGAGAGCAGGTAGAACAAATCTGCAGCGCGGAGCGACCAAAGGATCGCCGACAGCTGCGAAGCTTCCTGGGGCTGTGCAATTGGCTCCGCGAGTATATACCACAGTTCGCTGAAGTCGCAGCCCCACTCACCGAACTCCTTTCTACAAAGCGGAAGTGGAAGTGGACGTCTGCCCAGGATGAGGCTTTCCGAGCTGTAAGAACAAAATTCCAAGGGCACTTGGAACTGAAGCGGCCCCTGCCCGACGCACCGCTGATTCTCCAAACCGATGCTAGCGGTATAGGCATCGCAGCCGTCCTATATCAAGAGATCGAAGATGGAAGACGCATCATATCGTATGCCAGTGCCCGACTCAGCCCCGCCGAGAGCCGGTATCACATTAACGAATAAGAATGCCTGGCAGTTATAAGGGCAGTAAAACGGTACCGGCCGTATTTGGAAGAAAGGCGATTCAAATTAGGACCGACAGCAAAGCCCTAACCTGGCTAAACCAGACGAAGGATCACCGCGCAAAACTCACCAGGTGGGCTCTCCTACTTCAGGAATACGACTTCGAGTTGGAGCATTGCCCGGGGCGAGAAAACGAGCTCCCCGATTTCCTGTCTCGACATCCTCGCCCAGAAGCTACAGACGCCGACCTGGACGCCTGCGAGAGGATGCTGCCACCCGCAACTCAACCCAACCCGCCACCCAACCCAGCGATCAACCAGGCGGAAGCCGTCACTCTTGGCGACGAAGTTAAGAGAGCTCAACGGAAGGACGCCGAAACCCAGAACATGATCCGACTCTGGGGAGAAATCGACGAAGGTCAACACCCTGACAATCGAGACTACGCCGCATACCATCGTCACTACACGGTCGAGGACGGAGTACTACTATTCAAGGACGGAGACAATCGCCGTATATTCGTCCCGGAAGCGGCAAAGGACCGGGTCCTATTCAACTACCACGATGACAAAAGCGCCGGACATCCGGGAAGAGACGAAACACTCAGAGCAATCCGACGACATTTTCACTGGCCCAACATAACAGCAAACGTCACCGCATACGTCAAGGATTGCCTCGTGTGCGCCAGCTATAAACGCGGGAATATCGTACCTGCCGCACCACAGAAACCCCGACAACCAGAGAAAGCATGGGACACGGTAGCCGTCGACATAATGGGCCCGTATCCCGAAACGACGTTGGGAAACCGATTCATCTTAGTGGCCACGGATTTATTTACACGATGGGTAGAAGCGTTCGCCCTACCGAAAACCGATTCCTTCAGTGTCATCCGCACCCTGGAAGACGAAGTCTTCCGAAGATACGGTTACCCGAGGGCGATATTGACGGACAACGAACCGCAGTTCATAGGACGTCAGTTCGAGGCAGCGTGCCAAAAATGGAAATCCAGCCCGTACACTACACCGGTCTATCACCCAAGGGCAAACCCGACCGAACGCAGGAATCAAGAGGTAAAGAAGGGTCTGAGAGTGTTGATACAAGAGGGTTCCCAACGTCTGTGGGACACACAACTTCCATCTGTGCTTTTCAACATCCGAACACGGAAAAACGCTGCCACGGGTTACACGCCCGCAGAAGCTCTACTGGGGTACGAACTCCCACGCCCTGGGGAATGGACATTGCCCGGAAACGCGCCGGAACGGCTAACAAGAGAGGAGAGGAGAGGAGAGAGGAGATCTGGAGACGGCAAACCAGGTACCAGAGGAGGTACGCTGGTCCAGACAGAGCATCCCTATATCAAGTGGTACAAAACGTGCTAGTGAAAGCACAACAGGCCGCCAAGCCAAAACAAGGCTTCGCGCCCGGACTCGGAGCGAAATGGATGGGCCCGTACGCCATCAGAAACGTACTGGAGGGGTCCGCATACATCGTGGACCAGGACGGCCAACAAACGAAGGTACACGAAGACCGAATACGCCAAGCACCCGTCGGCCATCCGAACTTACAAGAAGCCGAGGAAGAAAACGCACAGGAAGGGCGCCCGGAAGGAAGAAACTCCCCCACACCGGGACCGTCCGGGACTCAAACCAGGACAAGAGAGGAAGATACGGAATCAGAAGAACGTTGAACGGTCTTGGCTTCGGAGTTCCTAGAAGTTGTTCTTCTTTTACCTCCTTCATCTGAAAGAAAAAAATCGCTTTAGAAATTGTGCCTGTGCGGCGAGTTCGCCGCACGTTGCGCGATACTTCTCTGCGCTCATTCCACGAGCATCAACCTGGGCCTCTTGTGGCGATGCTCCAGCTCTTCGTCGTAGTCCTCCTGGCTCCGGATCAGCGGGTTGGGGTGGTCTTGCATCGTTCCGTGCGTCTTCACGGCTAGCCGCCGCACGCGAGCAAGCGAAACCGTGATCTTGTCGGTCAGGTCGTCCACGGCGTGCTCTAGTTCTTCACACGTTTCGATGGGGGTCACTGGTCCTAGAGCTTCCTGGAGGTGGTCGGTGAACGCGCCCCAGGAGATTCTCATCCTTGTGCCCTCCTCGTCCTCTTCAGGGTTGGGTTGGGTTCCCGCCCAGCTGCAGCAGAACCGGAGCGTGGTCGGAGTCTAGCTCGTTCAACACAGTGAGCTGGTGAACCATCGCCACGTCCTTTAGGACGACGATGTCGAGCACATCTGGCCGGCCGATTGGACCGAAATGAGTCGGATCGACGGTGGCGTCGATCGTTATCAGTCGGTCTTCGCCGTAGGCTCTCAAAATCCTCCCATTCCGGTTGGTAACACGACTGTTCCAATCGGGATGTTTGGAGTTCAAATCGCCGGCGATTACTGCGGCACCATCAGTGTCTAACACCGCGTCCAGGTCACCCGGAACCAGTTCTCGATTCGGCGCGTTGTAAGCGGAGATCAATCAAACCAAACCGTACGTCGTATGAATCGCCACAATTTCTCTCGATGTTTTCTTCGCGGGCAGCACCGGGAATTTGCCGCCCTTGAATTCCGGAACGGGTTTCTCTTTCGGGGCTGGGGGTTTCGTCTGACGGACTGTCTCCTTCGGGTACTTCTCGCAGCCCCTGTAGGAAGCCGGGTGCGGACCACCGCAATTGCAGCAAACAGCCGGTACGTCTCTTGGCTTTTTGCACACGTTAGTGTGATGTGCACGCAGCGAGGGTTTGCGCGGCACATTCTTTGAGAATGTCCAAACTGTTGGCAGCACTGACCAACACCGGACGGACGTCTCTTCGACTCGATTGTGACATCGAGCCGAACGACCTTCTTCTCATCGAAGATGCGCTTTCCGTCATCGCTCCTCGACAGCTGGACCATGACAAGCGGCATGGCACGCTTCTCTGATCCTTTATTCAGCCGGGAAACCGACTGAACGGGATAGCCCCGCTGTTCAAGGTCAGCTTTGACCTCCTCCTCGCTGACGGACGTGGGCAGGTTACGAACCACAACCCTGAGAGGCTTGTCGGAGGTCAGTGCGTACGTGTGGTACTGCACCTTCCTCTCGTCGAAACGTCTGGTCAACGCCCGATAATCATCGACCGACGCTGGCTGCACACGAATTCCGGTGCCCGTGTTTCTCGCTTTCGAAAAAGCAATTTTCCGGGCATCAAGATCTCTGCAGATCTCGCTCCACTTCTCTTTTTCCCGGAGGAAAACGCGTGGGATTCGAATTCGCGGCGCCTTTGCCGGGACATCTACCTGGGCGACTTCCATCTCGTCCCCAGACAAGCTCTCGTAGCTGTTACGTGTCGTTAGTGTCTCGGAAGAGGCTGTCTTCCGCAACTTGCGGGCGGTCTTCCTCGGCTTCGGCTTCTGAAAGTCTTCATCGTCAGATGACGAAGACTCTTCGCTGCTGGATACCGCTGTACTGCTGCGGTCCTCCTCGCTTACTACTTCAACTCGGGCACGAGGGCGTTTGCCGGCGCTCACGGACTGGCCCTCAGCCATGGCTGGAATAGAAACTTCGGTAGACACCTCACTCAGTGTCGTACCGAAATTGTGTCTATTAGTCGCAAAAACTTGGACGATAATGCCTTGTAAAAGACAGGAATTGCTCATCAACACTTATACTGCACTGGTCACCGGACAATGCCGTGCCGCTGCTGAATGCTGAATGGTGTGCGTTCGATGCGTGATCGAATGCGAATCGCCACTGCCGCACGGAATCAGTAGACTCAGACGAAGATGTACATATTGCTATGACGTATAACCACTGGTTATTATCAGACTTTTGATGTGTCAAAAGTTTATCTTTTAACTATTTCGTTAGTCTTGTGGTTTACTTAATAGCAATTTTTCTTTTATAATTATCTATTGTATGTAAATAAAGTGGGACTATGTAGAAAGAGCAGCAATAGAGATAAATAAAAATGCTAGACTTATGTTCAAACTTTTTTATTTTATTCAAAATTTTTAAATGCTTTATAAAACAATGATGTTAATAACAATAGTATCGATAATGATTATTAATTTAAATATATTTCCTTTATTTTTACTTCAAATATCATATCTTTTAAAATAAATTTTATCTATTATTTATTATTTATTATAAATTGTATAAATCAATCAATTAATAATAAGTGTTATTAGTAATAAGCTAATCGCTCAATGATAAGTATTTATATGATGATTGTAATAAGCTAATCGCTCAATGATAAGTGTAATAACTGTAATAAGCTATTCGCTCAATGATAAGTGTTCATATAATAATTGTAATAAGCTATTCGCTCAATGATAAGTATTTATGTGGTAAGCTATTCGCTCAATGATATTTACTTTTGTGTAAATGTAGAGGAATTCAAATGGTTTAGAGTTATTCACTCCGTGATGGGTTTCAAAAGAATGGGTGTTTATGTAATAAGCTAATCGCTCAATGTTAATTACTTTTTGTGTGGAGGAAGTTAAATTGTCTAGAGTTAATCACTCCGTGATGGTTGTCAGATGAATGAGTGTTTATGTAATAAGCTAATCGCTCAATGTCAATTACTTTTTGTGGAGGAAATTAAATTGTTTAGAGTTAATCACTCCGTGATGGTTGTCAGATGAATGAGAGTTTATGTAATAAGCTAATCGCTCAATGTTAATTACTTTTTGTAGAGGAAGTTTGATTGTTTAGAGTTAATCACTCGGTGGTGGTTGTCAGATGAATGAGAGCGAACGTCAGTTCGACGCGCTTTATATAGGCTCCTCCCCATGACGTCGACGCTACTTTTTTATTTTTGAAAAGCCAATGATTTATTTTATTTTTCCTTTGATTTTTATTCCATAAATTTTCAGTGAATCTTTTGTCCGTTTGTTTCGTCAATCATAAAATAATTTTTTATTTAAGGTTTCATAATGAAATATTTTAATTTTGCCTTTGATTTTCTTAAATTTGAATCTAAAAATAGGGGTTCGAGGCTAAATGACGTCACGAATCCTACCTAGTTCGAGATTATCCTGTCATCTTGTTATTTGTCACAACGACGTATATGTTTGTGTCAGTGATTGTCAAATTATGTGGTTTTTTTCATCATTTTGAACAAATTTCGGTAAGTTAAAACATTAGATTGAACTATAACTCAATATCAACCTTTAATTCTTTTTAAACATAACAAAATATCAATTAATAAAACCTAATTTTATCGCCTCGTATTTTTTCATTCTTAGATTTGTTCCATTTGGCAATTTAACTAAAAACTTTCTCAATCGGCCGTTTCTATGCCTGAAATTCATATCATTTCCCTCTTTTTTATGAGTCGACATGACAGCTGTCACTGGAACATTATCCTGCACCTTCAATACCGGCACATCAAGACTACGTCCAGAAACGTTCCGCTACGCATCTTGTTTCCTGTCTGCCAACTCCCTAGCCTGTTCCTCTAGCCAGTTACAGAAACTTCTTATACTATTGTCAACCCATGCTTCTTGTGTTGGTGAATTTAACAACAAAATTGAAGACTCTGGATCAGACACTGTAAGATATAATTTAATTAGTATAATTTTTTATATATACTTAAATTGCCCTTCTGTTTCTGTTTTAGTTTAAGTTTTTCATCTAATGTTCGTGTTGGAAGTAAGAAAAATGGTATTCTTAAGGAATTTCTGTATGGTTCAAAGAATACACATAAAATTAAGGTATGTTACATTTTATTTGTAAAATAAATATTTAGATCTTTGTTTTATTGTTGTAGGTGAAGAATTTCCTTTGCATGTGAAGATTGGAAGTAACTCTCTGCTTATTTGAAGAATCCGAAAACTGTGTGTCCTTGTGAACATGACAATATGTAAATAATGACCCCAGCGATAGGTTGCTTGGGCTCACAAATACGGGGTGGATTGATACCGAGCCGCCCTACCACTTCGCCCAAGCCAACCAATCACAGCGCGCCACCGCCAGCGTCTGGACAAGGACCGACGCTGCTCAACGCCGTCGCCGCCTTACGGACCGCTGCCGTCGAGGACCGAGACCGTCGCACCCGGCTTCCGACCGACGCCGCCCCACGCCGTTGCTGCCTTACGGACGTGTCCGTTGACGCTGCCCCAGTGCTGAGCCCCCTTCCCAGTGCACAAGGACGCACGTTGTGTAGTGAGTGTAGTGTAAGCCCCAAGGACACGACAGGACGTTTGATTAGCCGTAAGTTAGTTTAAGTATTGTACTCTTCTCCGCATGACTGTCATCCCTGTATAATAAACCTATGTTAACCACCAACTGTGCGTCTCATTGTTACCCCGAAGCACGAGCGGTAACACGCCGCCGTGTAGTCGATTAGCGCGCGCGGACCGAAGCAGAAACGACCTATAGCGCGGGAAACGTGCGCGCCGTCGTCGGTCGGTCCTGCAAGTGTTCGCGGGAACGCGAGTTTTCTGGTCCCCCGGATCCACAGGCGTACCATCGGCGACGGAAAAGCTGGGACGACGCCGGGACGTCGACGCGCCTCCGATTTTCGACGATGACATCGAATTTGCCGTCGCAATTCGGAGGTCAGCCGCGAGCGTTCCCCGGGACGGAGTCGTTCGCCGCCGTTTAGAAGGACCGCCCGTCGTCCCGACGGCGGGATCGTCGTTCTTTTCCTTCGTCGGTTACGTTCAGCGAGCGGCCGCGACTCGTCGGAGGAGTCCCGCGGAGACGCCGGAACGCTCCGGTTCTACACCGACGGCGAGAAGCGGTCTCCTGCATCGTCCCGATTGAGAACTTATTTTATCGGAATTTCGTCCGGCGTCGTTTTACTGACGGCGATCGCCCGCTTTGCCGCGGCCCCGCCCGGTAATTTGGGAAAGCGGCGTTCATTTTTAGCCGGCGATACGGCACGGAACGGGCCAGCTGCCTTGCGTTGCGTTTCTCTTCAGAACGAAGCAGGATGTCGGCAACATGCGGGGAGAAAAAAGATCAGCGATCGAAGAGATATGCGTGCACGCGTGTAGCTCGTCGAGTAAGAAGAAGGAAAGTTCATTTGTTCGGCGCGAGAGACGAAGGGAGGGTGAGAGAAGAGAAAATGAAGCTTCACTCTGTACTCCTACCCTGCGAAATTTGTCAACGGACGGACGGACGCGGTCTTTGCGAATCATCGTGAATCATCGCCGTCGACGGGACGGGGAAGAGAAAAAAAAAAAATTAAATTTGAAATGCGGTTCTTTGGCCCCGCCGCCGCCGCCGCTGAGCGAAAGCGGTGAAGGCGACGGCCGGCGCCGAAATTTCGTTCGTCCTCGCGACTCGCGCTCACGGATCGTGACATGAACGAGCGAGCGAGCGAGCACCTTTTCTTCGCGCCTCCGTAACGTTTTCCTTTTTTTCACCGGACATTAACGCTTCAATCGTTTATCGCGTAAACGCGTAAAAAAAGAGGCGGAGCGGTGACAGATAGGAAGAACGGGATAGGTCAGGTCAGCGATTGACGTCTGCGCTTTAGCGCGACCCTGACACTTATATTATAATATTTATAAATCAGGTTCTTTATGGCGCCGTTGACCATTTCCGACGTAGGAGGGTGGGACGGCTTCGAACGCGGGTTTTTCACCTTCTTACCGGCCGGCGAGGCGGCGGACTTCTTCACCGGAGCCGGGGCCGCTATAATATTTATAAATCGGTCAGTCGGGGCCGGCGTGGCCCCGCGTAAAGGACGAGGGGGCGTTCGTCCTATCGTTGCAGATCTTGAAACGCTTTGCGATTACGATTGCGTTCAAATAACTCTCGAGCGTCGGTCATCTTGTGTACGCGTTGTCGTTTCGAAGTTAATTAAGCTTAAATAATAATTACCGCAGTTTTCTCGTGTTTGATAAAAACAAAAAGAAAACGGGCGGATCGCCGACGTTATTAATAAATGCGTCGCGCGTATTCGTGTAATTTCAAACTGTTTGAATGTTTTTATTTGTTTAAAAAAATATTAACGTACGTTTTAATCCGACGACGGTGACTTAGAGCCGTTTTACATGTACGAGAATTCTTACGAAAATTATGCCGAACATTTTCGGAAGAATTCTTGTGCACGGTATTCGACGTGTAAGACAGTATTTTTATTCCGAAATTTTAATGCGAAAATAAAACCACAACAACCCGGCGAAACGCCGCGCCAGCAAGTGAAATCAACCGAGCACTTTGATTAATGTTTTGCTTTGGTAACGCGACAACCTTACAAGAATTAGGTAAGCCGCGTAACGAGAGAGATATTGTGAGAAATCGCGTTAAAACTTCTTGCGACGTAAAAATGACGCGTGACAGATTCCTTGCGAGAGTTCCCTCGAAAAAATTAAAACCCTAATTAAGCCCAAGGCGAATCCAACTAGACTCAACTTAACTGAAAACTCAAGAAAGGTGAATCCAAACCAAGCCGATAGGTCAACGGTCAATGTCAACCCGAGGGAAAAGTCATTACAAAAAATCGAGATTTCGAAGAGGTCAAGCCAACCCCAGGCGAGAACGTTCCCAACCCAAGCCAAGTCGAAAGGTCAAGGGTCAAGGGCAAACCAAGGGAAAAATCGTAAAAAAATGGAAATTTCGAAAAGGTAAAGCCAACCCAAGACGAGAAGGTTGCCAACCCAGGCCAAGGGCAACCCAAGGGAGAAATCAATAAAGAATCGAAATTTCGAAAAGGTCAAGCCAACCCGAGGCAAGAAAGTTCCCCAGTCGAAAGGTCAATGGTCAAGGTCAACCGAAGGGAAAATCGTAAGGTCAACCCAAGGGAGAAGTCAACAAAATATCGAGATTTCGCAAAAGGTCCAACCAACCCGAGGCAGGAAAGTTCCCCAGTCGAAAGGTCAATGGTCAAGGTCAACCCAAGGGAGATCGAAATTTGGAAAAGCTAAAGCCAACCCAAGGCGAGAAAGTTCGCAAACCAGGTCAAAGGTCAAGGTCAACCCAAGGGAGAAGTCGATAAAAATTTGAAATTTCGAAAAGGTCAAGCCAACCCAAGGCAAGAAGTTTCCCAACCAAACCCTAGTCGAGAGGTCAAGGTCAACCCAAGGGAGAGATCGTAAAAAAATCGAAATTTCGAAAAGCTAAAGCCAACCCAGGGCAAGGAAGTTCCCAACCCAGGTCAGAGGTCAAGGTCAACTCAAGGGAGAAGTAAATAAAAAATTGAAATGTCGAAAAGACAGTATTTTTACTCCGAAATTTATTGCGAAAATTTTCGCAATAAAAATCAACCGAGCGTTTTGATTAATGTTTTGCTTTGGTAACGCGACAACCTTACAAGAATTTGGTAAGCCGCGTAACGAGAGAGATATTGTGAGAAATCGCGTTAAAACTTCTTGCGACGTAAAAATGACGCGTCACAGATTCTTTGCGAGAGTTCCCTCGAAAAAATTAAAACCCTAATTAAGCCCAAGGCGAACCCAACTAGACTCGACTTAACTGAAAACTCAAGAAATGTGAATCCAAACCAAGCCGACAGGTCAACGGTCAATGTCAGCTCGAGGGAAAAGTCATTACAAAAAATCGAGATTTCGAAGAGGTCAAGCCAACCCAAGGCAAGAAGGTTCCCAACCCAAGCCAAGTCGAAAGGTCAAGGGTCAAGGTCAACTCAAGGGAAAAATCGCAAAAGAATCGAAATTTCGAAAAGGTCAAGCCAAGGCAAGAAGGTTCCCAACCCAACCCAAGTCGAAAGGTCAAGGGTCAAGGTCAACCCAAGGGAAAAATCGAGATTTCGAAAAGCTGAAGGCAACAAGCCAAGGCAAGAAGGTTTCTAACCCAGGTCAAGGTCAAGGTCAAGCCAAGGGAGAAATCAATGAGGAATCGAAATTTCGAAAAGGTCGAGCCAGCCCGAGGCAGGAAAGTTCCTAAGTCGAAATGTCAAAGGTCAAGGTTAACCCAAGGGAAAATTCAATCAAAAGAATTGAACTTTCGAAAAGGTCGAGCCAACCCAAGGCGGGTGAGTTCCCAAGTCGAAAGGTCAAAGGTCGAGGTCAAGCCAAGGAATAGTTCACTTAAAAAATTGAACTTTCGAAGAGGTCAAGCCAACCCGAGGCAGGAATGTTCCCAACCCAGGTCAAAGGTCAAGGTCAAGCCAAGGGAGGAATCAATGAAGAATCGAAATTTCGAAAAGGTCTAAAAGGTCAAAGGTCAAAGGTCAAGGTCGACCCAAGGGAAAATTCAATCAAAAGAATTGAACTTTCGAAAAGGTCAAGCCAACCCGAGACAAGAGAGTTCCCAATCCGATCCAAGTCGAAAGGTCAAGGTCAACCCTGGGGAAGAGTCTTTAAAGAGATTGAGGCTCGTTAATTTTTACAGTGTTGCCGAACTTCCGAGTTCCGACAATTGTTACTCAGCACAAGAAATAAATCCACGTCGCCATTAACTCCGTTAGGATTATGCCTTTCTTAAACTCGTTGTGACTTGTGGCTAGGGCGGTAATTCCGTTATGGCGTTAATTCACCGTAATTAATTAAAACTGCCCGTATCTGATGGCGTTGCCATTTTCCGCTTCTTTGCGACCGTAAGGCGCAAGCGACATCTGCTTGAAGGAATCCGCCGTGAATTTCTATTAATCAATCGTTTTATTGCGTTGTAAATGTAACGTTGATATTAGCCTCGTTTCAACTATTGAGATTCGATTCGCTTTAATCAATTCGGGTAATAATTTTAAACGTCGGGGAGTTCATCACAACACACAGAGCGTATCCTCTGCCGCAGGCAGTAATCCTCGAAATTAATGGCAAGGCAAGAGTCTGAACCGAAAAAAAAACAGGAAGCCTGCCGGAAAAAGTTAGAACAAAGCCTGAAAGAGATAGATAAGTACGTGTCCAAATGGAACATAAAACTAAACAACGGGAAGACGGAGGCGGTGGCCTTAGGCAAAAAATTGAAAAGGGGCTTAGGAATAAGGCACGGGGGAAGAACTGTCCCGTTTAGAAAACAAGCAAGGTACCTGGGAGTCGTTCTAGATAAGGATCTGAAGCTGGAAAAACATATCATTGAACGGAAGAAGACATCAAAGAAGAGACTCACCAAATTTTACCCTCTGCTGAAACAGGATAGTAAGCTGTCCTTGAGACTAAGAATGAAAATTCTGAAAACAATAGCCTTACCGATGTTCACCTATGGAGAAGAAATTTGGGCAAGAGGCAGCGCGAAATTGCTGGCAGAGGTGGAAAAACACAAAACGTATTGGCCAGGAGATGCTTAGGGATCCCGTGGTTTGTTAGAAACAAAGACCTGAGGGTGGATCTCGAACTGGAGGACCTAGGAAGGCGAGCAGAAGAAAGAAGGAGGGCGGCTATCGAGAGGATGCAGACCCACCCGGCACGCAGTATTAGCCTGTGCCAAATGTTGACTTGACTCAACTCGGCAACCTTACCTGGTCTCTTTCGAGACGTCCTTCGGCTCATCTTGTATATTCTCCCATCATGAACTTATATTATTAATCAAATTGCCTATCTTTCTGAGAGAAAGAAAGAGACACATACCCACTCATCACCTACCGAGGGGGGTGGGGATAATAAGAGACTATTTCATAGCCTCCGGGCTGAAAAAATAGCAAAACAAACAGGAAGGAAAAAAAAATAAAATCATTTAAAAGTGACGATTGAGTTTTTGAAAGCGAGACTATGTCACAGCGATCCGGTGGCCCCGACGCAACAAATGGAAAGAAGAACGTTGACGACCCTGGCGAGGAAAAGGTTATGTTTGTGGACACCAATCTTAGTATTAATGAGGACTCTGAGATGGAGAATAGCTCTTCATCTCACAATGACGTGGACTTAGAGAACGATTCGAGAGCACTAAGACAAATAAACGAAAAGGCAAGAGGAAAAAGTCCGACAGAGAAAAAGAAGACACTTCAGAAAGTGATATCATGAGTGCGAAAGAAATCATAAGGAAAAAAGAAGAAGAGGTCAAACGATATAGCGACCTAATACAAGAACTGAGGGAAACGTTGCAAAAGACAAGAGAAGAGTTAAGTGAGTTGCAGGCCTTTGTAAGGGGAAAAGAAGAAAATGGCATTTCCCGCTCGGGAAGAATAAAGAAACGAAGGAGGACCAAAGGACCTGAGCAGCAGGGAACGAGTAATAAGAACATTGGAAAAAGCCAACAAGAAAAAGTGGAAAACAAGAGCGCAAAGAGAGCGGAAAAAGAGATAACATCGATGGAAGATGGCGAAGAAATAATCTATACTCAGGAGTGGCAGACGACACAAGGACAGTCGTTCGAAGGTGACGAAAGTGACCAAGAGGTCAGTCCAAAACCAAAGAAGGAATACAGACCCCCTCCAATCGTGCTGCGAGAGGAAGGAAAGTTGGAAGTAATTAGAAAAGAAGCGGCGGCGAACAACATCAAAATAGTGAATTGCAAAGTGACTAAAGAGGGTATAAAGATTTTCAATGAGTCCCCCACCGATTTCCGAAGAATGAGGACCCTCCTGGATGGAAAGAACGTGCAATGCCATACCTATTGCCTCAAAGAGGAGAAGAACCTGAAAGTGGTTATAAGAGGCGTACCGAAGGAAATTGAAGTAGAAGAGGTACGCGATGAACTAAGGGAAAAAGGATTCCCTGTAGTAAACGTGAGCACGATGAAAAGGTTTAAAGAACCTCTCCCTATGCTTCTCGTATACGCAAAGAAAAACGTAGAAGGTAAAAAGCTCTTCGATCTGAAAGATGTATGACCTGGTATGATGGTGAAAACGGAGCCCAAGAGGAAACCCACCAATGCCTTACAATGTTTCAGATGTCAGTTGTTTGGACATGTGCAGTATAGATGTACAGCGGCGTACAGGTGCATGAGGTGTGCCGAGGAACACCATCATTCGAATGCCCCCGAAAGAAAAAGAAGATTGTACTGAAGTGTGCAAATTGCAGCGGCGAACATCATGCCGCGAGCAAAGAATGCCCCCATCACCCCTTGCAATTGAGGAAGAAAAAGGAGGCAGAAAAGAGGAAAATGGTGAAAAAGCAACAAGGAGAGAAGGCCAGACTTTCGCCCAGGTAGTGGAAGGAATTAATGGTGAGAACGTTGAAAATATCAACATCAGTGCGTTAAGATAATTCAAGCAATTAGCTGATGAGATTGAGAAAATGTTACCACTTTTCCGGCAACTGGGTAATGGACTATAATCCAAAATCAGTGACGCTTTGGAAGGAAACAATAAAAATAGCCACCTGGAACGCTAATGGCGTCACAAACCAGAAAGCAGACCTAGGGCACTTTCTGGAGGAGAGGGATATCGTAATCCTGCTTCTGACTTGACTCAACTCGGCAACCTCACCCGGCCTCTTTCGAGACGTCCTTCGTCTCATCTTGTACATTCTCACATCATGAACGTATATTATCAATCAAGTTGCCTATCTTTCTGAGAGAAAGAAAGAGACACATACCCACTCACTACCTACCGAGGGGGGTGGGGATAATAAGAGACTATTTCATAGCCTCCGGGCTGAAAAAATAGAAAAACAAACAGGAAGGAAAAAAAATCATGTTCTTATTTCTACGCTTTGTTTATCGCTCTCTCATTTAAATAAACCGACGAGTATAAAAGTTATCCCGGACCTAGGAAACGAACTTTACACCAAGTTAATTTCTTGCTCTACCGCTGATTTTTGAATTGCTGCCGCGCAAACCGTCGACCAATTGCGTCGCGAGGACAAAAACCTCACAAACGCGTTAACTTGACGACTCTGTTAAGTTCATTTTGCGATTTGATCACTGAACTTCTGACCTATTTGGCTATTTATTGAATCTAGATGAAAATGTAAACGGCCGAAAATTTAAACTCTAACTGATCAGTTTAAAACAAAAATTTCCTTGAGATGTATCCAAAAAAGAATTTCAAATTTTGATTGTAACGTGTAAACATTCTCATATGATAACGGACACAGAGAAAGTCATACAGACTAAACATCCAAGCCTTGAAATAAATTCCGCGTCGAGAGAAAATTCTAAATTTAATTAACCAAACCATTATCGCGAACGGTTGCGTTTCCCCCTTTCATTTTTAAAACTCAATTGAAAGAGATTGTTCGACTGGGGAATGTTCACCGAACCCTTTCTGAAAGCGGATATGTTTCACTTGGTTCCGAAATGTTCACCGCGACCCCTAACGGTAGAAACAACTTATATCCTCCATACTCGATTATTGTATTTATTTTTATTTTTGGGTATATTTCTGCACTTTCTACAGCTTTTGAGTCTAAGAACATAATCGTCCGAATTTTTTTACTTCAAATCAGCTTAGAAACTTTTAGTAATCATTACAGTTACGTTCTGTATAATGTGTAGACATTTATTTTCTATAATGAAATTGCTCAATCCTTTTGACCTACCGGAATGATAGTTAGTTCCGTTATCTAAAACATAAAAGTAAATTAAATTAATTTCAAATTGAGAATTGTATCTGACAACCTGAACGTGTGGTGGTGCGGAAATGACGTATTTAATCGCGTTTGCAATATCTTCACAATTTAGACCGTCGAAGGTGATGTCTTTAAAAATCTCCGGGTGTAATTTACGCCCCTTTTGAACGCCTTCCGTCTCAACCAAACCCGGACTTAAATTCTGCAATCAAGAATTTTGTAAGACTCTTGAGTGTTTATTTTGAGTGTTTACTTTGGCTTACGGTCACTTTAATCTTGCATCCCAGTCTTATCAGTTCTAGTCGAAGGGTTTCTGTTAAGGCTCTTTGTCCAAATTTCGAAGCTGAATACACATTCAGGGTTGGAGAGTACATGACTTTATGACCGGCTACGCTGTTTACGTTGATGATGTGTCCGTCGATGTTGTTGGCACTCATGATTTTGATGGCTTCCCTCGACGCGATGGCTACCCCTAGTAAGTTCAAATCGAAAGTGGATTTCCATAATTTTGCGTTTCCGTCGACTAAAGACGTGGACATTGGGCCTCCGGCGTTGTTTACCAAAACTACCACAGGTCCGACATTGTCAGTGGTCCATTTGAAAGCCTGTAAAATGTCCTTTTCCACGCACATGTCTGCTTTTAGGGCATGCAGTTTTCCTTGGGAATTTCTTATTTCTTTTGCAAGGTCTTCAATTTTTTCTTTACGTCTGGCCAAGCCAACTACCTGTTTGTAGTATTTAGATTGGGAAAAAGAAACTGAATAATTTCACGTTAAAGATGTGAAATACTTACAATCATACCAGCTTCTGCTAGGGCTTTTGCTGTTCCTGCGCCAATGCCTGAGCTGGCTCCAGTTACTATGGCAACTTTTCCTTGTAGTTTTTCCATGATGCTCTCCGAAGAGCTGCCTTGAAATTGGTTCTAAGCAAAATTTAACATCTTCTCAAATCAATCAACTTACTCGTTATCTGGACTTGTGGTGGATTACGAAATGACTTGGCAATATTTTATCAAGTTCGCATTCCAACGTGTTTAGTCTCAAGAGATACTTAAACAGAGTAATGCGGATGCAGCGTGCACCAAGATAAACGTGTGACCATCAAAGAAATGATTAGTCATCGGAAATTAAGTTAAATGCATTAAAACGTATGTAAGTAAATTTGACCAATGTATGCAGTAGAAGTTTACGGATTTTTTTTAACGGTGATTCGACATCACATTTAAGTCTGTTTTTTTCCTTTTGCTACCTACTTTTTCGCCTTACCTGTTTGACTCTGTATAATGTTGCGAACGCTGGGGGAAAAATCGTCGATGTTAAAAGCTCTACTTGGAAATATGCCCAGCTCAGTAGAGACGGGGTGAGCTACTAAATAATATCATTAACTTTTTGACGCCAAAATTACGATAAATTTCCGAAATTGGCAACACTGGGCCCGAGCGCTTAGGCTACAACTGCTTCTAATACAAACGGTTTTAAGAAAAGACACTGGAGAATGACGTTCATTTGTTTCGCTCTGCAGGTCATCATCGTCAGTTACAGAATATGTACGTCACATAGACGACCTACATCAGAGGTTGAAATACACCCTGTATAATTTAATTCAGTTTGATAATCTGACCCATAAAGCTGAGTACATAAAACGAAAAACGAAATAAAATAGAAAATCGAATCTTCTGAAGCAAATGTTCAAATTAATTTTTCATTAACTTTTTATCGCCAAAATTGCGACATTTTTTCGTAATTGGCAACACTGAGCCCGGGCGCTTCCCGTACACATGGTTTAAAAAATGTTAGACACTTGTTCTTTGTGACTGGAGAGTGACGTCAATTTCGTTTTGCTCTGCAGATTGCAAATATTAAATTTAACGTCGAGTATTGGGCCCAGGCACGCGCTCAAACATAAATTGCTTCCCTTATAGAATCCATACACGGTCAAACAATTTGTGCAAACTTCTGTTGTACCACAACTATGTTCTGCATTTAACTCTGTGCATTTAACTGTTGCACAACAACTCAAACGCGAACATACACGATCAAAATGTTTGCACAACACCCTTTGTTGCGCAAATTGTTTGATCGTGTATGGGGTCAATAAGTTACGCCAGTATTCAGGAATACGTTGAAAAGTAGTTAAAAAATGAAGCGAAAATATTATACAGGGTATTTCATAACTCGAGGAGAAAAATTAAGGAATGTGTACGCGGTGATGACTTCAAAGTTTCTGCACGTGTTCAATATTTAACTTCAATAAATAATAGCAAACCATGAAATAATTTGTGAAAAAAGTAGGGTGAGGTGACAGGGCAAAACATTAATAAGAATTTTCAAGCAAATTTTTTGTTTAAACGCAATTGTTTCATAACTTTTTTACATTTTTTAATCAAAATATGACCGCGTACACGTTCCTTAACGTACAATTCTTCGCCTAGAGTTATGAAACTCCCTGTATAAAATTAAGTAAAAAAAATTGCCAAAAAAATTCTTTGCATTACTTGATAACTGAATTGATAACTCAATACGTCTTCGTTGGATCTGATTTTTTTAAAACTCAACCTTTTTTATTAAGAATTTACAAGTTTGCCATCTTTTTAAAGACAAAACACACTCTATATACGATCAATAATAATAATGACTATCCGTGCCCTTACTTTCTGGATACCTACTACAAATGCCATCTTCTAACAATGGAGGATTACATTGGAACAGATTTATTTTAAATTACTAAATTTGTTTTTTTCTAAACAGTTGATTGGTTTAAAATAACTTTGTGTGGTAACGAAGTTAATAAACAAATACATCGCCAGCGAATGACAATGAACAAAAAGTGAATTAAGGCAAGCAACTAATTCACTAAATTTCCCTAGAATTCCGTAAGTTCTAACCTCAGGTTATATCTACACTTAGGCCCGATCTATTCATCTCTCAGTAAAGTGCCAAGTTATTACTTAATAGATTAGCGCAATGCGTTTGCCTATCCTTAATCTATTCAGTATCTTACTGGCCACTTATGGCCGATTTCTTCATCATATTTAACCTAAGGTAAATTTAACTAACAGTTGGAATGTGACGTATAGTTGGCTTATGTGTCACATTCTAACTGACAGATAAATTTAACCTCAAGATAAGGCGATGAAGAAATCGGGAATTAGTGAGAGATGAATAGACCGGGCCTTAGAGTTACAACTTCTTTTAAGAACCATACTTCAAGGAAATAAATAAAAAGGAAAGGGTACACTTATTTTTACCTATTAAATCCGAACGAAATATTAACTCGTGGTATTGCTAGGACTTCTCACGGTATTGAAAGTAATTGAAGACCCACAGGTTTACACACGTATAACATATACGATTGACAGTCAGCCTGTATAGTAACACAATTAAAATTACAAAATTAAAATGGTGGTACATGGTACGGTTCGTTTATTAACAAGCACCAAAAAGAAATCGAATAATAAATCAGAGATAGTCGTCTCAGAAAGAAATTTACCGGACAAACCAGTACCGGCAGCAGCTATGACAGTCTACTCAAATAGTGAATTATAACAACAACAATAATAACAACGCAAACGGCTTTACCTTAATAATAAATTTGAATCCGAATAAATTCGGACGGAACCAAGACCTACGTCAGGCAACTACGTGATAGGAGGCATAGATAAGTATCCGAAAGTATACGAAAAACAACGCAAACATGTGATAAAATTTACAGTCTCGGAGCGGGTGCAGCGCTAGGTGCGTACTCTAGCTACCAGCACTTCTACGAACACGATGTCGGAGTAGAAAAGGATTTCGAGACTCGTTGGCATCAACAGCAAAGCTCGTTCGGAAGGAACCAAATTGGCCCCAAAGACTCAAACAAGGGGGCGATTCTAACCCTCAAAACGTGTTAACGGAAGAAAGACAAGATGTAGGAGAAATTCGATGACGATGTGAAAAAGACTTACCCCATTGACCCCTAACAATGGACCTACTAAAGGAACACGTGGCGCGTCGGTCCACGAAAAACGCGTAAATTTAATATTAGAAATCGAAAACCCCTAATTGTTGAAATAAAATCTCAAATGTACGATTCTATTCACATCAATTACACTGGTATCACACATACGCAGAAGGAAAGACATCAGTTATGAGAACACCGTTTAATAAAAAGAAAAAAAATACGATGAGAGGAATAGTAAGTAGTGTTGGCAACTTAGGGCTTTCCCTCTAATTTGGGAGTACACTTTTTTCACTCCCCCCTCTCCACACCGCCAACTCAAAAACAGTCGGCCTAGCCAATGAAAATTAACAAGAAAAAATTAACAAAAGAATAAAGAAAATTGTTAATACAAAAATAAATAGCGCGCAAGTAATCTGTTTCTGCAGCGCTATCTTTCCGTACGTCGCTAAACTACGCAATATTTTTGCGTTGAGGGTCATCAACGTCCTTTTTTTAATGCTCTAGTCTATTTTCAGAACAAAATAAAAGAAACAGTAAAAAATAAAAAATATTCTCTGAATTAATTTTTTGCTGCTCCAGTTGAGGTGTAGCACAATAAATGAAGATATAAAACATTAAAACAGGAGTCTTTTTTTAAATAGGGCGCAAGTAACTTGTTTCTGCAGGGCCATCTGTCCGCACATCGTCTAAACTACGCAATACCTCGGCAAGAATGAGAGTTTCCATCATCCGTCTTTACTACTCTAATTGATTTGCAGCACAAAATAAAGGAAGGAATAAAAATTAAAACAAGAGATTTTTTAATTGTTTAATTTCTCAGTTTGCATCATAACAGTTGCAAGGATGCGAGAAGTTTTCCTAATTCTGGAGTTTTCGAAGCGATTCTTCCAAAAACACGCCGCGGGAATAAAACGCGAAGGACGCATTGACTGCTTCCCTAAAAACAGATGAACAAAAAAACTTTGAAACGTTAAAAATTCTAGGAAGCAAAACATTTTTGGACATTGTCTGTTAAAGAAAGTCGCGTTATTTTCTTGAATTCCATCGATTCTTGAAGTTACATTAAACCTGACTCATCCTGACACGACACAAGACGTTCGAAGAGTGTGAACTTGCGATAAAAAAATGCCAAGTAATTCCGTGATCGGCATCAAACAAGTTCAGATAATGATAGTGTGAGACAGTGCTCCTGTAGTTTCTAGCGAGAGTACAAGCTTTTCCTCGGAAATTCTTCAAAACTGGTCATGGAAAAACTACAAGGAAAAGTCGCCATAGTAACTGGGGCAAGCTCAGGCATTGGCGCAGGAACGGCAAAAGTTTTAGCAGAAGCTGGCATGACTGTAAGTACTTCGTTCAAAACTAAATATAATTGTCCCGCTCGATTTCTTGCTGATTTTCTATTTGCACATAGGTGGTTGGCTTGGCTAGACGCAAAGAAAAAATTGAAGAACTGGCAAAACAAATAAAAAACCCCCGAGGAAAATTGCACGCCTTAAAAGCGGACTTGCGCGTGGAAGAAGACATTTTGCAGGCTTTCCAATGGACCACCGACAATGTGGGACCTGTGGTAGTTTTGGTAAACAACGCCGGTGGTGCTTCATTCACGTCTTTAGTCGACGGAGACGCCAAATTATGGAAATCCACTTTGGATTTGAACCTACTAGGAGTAGCCATCGCGTCTAGGGAGGCCATCAAAATCATGAGGGCCAACAACATCGACGGACACATCATCAACATAAACAGCGTGGCCGGTCACAAGGTGCTCGATTTACCAAACGTGAATATGTATTCAGCATCGAAATTTGCACTGAGAGCCTTAACAGAAACTCTTCGACTAGAACTGATAAGGTTGGGGAGCAAGATTAAATTGACCGTATGCCAAAGTCCTCTTATAAACATTGAAAATTCTTATAAAATTCTGGGTTACAGAATTTAAGTCCGGGTTTAGTTGAGACGGAATCCGTTGAAGAGGCACGTGTGATAAACCCGGAGATTTTTCAAGTCTTTACCGTGGAAGGTTTAAACATTGAAGACATTGCAAACGCGATTAAATACGTCATTTCCGTTCCACCGCACGTTCAGGTTGGTAGATTTCGATCTAAATTTGAAAGCGATTTAATTGCTTTTATGTTTCAGATAACGGAATTGACTATCATTCCGACAGGCCAAACGGATTGAGCAATATACATAGGTACTTTGTAGGTATGTTTTATGTAAAAGTTAGGGAGTAAAGTATCAAAAGTTTGAAGTTTCGTTTTTCTTTTAAATTTTCAGCAAAGTAAAAAAATATTTGTATCACAAAATCTTTTAACCGGACACTAAATCTCGCACTATACACTTAACGTTTCACCGTCGTTCGACGGTGAAACGTCAAGTGTATAGTCCGGTTAAAAGATTTTGTGATACAAATTTCATCGGACAAGCACCAACTTTAAATAAAAAAATATTGTAAATTGCCGGAAATCTAAATTCTAAATTATTAAATTAAGATCAGTTTTGCTTCAACCGTATCCGCGAAGGAATTTCAAAATTAATCTTAATATAAACATTCACAGGCCCTGGAAGTGAATTAGTCTAACATAAGAGACCACTTTCAGGTAAGAGCCATTCCAGATAACTTAAGATAAATAAATTCAACAATAACCGTCTAAGGACGTGAGAGCCGAAGTTTACACCCACGCGCGCCGACAAGTGCTGCTCAAAAAGTAGATCGAACAACACCTTAAAGTTAGGCAACTTAAATCACTCCGGTGATTTACTCTAAATGACTCTAAGTCGAAAAAGTTGAAAAACTAGTCGGCGAGAGAGCAACATCTCCCGGGAGAATGATTGAAGAAGGGGAAATTTTGAATTTGTAAACAAAACGGTCCATGGGGAGGAAAGTTTCTACTACCTACCTGGTTGCAAATGTAGAGATGAGTAAGCTAAAATCACCTCCCGACCGGCTAGACTCGAAGAGATGGGTTATGGGTCGTACGCAACCCCAAAAGTAAAGGGACAGAATTTACTAATAAAATGCAATTTACCAGTACAACACACTTCTCTTTATTTGCAGAAATAAGGAAGCACGAGTAACACAAAACTCAGAAGGGATTAACGATTTAAATAAAGAAAACGTTATACCACGAATTTGTCAAATAAATACCACGAGAATTCGGATCCGACTTTCGTTTACAAAGTCAAAAATAAATTTCTAAAGCTAATTAATTAAACTCGTACAACAAAAAGTTACTTCATTTAAAAGTAACATAAACGTGAAATATCGCAAATCCAAAATAAAATCCAACCTGTGATTTACATCGTCCGCTCCAGTACACGACAGCTGTCAAGTCGACGACGGTGTCAAACGAGAGTCGAATTCGGCGGAGGGGTTTGTTGCGCACACTCTCACCAATAAACAAAACGAAAGGGCGATTCGCAACGAATCCCACAGTTGAGTGTGTACGGCAGGTTACCTGATGGCGAATAATAAAAAAAAGACAAACCCGAACGGATATAAACGAACCTACCTGGATCGCCCATTGGTTAGGCTGTTGCTACGACCAAAATCCCGTGTCAGTGGAGAAGGTCGTGGGCAAACAGTTTCGCACAAGTAACTGTAGTTCGAAAAGAATTGAATAACATCAAACACGCAAAATGCGCAATAATCTATACCATCCGTTAGGGATCCCACACGTCCATTTACAGGACAAGACTGAAAAGCAGTCGTAACACGTATTTTTAAAAGAAAAATTAAACTACGGTAATAAATTGTAAACAGCACAACAACCACTTAGGCGCCGAACAAATCCGAAATTGCAATCACAAAATAACAAAAACGCTCGCCACTGTACATGCGGCGACCGCGCAAATACGACGTTAAACCCGCACAAAACGATCGTCCCGAGATCACGCAAAAACCTCGGAGTCAAATAAAACTCGTGGCGGAAACCCACCGAACGTGTCGAACAGCGGAATACAAAAAGAAAATTTTCAAAGCATAGATATTCCAGGAAGACATTCGATAGTTCTCCGACTTGCAACGCCTTGGGGGGAAGTCCGTAGGTCTACCCTGCGATTTCAAAACTCCGCTGCAAGTTTCGCCCCAACGGGGAGATCGCTCAAATGTCCTCGGAGTCAAGCGGTGAAAGTCCGAAGAAAGATCGCTTTCGAAAAACCAAGAGTTGCGACACGTAGAAACATCGAAAAATATCGGAGAAAAATGCAGTCAGAAACCTCTACCAATCCGTGAATTCTTGAGTGAATTTCACAGAACCCCATCAAAATTCGTACACCAAAACCGCTGAGACACCCAAGGGATCAACAACGCAACACACTAGAGGTGGTAAAGTTATTGCTTCGAATTAAAGACCATTGCAGCTTTTACAACCGTCACCCTCGAATCTCAATTACGTGGTGCCTCACGGAATCGCTACTCGGACGTGTGATCTACTAGTTCGACGACTTAAATCTCAAGCAGAGTGCAAAGGTTCATACGCTGGTGAACTAATTTCCTTTCATACCCGACTTGTGTTCGCAAGTCGGGTATGGAAGAAAGTTAGTTCGTGAGTGAACGAACTAAAATACTCGCGAGCTAAATAAAAATTCAGCTCATCGTAGGGAATAGGTTCGATAAACTAGTTCGTTCACGAACTACACGTCTCTACAACACACACGCCAGACCAAAAATGCCGTCTCGGCCACTCCCTTGTTGGCCTGTGTAAAATTTTTCAATGCGTCGGTCAGACCAAGAATCCCTCGCGCTTCCTGACTTAAAACAAGTGCGAAACACCAACTCAGCGCGAAATTCAAAACCACCGAACAGGTCAACCGATGCATTCAACGTTATTCCCAGAGACCTCTCCCGCTGAAAGGCTACCACTAGGGTTGGACGAATTCAAATTCGCACAGACAGGGGAGTATGGCGGCGAAGTAACCGTCGTTGACGAAAACGACCTTGCGATAATTCAAGGTTGGTGGGTCTCAAATATCACCACGAAGGGTAGAGTAGAGAGGGGGGTAATAGTACAAACGCCTAATCGAATTTGGTCTGGATTAGACTTGGACAAGCATTACCAATGCTTGTAGACGCAGGGGGTGACAATTTCAGAGTCCGGTATCTTGTTTACCGTACATAATTCACTTAGGCAATTTCAGCCTGAAGAATTTTTCAAAAGCAGACACAAGCACAAACAAAACGATGTGCGCCAAATGTGTTCTGTCTAAGTTCTAGCGAATTTCACAATTTCGCGCATCGAGATCGAAGGACGAGTTAAAGACGGGGGTTGATAAAAGAAGACAGTCGACTTACGGCGGGGTATGAGGGAGACAAATCATTACCGTAAGGCGTAGATAATGGCTTTTGTTTGTAACGTTCACATTTTTCGCTGACTGTTATCTTATATTTTTTACGCATTTTCTCGTCAATTTCCTGACGAAATTCAGATAAACACCGTTTCGTTCCTTTAATTAATTTCGTATTTATGACTTTCACGCCTCTATCTCTCAGAATTTGTGTTTTAATATCAGATAATAAGGCGGATTTCGCTATTCTTTCTTTAAACCATTTATTTTTAAGTTTCGGAAATTAATCTGTAGATGTCGTACATGGTCCTTTGGTCGATGCGTCTTGATGACGTATACGGAAATTGCGTAGAAAATCTTTGACGAGTTCCGTCCTCTTCGATCAGGGCGATTACTTGTGTGCTGGTACGCCATTGAGACGCGTTGCGTGCGTCTTCAAATTTTTGTGTTTTTGTGAAGCTGAACGGCTTCGAGATATTGCAGTTTGGCAATTATTACGTGTTTACTTTTCCGTATGCCCTGCTGTGTCGTTTTGCAGTCAGTTTTTTTTTTTCAACTGCATACCGTTTACGTTCAAGCACGTTTCCGAGCACGTGTTTCGTTAAAGCTCTCGCTCAGAAAAAACGAACAGAAGATTGTAAGTACTTAATTTGTTTAGGAGAATATTTTCTAAGATTCCTTTTCTATTTATGTAGAGTTTTTTTTGACTCCCGAAGTTGTGTTGAGTTACCAAAGTTTTTTTACTACCGCACGAGTTTTCCTAACGCACGAGTTTTTATCGGAAAATTCCTTGCTATCTATTATGTTTCGTTTGCAGATACTACCGGACAGGAGTTCCCTTTTTTTATCTGACGTGGTTGTTCCTGGAAATAAATCCAAGCACAGCGGGGTCGTCTGAAGACATTTACAGACAGGATTTCCTTTTTTGCGGTGTCGTTGGATGGAATCAGTGTCAAGTTTTCGTCAGGATTGGGTAAGAAACAACCATTATTATCAGTATCGTATCGACAAAACTGTCAGTATCGTTTCGTATGGACAAATCTACCGTACCGTATTGTATTGAAAACATTTCCGTACCGTATGGAAATACTTAATCCATCAATTTTTATTTTAATTGTCAGTGGACAATATTTGTAGTATATTGGGTCACATTCGTATTTATCTAGCGATATGTTACATTTTTTTGTATAGGTCAATTATCTATAGTTTGAATCATATTTATTCTCTACTTTAAGTTTTTTCATATTTAAACCATTGTACACATGTTAGTTTTATATTTTTTTGTCAAATTACCATTTATGTTAAATCTCTACATAATTTTTAATTATATTATTTTACATTTTCAAACATTCTTTTTCATTTACTGATACGATTAAAGAGCAATTTCTTTAAAATAAATTTGCGTAACTTTAATAATCTGTATCTAGTTCAATTGTTATATTTCCGGACTGTTTTAGTAATTACAGTTTAAAGAGATTACTTGGCGCTCAACAGCTTTCGTTTTTGTCACCTAACGTTTATTTTTTTTTCTATGGATTACGCAAGTTATGTTTTAAAGAATATAGTTCAAAGAATTATCCTTTCGAATTCACCTCAGCCTCCGACTAAACTGAGCTATGGCAACCAAACAGGTGAGAATCTACTTACAAAAAAATATGTCACATGTTTTCTGATGCAATATGTTGAAACGTGAAGAAGAGCACGCAGGCACAACGGACCTTTCGTGTTCCCACGCAATGCAGGGTGACCCGCAATGCTGAAAATGATTTAAATAAATTTTTCACCCGTAACAGCACATTGTTGGAATTGCTTAATATTTTTGTGTTCACAATCTGCATCATTACAGTAGCAAGAGTGCAAGAAAAAGTCGAAACTTGCGAAGCGATTATTCCAAAAATATGCTGGAAGAATAAAACGTGAAGGACGCAATTAAAAACAGAGAAACAAAGAAACTTTAAAACATGTCACGGAAACAAAACATTTTTGAACATTGTTTATTACAGAAAGTCGCGTTATTTTCTGGAGTCCTATCGATCCCCGAAATTATGTGGACTGAACCTGAGTCATCCTGTACACGAGGCGACACGTTCGAGTGTGAACTTGCGATAAAGAAATGCCAAGTAATTCCGTGATCGGCATCAAACAAGTCCAGATAACGACGAGACAGTGCTGCTGGAGTTCCTAGTGAGAGTACAAGCTTTTCCTCGAAAATTCTTCAAAAGTGATCATGGAAAATCTACAAGGAAAAGTCGCTATAGTAACCGGAGCAAGCTCAGGCATTGGCGCAGGAACAGCAAAAGTTTTAGCAGAAGCTGGTATGATTGTAAGCACTTCAAACCTAAATATAATTATCACACTCCACTTTTTGCTGATTTTCTATTTGCACATAGGTGGTTGGCTTGGCCAGACGCAAAGAAAAAATTGAAGAACTGGCAAAACAAATAAAAAACCCTCGAGGAAAATTGCACGCCTTGAAAACGGACATGCGCGTGGAAGAAGACATTTTGCAGGCTTTCCAATGGACCACCGACAATGTGGGACCTGTGGTAGTTTTGGTAAACAACGCCGGTGGTGCTTCACTCACGTCTTTAGTCGACGGAGACGCCAAATTATGGAAATCCACTTTGGATTTGAACCTACTAGGAGTAGCCATCGCGTCTAGGGAGGCCATCAAAATCATGAGGGCCAACAACATAAACGGACACATCATCAACATAAACAGCGTGGCCGGTCATAAGGTGGTCGACTTTCCAAACCTGAATTTGTATTCAGCGTCGAAATTTGCACTGAGGGCCTTAACAGAAACTCTTCGGCTAGAACTGATAAGATTGGGGAGCAAAATTAAAGTGACCGTATGCCAAAGTCCTCTTATAGACATTCAAAATTCTTATAAAATTCTCGGTTACAGAATTTAAGTCCGGGTTTAGTTGAGACGGAAGCTGTTGAAAAGGCACGTGAAACAACCCCGGAGATTTTTCAAGTCTTTACCATGAAAGCTTTAAATACCGAAGACATTGCAAACGCGATTAAATACGTCATTTCCGTTCCACCGCACGTTCAGGTTGGTACTTTTCGATCTAAATTTGAAAGCGATATGATTGCTTTTATGTTTCAGATAACGGAATTGACTATCATTCCGACAGGCCAACCGGATTGAGCAATATACATAAGTACTTTGTAGGTATGTTTTATGTAAAAGTTAGGGAGTAAAGTATCAAAAGTTTGAAGTTTCGTTTTTCTTTTAAATTTTCAGCAAAGTAAAAAAATATTGTAAACTGCCGGAAATCTAAATTCTAAATTATTAAATTAAGATCAGTTTTGCTTCAACCGTATCCGCAAAGGAATTTCAAGGTTAATATTAATGTAAACATTCACAGGCCCTGGAAGTGAACTAGTCTCAACATAACATACCACCTTCAGATAAGAACCATTCAGATAAATAAATTAGGACGTTAGAACCGAAGCTTACACCCACACGCGCCGAGAAGTGCCGCTCAAAAAGTAGACCGAATAACCCCTTGAGGCTAGGCAACTTAAATCACTCCCATGATCTAAATGACTCTAGGGCCCGATTTTACAATCGTCGAATAAGCACTATTATTGATATAACCTGTGGTATAACGTAACGTAGATATGGAGGAACATTAAAGGATATTTGGCGTACAGTTATTCCGTTCCTATTTCACGATTGTAAAATTGGGCCTAAGTCGATGAAGTTGAAAGTTGAAAGACGCGAGAGAGCAGCATCTCCCGCGAGAATTATTGAAGAGGGGGAAAATTTGAATATGTAAACAGTATGGTTCAGGGGAGGAAAGTTTCACAAAAACTAATTTTTTTTGTTGATAATAATATGCAAAGTAAAATCATTTTATTGGTCAGATCTGTTGGCCTACCGGAATGATAATCAATTCTGTTATCTGAAACATAAAAGCAATTAAATTGATTTCAAATTTCGATTGAAATCTACAAACCTGAACGTGAGGCGGAACTGAAATGGCGTATTTAATCGCGTTCGCAATGTAAAAATAACCCAATACAAGAAGCTACATACTATAAATAACAATCCCATACTTTTAGGTAGCCGGTTTTCGGGAATCGCCCTGTATTTTCCTAAATCATCGTTAATATGTGTTGTCGTTGTGTAATTTATCAAGTTTAGAATTTAAGAAAGTTTACGCATTCTCAATATATCAGTAAATCACGAGCACGTTTGGTGGTTTTGTCTTATGGTTTGGTACGTGTTAGGCAGAGGGATGTAGAAAAGATAGCAGGCAATCTCCGGATGAGCTTTGAGTGGTATACGTGTTGGTAAGACGCGCAAATTGGGCAGACGAGCTCGCGAGTGTTGTTAATAAAATGTAGTGGAAGTTTGATGAGGGTTTTCCGTAGTATATCGGCCTTGGGAAGGCGATAATTTGCCAGGGATAATATCGACCTGGAGATGGCGATATTTTGGCAGAGGTAGTTTCGCAGTACTTTGACCTTGACGCGGCGAAGTGTAGGCACCGTCGGGGCTAATACTGTAGGACACAGTAGCACCAATAATTCTGAGAACGTACGCTCAGAAGGCAAGATATGCCAATATCCACCTGGGGTTCGTCTTTATGCATGCGAAGTACGAAGATGGACATTCGAGGACACCTTCTCCGTGAGTTCGCATTCCAGCATGGAGCTTCTACATTCTTGAGTAGATACTCGTAAGTGTAATTTTGCATGACATCCGACTCGTTAATCCGTCTTTGGCGTGTATGGAAAAACATAGCCTTTGTTTTTGAGAAATAAAAAAAAAATTGTTATCGCAGAACCAAGAATACATGCGCTGGACCAATGAACTTGCAAATTGACGGGCACCTGATTCCGAGTGGTTTGAAGCAATAAAAGAAGTGTCATCCGCTTACATTATAATAACAAAATCACTCAAGAAATTTATAATATCAATAACATAAATCGTAAAATGTTGAGGACCCAGGACAGGGCCCTGTGGTACTCCAATTGTAACTGGTAAAGGATCAGATCTGTAATAAAGACGAGAGCTGTTTTCTGTATATCTAACTTCCATCTACTGGAACCTATCACTTAGATAGTGGACAAGAACCATTAGGCGACGAACCGTTAAGCATTTATAGGGTCCGGAATTCCCTTAAATTCCGGTGGTGGCAGCGAACTCCGTTACTTTAGTTTTTTCTAAATTTTCTTAATTTTATTTTAATTAACACGCTTAGTTAAATTTCTTGCTAAAATTACGCTACCAAAGTAAGAAAGGTTAAAAACGAGGAAAGTCTTCAACTTTCATCCCAGACGCTTCCTACAATATATTTGTTAGAGCACCTAACAATTTAGGCTTCCGTTGATTTAAATTATTTGAATTTGGCGCTTAAAAGCTGTAGTTTCAGATGTGTAGCAACAGATGACGCCACCAATTAATTTTAATATGTTCTTCGATTTGTTTTTTTTTAATTACATAAGTTTATTTTAAATTATTTAAAAGTAGGCAAAAACTAATACAATATTTGATACTTAAAAATTACAGTCTAAAAATATGCACACTGATGAAGCCACTAAAATCTGGTTTATTTATATAATTCCGGTTAAAAGATTTTGAGATACAAATTTCATCGGACAAGAACCAACTTTAAATATAATTCTAGCGTTTAAAATTTAATAAACAAACTAATCAATACATTTTATTTTAATTACCTACATACTTGAATTTTATTTCATTTAACGAATGAAATGGTACCAGCAGTTTGCGCTTCCGCTGATTTAAAACAAATAAAATAACAAAACAAATTCAAAATAATTTTATAACGAGAAAAACAAGTAATTAAATAAAAATAATTAAATAAGCAGATGTTAGTTTCAAAAAACATAGCCAAGATGCAGAGACGGACAGACTTTTTGGAGATCAACCATATTAAGACATTCTGTAAATGTCAATTACGCCCTCGAGCTTGTGGAGATGCACTCTACAACACAGGCACTTGTTGTCTCATCCGATGGTGCTAAGCCATAGCCTTTTATATTGTTTTAAACCGGAAATTAAATTAAATTCCAATCCCTGGATCGTTCGCTTTTAGTTATTTTTACATAATGCGGTTTTCTGATGAGTCAACTTGGCGACTACTTGGTAATTCAATATGCATTTTTTAATTTTTTTATAGAGGTTTACAGAAACTTCTAAAGACCTACCTTTCCGATCATAGTGCAGTGTCAGAGGGAGTGATGGGATTCATGCCGACGACCCTCGAGGAGAACGAGTGCTTATCATCCTCACCCCCTGACAATCCCCGGCACACCCACCAACTAAACTGCCTTCCGCTTTAACCCTGCTTCCGTAACGGTATTGTCATTTGACATTTCTTTATTGCAGTGGCCTTTTTTTGTTCTTTTTTTGTTCTTTTTTTGTTATTTTTCTTCTGATTCCTTCATATTTATAATTTGTTTAGTCTTTTCTTATGTCTTAAGCTTGATATGCGGTTTACAAAATGTAAACATATATGGTAGTTTGTAAATCTGCGAGTAATGTAAACTGATCTTAAAAAAAATACCAAAACACTCTTAACTGTATATAAAAAAAATGATAAAAATAATTTTGATAATTAATCTTCAATTATGTCACTTAGAATTAATTGAACAACATTAAGAGAAACAAAAAAAAACGAATGATCGTTGATAACCAAATAATTTGTTCAGTTGGTAAACTCACTCAGAGTACCGTTTGCGACTCCACCTTAGCGCAGCCTCTCCCAATCCAGAGTACGTTTTCCTCCAACCAGACCTGTCCGGGGAAAACAAAATTCCGTCCCGCTCTACCTCTTTCAGAACCGGTCTATTCCAGTTCAAACTGGTAAGGTGGCGGATGTTGCCTCAAGATTCCAACCGGAATTTAAAACCACTAAAAAAACAATAACTTAACTAAAACGTGCTTCAATTTAGAGATACGAGAAAATACCCCTCGAACACAACCCCAAAAAGAAAAAAAAAGAAAAACAACAAAGTAGAGATACCTGTAGATCCTAAATGAAAGAAATCCAATAAAAGAAATATTGTTAAATATCTATTTTACAGAAGAAAAGACTAATTAAATTTTTAACTTACGCTTCGGAAATCCCGAAACTGGTCTGACAAAACGTAATTAGTTGCTATGCGTAGACCGCAAAGAAAAACGTGGTCCACGCGGTCGACTTCAATCCTCCACACAGGAGTAAAAATTTCCTTCTTCCCTTACAACGTCTTGGGCTTTACACGTCCACTAAGGAAATTTCTTGAATGCCAAAAGAGGGTGAAAAATATTGAAAATTCCAATAGTTCAGCCCAGATATGAACAATACCCTCGAGCAAACATCAATCGACTGCCTCGCAAACCAACGATATCTTATCACACCCAAGAACCTGTTTTGTCCTTGCATTAATGACCCTGAATAATTTCGCGCAAGAATTTAAAATTATACCAGAAATTCTTAAGAGAGAAAATCTTACGGAAATTTTAGCTACTCCGAATTTTAACCCGTAACAACACTTGAAAAATTTAAACGTAATTGAAGATTGCTTCAGAACGATACATGAGACAATACAAAACAAATTCAAAATAACTTTATAATGGGAATAAAGTAAACCAGTTGTTAGTTTGTATTAACGTAACAAATTGCCAATTAAATTATTAATGCTTTCTCGCCCAAACCATGGTATTAGATACAGAAGAAAATCCGCCCGATTTTCGGAGTTTATTCATACGCTAAGCCATTGTGTGAATGTTACTTTCGGCTTCGGACTCTGGGAGTCTCCCAGTAGGAGATGTGTACGACCACAAGACTACTAGCTATGCGATGTTTATCGTAAAACTCAGTTCCTTTTTATATCGTTTTAGACTGCAAATTCCGATTAAGAAAAACTGCGTGTGGGCTACTTGTTCTTTGAGTCATCGTGATTTCTCTTGCCGTTCTCTCTTACTTGTGGCGACTTTTTGATTAGTTTGGTAACGCAATATGCAACTGAAATTCTCCGAATGCAGTTTTATTTCACGCAAAGCCGAGTGTACGGAAAAATTTTCTAATTTATTGAAGTAAACGGCGCCGGCCGTGGTAAGAACGAAAATTTTCTTCCCATTGGAACTTTAATTTAATATCTAATTGAAAAAAAAAACTTTCTTATACAGAATTTCGGTTCCTTACACCTTTTTCAGTCTTTGTCACTTCATGGCACACTGCCAGAAGTTTTTTTTTATTGAAAACGCGTTATAATGTATCCGTATCCGTAAATATCAAAACACCCACTATGTAACCCTAATTTGGATTCTGCAGAATACGTTTTGTAATAAACGTCCAAATTGTTTCATTTTCTTGTAAATAGTATTGAAACGTTCGCTAAATTTGTTTCAAAACAAAATTACGTATTACATGTTTAGTTTTAAAATAAGAACTACATGTGCGTATTCTTGGTATTTTTTGCAAGCGATAAGCCAGCAATCCAGGGCGACGTGCCGTCCTTTTTCGAGTAATGTTGAACCACACAGCTAGCTATAAATCTGTCAGCCGAGTAACCTTTATCTTCGGATTTCGAATTTCTGTACAAAAGTTTGTCGCGTTAAAATCACAGATACACGTACATTAGCGGAAAATGCATATCGAATTACGCTCAAGTTAAAGTGTTTTGTTTTTGTCTGTTTCTTTTCCAAGTCTGGCGTCATAATTCTGGGTCAACTCAAGAGGCGTTTGAAATGAAGTTAGAGAAAACAAATCACAGATGTTGTGGTGCAGACGCGTTCCGTATGACGTATAGGTGTTTATGAGAAAATGCATTCAGGGCGTGGGTTAAAATTCAAATCAACGGTTACCATTGGTCGGTGGGTTTTTATTAAGTCTATCTGGCAAGTCCCAGGGGGTGTTGTTAATTTTTACTTGCGGAATAGGAACACGAGAAACAGATAGACAGCATTATCGCTTGAACGAGAACGGTTCAGTTCAATTCTAGTTTGGCTTAGCTGTTTTTTTTTTCTTGAGCGCTTGTAGTCTTTGTTCATTTAATAGGTAAATTATTTATTTCGGTACGTTAAAAATACAGTGTTGATAAAAAGGGCAATTAAAAAACAAACCACGAAGCGCGACCGCGTCGCGGGTGAATCTAAAAATCGAGTGCGGCAAGTGAAATGCGGTTTACGGATTACGCGGCAGGTAAATTACATTTCTTTGTATTCTTTCGACACAGATTTGGTCGTGTCAATTGAGTGAGGATAATTTAATTTGCATTAATTAGTGACTAGAGAGTCTGAAAGTTCCGTATTTCTGTTTCCTTTAGATCAATTTAATCCAAACATTTTTATTTTCATTTGAGTAGAGTTTAAACTCCAAACAATATTAGTCACTTAGTAAAGTTTTTGTTTCATTAATTATTACACTGTAATTTATCAACCAGCAGCAACTAACTATTCCCCACTTCTACCTGGGAATTCAATACAGTGTACTTTGTAAATCATTGTACCTTTGGGGATTTTCTCCGGCAAGTTGGAAACACGCTAACGGCTGTTTTCGATTTGTACAGGGAAATCGCCAGTCTAAATCACTGGCTTGAGGCAAGTTATATCTGCCGCCGAAATCACGTGTGCCAGCACAATTTAACTCAGAAATCAAGACAATTAAATTGTCTCTACGAATTTCGTGAAATCACGAGACCAAACAATTTGAACTACATATTCATAGCTATCTTCTTAACAAAGTTTCTTTCACACCCTGGGCCAAACTGTGGCCTTTGCCGAGAGATTTGCCGGTTAATTAGAAGCGATTGCCGAGAGATTGAAAGTGCCAAAAACACCCATAGTGTAGTGCCAAAAAAACAGTCAATTGGGTTCTTGCGCTATCAATTAATTAGATAGCTTTAGACGGCGAAAGAGCGACAAATAGAGGGACCTGAAACACTCCACCTTATTAATCAGGTTAGCTAGAGATAGGGTTATACCACCACCTTCCACGGGAGTCCCTGAAAAACAGGTGATTGCTAGTGACTTACTTGCGAATTGATCGCTGAACGCGGCATTTTGTATCACATACGCCATCCGAACGCCTAATTAATTTATTCCACTAATTAAGTACACTGTAGGCCCATTGTGTCACATGTACGTTGGTTGACTGAACAGAACGAGTCTGAGAGTACGATTAAAGTGACAAACACTAGTGCCAAGACCAATTGAAGTTGAATGCTAATTAATTGTTAATTGAATTAAGGAGCAGAGGCCTCCTACGATCATCTGTGTGTTTTAAACCACCAGCTGTGACAGAAGGCAGGCTAGACTGCCGATATTCGGAAAGTGAAATCGGTTGAGCGAATTACACTATAGTTCTGATCACCGTAAATTTTTCTTTGTTTCGTTGGTTGTATTGATTTCAAACGCAAGGGTTTTACGCTCACGATATCAGTCCCACAGAGGCTGATACAAGAAGTTTTCCCATTTTTTTTCTTTTTTTTTTCAATAAATAATTAATTAAATTTAATTGTTGCATTTTGATTTCACGCCTCTAATTCCCTTGTTCTGACGAGTTATTTATCTCTCGCACCAAGGAATCAGGTTACTACAACGTAATTACGATCGGGCCATAATTAGGAAATACTAGAACGATTAGCAACTTATCGCACGAGTTCCGAAGGGACATTCAACTCTAAATATAATATAGATCATTAGGACCAACAGTAGCAGCCGGCCGGCAATAAAACCTTTGGCTCGAGTAGGTAGCACAGACAGAGGCCAGACTAAGACATGTTAGCTGTAGCATTAACATCTGGATGATCCCTGCCGGAAGGAAGATAAGCGCTCGCTACCGTTACTTAAAGGTCCCTTTTCACGCTCAAACAATTTACGCAAATGTGCTTGTGCACACAAATTTGCGCATGTAAATTTGATTCAGTGAAAAATTGATAATCCATTTTCACGCTCAATTATATTTGCACAAATTAATAGGTAATCCTGCACTTTAGACACTTATAAACGCGCAGCTCGTTGCGCACATTACGAGGGCAACACTGAAAATGTCTAGAATGCCATGTTTCTAAAAACAAATAAAATTAATTTTTATTTGACAGCCACTTTTTAATGTTTTGCGAGTTGATTGTCGTTTAGTTTGTTCGATTTGCTCTAATAGTTTTTTAATGATCATAATTTAAAGATTTTGTGTTCACCCAAAAATGAATTTGACTAGAGAAAATTTCCGGGCTATGATTATTTACGATTTTAAATCATCATAATTCTTTTTCTTTCTGCGACATTATTTACACAAAACACACAAAATAACTGATACAAGTATAGCGGTCACGTGAGTTTCGGAAAAATAATTTACCGTTTACTATTATCTACCCACTACGCCACTATGCACGCGTTAAGTTGGAATGTTGTTTACACGTTCAAACATTTGCGGCAACCGCAAGCAAATTATCTGACCATGCAGATTTTACACAAGCAAAATTTTTTAGCTTGTGCAAGCAAAAAAATTACGTTTTCATGCAACGACTTCCTTGGGCAAATTTGTGTGCATGTGTTTATTTATTGTTTGCTTGTCCGGGAAGTAAACAAACAAAAGGTGGTAAGTAGGCGCGTTACAGTATCTAACGTAAAAATAAAATCAACGTCATTTCACTGTACGTCATTTTTTCCTTTGAAATGTTTTTTATGATATACTTTCAATTTTCAAGAACTCTAAACTATAATCAAAAAATCTTTAATGTATTTAACGAAGTGTTAATTTGCACCCTCCGAAAGTGTATTTATGGTGTAGGTATTTTACATACATATTGTTACGACTTCGGGGTTCACAAATTAAAATCGTTGTTTCTTTTAAAAACACTAATGTCTACGATTATTTAACACAATGAAAGCACAAATAATATCGAGCTGCACACTATATCTAACAAATAACACTTCTATAACTTAAATGTTCTACTAATTCGCTAGTTACACACATCGCTTTCTAAATAAAACTGATTTAAATATTGTTACGGTAATAATTTAAGTAACATGAAATAAGGGACGTAGCTTCATATAACAAAACATTTATTATCAACAATTTACAACTAATACTCACATATCATTTTGGGGCACTCACGGACAACTAGACTAGATGACACTCTGACGAGATTTATTCTAATTATGAGCTAGCGTTCGCTTTGTCGCCCTTTTATAGGGGTTTCGTTTCCGGAATGTGACGTCAATTATTGCCTTGACATTTGTGCACCCGGCTCTGCGTTAGATCCATGCACGTAGATGAGTCATATGATTTTACTGCACACGAATGAATCATCGCTGTGATATGTGCAGATGGATCTTCCCCAACGCGGGTGAGTAATTTCTTATGTTTATGTTATCGTCTTGTGTTTATGTTACGCTCGACTGATTTTCAGCTGTACATCTTTGCTGGTTCTCTTATCCTAGTTACAATATATATACTAATTCCCTCTTTCGAGAATAACGTGGAAAGTGTAACGAATGTTTCAATAAAGTCTCTAGATAGATAAAGTACCGCATTACCGCAATTTTGAGTCCAAAATTTACTAGAAAAAAAAATACATGACGATCGGACACATAAAAATGAGTATCAACTTTGTTATTTTAAATGGAACACTAAGTATATTTTCTGGAATTAAGAAAGACTTTGTTTTCCTAATTGCAAAAACATGTAGTTTGTCTATTTCTGGTTTCATATTTTTTGCGATATTTAAGTTTAAAATTAAAAAAAAAATTCATTTACTTTGATTAATAATAATTTTATTGAAGTGTTAAAGTGTTAAACAAATTAAAAGACATTTTATAAGTCAAAACGCTAACACCTAAGACAAATTAACATATTATTTGAAATAAAGTAATAAAAATATACCAAAACAATAACAATTTCAAAACTTAAATACCGCGAAAAGTATGAAACCCAATATAGGCAAACTACATCTTTTTGGAATTAGGAGAAAAATATCTTTCAATACCGTTCAAAACATAAACAAAAAGTCTGTATGCTGCTCGTAAAAAAATTTGGAAAACGAAATACTTTCAGTGAAACTTTTTTAAGATGTGAGATGAACCGGTTACTTGGATTTTATTACACAATACTAGCGGATATTGCTCAAGGTTTTTTTCTCGTTTGTCATCCTCCATACCTACACATATAGAATCCTGCACAGTCATTCATAATAATCAATAATTGCGTGATTGGTGGTTTTATCTGATCGGAAAGAATTGTAGGTGGCGCTTAAAAAAATATACCTGTTAATGTACTATCAAAAGAAAAGAGGGAAAGAGAGAGAGCGACAACATAAAAGCAGCGAAGTTCTCACAAACTAATTCAGTAGTGTGTGTTTGCGTAATATCATAAAGTAGGTAAGCAGAGAAGTAGACGAGACAACTGCAAAATTCCCAACTTTTATTAGAATTGTCAGTGCTTAGAAACAAGTGTGAATATTACTTTTTTCAGTTTACATAATTTCGAAGGGGAACCATGGAGAAGTTACAAGGGAAAGTCGCGGTTGTAACAGGTGCAAGTTCCGGAATTGGCGCCGCCACTGCCAAAGCCCTGGCAGAAGCAGGCCTGAACGTAAGTAAATAATTTCGAATTCCAAATTTAAAACCCCCTTTCTTTCTTTCCAAAAAAATTCGCACACTTCCGGAAGGGCTAACTTAATTTTAATGCCGTGGAGGAATGACAGGAATTCCAAACGACGAACGCCCTTACCTCCACGGTTTAAAATTATTGATTCATTTTTTGCCATTTTATAACATTACGAAACGAAAACAATCCTAAAGCCCTACTATTTATAAAAAAAAGCTAAATTAATTCTACAATTCGTCTCGAAAAATTGTATTGCCGCGGCTATTTTTTTCCGTCGAGAAAGATATGAGGTGTTAAGGATCATAGTTGAAGTAGGTCATGTGAATCAAGTTGCATTCATGTTTATATACAGGCTGTTTCACTTAAGACGGTTTCTTTCATACCTCTCTAGTTACTCAGTTTATAAAAAAATGTTTCAAATGAAAGTTTCGCTATATTACGTGGAGCACATTTTAAAATTAGTTTGACGTATACATAGTGTTAGGGCTCTAGGTATGTATGGGGAATAACTAATTTGAAGGGAACATGAATCAAATGACTTACACCACCATGATTCTCGAGGCATTTATTTATTTCGCAAAAAATTATCTATTTTCAAAAATTGAAGGTTGTTGGTGTTGCTAGACGCAAGGAGAGAATAGAAGAACTGGCAAAAAAGTTAAAAAACCCAAGAGGAAAACTGCACGCCTTCAAAGTCGACATGCGTAGCGAAGAAGACATCGTGCAAGCTTTCAAATGGGCCACCGATAACGTGGGGCCCGTCCACGTGTTAGTAAACAACGCCGGAGGGGCGACTTCCACGAATATGCTAGATGGAGACGCACAAGCATGGAAGACCACCTTGGACACGAACCTCCTTGGAGTGGCCATAGCTTCGAGGGAAGCAATCAAGATCATGAGGGCCAACAACGTCGACGGACACATAATCAATGTAAACAGCGTGGTCGGCCACAAGGTACCGGATGTCCCACACATGAACATCTACTCAGCCTCCAAATTTGCGGTCACTGCTTTAACCGAAACTCTGAGGCTGGAACTGATACGATTGGGGAGCAAGATTAAAGTCACCGTGAGTAAAAACACAACTCACATTAATTTGAACAACTGGATGGAGCGCCATCTAGGTTTTTTGTTGGTAACTTCTTAAAATTTTTTGGATATGCGCAAGAAAGTGTTCCTGAAAGTCATTAAATTAAGCAAGACGAAATCAATAGACTATACATGCAAAGAATAAAACGTCGTCTATTTGGAAAATTTTTCTTCCATTCTAATCAACCACTCCAGTCTTTAATAAAAAATATATAAATTAAAAAATGGCACTTCAAAAGGAACAGCAAAAAAATCTTACATTTTTTTATTTCTTCATTTAACAGAGTTTAAGTCCAGGTGTGGTCGCCACGGAAGGCTTCGACGCTGCGGGCTTGTCCCTCGATGACATTTTGAAAGCTAACGACATTGATAAACCCCTAAATTCCGAAGACATAGCCGACGCTGTCAAATACATCATCTCCGTACCACCTCACGTCCAGGTAGGTTTCTTCAAATACCTATGCATAAAATGGTTTCGTTTCTATATTCTATTCGTTTTAGATCACCGAGTTGACCATCCGGCCGGTGGGCGAGGTACTGTGAGACTTCACAGAAGTTGTAACAATAAAAAACAATTCAAAAAAGAAAAACCTCCCTTTAGAGTTTTATTTAAAAGATAACGATTAAGAAATATAAAATAGAAATAAAACAAGACTATTATGTAGGCATAATATGTAAGTAAGATGACAATTACTATTATATACACACATAAAGTACAGTGTTAGTAAACAAGATCAAGATTACACACCTTATGAACATATTGCTATGACGTATAACCACTGGTTATTACCAGACTTTTGATGTGTCAAAAGTTTATCTTTTAACTATTTCATTAGTCTTGTGGTTTACTTAGTAGCAATTTTTCTTTTTATAATTATCTTTTGTATGTAAATAAAGTGGGACTATGTAGAAAGAGCAGCAGTAGAGATAAATAAAAATGTTAGACTTTTTTTCAAACTTTTTTTTTTATTTTATTCAAATTTTTAAATGCTTTATAAAAACAATGATGTTAATAACAATAGTATCGATAATGATTATTAATTTAAATATATTTCCTTTATTTTTACTTCAAATATCATATCTTTTTAAATAAATTTTTATCTATTATTTATTATTTATTATAAATTGTATAAATCAGTCAATCAATAATAAGTGTTATTAGTAATAAGCTAATCGCTCAATGATAAGTATTTATGTGATGATTGTAATAAGCTATTCGCTCAATGATAAGTGTAATAACTGTAATAAGCTATTCGCTCAATGATAAGTGTTCATATAATAATTGTAATAAACTATTCGCTCAGTGATAAGTATTTATGTGGTAAGCTATTCGCTCAATGTTAATTACTTTTGTGTAAATGTAGAGGAATTCAAATGGTTTAGAGTTATTCACTCCGTAATGGGTTTCAAAAGAATGGGTGTTTATGTAATAAGCTATTCGCTCAATGTTAATTACTTTTTGTGGAGGAAGTTAAATTGTTCAGAGTTAATCACTCCGTGATGGTTGTCAGATGAATGAGAGCGAACGTCAGTTCGACGTGCTTTATATAGGCTCCTTTTTATGACGTCGGCGCTAGTTTTTTATTTTTGAAAAACCAATGATTTATTTTATTTTTCCTTTGATTTTTATTCCATAAATTTTCAGTGAATCTTTTGTCCGTTTGTTTCGTCAATCATAAAATAATTTTCTATTTAAGGTTTCATAATGAAATACTTTAACTTTGCCTTTGATTTTCTTAAATTTGAATCTAAAAATAGGGGTTCGAGGCTAAATGACGTCACGAATCCTACCTAGTTCGAGATTATCCTGTCATCTTGTTATTTGTCAATACGACGTAGATGTGTGTGTCAGTGATTGTCAACTTCTGTGGTTTTTTCATTATTTTGAACAAATTTCGGTAAGTTAAAACATTAGATTGAACTATTACTCAAGATCAACCTTTAATTCTTTTTTAAACATAACAAAATATCAATTAATAAAACCTAATTTTATCGCCTCGTGTTTTTTCATTCTTAGATTCGTTTCGTTTGGCAATTTAACTAAAAACTTTCTCACTCGGCCGTTTCTATGCCTGAAATTCATGTCAGTTCCCTCTTTTTTATGAGCCGACATGACAGCTGTCACTGGAACATCATCCTGCACCTTCAATACCGGCACATCAAGACTATGTCCAGAAACGTTCCGCTGCACATCTTGCTTCCTGTCTGCCAACTCCCTAGCCTGTTCCTCGAGCCAGTTACAGAAACTTCTTATACTATTGTCAACCCATGCTTCTTGTGTTGGTGAATTTAATAACAAAATTGAAGGTTCTGGATCAGACACTGTAAGATATAATTTAATTAGTATAATTTTTTATATATACTTAAATTGCCCCTCTGTTTCTGTTTTAGTTTAAGTTTTTCATCTAATGTTTGTGTTGGAAGTAAGAAAAATGGTATTCTTAAGGAATTTCAGTATGGTTCAAAGAATACACATAAAATTAAGGTATGTTACATTTTATTTGTAAAATAAATATTTAGATCTTTGTTTTATTGTTGTAGGTGAAGAATTTCCTTTGCATGTGAAGATTGGAAGCAAATCTCTGCTTATTTGAAGAATCCGAAAACTGTGTGTCCTTGTGAACATGACAATATGAAATATGAGATTAGTAAACAAGGCCAATGTTGCGCAACTACATTACCACAGTATAAAGATTACACAGTAGCGCGACTCTCATGAAAATATTAAATTCGCACATAACATCCCGCGCAAGGTCTGAGTCACAATCTCGGGATGCAGAGCTCATTCATTTACGGCTCTGGTGCCGAATGGATCTTTATAATTATGTTAATACACATTATTTATGCCTTATTATCTTTTTACCACGTCCACTAAACACTACAATCCGGCACTGGTGTGTGAGCACGTGTAAATTTACAATTTACAACAAAATCGCTCACACTTAAAGCAGAACACACAGTTCGACACATCCCCTTTAATCTACTCGAGGTCAATGAAAATCCAGTAAAGAGATCAAAGTGCCGACAAGCGAGTTGCCCTACTGTATTATTTATACTGTGACATTACTTACCTAAAGGGCTTCTTTGAAGAAAACTAAAAGAAATAGGTACGGGGAGTGCCAATGCCAATCGATGTAGAATTTGATTCTTTATCTAAGGACGTTGGAAATATACAGGGTGTTCTATTTACGACACGATATTGTGACCAACCTGTGAATTTTTCAGGTATAATTAGGATATGATATAAAAGCCTGAACATTATACTTTCAAATGACTCTGAATCTTGAAATTTGAAAGTGTCGTAAATACATTCTCTTAAATGAAAGATCACCAAAACATTATTTTTAAAAATAAATTTGAAGATGTCTCAAACCCGGTTACGTTTAGGTGTAGTGAAGCCTTAACACTTTTCATTTAGAATAACGTGTAGAATCAGAATTTGCAATAAAAAATATAGCATTTCATTTAAAATGTAAGACCGCGAGTACGGGAAAGGGTGGTTTATATATTTAGATAAAATGGCTTTTCGCATAAAACCAAATATGATAATAAATGTATTTTACGTGGGAAGTTTTTAAACTTTTACCACCAAAACTTTTTCAAACCGAATCGAGACGCAAGAGGCGATTCCTTTGTCAGTAGGCTTTCTGGAATTAACTAAAAAAATTAGCCCTCCCTCTTCTGAATTGGTATGAATGTTGGCCCTTCTTACCCTAAGACTTACTATTTTGGGATTGTTGAATCTTTCTCCTCTCTTCATTCGATTTACCGATTATTAAAAGATTCTCAAAATTCTACTTTGAGTATTAAATAAAATTCGGAAGGTTTATCAATTAAAATTTATATTAAAGAAAATTAATGAGAACAGAGAATTTACATAAGCAAAATTTAACTAATTTTAATATCACAAACCAAAGCAATTTTTACGACTAAACATATCAAACCAATTACAAAACCAAATATCAAGTAAAATTACAGAGCTAAGGTGTGTGTAATAAATAGCTGCACAAAATTTAAAGCTATCTTAAAATCATAGTTTACTTTTATATGCTGTTGTTTTGTAATCAAGGAGTCCAAGAAAACAAATGTTTTTTTTAATGCCAGTTCGTCATTGACAACCAAAATGAAAGTGTCGGAACAAAACGAATTAAGAAAAAGAATTTATGACTATCTTGGACAGCATACAAGAAAAGAAACCTTACATCATTTTATGGCAGAAAATCTTAGCCGTAGAACTATTTATAGTGTATTTTCGCGTTTTGATAAAAACCTGCATTACGAAAATGTAAAAAAACCGGGTCGACCAAGAGCATTAAATGCTAATCAGCTGAAAAAATTATAATCATTAGCAGAAACTCGTCTTGGAGCAAGCACAAGAAAACTGGCCGTCAAATTTGAGGTTTGTCACAAAACTATTGCCAACAGTTTAAAGCACGTAGGGCTAAAGTATTATAAAAGAACAGTGGCGCCTCGATATACAGAAAAACAGCTCGAAGAAATTAAAAAAAAGTGCCGAATTTTGAGAAAAAAAATTCTTTCTCAAAACACAACCATCGCGATGGACAATGAAAAATATTTTTGTTTTCATAATGGTTTAGATAGTTGTAACCGTGGATTTTATGCTGAAAATAAGAAAAGAGTTCCGAAGAATGTTAAATTTATACAAAAAACCAAATTTGAAAAGAAAGTTCTTGTCTGGTGTGCTATTTCGTGTAAGGGAGTTTCAAACCTTCACATTCAATCATCGAAAGGATTGGCCATCAGTGCTGATGTTTATATTGATAAATGCTTGTCAAAATTATATAAGTTTTTAAACAAGCATCATTCTGAAGACAGGGTTTTGTTCTGGCCCGAATTAGCTTCACCACATTATGCTCGAAAAACTATTGAATCGTTCAACGCAAAAAATATACCTTTTGTTCCAAAATTTGCAAACCCGCCTAACATACCTGCTGCAAGGCCAATTGAACATTTTTGGACACTTTTGTCACGCATAGTCCATGCCAATGGATGGGAAGCAAATTCTGAAGAAGAACTGGTTAAGAGAATTAAAACTTCAGTTAAAAAAGAAGATTTACAAGTTATCCAGAAAATGATGTTAGGTGTTAAAACTAAGCTAAGACAAATTGAAGATCATGGTCCATTATCGATATGTTAATTATTCTATTTCTTGTAAGTGTCATGTAGTTTTAAAATATTTTAGTAATTTGAAATATAAATATTTTTTCTTATTAAAAATAATATTTGCACATTGTGCAGCTACTTATTACACACACCTTAATGTCTTAATTTTGTAACTTCTGAACAATACAAAATCCGACTTTACTATAAAGAACTTTATATCAAAATTGATAATAAAATAGATAAGACATAGGCAATGCAAAATATCCTGAAAAATATAACGAACCAAAACAAGTACGTCGACAAGAAGGGAGAACGGTGTAATACCCTTAGAAAAAAAAATATTTTTTTGTTAATTATTTAACTTTTCAAGCAACAATGATATTGAGCTTACCGGCAATTAATCTGAAATGATTTTCTCGTACCCATATTTTAGGAAAAACACTATTGATTTAGATTTACGAGAATTGTTTCGTTAGCGAGCGAATTTATTTTAAAATAATTGACACAAAAACTACACGGAAAAAGCTTCTGCTTTTTCAACAAACTTTGGAAAGTTTTAATATTGTCACGTTTGGAAAATTATTATCTAAATTAGTTTTTTACTTTTGGAGATACACGAAATTTAACGCGCGTATTTTAGGTTTAATTGACAAAATTGTTTAACATTCACAAGTACGGTCATCGGCTTAACCGCCGCGGGCGCGGTCTAATATGAACGACCGACCTTTGCTTAGCTTGCAGGTCAAACTCCTTTTCGATCAGTGGAACTTATGCAAAATTAACATTTAATACAGGGGATTCCATTCTGACAAGTGGAAACTAAATTGTTTGAACTTACTTGAGAATATTATACGACGGTTCGTATTTTCATTCAAAACAATTAACGCTGACAATTTTGAAACACAGAGCTTTGAACCCCAACCTTTGAAAACGTACTTTGTGACAACCGGCACGGTTGGAATAGAAAGGGAAATTGGGAAATGAGAAGGAAGTAGTTAACTTTTTTTAGTCGCGGTTTTGTACGAGTTAGTTGTTAATGAATCGTGAAGTTGTATAGTCGAAAAACGGTCAACAGACAGTTTCTAGTATTCATTAATAAAATTAGTTTAATGTGTTGGTGAGTTTTAATTGTGACTTCGGAATCGGTCCTTGGAGGCGGCGTTTGGTCGAGTCAGGTGCAAAGAGGCGAGGTAATGTAGAATTTAAATTATTATGTTGCGTTCGCGAATATCCTACCCCGCAAGCGAGTACTCGATATAAGCGAAAATATAACGTGGTGGCGATCCCCTTATAACATAACCACGTTTTCCCTTACAACGCGACATAGTGGAGCCTTCCCTTAATACGTAACATTATAGAACAACTCTAAATTCGTGACATGGTGGAAGTTTCCCTTAAGTCGTGACAATATTAAATCAAAACAAAACCGAACTTAAAACAAAAATAAATTAAACGAAAATTACGGTGAGAAAGTAACACGGACAAGATTTAGGGAACCGGAAACTGCCCGTTTTTCTCTCGCGGCGGCTATTTAAGCTTTTGCCACCACTCTGAAACACCAAACAGGGATTTTTTCAAAAGTCAGCATTATTTCCGAAAAATCCGTGGTTCATTCGGGCTTCTAGCGGCGAGTTACCCACGTGTCGCGCAGCGGTCAAGGACAAAGATAGCAAGCCAAACGGCGTGTTCATTTCTGAATGCTGAATCAATGGGAATGAAACACTTTATCACCGTAACCTAATATCGCCCCTTGTTTGAAAACACGTTCTAGTCTCATAAAAACGATACGTGTTTCCTGCTCTCTGGTTTCTTTCAGGAATAACAGGTTTAGCTTAAAAGAAATAATTTCGAAATTTCTTAAACGCATTTTTCGGGTTCTTACAAAAATAAGAAAGTTAAAGGCGACTTCCGGAATATCCGGAAGTGATATAAAAGTGAAAATATTTTCATCTGAAAGATCACCTTCGCTAAGGGCCGTGTACTAATTTTCAGAATTTTTGTATATTCCTTTCTCCGAAGAACTTTAATAACTTGGGATACCCTGTAATAATTAAAAATTAAAGTAAGAAAATTGACATAAAGCTAAATTCTAAACACTAAACAATAACGCAAAGTCATGTAACATTTAAGATGATTTTAAGAAAGAACAAAAATGAATACTTATATTAATTCTGTTAAACACACAAAAAATTTAAATATAATTGAAGATTAGGGCAATGAGTTCCTTTTTATAACATTTTAGACTGGAAATCCCGATTAAGAAAAACTACGTGTGGGCCACTTGCTCTATGAATCATCGTGATTTTTCTAGCCATCCGCGAAAATGAATTTTCTTTTAGATAATTAGACTTCCTTACACCTTTTTCAGTCTTTGTCATTTCATGGCCCACCGCAAGAAGTCTTTTTTAATTGAAAACCCTTTATAATATATTCGTATGCGCAAATATCGAAACAGCCACTATGTAACCCTAATTTGGATTGAATAGAATACATTTTAAAATCTCATTTAATGTATTTAACGAAATGTTAATTTGCACCAGTAATTAACTAAGTAATTGCATCTTATTTTTTTAAGTACACTCTGAAAGAATCTGCCAGGTATTTTACATACATATTGTTACGACTTCGGTGTTCACGAACTCTAATCGTTGTTTATTTTCAAAACACTTCAATGTCTACGATCATATAACACAATGAAAGCACAAATAATATCGAGGTGCACACTTGTCTAGCAAATAACACTTCTATAACTTAATCGTTCTACTAATTCGCTAGCTACACACATCGCTTTCTAAATAAAGCCGATTTAAACATACCGCCGTCACTGGCTTATATACTAATTCCCTCTTTTCGAGAATAGCGTGAAAATTGTAAAGTAAAGTCTCTAGATAGATAAAGTACCGCAATTACCGCAATTTTGGGTCAAAATAAGCGCGCCAAATTTGAAATTGCATTACCTGTTCCACTCAATTTTAAATTTGCGCGTTTAGTTTGACTCAAAATGGCGATAATTGCGGTGCTTTAGCCATCTAGGAACTTTATGTTTCAACTATGTTTCAATAAATTCGATCGCCATCTACGGTGAGTCCGGAAATTTCTAGAATCTCTAACTGGCTCCATAGATGGCGTAATCTGCCTAAAAATTGCACTTGAATCACAGAAGGTAACAATATAAAAAAAGGATTTTATCTATATTTATTTATTCTGTTTTAATAATAACAATTACAAAATCACAATACATTTTCAGAAATTTTATTTAGTTTACGAGCTTTTAAATCATATTCACTGCCAATATAAAGCTTCTTCCAGGTGTTCAAGAATTTTTCGTGATTTTATTTACGGTTACTCTAAAGGTCTCATGGTTAGCTCCGTTACCTTAAACACACGCTTTTGTTAGGGCACAAAATTGTCCAGATTATTTCAACGATTACCTGCACGTGCGGGGGTGTCCCCAAAATGTACAAGGTCGCATTGGCGAGGTCCTCACTTGCCAGGCCTTCCTGGTTTTTCATCAATTCTTTCAATTCTTCTGTTGGATTCATACTGCTTAGGAACTCCGTCCTTACATAGCCAGGACTTAAACTCTAAAAGAAAAAAAAATATATTGAGGGCTTCAGGTCACCCATCCAAATTGCGGCAAATTATATTTCTTCTTCTGACTACCGATTGTATGTACCTTGTTTCTTACTGAGCCACTTTTCATCCTTTTAGATGAGAATGGAGAATAGCCCGAAAGTCTTCATATTCAGAAAATTAAGTTGTGATTTAATTTTTTTTTTTTAATAAGCCGAAACCCAATCGAGGATTTTGGGAATCATTTTTACACACGTTAGACTAATGTAAAAATAGCTACATTTGTTGCAACATAATTATCCGCACTGGCCATCTCGTGCGTGGTAGCTTATTGACGCAGCAGTATCGTTACGAATTACGCGCTAAGTCTTGTTGGTCGCCGGGATTGTGATGGAGCTTCTCGAGCTACTCTTCTCCTGACTAGGCCACAATTAGGACCGAAATAGCTACACAGAGGATGCTCGGGGGCCCCGTTGTAATCCAGCCGATTTGCAGCCAAAATGTTGCAAGCTACGTTTGTTGATTATTTATTTTTTCTGGGAGAGTATTGAATTGTGATCGAGTGCACATTTCCCAAAATTATATAATGTAACAAATAAAAATATAAAACTCACAGTAATTTTGATTTTGCTCCCCAGACGTATCAATTCTAGCCTCAGAGTCTCCGTCATCGCAGTCAACGCATATTTTGAAGCCCCATACACATTAACTTGGGGAAAATAAATTACACTGTGTCCCACTAGGCTATTGACGTTCACGATGTGTCCGTCAATGTTATTGGCCCTCATTATCTTGATGGCCTCCCTCGACGCGATTGCCACCCCCAAGACATTGACGTCCAAAATTTTCTTCCACTTCTGAGCGTCGCCATCGACCAGATCGGTGCTTTGGTTGATACCGGCGTTGTTGATTAAAACTGTGAGGGGCCCTACATGGTCGGTGGTCCACTTGAAAGCGCGTAGGATGTCTTCCTCCTTGGTCAAATCTGTTTTGACAGCGAATAATTTTCCGCTTTTGCCTTTGAGTTCCTGGGCCAGTTGTTCTATGCGTTCGCTTCTTCTGGCAATACCAACGACCTATACAATTTAAACTTTACAAATTAAATTGGAAATTTTTTTTATAACCTGCGTATAAAATAAATTCGTTCCAAAATTATACACGTTTACTTACAGTCATTCCATTTTCCACCAACGCTTTGGCAATGGCAGCCCCAATTCCGGCACTTGCCCCAGTGACGACCGCTACCTTTCCCTTAAACTGTTCCATGGTGTACAACACTGCTCGTTAAAAAAAATTGGAAAACGAAACGAACTTTCTGTGAAACTCTTTTAAAATATGAGATGCGCCGGTTCCTTTTATATCATCTAGGCCCCTTATGTATTGTGTAATCAATTGGATTTGATTACACAATGTTGGCGCATATTGCACAAGGTTATTTTCGTTTGTCATCCTCCGTACCTATACATATAAAATCCTGCACAGTCATTCATAATAATCAATATCAAAATTACATGTATGTAGTAGCGTCGCGTCGGTCAATTCCGGCGTAATCCAAAAATTGCATGATTGGTGGTTTTATCTGATCGGAAGGAATTGTAGGTGGCGCTTAGAAAAATTGCCTGTTAATGTCCTATCAAAAGAAAAGAGAGAGAGAGATAGCGACAATATAAAAACAGTGAAGTTCTCACAAAATAATTCAGTAATGTGTGTTACTGTGTGATACAACAATGTAAGTAGAGAACTGTTAAAACTCCTAAAGTGATAAAATTTTTTTTCTTAAAACTCTTTTTTTCCTTCTGGAACTTAATTTTCTCAACCTTATAAATGCATTTTAATTTCCTTAATTATCAACATTTTGAAAATGTAATGTTATTTGTAAACTGTTAATTTATGCAAAAATAATTCACCAATATGGAACACGAGACCCAGAGTATATGTTTTCTATATACAGTTGGGTGCGTCATTAAAACTTTCTCATCACGTCACATTTTTGAGAAAACTTTATGATCAAATATTACCTAAGGATTGGCATATTTTACAAATATCTTTTACCCTGTTGCACAATGCTTGTAAAAAAAAAGGATTGATTCCAACATATTCGTACAAGTCGAGACCTGTCCGAGAAACCGCGGTGCGCAGGCTCCTCCCCTTCTTCTTTGAAAACCAATCAGGTTTAACAAACTATCAAACCACTGAGAGTTTATAACGACTTGTAATTGAAGAAAAATGACGTAAAGTCTAATTTTTATTTATACAATAAGACACGATGTTAGAAAACTAATAAGATCTAGATCTTATCTTATCTAGATTCAGATACAGATACTTATCCTAATTTATAACTGGATACAGTTACATATACTTCTTTTTTCAAAGTAACTAGACTCAGATACAGATACGGTATAAACGTATCAAGATACCTTTTAGATACATACATATAGACCGTCTAGAAAGGAATGTTGACATTTCTATCAATATATTGTCACGATGTCATTATCTGGGAGAATAAGTAAATTTAAATTCGTTTCGTAATTATTGCAATTATGTTAATTTCAAAGTTATCAGCACCCATTGACGATTAGTAGGACAAGCCGCGTGACACATGTTCGCTTTCCACTTACGTAAAAATGCGGAATGTAAGCGTGTTGTTTACATGTGCCAATTAAGATCGAAGCAATTAGAACGTTTTAAGAAAACGAAATTGGCAACTGTCAATTGATGCTGACACCTTTAGAACTTTGTACTTTGGACCGAACCCCCGGCCACCGAGCGAAGGAATCAATTGTGACGTAGATTTAAGAGATGTATAAAAGATCGACCCGCAGGTAACCAGGATTATTAATTAGAGGTATTAGTTGATTAGATAGTCAAGTGATTAAGAACAGCCATGTAGGTAGACATGCATTAAGTACCTATTAATTAGTCAGGTATGAATTAGACAGGTATTATTAATTAGTGAGAAGTTATTATTAGTCAGGTGATAGTCATGATGTAATTAGTGTGAAACCAAGTGCACGGAAACAAAGCCAAGCGAGTGGACTCTACGAGCCGGGGCTGGCCATGTAAAGCTTAAATTAAAGTTTAAAAGAAGTCTAGATTAAATAAGTTCGTTAAGTTTAAAGATAAGTGATTAAAGTTATGATTAAATTAATGTATAATTTGAAAAGACTTACGCTGGATTTCACAAACGTCACTTAACTTTAATCATCGATTAAGAATAGTCATTCCTATACCTTCAACACATGTAACCATGGCAACGTTTACTTTTAAGGGATGTTATATTTAAGTAACGTTTGTGAAATCCGCCATTAGAATAATTTAAAATAAGTTACTTTAAATAACATTAAATTAAGGACATTGCCGTATTCTTTTTATTCGTAACTTTAATTCACATAATCATTAAATGTGATACAACCAAGCCTAAGCGACGGCCGGAAATATGTTCACTTAAAAATTATGTAAAGAAACGCCTTGTTTCGCCAGGGCTGACCTTTGAAATGAGGCTGCGTTCGGAGAATTTCCAGCTTGCATTACCAAACAGTCGCCGCGTTGACTCATCAAAAAACCGTATTATATAAAAATAACTAAAAGCGAACGATCCAGGGATCGGAATGTTCGCTTTAAGATGATATAAAAAGAAATGGAGCTTTACGATAGAGATCACATAGCCAGCAGCCGTGTGATACGATCATACGGCTGCTCCCAGAGTCCGAAAGCGAAATTAACATTCACAGAATGTCTTAGTGTGTGAATCCTCCGAAAAATCCGTCCATCTCTCCATGGTTAGGGTGAGAAAAACATTAATTTAATTGCCAATTTGTTATGTTATTAGAAATTAACATTTGCTTTAATTGGTTTACGAAATGCTATCTCTTCTCTCGTTTTAAAATCATTTTAAATTCGTTTGGCATTGTGTCGTACAATGTTGTTCTGAAGGAATCTGTAATTTTGCATTTGCCTAAAAGGTGTCCTTTAATAATTTGAATTATTACACACAATCAATTTTATATCTTGTTTAAGTTGTCTTAAATGTTATTTAATAATATGACTTTGTCGAGACATCTAGAAGAACATAGTGTTTCGACAAGACCTTGTAAAAATTGATAAAGTTGAAAGTAAAGGATAATTCATCCCCTTTCTGTTATCATTTTTAACCACCTATCCGTCACATAACTTTCAGGATTAAACTGACGTAACATAAACAAAATTATTTTCCTCTATTGTAATTGTTTAGTTTATTACTGTACGAAATTACTGTATTATTATCTTATAGATAGGTATACAGGTATATATATAGGTATAAGCTGCTTTTAACCATCCGGGACATACATATAATTCTACGGAAAATGAAGATTAAAGGTATTTACACTCTTGACGTTAACTCCAAAAGCGAAACTAGTCTAAAAGGCAAAAATGAATTTGTTGCAAAATCAAATCTCCCTAAAGACATACCTAAATCTTCATTAGCAAAAATCTGCTGTAAAAAATCACCTTCAAATAACGTAGATATACTAGATATACTCAGATATGCACTATGGACAGTTATAGATACAATGTAACTGATCAGATACACCGAAAGTATCTACGAGTAGATACTGTAACTAAGTATGTACAGTTGCGGACAGAAAATTTCGAATGTCACTGTCACTCATCTGACGTATGCATATAGGAATTTCTTAACTTTTACGTCAGTGACATCCGAAATTTTCTGTCCGCAACTGTACTTGTAACTAGATATGTCACAACACTGTCAGTAATTTACGTAGAAAAAAAAACTTTTATATTTGTCAATATTTATAAAGAAGTGCGACTTTAATTTCTTGCAGTTAACATAAATTCGAAGTGGAACCATGGAGAAGTTACAAGGGAAAGTTGCCGTTGTGACAGGTGCAAGTTCAGGAATTGGCGCAGCTATCGCTAAGGCCCTAGCAGAAGAAGGCTTGAAGGTACTTAGATAGTTTTAAGTTTTGAATTCAAAACTAATTTATTTTTCCCCGAAAATGTTGCTTTAATACCGTGGTGGAATGAAAAAAATTCCAAAGGACGAAAGTCGTTACCACCACGGTTTAAAAATCTTGAATTTTTTGCCTGACTTTTTGTAGACAGTTTCAAAATTCATTTCTTTAATAGCAAACCGAACTCAGAGTGTAGATGGCGATTGCAACCGAATTAAAATTTTGGAATTGAAATTCATCCTTAATTAACAATTTTGTACTTTTCCCCCCTCGACAAAAATGCGTCATCTCCAAAACTACAGCAGTTACATGTAAATAAGAAAGTTGACTCGGGGCCATTTTGGAGCCCAATCTTCTCTCATTTAAATACAGCCGGTTACATCTTGATTCGATATTTTTATTAGAAAATCAAATTGTCGGCCTTTCACTATAAGTAAAAATCATTTGTGCCAGATTTTATTGAACGAGAAAAACTGGTAAATAAATAACGGACTTGAAATGAAATTTTCTGGCCATTTGTCTTCCTGAATATTTTTTCTCGTTTTCTTTGTTGTTCCAAAAGGAATTGCAAATACGATGTTGACCGAAACAACACAAAATGGTGGGGGCGTATCTAGTAGCCACATCCAAAACACTTGATCTATCTCCCATTAATTAAAAAACTTGTAGGTTGTCGGATTGGCCCGTCGCAAAGAAAAAATAGAAGACCTAGCTAAGCAGGTGAAGAACCCCAAAGGAAAACTGCACGCGTTCAAAGTGGACATGCTCAACGAGCAAGACATCCTGGCAGCTTTCAAATGGACGAGTGATAACGTGGGGCCCGTCCACGTGTTGGTAAACAACGCCGGAGGGGCGATTCCCGCGTCTCTGGTGGACGGAGATGCGAAAGTGTGGGAGTCCGTTTTAGGCATCAACGTCCTTGGAGTAGCCATCGCGTCGAGGGAGGCCATCAAAATCATGAGGGCCAACAACATCGACGGTAACATCATCAACATAAACAGCCTGTCCGGCCATAGGGTACCAAACATTCCAAATTTGAATGTCTACTCGCCGTCCAAATTTGCGCTCACCGCTTTAACGGAAACCCTCAGGTTGGAGTTGGTACGACTGGGCAGCAAAATTAAAGTCAGTGTAAGTAACAGTAGTTGAGAAATTCTTGGCGTCATCTCTTTTTCAATACGGTTTCAAGAAATTGATTAATTTTGCTTTCTGTAAATTTTTATTTCAATTGCTACCTACCTGAGGGCTGCTAATCTTGGACGGGCAAATTAAGTTCGTCCCGGCTAAGCTCAATGGGACGGGTCGAGTTCATATGAACTTAAAAGGTAAAAGGGTAACGAAAGTCCCCAGTTACTGTACACTTAATCTGGAGTACCTAAACCCCAGTGTAAGCTACATAAACAACCGAGTAAATAAACAACGCAACAGTCCTAACGTTGGAAATACAAAGTGCGCATCTGCTTTCCGTTAACAGAACAAAACTACGAAACTAAATAAATATATCATCACGCTTCACGAGATACCCTAGTCAGATGTGACAAATTAAATTGAATTTATTAGTTCGCATGATCCAACCTTTATGCTCCTAAAGGTTTGTTCGCACCAGCAAAACCCGTGCAGGTGTCGCGGCCAAGGCAGAAGACTGACGACTCGTACGGACTCGCCTTAAATGGGAAATGGGGCGACTGGATCGAGTCGTCGAGTCCGACCGTTGAAAAGTATCTTTGTCGGCATCAACTATATCCTAGCAGGGTAGCCCCAAATAAAACCGCAATTCAAAGCTTCCGATAAAAGCCTAATTAAACCTAAACTGCGCGCAAGGTTTGTTTGTTAATCCTACCTGACTTGTATGCAGAAATCAGGTTTCGATAAGCATAGAAGAATGCCTTTTGTTGCCTAGAATGCACTTATTAAATCTCGAAGTAACATCTTCCGTTTAAACTTCGATGAAACAAACCAGCTTGTTGTGCAGCAGATTGTGCACGATTAAGTTTTGACAAGCAAACATAGCACGGGGGGTTGTTAAGAGATGACGGTTGAGTTACGCAGTTATGGGTTTTGTCTAGTTGTGCAATATTTCGAAATCTGATGCGACGAAAGTAAACGAGTAACGCATTTTGGTTCCCACACAATATAGTGCATTTTAAAACCGTAACACAATTTTAGTATGCTCTTTATACTTACACAAGAGACTAAAAGAAACGAAGTAAATTAGTTTAGTTGTTAATTTTTAGTGGATTTCTTAGCAGTTCACTGCAAACTCTTGTAACAAAAGTTCTAAATTGACTAAGGAAGTGCCAAAACGGTAGCAAAAAAGACGAAAATTGACACCAATGGGTTACAGCAAGAAAAAGTAAGTGGAATGCAACCAAGATATAGGAAAAATAACTTAAGTGGTTTGATCACATTGTGTAAGTAAAGAGCCCAACTCAAAATTATGAAGAATTATGGACGTGCGACGATCAACAAGAAAGAAAAGAGGAAGATCACGGAGAAAGCAGAAAGAAAGGGTTGAGGATTTGGGCTATCGTAAAAGTGGGGACGATAAGGCAGTGCCCGCTCCTCGAAATTTCCAATCAAATCTACCTCAAACAAAAGTATTTCCAAAAAGTGCCCACCTCCTGAAAATTTCTTGAGAAAATTCCGTTCTTAAAAATTAGTTGCTCAAAGATCAGAAAGCGTGACTCTTTTTAGAGTAAACAAAATTAGAGAAGAAGGAAAAGGTCAGAAGGCAGTCGAAAGCCAAAGGACGAACAAAGAGGCCAAAGGTTTCCAAACGAGCCGTCCACAAAATTGAGAGGCATTATGAATGGGCGAAGATCTACAAAAAAAATAGAAGAATAGAGAAAGGTCATGGAGGAAATGTGTAATGGATGTTAAAGTTGGTCAAAGACCGCAAAGTGTGAAAGAAACGAGTCAAAACCAATCAACGCGACGACACTTTTTTAGACTAAACAAGATTAAAGAAGAAGAAGATGTTCAAGAACGACACCCGACGTAACTCTAAAAGCATACCTGCCGTAAATTCGACGGACAAGTTTGGAGAGGCCTAGGATGCGCTGCACACAATTAACAACCGGGCAACATACCCGTTTCCTTCTTCACTTCAAAACAAACACCGTTTAATAAAAAATTACACAAAAGCGAGAATAATTCTCAATGCTGTCTGAATGCAAGGCGAGCAGTCACACGACTGGCGGAATTTCAATCGGGTCGGCGTTCGACGTGAACGGTTCGCGGGCGGGGGAGAGGTCCATCGGCCAATGACAAGCCTTTCGACGTGGGTCAGTCTCATTACAAGAGAAAGGAGTTGTCCGGGGTTGTTTAGCGTTCTGAGCGTTGTTTTTGAACCAGTCCAAGTTCCAAAGGTCGAATTGCGGCGCAATTACACTTTTGTCAAGATACAGGGTGACGCGAAAGCTAGAAATTATTTGCAACGAATTTTCTCACCGTAACAAGATGCAGTTGGGAGCCAAAAAAGAAGAGATTGGCTAAGAAACCGAAGGCTTCCAAACGGGAATGACAAGCCACTGGTCATTTTGAAAGCCCTAGTGAAGGATCGAGAACCCGCTTCCAAAAAAAAAAAACTTCTTACGAAATCACACAGGCCCATAGGCGATGGAAAAATGAAGTCCAATGAAAGGATGGCGAGAAGACATAAAAAGATCATAAGTGATCTAAACATTCAAGGAGGAATGGAAGATCATAGAAAATGGACTCCAGCCAAGGGATAATACCCTAAACATCGAAGACAATAGTTTTTAGGAAACGAGAACCGGAGGAGACATAAAAAAAGGAAGAAATCTAAACCTCCATTGAGGAATGGAAGATCATAGTAAATGGACCGCAGCCATCCGATAATATTCTAAAACCATGAAGAGAATAGTTGTTAGGAAACGAGAACCGGCTTCTTAAGAAATCACACAGGCGTAGGCGATGCAAAAATGAAGCTCAATGAAGGACGAGAAGACATTTAAAAAAACCTCCAGCCTTCGGATAATATTCTAAGACATCGAAGAGAATAGTTTTTAGGAAACGAGAATCGGTTCCCAAAACAAAAACACTTCTTTGGAAAGCACGTAGGCATAGAGAAATGACCCCCGATGAAGGGACGGCAACAAATGATCTAAACCTTCGAAGATAACAATGGAAGACCGTTGGAAGTGGGCTCTAGTGTTGAAGTACGTTCTAAAAGGGAATAGTAATCGACAATTGGAAATCAAAATTTTGAAACCTCTAAGATTCTAATCAACCAGGAGGAAGGAGGACTGAACGCGAGAAAAAGTGAAACGTTTCCAAGAAGTCCTAAGGAAGAAGACATCTGCTTCGAATAAGAGATAGGCCTTAGTGTGCAAGAACAGAGTTGGTTGAGAAGAGAACTGAAGCATCTCCAGTAAAGTCCTATGGAGGAGGAAGAGGTTGAGGCATCAATTAAGAAATAGCCCAAGCCAGTTGATTGCACTGAACGTGAATGGAGTTAAGCGTATGCAGTAAGTCCTAAGCAGGAGGAGATTTGAGGCAACAGTTTCCTTCCTTCCTTTTCTATTGAAAAAAGTTTTTAGCTCGCAGGAGGATTCAGTGCGAAAAAAATTGAAACATCTCCAAGAAGTTCTAAGGAAGAAGAAATTTGAGGCAATCATGTGCTTCATGTTGCTTTTAATCTGCAAGAAGAAAGTTACTTGTGAAGAGAATTGAAGCGTCTCCAAGTCTACCAAGTAAAGTCTTAAGGAAGAGGAGGAGGAGTTTAGGTTAGTTTTTCTTTGCCATTCTTCACAGAGAATAGGAAAGGAGAAGATCGTCAATAACTTTCGAAATCCCATCTTGTAATGAAAGTTGTTTGCTACAAAAAAGAAAGGAAACATTCGAGGAGGGGGAAAATGGATCACCATAGGGGAATGAAGTCTACATCGCGGATACTTTCTGAAGTATAGCAAAATTGAGTTTGATGGAAATTGTGAAATAATTTTCGTTGTGGCTTTTGACGACATTGCATCATATTGACGTTTCCTCCTTACTTCATCTTCAGGACTGCTGTTGCTTTTGCTGCAGCTACCTATGATCTACGAAGGAGAACGGAAGAAGATTTTCAAAACGCCCAAAATCCTCTGCAAAATTCTTTGATCATAGATCTACCTACGAAGTCCTAAGTCGGGTGTGTGTGTGGGGGAGGGGGGGCATAGTTCTTAAAATAATCCTAATTGTTTAAAAATAATTTCACAAATTTCGACATTTATGCAAAAAATTTTGAACTAATTACTGCTATTATTTTTTTTTGTATAGAGCTTGAGCCCGGGTTTGGTCAATACGGAAGGGATTCTCGCCGCAGGTTTTTCCCTAGAAGACATGTTGAAACACCTCGACATACCTAAAGCTCTAGATTCCGAAGACATCGCGAATGCTGTTAAGTACATCATTACCGTGCCACCCCACGTCCAGGTCGGTTTCTTCAAACGTTTATGAAATGAGGTATCTCACTTTTTACTGTGGGTCTCTTTGTTTTAGATCACGGAGTTGACTATTGCACCGACGAGCGAAAAAATCTGAAAGTAAGAGCGTAGCAATTAAAAATTGTAAAAAATAAATAAAAACGACTGAATAAAATATTATTGCGATTTTGATTACACCAAATTCCTGATTTCACTATTCATCTGTAAAAAAAAATTCGTCTTTGAACAAACCACAGGCTAAAATGCGTCTTCTTTTCCTGTCAAAAACCTACATGTAACCTGGCGCCTCCACCAAAAATGTAACGTAATTACTTACATTACTAAAATAAGGGAAGCAACTCACTTAAACAATACATTTATTAGGGGTAATAATAAGTAGACTTACATGGTTTTACACTACACGATGATATACAAGAGGAACTTCCCTCTGACTAGAATAACACTCCAGCGTGAATTTAGCTCCGCCGAAGAGATTATGTAATTCGAAAGTTGTTTTTATTGACTCAAAGTAATCAGGTCGTCTTTGGTGGTCTAAAACGCCAGATGGTATCACCGCGAAGGTTCCGGTAGCCTAAGCGGGAAGTACTCGTATTAGATGTTCTAATAATAACGTTAACAGCAACGCCAGAAATCCAGAAAGAAGGAAAAAAATAATAATAAGCCTAAATAAGAAAAGAAAACATGCGTTACAGTCTGAGCCACGCCCAGATACTCGCCATATTTACCTAATCTCAATTTGCCGGGATTAGATTTCGACAAGCATTAACAATGCTTATAAATGTAGGGGGTGACGATTTCAAAATCCGGTAACCTGTTTACCGTTCATTTCCAACCAAGGCATTTTCGGCCTGTTGAATCTCTTAAAACAAAACACACCACGACGTGTACCCCAGGCGTTCTAACGAAGAACTGGCAAGGTGTGCAGAGTTTTCAACGCTTGTAAAGATGGACGGGCAACATAAAGAGGGGGGTTGATAGAAGAAGACAGTCGACTCGCATGGGAAATTGAGGGAGACCAAAACAATTGCGTGTTGCGCCCAAATTAAACGCCCATGACAAATAACGGTCTTTTCGTGTTCCTACGCAATGCAGGGTGACTCGAAAAACTGAAAAGGATTTTAACGGGATTTTCACCCGTAACAGGAGCAAACAAAATGGGAAGAGGAAACAAAGATTGTCCCAACTCCATGAGAATCATGATGAGCCCAAAAAGAGATCGAACAAAAAAATAACACATCGGCTGGAAGATACTAGATGAGAAAGAAAGAAAGAAAGAAAAAAGTCGAGAGTAGGATGGAGGAAAGAGTGGGACAGAACTTGAAAAAACTGAAAAAAAAATTCACGCGCATAGTCATACTGATTAAAAAAAGGAAACAGGAAGAGAGAAGCTTTGGGAAAAGAAATACCAACGGGCAAATAGGGGTAATAAACTTCATAAGAATCTAAGATAAAGAAGAGCTCAAAAAAGTCTTATTATGAGGTCGAAGTAAAAAAAGGATGTACTGGAGAAAAGATCAATAGATGACAAAGGTCCAAATTTCATCCAAAAGATTGGTCCTGAGAGCGATTCCTAGTTACCCTAAAACTCGGAAAGCTACAAACCAAAGGAATTGCGACTGGGGTCTTATTTGGTTTGACTTGAATTTGGCAAAAGAGTGAGAAAAAAGTTTTTGGGCGCAAAAATTGAATCTCCTGCTCACTCTCGTCGCCACACCCAGAGGTGAAGGTTGTATTTGACGAGCCCATGTAAACTGACAAACTTCGAAGGCGGACTTTCTTTCATCCGTGCGGCCGTTAGATAGCTGCTAGCCAAAGATAAATTGGATGCGGCCACAGATGTTATACACGTTAACAAATCACGTGGTCGACCGGTTTGGCATTTTTCTTTCCTATTATTCCACGTATAACCGAATTTATTCAACATTTGTAAGTTATCTAAAAGCAAATTGATAAGCGGGCTTCTCAGCGTATTCAATCAGATAAGCAAATTACTGTTATTATTATTCTTTTTGCAAACGACATACTGAACATGGGAAAACTTGAAGGAAAAATTGCTATAGTAACGGGGGCCAGTGCCGGAATTGGAAAAACCATAGCAAAAGCCTTAATAGAAAGTGGAATGATCGTGAGTATCTTTTTTTTATTATTACGTAATGCCTAGTTTAAAGCAACTTATTTTCAACTCGAATTGACTTGCACTTTGCAGCGTGTCAAATCCATTTTGTTTAAACTATTAATATATTTTAGAGCACAGATTTTTCCAAATTTTGTTTTCCATTAAAGGTGGTCGGTTTAGCTAAACGCAAAGAGAAAATAGAAGACCTAGCAGAAGAATTAAAGGGCTCGTCGGGAAAACTACACGCGATCAAAGCGGACGTGTGTAACGAAGAAGACATTCTGCGGGCCTTCCAGTGGGTGGAGGATAATTTAGGAACCGTCCACGTTTTAATAAATAACGCCGGAACGGAAGTGGACAAAAACTTGCTGGACGAAGATGCTGATCCAAAAGAGTGGAAGAGTGTCGTTGATACCAACCTACTCGGACCGGCCATCGCTTCCAGAGAAGCCATCAAGTTAATGAGTGCCAACAACATCGACGGCCACATAATCAACATAAACAGCATCAGTGGTCATAAAGTGTTTAACGCTCCCAACTTGAATATCCATCCAGCATCCAAATTTGCGCTTACGGCCTTAACAGAAACGTTCAGGCAGGAACTGATAAGGTCCGGTCGCAAGATTAAAGTGTCCGTAAGTTAACTCGTTTATCCAAGAAAAAAAATTGATGATAAAATTTGGCTTGCAGAGTTTAAGTCCGGGACTAGTTAAAACGGAAACGTTTGACACCGCAGGTTCCAGGTTTGATGATCTTTTGAAATTCGTGGGATGTGAGAAACCACTCGCCGGCGAAGACATAGCGAATGCTGTTAAGTACATCATTTCTGCACCATCGCACGTGCAGGTAAATCAAAGTCATCATTTGGTTTAACGCGTCGCGTCGGATTTTAACGGCCCCTTTTGTTTCAGATAACAGAACTAACCATTAAGCCTTTGGGGGAGATTGAATCGTAAAATATTATTTACATTTTGACGCACATACGAACCGGAGAAAAAAAATTATTCGAGATAACAATATTTGAATAATATGTATAAATAAGTATATAAGAACTTTATTTATTGATAAGTACAAATTTTATAGAGATTTACTTCTTACATGTGAACATCACAAGAGTTCTACCAAGACTTACTTTATACGCGTATACAACACAAGAGTATTACCAAGATTACTTTAGCAAGATAACAATTACTTTTATATAATCGTGAAATACAATGCGAGTAAACAAGATTGCACACCTGCGAGTTATATGAAATAAGAGATTGGTAAACAAGGCCAAGGTTACGCAGCTGCACTATTTACATAAAGGAATTCTTTGTTGTCGTAGATGTAACTCATAGACTGTTTTTTCTTTTTATAATTTGTGATTTTGTAAAAACCAATTTTTATGTGATGACAAACGTAAAAATATTAAGCGACTTGTTATAGTTAATAAAATATTACGCCAATATTGACGTCACTTCGAAGCATCCTGTGGTATTCCAATTTATTTTACATGCTTCTTACACTTATCATTAGCACATATAAGTACTATGTTTTATTAAAAAAAGAAGAAGAAAAAACGAAACTTGAGAGTTAAAAATACTTGACAGTGAAAACTGCTTGTTATTATCTTGAACAGTTTTCGAGTTATAAGCTACGAAATTATTTTCTAATACAAATTACACTTAAAAAAAAACTCATTATAATTATTTCTAGTATTGCGGATCACCCTGTGTTGTGTGGGAACCAAAATACGTTACTTGTTTTAGTTTCGTTTCATGAAATTTCAAAATATTACACAATTAGACAAAAGTCGTAACCTACGCTACACGGACATGTTCTATTTCACTCACTCCCCTGCGTAATTCGATTGTCATCTCTTAACAACCCCCCCTGTTGGGTTTGTTCGTCAATAATCAACACCGAAGCCTGTACGAACGGGCAGTATTTTTGCTCCTCACCTAAGGTGAACGTCGCTGTTTGCTGTGTTGAACAGCCACTGCGTGAATTCTGCAGACTGATTTGTCCGATTGAAAGGTGAACAGAAGATTCTTAAACCGTGATCTAAGAATGTCATCCTAGGCAACCCAAAGTATTTGTATATGCTTTCCGAAGCCTGACCTCAACAAAAAGTCAGGTATTTATACATATAAGCGAATTCTGTACGTAATTCAGACTGTAACCGTACTAACACGTGATCAATATCTTTTCTAATCAAGTGACCTATGGAAAAAAATTATATCTTTGTTTGGTTCATAATTTCAAATGCCATTTGAATTATTTTTATTGCATTCCTACCGTTTTGTATAGGAATACAATATAAATATGTAATACAAGTGGCATTTGAAATAATAAACTAATTAAAGACACATTATTTTATTTCCATAGGTCACTTGATTAGAAAAGATATTGATCACCTGTTATTAGTAATTAGGGTTTTTATCGGACGTTTTATTGGTGGTTTTATAGTTTTTTTTTTGAAGTTTCTTAACATTCAGGTAACAAGTACCAACAGAAACATATGACAGATGTTAGAGAAAAAAAAACGGAGTATATGGGAGCTATTATTTGGGACCACCTTGATGCTGGTGTAGAAAACTCTTGAGGCATCGGTGAGACCCACGTTTGGTTGGTTGATTTCGACTCCAACCTGTCCTGTAGCTTGGCACCGTTGACGTAAGAGGGAGCCTACGCTTGGGGACGCACTGACATCACATTCCTTCACCAAACGTTAAAATTTGAAGGACTTCCTGGACATTCTGATAGCCGATGCGAAGTCAGAGTAATGTCTTAAGGTCGGATGTATTTAGATTATTTCTAATAATACGATTGCGTTGAATTAAAACGCGGAGTTAACTTTAATTATCGTCGATATTTATTGTCTTTGTGAACGAAAAGCGGATCCGTGCTTCGTGTTTAATTCTAACTCAACTTACGTGTTACGTTGTTCATAGTTAACGTTGATTTAATTTAGACCTGTTGTGGTCTCGTGTTCGTTAATCGTTCTTTTGAAGCGCAATGAGCTTAGCTTAACTTTCCATTGATTAAATAAAGAATCATTTGTATTATAGTGTAAATTTGAAAATGTTTATACCTAAGTAGTATTTCGGCTTTGTGTCTCATTTATTAGAAACGAATTTAAAAAAACTCTCGATTTATCGACGAAGGCATACTGATCAATAGGAAGATGTAGATACATATATCACCGTCAGACTGCAAATTTATTGCTAATAGTTAACGAGGTGTTCCGCAAGGATCAGTCTTAGGTACTGTTCCGTTTCCTGTCTACATTCAAAATAAATGTCAAGATCATTTGATTTCTTTACCTCCATTCATTTCAAATGAACATTTCTGCTGTAAATAGTACATATTTAAACCAACTGTTTGTTACACATAGACATGTTAGTTAGGTACTACCCCCTGCAAACGAAACAGTGCAATGTCGTTGGCTACGTGCTAGTATCAACTTGAAGCATTTTTTTACAGTGGGTTTGACAGAAATTGTCTATAAAGTTTAAAGCTGATTACATACATACAACACCCTAATCAAATTACTAGAGATTACCAATTTAGACAAATTTAAACATTTAAATGCAGTTTCGGATTACTTCAGAACGATATTATACGAGACGATATAAAACAAATTCGAAATAATTTTGTAAAGAGAAAAACAGCATTTCATAATTAAATAAGCAGATGTTAAAAAGAAAACAATAAAAATGGTAAAATCAAATAATAAATTCTCACTCTAAACCATCGTACAAGATACAGAGAGACGGACGGATTTTTGCAGATCAACCACACACTATGACATTCTGTAAATGTCAGGCTTGTGGGGATGCACTCCACAAGACGGGCACTGGCTGTCTGAACTGTCGTGTTATGCCATGGCTTTTTATATGTGTCTTTACAAAGGTCGTTTCGACTACGTAAGACTCCGGGTGTGTGCTGGATGCCGCTGTAATTCTTCGAATTTGCAAAGGTCAATCATGGCTCTCGTCGGCCAAGGCTTTTGATAAAGCGAGCCGCTGTTATGCTTGCTTACACAATCCTACATAATCTTTAGGTGGGTGAATTTTTCGCGCTCGCATTGTATCGAGTTTAACTTATGTAATGAGCTTAATGTTTATGAAATCTCGACTTCTTACGCTTGTATATGTATAACCTGACGAAACCTTAATTTGGATTTAACAGAATACACAAGGTGTTTATAAGTATATCTGACACACAGACACAAAATAAGAACTTAAATTTTAAAAAAAGACTATTTCGTACAACAGTACAAAAACACAATAAATTCCAACAAAAAGTGAAACCGTTAAATGCAGGACAATGACATTTACGAGGCCCAAGGCGGCATATTATAATTGAATTTCATGGCCAGCTTGACCCGGAAAGTTTATAAACACACTATATTTTGTAATAATATTTTGTAATTCTAAATATCCTGTCACCACATGACGTCTTATCGTAAATAATATCTAAATTATCTAATCTATGTAGCTCTCCTAAATGTGTTTTTAATCAAGAGCTTTGTTTACTTTAAAATGTTTAATGGAATGTCAATTTAAACCTGACAATTTCATTTTATTTTTTAAAGTATCTATTTATTTAACTATAAGGCTAATTTTGCTGATATTTTTCTTTTTTTTTAAACTATAATCTTGTGAACTAAAAGTATGCAATATCAAAACAAAGGACTTGTAAAGTCGTGAACAATCGAGAGCAATTATTAAAGAGGAACTTAAGGGTAAAATATTTCTTATGAGGTTTTAGGCTCACTTTCGAAGAATCGATGAAAAGATGCCATTCTTCTACATTATGTCAACAGCATAAAGGTGCTCTTACAAGAGCAATTAAAATTGCCGGCAACTTCAGTCAGTTTTTACGCCATGGCAACATCTAGCAAAATACACATTGTACAGCTCCTGATGATGTCTAACCTTGGGCCTTCAGTATCATATCTGTTGCTCTTTCATAAACTATTGCTCTGAAATGTTATTTCCAGAAACATAAGGCACATGCAGCACAGATAGCCTCAATGACATGCAGACATACTCTACCCTACGTCTTTGTCATCTCCGACCCGTGGATTCTCTACCATCAATCCACTCTTCCGCCAGGTGGCACTAATCAACGTCAACGTGGCATCCCACCAGGTTACGTCCCCTCCACCTGGCACGTAGGGTGACAATTTAGTAACCTTAGGGCTCCCAATCCGCTGCACCGGGTCCCTAAGGGGTCACCATGGGACCGTGAACAATACGTCGTTCACTCTTGGTAGCGCTTTCCACCTTGTTAGTACGATTTCCCTTACGAAGTGACCACTAATCATGCAAGTGACGTCACAATCCCTACGCCAGTCGACCTACTGGCCAACGCACAGTGGGCGGAATCGCGAATCTGGCCAGGCAAAATTATTTTTTATTTTTAAAACTTATTTTCTTCATGTTATATTGCTTTTTGTGTGCGAAAATCTCAAAACTGAGACTTTTTAGCATGCCATTATCAAATATTATATTTATAAGATTTCTATTACTCGTGAAACGTCTTATGAATACTAAAACCAGTATAATATGTTTGTACTTCCACATTCTTCTAGATATACTCGTATATAGTTTATGTATAACAAAGTCCGAGAACGATATTTCCTTCGTCCAATCTTCTCTTAGTAATTCATATAATTCCCTGTCCGTATTCTTTCATTCAACGTACCTTAGGCACAAAAAAATTATAATTTTATTTCCGCACATTTCCGCACTTAGAGACAAGAAAGAATTTGAATTTTATTAATTTCTACATAACACTGTACAAAAGAGAAAGTGCTATTTTGTGCTTTGTTAGTGATAGAGCTGTTTAAACATGAAATTATATTTTAAAACTCTTATAGCAAATAAAATTAAATTTTTTAGCTAAAATTACAATTTTTGAGATTTTAAGCATTGATACTCACCTGTAGAATCGTCACTCATTCTGAAAAAAATGAATATCGCAACCTAATCCAAAGCACAGCACTTTTATTCACACTTGAAAAGCGCGTATTTCCGAGCGCAACTTTTCGAAGTGCGGACTTAACAGGGTTATCAATATACTTTGTAAGTAGAGAAAGGGCCGGGCATGTACACATTAATCATCCTCCGACATTTGGCAACAATATTAGAACAATAAATTAGAAATATTTCTTACTTCATTTTTCGAATTTTGTCCGTCTAGATTTGCGATTTCGCCCATTGTACAACGGTCAGGTGATGCAGCACCTGCCACGGCAACCGAGCCTCACCCGGGGAATTCGCTTCATTCACACACTATGCAGGAAATACTTTAAGCTAATTTTCTGCATATCATGCATTAGCTACAATAATTAATAACTTATCTGTAGGTACCGCCTTCCTGCTTCTACCAGCGTAGCGCACAATACTTTCCGAACACACCCTGTATACGCACGCCAGGAATATAATACACGCATACTATACAATTAACGCGAGTTACAAGTTGGTCAACTTTATGCGCGCATTAATTAATTATTTTCTGCACCTTTCTATCATATTAATTAATACCGCAAACTCTTATTAATCCGCCTTTCGAGTACATATAGTAAACTCGACTGTCCCGATTTCCAAAGCAAACCTGTGCTGCCCGAAACTGTTTATTGTTTATATAAATCTCAAGAGGGCCCAGCATACCACCATGACCGTAAACAGTTTGGGTGAACCTAAACAAAACTCGGTGCATTGCAGGCAAACGTTTATAAGTCTTTAATTCTAAACGCATTATATTTTTGTTTAAAAATGAATATCTAACAGAATTTTAAATACTGTGTGATTGTATGAATGATTGTATATTATGAACTACGAAGTTTGCTAAGTTACTATATAGTTACCAGAATTAAGAAGTCACATTAAACTAACGACATTATAATGTCCCGCTTTTTGATTCTGCAGCTATGCATACAACATACACATTGTACGAAATAAGTGATGTTGTCGATCGATATAGCTCCGTTAATTGGTCCACCAGGTCACCGAGCAACTAATTGCCGTAAAAATTGCTCGTGTAAGGGCACCTTAATGCAGGGATTAAATTGTCAATTTATTGCAAAAAGGGCTTCTACAGTTGAAAAAATTGTGATAATTGTTTCTTGCAATCGTGATATGCTAACAACTTCCGTTCTTGTAATCTTGGCATGACTTAATACTTGTGACCACGGTTGTGACGCAAGAAACGTGTCAAGACTTGTTCAGACATCTTCAAGCTAATCAGCTAGCGCCAGATTTCTTCTGAATATAAGATTGATGCTATACGTAGATTAAAAAAAAATATCTTCAAATATGTATTGTGGAAAATTTATAAATATTTTAGGCAAAGATTATAGTGTATACAGCGCACATAATGTATGAATGTACTAAACTATATACATGGCGTAAGTACACTCTCGCAAAAAAAAGAAATTAGAAAACGGCTGGAACTCTTTTAGAATATGAGATGCACCGATTACTTTTGTTAATCGTTTGAATCTCAGTGATATTATCAGTTAAGTATGTGCCTAATTTAAATCGGTTACACAATATTAGCGCATATTGCTCAAGGTTTTTTTTGTTTATCATCCTCCGTACCTATCTAAAATCTTGCCGGGTCATAATTATACATATTCATGTTTGTATGTCGTGTGAGTCAATTGCGTTGGTAAATAAAAATAAATAATTAGATTATCATGATTCGCGATTTTTTGTCTAAACGGAAGGAATTTTGGGTGGGCGCTTAAAAAAATTTACCTGTTAATATCCTGCGAGGACGTATGGTGGAGAGAGAAAGAGCGACAACATATAAGCGAAGTTTCCGCAAAATAATTTAGTAATGTGTGTTTGTGTGAAACAATAAAGTAAGTAGAGAAAAAAATAATTGCTAAAGATGTGTGATTAAAAAAGAAAATTATTAAAAAATAAACTTCGGTTAAAGTTCCTAAAGTGATTATTAATTTTTTTGTTTAAAAATAAGTTTCTGTTAAATCCCCTAACGTGGTTTTTAATTTTTTTTTTGTTTAAAAAATAAGCTCTGATATTTACTTTCCTTAACTATAAACGGAATTTATTTTCCGTAATTGAAAACATTTTGAAAATAAGATAAATTTCGATAAATTTCAATAACGATCAATTATAATATAAAAGTATTTGTTAATGCTTACAAAGAAGTGTGTTTTGCAGTTTACATAATTTCGAAGTGAAACCATGGAGAAGTTACAAGGAAAAGTCGCGGTTGTAACAGGCGCAAGTTCAGGAATTGGCGCAGCTATCGCTAAAGCCCTGGCAGAAGATGGCTTGAAGGTACGTGGATAACTTATCAAAAAGAAAAAAAAAATTAAAAATGCTTATTATTAACATAAAGTTTCATCTTTAAATAATTCAAATTAATGTGCGCCGTCTGCTAACAGCAAGATGTACTTTGTTAAATCTCAATCTAAGAATACTTTCGTGGCATGTCTGGATCAAGTTACATTTTTCTCAAAACTAAAAAAAAAAAAAAAACTAAGAATTATTTAATCCAGTCAAATTAAAAAAAAATCTAAATTTGTGTATGCCATCTTTTGACAGTAATACATACCTCTAACTCTTTATTGAGAAATGTCGTTTTTTTTTAATATTGCACCTGTTGTCAACACGGTGTATTTATTTTTCTAACTGAATCAAGAATTTTTATTTAATTTTTTGTACAAAAAATTCTTTTTAATAAAAAAAAAGTTATAATCTCGGTTAACCGAGTGTCATCTTTTGGAAGCAACAGGTAATTTCAACAGCCATCGTGTTTATGGTTTAGTTTATTTACGTAACAAAGATGTCGCTATTGTAACTATTAATACAAGATTTATTCACATTAAAGTATCGCCGTCTGTTGGCAACAAGATATACTTTCAAATACTTCAGAAGTGTTATTTGAGTCTAATTGGGGAATTCAATATTTGATCACGATCTCTGTAGGTAGTTTATGGAACTAACGCCGTAAACGTGCATTGTAAATCGTGTTATATAGGAGAAACAAGATAAAACAATGTTTGAAAGAAACTGTACGCGTTCAGTGAACAGCAGCTGCTGAGTTGCTGACTCAGCAATCGTTTGTGATTGGCTATTACCTTAATGTGAACCAATCACAAATCATCAGAAATATAAGCTGCCGATAGTGTTTTCGATTGACTGCTTTAGAGCACTCTCAGAATATCTCCATCTTATTTTAACCTCATGTAATAATAAGAGTGCACTAGAACAGTCAAGCGAAAACGCTGTAAATTTAAAAGAGGCGCCATCTCTTGGAAGCAACATGTACTTTCGGCTGCCATCGCATTTAGTGTTTTAGTTTTGTAACAAAAATGTCCTACTTCTTTGTCATTTTTGATGCAAGATTTAATTAACGAAAGTTTAAATTAACGTACACCATCTGGGGACAATAAAATGTACTTTCAACTGTCATTGCTTACCGGCACTCAAAATTGCTTTTTCTGATACAAAAGTTTATCAAAATAACAAAAAAAGAAATTAATCTAAAACCTAAATTACTGAGCGTCATCTTTTAACGATGTTCTGAATACAAAACACATTTGTTTTTCCCCAAAGATGTTGCTTTAGTTTTTTAGTCTATCCAAAAAAATCTCCAGGCGCCTCCGAAAGTAAAATTTAGTTTTAATACCGTGGTGGAATGAGAGAAATTTCAAAGAACGAAAGTCGTTTCCTCCACGGTTTCGTAGACAGTTTCAAAACTCATTTCTTTAACAGCAAGTCGAACTCAGAATGTAGATGGCGATTGCAACCGAATTAAAATTTTGGAATTGAAATTCATCCTTAATCAACAATTTTGTACTTTTCCCCCTTCGACAAAAATACATCATCTCCAAAACTGCCACAACATGTACACAAGAAAGCCGACTCGGGGGCCATTTTGGAGCAATATCTTCTTTCATTTAAATACGGCCAGTTACATCTTGAATCGATATTTTTATTAGAAAATTATTGTCGGCCTTTCATTATAAATAAAAATTAACTGTACCAGATTTTATTGAACGAGAAAAACTGGCTAATAAATAACGAACCTGAAATGAAATTTTCTGGCCATTTGTCTTCCCGAATATTTTTCCTCGTTTTCTTTGTTATTCCAAAATGAATAACAAATACGATGTTAACCGTTACTATTAAAAATTACACAAAATGGTGGAGGCATATCTACTAACTTTGAGCTATCTCAAATTAATTAAAAAAATTGTAGGTTGTTGGATTGGCCCGGCGCAAAGAAAGAATAGAAAACCTAGCCAAGCAGGTGAAAAACCCCAAAGGAAAACTGCACGCCGTCAAAGTGGACATGCGCAACGAGCAAGACATCCTGGCAGCGTTCAAATGGACCAGTGATAACGTGGGGCCCGTCCACGTGCTGGTAAACAACGCCGGAGGGTCGATTCCCACGTCTCTGGTGGACGGAGATGCGAAAATATGGGAGTCCGTTTTGAGCACCAACGTCCTTGGGGTGGCCATAGCGTCGAGGGAAGCAATCAAGATCATGAGGGCCAACAACATCGACGGACAGATCATCAACATAAACAGCGTAGCCGGCCATAAGGTACCGGACGTCCCAAACATCAATGTCTACTCGCCATCCAAACACGCAGTGACTGCTTTAACGGAAACCCTGAGGTTGGAGTTGATAAGACTGCGCAGCAAAATTAAAGTCACCGTAAGTAGCAATAGTTACAACGAGAAATTTGTGGCGCCATCTATATTCCCTTTGAGGATTTGTAATTATTCGTGTTAGGCCCGTGTGACACTATGATATTTCTTGTGCAAGATTTATTACGAAGTGAGCGAGAAGTGCCAATTCAACCAATCGGAATTCACTGTGGTAGCTCATCTCCTTCATTTTGTAACAAGAATGTTATCAAATCTTGCATGGTGTCACACGGCCCTTACACCAAAAATTTAGTTACTCGCAAGGTCTAACTAGTTACGTTTGGTAATTGAGCCAGTAAACCGTTCTGGCAATTCGCTATATAACTTCCTTTAAAAAAAGTTTTAAATTGATTAAATTTGCGCAAGACGAGAGAAAAGGAAAAAGTGAAAGAAACGGAAATAAAGTCAAAGGAAAAGCTACATGAGGATTTGGGTAGCCTAATAACACAAGATGTGAGAGTAGATAAAGATGTAGTAAAGAAAGGCGATCAACCGGCTGATACAACTACATTGGAAAAAGAAGGAGAAATACAAAAGAGGCATGAAAAGGACTTCCTGAGAAAAGTAAATGAGGTTCTTGAAAGAAATCAAAAAGACCAAAATAAAGGAAAAATTATGGAGATGAAGAAGAGAGATCAAGGACTGACAAAGAAGAAAAACGTTTCCAAACGAGTTAAACACAAAATCAAATAGAATGAAGAATGGCTAAAACCGGCCAAAAAGAAAGTTGAAGTCAATTAATAGAAGAGATGAGAAAGTTGCTCAAAGGCTGAAAAGCAAGAAGAAAGTGAGCCAAAACCAGTCAAAATTAAATGGATCCAACGCCCTTTAGAGTAAACAAGATTAGAGAAGCAATAAGAAAGCCAAGACACAGTCGAAAGATAAAAAAAAATAAACCAAGAACACAAAATTAAGAAAGATTTGAGAAGAAGAAGAAGAAGAAGAAATAGGTTCCAAAAGTAGTCAAAAATCAAGCAAAATTAAGAAGAATTATGGACGTGCGAAGATCGACAAAAAAAGAAAGGAGAAAGGGTTGCAAAACGTGGAAGTAATTTAATGGAAAAGATTGCTACCTACCTGAAGGACAGCAAATTGAAGGAGTGCAATTTAAGAAGTTCACCAACACAGTCGACTAACTCTTGGAGATGTGAATGGGTCGTACGTAACCCCAAAAGCAAAGGCACAGGATTTACTAGTAAAATAAATTTCACCAATATAGCACAAGTGTCTTTATTTGTTGTAAAAAATAAGCATAAAATTAAATAAAATAAAAAGAAAGAGAACGCAATGAGGTTGTCAAATAATATAAAAGCCCGAAATCCGGATCCGACTTTCGTTACGAAGTGAACGTAAATTTTCTAATCTCGAGCAACAGAAGGTTGCTTAATTTAAAAGTAAGTTAAAAACGTTCTTTGACGCAATGTCACTAAAAAATATTCCAACTTTGATTACATCGTCCGCGCCCCGCACGTCCAACGAGTATCGAATTCGACGGAGGGCCGCTGAAGCAAAGAAGGCGTGTCGCTATTCCCAGCGACCTCTCTCGTCGAAAGTCACCAACAGGGTTGGGTGAATTCAAGTCCGGACAGACAAGGCGGCGAAGTAACCGTCGTTGACGAAATTGACCTTGCAAAAACTTCTAGACGCATGTAAAGATGGACGGGCAACGTAAAGAAGGGGGTTGATAGAAGAAGGGAAATGAGGGAGACAAAAACAATTCCGTGTTGCGTATAGTGAGGGCTCTCGTTTAATTGCGCCCAAAATAAACGCGCATGGCAAATAACGGTCTTTTTATGTTACTACGCACTACAGGATGACTCGAAAAACTGAAAAAGATTTTTAAGGATTATTAGACATTTTTAACTGACAACATAATTTAAATTAATTATGACTTTTTTATAGAGCTTAAGCCCTGGTTTCGTCGATACGGAAGCGGCTTCCGCTGCAGGCTTATCCGTAGAAGAGATGTTGAAAATTCTAGATATATCCAAAGCCTTAGACGCCGAAGACATCGCGAATGCTGTTAAATACATCATTACCGTGCCGCCCCACGTCCACGTAGGTTTCTTCAAATATTTACGAAATTATCTCGTTTTCTATGGCGCGTCTTTGTGTTTTAGATCACCGAGTTGACTATTAGATCGAGGGGTGAAAAAATCTGAGAGGAAGAGCATGTTGAAGAGACAGAATAAATGAAAGCAAGTGAATAAAATATTATTACTGTTTCTTTGCGTTTTTGTTAACGCCAGATTAATGTGTAAGATAATTTGCTTTCGGCCAAACGTATAATAATAATATAAGCGTGTGATCAAAAAGTTTCGTCACACTGCAAAAAAGTTACCTGTTTGAGTGTGACCTTACCTGGTTACATATGTTGAAATGTGCAAATTAAGTTCATCTCGCGTCCGGCTAACTCATGGAGGTAGGGTGGATCAAACGAAATCTTAGTTGTCTCGAATCAAAAATGTAAATAAACACTCTTAAAAGACTGTATAAGCAATAAACCAGTACACAAACTGGGAAGTCAAGTTACCGTTAAGAATAAAGTAAAGTATTAATGTGACCAACACAATTCGACACTAAAGTCGTGTGTCAACGCCGTTTGTCGTTTAAACGCTTAGTATTACAATATAACAAAATAAAAAAATAAGAAAGATCAAATCCAATCTTTGGTTGTCCAAAGAGCAAACATCAAATTGTCGTCCGTCGAAGTTAGGCGTACAGGAGCGCCGCGTTATTCCAAATGACAGACAGCATGGCTTCAGCTACCACTTTCGTGAACTTTAAGTGACGTCAACTTGCATCAACTTCAGTGACCACTTTCGTTTAAGGTTACTGTATTGAGAAGGTAGCGCAAACTTTCTATCTCTTTTAATTTGGAGTTAATCAAATTCACTCATAAACTCCTTAGCAACGGTAACTTGTTTGTATCTATCCTTTTTCTTCTTTAGCGTTTCATCGCGTCCTTTTTAACTTGGGGGACCAAGCCGCGGAAATGAATGGCGGTACTTTCTAAATACAGTAACCTTACTTTCGTTCCAATAAGCGCGCCCTCTCGCGATGTGCAGCGTGATGAACCGCCGTGTTTACCAAACTCCAAAGTGGACGGCCAAGGTCGATTTATAACGACGCCACCCAACCTTCCAACAAGGACACACTATGAATATCTATCGCCAGGCAGCTCCCAGTTAACGGAACTCCGGTGAACGTCCGGAATTAATGAGAGGAGGGGAGGGGGGAGAACCAAATAAGAATGTATGACAAAAAGCTTAGATAAAAGAAAACACGAATTACAAACCGACCGCCACCCAATGTGACTCTAAGGCCCGGTTTCTCGATCACAGTTTAACTTTAAACATCAGAACTTACACCTGTAGAAATAATGAGAATAAATTGAAGATTAAAGTTAAACTGTGATCGGAAAACGGGCCTTAAACATACCTGCGGTTTGATACAACGGAACAAGCTTGGAGAAGCCTCGAAGAAGGCCTAGGCTCGCCGCAACCAAGTTAACATCCGGGTAACATACCCGCCTTCTTTTTCACTCCAAGGCAATCACCGTTTAATGAAAAATTTATACAAAGCGAGAATAAATCTCAGTGCGGTCTGGATGCAAGCGAGTAATAGTCACAACGACTGGCGAAATTTCGCATTGGGGCGACGCGACGTTCAACGCGAACAGTTTGCGGGCAGGGGGAGACGTCAAGCCTTTAATATACCCCACTTTCGACATGGGACAGTCTCATAATAAGAGAATAGGGTTGCCCAGACTTCTTTAGCGTTCTAAAGCGACCTTTCTGGAGTTCCAAAGGTCAAAGCACGGCGCAGTTACACTTTCGCCAATATACAGGGTGGTTCGAAAGTTGGAGATTATTTACAATGAATTTTCTCACCGTAACATGAATTAATATTTTTTTGTTAGAAATAAAAGAAACGATGTAAATTTTGGACCAGTTTTCGTACTTTCATTAACTTTTGTAAACTTAAAAACGATCGCACAACAAATTCGAAAGGAATTCGATTTCTTTTAACACTTGAGCCCCGTCCGTTACATAAATGCCAGTCAAGGATAAATTGCGACCGCAGATGTTATACAGGGTGACTGACAATTGTTTCAACAAAAAAGAAACACGATGTCCGAGAGTATTGGAAAAATTATTTCTACTTTAGTTTTCAAAACGTAATTAATTAAAAATTAGCCCCAAAACGACAATGTTTAAAAAATAGAGGAGGAGATGAACGAAATAAATGACCTGACAAAAGTTTTATGGTATGCATGGCGGCTTAGCATCGGTCATGAACTTGATCGTTAAATGGGATTTCACGTCAACTCCGTTTTTAGGTCAACGCCTTGTTACGGATGAAAATCCCGTTAAAATCATTTTTAGGATTGTCAGTCACCCTGTATTGCGAGATAACATGAACTGTCCGTTATTCTGCCATGCACGTTTCATTTGTGCGCCGTTAAACGAGTGTCTTTACACGCAATACCGAATTGTCTCCATCTCCCTCGGACTTAAGCGTGTCACATTCTCTTCTTCTATCAACCCCCCTTTTGATATCTTACATGCATCGAAAATCTCTGTACGCCTGCAGCCTGCAGTCCTTCGTGGCTCGTTGCGGGGTGTAGACGTGTTATTGCCTTGAGTGTGCTTTGCGATTTCATTTGGCTGAAAACGCCTGGAGATGAAGATTAACGGTTACCGGATTTTAAAAATGGTTACACCTGCTTTTATAAGCATTGTTTATTGTTGTCCAACAGTTTGAGATTAAGTAAATATCGCGAATATTTGGGGCGTGGTTCAGAGTGTAACGCATGTTTTCTTTTCTTGTTTAGGCTTTTAGGTCTTGCGTTCTGCGTTTTGTGGTTTGCTGATTTTTCTTTTCCCTTCGATTTATTACGTTTACTATGATCATCGCTCTATGGCAACCCAAACCTTTGGTGTTGATTTCGTTGATTTGGTGTTGACATCGTGAAGTTACCGCAAGTTCGACAACGACGGTTACATTTACCGCCATTACTTCCCCGTCTGTCCGGACTTGAACTCACCCAACCGCTGTTGGTGAATTTCGTCATGAGAGGTCGCTGAGAGTTGCGATACGCCTTCTTGGCTTCAGTGGTCCTCCGCTGGATTCGATATTCTCCGGGCATTAAAGACGACAGCTGCGAGGATATAATCAAGGTCGGAACATCTTAATTTGAATTGCAGGAACACACGCTTTTATATTCTTTTGTAAATTAAGCAACCGTCTGTTGGCGAGATTAGTTAATTTTGTTTTAACTTTGTAACGGAAAGTCGGGCTTTGATATTTGAAAACCTCGTTGCGTTTAGGTTGTGTGTCTTATTTTTTTTTGTGTTCCGTTGATTTATATTTGCTTGCTATTTATTACTATAAATAAAGACAATTTTGTCGTATTGGGGAATTTTATTTTAGTAGTTAATTGTCCCTCTACTTTTGGGATTACGTACGATCCCCCCCCCCCCCCCCCAACTATCTCCAGGAGTTAGCCGGCTGTGCTGGAGATCTTAAATTTCCCTCCTGTAATTTGGTGCCTTTCAAGTAGGTAGCAGCCTGACGCCATGAAATACAAACTACAAATGCGTGCAAATCTCCTGAAGCAGATTTTTCCATGCAAAGGATCACACGTTTAATACATGCTTTGACAGGTAAACAAATAAATCACTACAACAAAGAACAAGCTAAATCAGTAAATATGTTCGTAATCTCTTGTGCCTCGGTTTGTTTTTTGACGAATTATTATTAACCCAAATCTATTAAAAATTTAAAAATTGCAAGACGCGTTTGCAACTCAATATCCTGTGTTTTTGACGTGTTTTTCCTGTGTTTGTGGCGTCGTATTTCGTACGCAGTGGCAGTTTGATTTTGGGAAACCGTTTATATGAATTTTTTAAACATTTTTCTCGTAATCTATGGCATCGATTCTCTTACGCATCTTTTTTTTGTCGGAACAATTGTCATTCACCCTATACATATTAAAGAATTAGGTGGCACTTTTTTTATATTCTCCTACGGAATAACCAAATTTATTCAGTATTTGTAGGTTATCTAAAAGTACCAAATTGATAAGCGGTACAAATGTGACACTCAGCGTATTCATTGTGATAAGCGAAACATAGAAGTATTATATTTTTTGCAAGCGACGTAAATTCAACATGGGAAAACTTGAAGGAAAAATTGCAATAGTAACAGGTGCTAGTGCCGGAATTGGAAAATCCATAGCAAAAGCCTTAATAGAAAGTGGAATGATCGTGAGTGTTTTTTTTTAAATTGTTACGTAATGTCTAGTTTAACCCACTTGAACTCTGAAGCGTGTCAAATCCATTTTATCTTACTTAAACTATTAATATATTTTGGAACATACATTTTTCTCAATTTTATTTTCCATTAAAGGTGGTTGGTTTAGCTAGACGCAAAGAGAAAATAGAAGAGCTAGCAGAAGAATTAAAGGACTCGCCGGGAAAACTGCACGCGATCAGAGCGGACGTGCGTAACGAAGAAGACATTCTGCGAGCCTTCCAGTGGGTGAAGGATAATTTAGGAACCGTCCACGTTTTAATAAATAATGCCGGAGGGGGAGTGTACCGTGACTTATTGGACGAAGATGCTGATCCAAAAGAGTGGAAGAGCGTCGTTGATCTCAACCTACTCGGACCGGCCATCGCTTCCAGAGAAGCCATCAAGTTAATGAGTGCCACCAACATCGACGGTCACATAATCAATATAAACAGTGTCAGTGGCCATAAAGTGTATAACGTCCCCAAACTGAATATCTATCCAGCATCGAAACATGCACTTACGGCCTTAACAGAAACGTTCAGGCAGGAACTGATAAGGTCCGGTAGCAAGATTAAAGTGTCCGTAAGTTAACTCGTTTATCCAAGGAAAAAGAATGATGATAAAATTTGGCTTGCAGAGTTTAAGTCCTGGACTAGTTAAAACTGAAGTATTCGAGGCCTCAGGTATCTCGTATGATGTTTTTTTGAAAATCATGGGATGTGAGAAGGCACTCGCCGGCGAAGACATAGCAAGTGCTGTTAAGTACATCATATCTGCACCACCACACGTGCAGGTAAATCAAAGTCATTCGATTTAACGTGTAGGATTTTGATGGTCCTTTTGTTTCAGATAACAGAACTAACCATTAAACCTTTAGGGGAGATTGAATCGTAAAGTGTTCTTTACATTTTGTCGCAGGTACATTCAAACCGAGAAGAAGGACGTATAGACTGTTTTTTTCTTTTCATAATTTCTAAAAGACAATGAAAACCAAATTTTCTGTAATGATAAACATAAAGATATCAACCGACTTGTTATATGTAGTTCATTAAACATGAAATCAGTCACTTATTATGGAAAGTTTCAAATTTATCGTTGGTATTAGTAGATTGGGACTACATAAAGACCAGTCCTGGGATGAGAGAAGTAATTTGAAAGTATCAATGGAAGTTTGACATTTTTTAAAATTGCGAGAAAGCTTTCTGTTAGTAACATTCTACTTGCTCTTGCGGTGATGTAATAAGAACGACGCACACTGCATAAGATGATCAGATAGATCAAAAAAATAATGCTTGGAACCAGTTAATCCGAATATTGGAGAAGATATTGTCAATAGTCTTACCACCATTATCCGTAATTCTAGTGGATTCAGTAATGCATTTATATAAATATATCACAGACTGTAGCAACTCTTTCTGTTACACTGAAATCAATATTAAAATAGACACATACAAACGTGGCAGTATTACAATCAACAATTTTATTTTCATTTCGTGTAAATTCAAACCTTTGTATTGGAGTTACGTATGATCCAGTCCATCTCCACGAGTTAGCCGGTCATGAGATGAACTAAATTTGCACATTTCAACATTTGTAACCAGGTAGGTGACAAAACATAGCATAAATTGGCGCCCAAACTATCAACAAACATTACAGTATGTTAACTGGGTAAATTGATCCTTCCCGTTGGCGTGAATCATGGATTATTTAAATATAATCGTTCCCGGTAGATTACTTATTCTTTTTTATTTCAAAATTTTGATGTTAAAAAACTCAAATGAAATTAATTCGATCCACAAGGAAAGTATTTCCGTAATAAAACTAAATCGGATTAACACTTCTGCTTCATCGATCTCCACCAGCAACGGAAGAAGTAAATCCAAAAGTCACAAAAACCCAAGAAGGATGAAAAATCTACCGTCTCAGTATATTTTATTATTCCTATGAAACTCGACACAGCATCGCGCAGTTTATTTTTAGATCGTTCCTTGTACTGCAAGATCAATTACTTCTTCGCTAGATAACCCCTAAGTAAACAACACTTTACAACCCAGTCGCAGTGCAAAAAGAAACTGAATAAGTTTGCAACATGAATCAATTTCAAGGAAAAATCGCGATAGTAACCGGCGCCAGTTCAGGTATTGGGGCAGCCATAGCAAAAGCTTTCGCAGAAGCTGGCATGATTGTAAGTCATTATAAACGCATCTTTATTTTGCTTTTAATCCAAAAAAATTAAGGTGGCTGGCTTCGCCAGACGCAAAGGACGAATGGAGGAATTATCAAAGCAATTAGAAAAACCTTTGGGAGAACTGCACGCCATTAAAGTAGACATGCGCAACGAGGAAGAAGTGTCGCAAGCATTCCACTGGGTCACCAACAACTTAGGCCCCGTTCACATTTTAATAAACAGCGCTGGGGGCACCGCACCCACGACTTTAGTGGATGGAGATGCACAATTGTGGAAAAGCGTGGTGGACACCAACGTGCTAGGAACGGCCATGGCATCTCGTGAGGCCATCAAAATCATGAGGGCCGACAACATCGACGGGCACATCATCAACATAAACAGCGTCACCGGCCACAACGTTCCCCATTTCTTCGGCTTCAACATCTACCCAGCTTCGAAATTTGCAGTCACTGCTTTAACGGAGACTTTACGACTGGAACTGGTGCGGTTGGGCAGCAAAATTAAAGTGACGGTAAGTATTTCGAAGTAGTTATTTCATAAAACAAAAATAATGTCCACGAAGAGTTTAAGTCCGGGCCTGGTTGATACTGAGGGAGTTTTGAGGTCAGGCTCGACGCTCGAGGATTTTTTAAAGGCCCATCGGATGACCCAGGCACTAGTTTGTGAGGACATCGTGAACGCTGTTAAATACATCATTTCAACCCCCCCTCATGTACAGGTCGGTCACTCTGTTTTTTTTTTAATCAAATGATCTATTTCACGTTTTCTCTTTTAGATAACCGAGCTTACCATCCGAGCTGTTGGTGATACGCTTTAAGGCACTGTATTTTTTTTGCTTAACAAGTAAATAAATAAATACCTCCAAAGTTTATACAGGTGTCCTGCTGTCACCTTACCTGGTGACAAAATTGTTGAGCGTCCAAATTAAGGTACAACTGCCGGCTATTCAGCGGGATGGGTCTAGATCATTACGCAACCCCATTAATGCACGCTTGTCTTTATTTAAATTTCAAAAGAAGAAAAATATGCAATTCAGAACGAAGAAACAAACGCAAATAAAAGAATTAAATGTTAAATCGGTTAGACAATCCGTGCACAAACTCGAATCACAAGAAAAGTCAAGAAACGAAAATACGGATCTTTTATTCTCTTTTTTTGATTTAATGTTCAAATATTTTATAGTTTGTGGATGAGCTGTCTACCCCCCCCCCTTAAATTAATCTCTGCGATAACAAGTTGCTTGCATAAATTCTATCTAATATGCAGAAATCACGCTTCGAAAGGCCTAGAAGAAAACCTTATATTCCTTAGAGCGCACTCGGAATAATATCCTCCGTTTAAACTTCACCCTAAACAAAACAGTTTGGTGAATTTTCCAAAATGGCTGAAGACCCCAAAAACACGAGGCGTACGCTAAGCGAGGAGCAACAATACTGAGCGAAACTGGCGTGGTCGTTCACGAGTGGGGGTTGACGGGATGAACACTGCAACTGCGGTTGTTCTTCCGTGTGGCGGAAGTTATCGCATTTGTCTAGTAGTGCAATATTTTTCAATCTTGTGAAACGAAAGTAAAACGAGTAGCGGTTTCTGTTTCCACACAAATACAGGGTGACCCGAAATTTTCCAACCGTAACACATCTTAACCAACAATATACTCGTCGAAATATACTCGACGAGTAAACGGATTTCCTTAAACTTATTCGCTTAAAACCTGAAACAAAATAGTCTATTTTGTTAATTTGATGTTCCTTTCCGGAAGTCCTTCATAATCGATGCCTCGTGTCGCCTTTATTTATATGTATACATCTTTGGCTAATCCATCTAATCTCCTTTTTCTACGACTTTGCTCTGGTTTCACCGGCGAATGCCTCGCTTTTGTTCCTTTTACAACAAACACTCGCAGGGGTCGCCTCCTGAAGTACGTCTTCTAACCATTTTACCTCACCATCCCTTCCCTAACCTTGATGCAAGAAATGACAGGTAAGTGGATATCATCACAGCGATACGTAGATTTCGACGTGGTCGCATGTTACGTTTCAAAATCTCGCACGAAATAAGTTGGCAATATTTGGGAATTTCAGCCAGTTTAAAGTTAATTGTAGCAACCCTGAATTCCCAAGCATTGCGACGCAGGCTCGAAATTATTGATCGACCCGTCCGCATCCGTCGACTCCTTATATGGGCACGTGGGCAAATTATCGATTGATATTTGTCGGTGCTGACCTCATTTGCGATTACCCCGCGTCAATCCGTTTTGTTTTGTTGCACGGCGTTATTTTTCGCCTAGTTGTGCTGGTGTGAATTATCGAGGTTTTTGCTAGGAAATTTATATCGATATAGTCGGAACTTCACAAGACGCACCGCCAACGTTTAAGGGAAGCTTCTTTTACCCTATCCTAGGTTGGTTTTTCATTAAAACCCAGGTAAATTCTAAGCAAAACATTTCTTTTATTGTCGTGCACGGTGTTCGTGTACTCTTCGTGTAGCTACATCTTACTATATGATTTGGCATTTTCAAATATGAAATACCCTTTTCGCCCTTGGTTAATGAATCATTAGTCTTTGGAAGCAGTTACGAGGACCGGTCAAAAGGAGGCGCTGCCAAAGTTTCTCTCCCAGTCGACGTTTGCCAAGCGCACCAGAAACTGACAAGCGACTTTCAGGCTTCTGAACACACTTTGGACGTCATGAATTCGTATCGTTTTAATTTTATTTTACTGCTTTGACGCGTCGCATTTTGCCAAAGAGCGAATTTCGACTAATCTTGCATCTAATTAACCAATGTAATTGTAATATAAGTGGCGTGTTTTAAAATTTGATGCGTTTTGATGTGTATTTAGTCGAACTGTTTTAGTCGACGTCCGTTGTCGCCTATATTTAATCAATGTGTAAGAAATTGAGCATTTCATAATCATTAAACTCATTACATAAGTTAAACTCAATACAATGTCGCCTACGCAAGCGCGAAAAATTCGCCCACCTAAAGATTATGTAAGATTACGTAAGCACGCATAACAGCGACTTACTTTATCAAAAGCCTTGGCCGATGAGAGTCATGATTGACTCATGATGAATCATAGAAAAACTGGCACACATGTAGAATACTGCGTACCCGAAGTGACCTTTGTAAAATCATATAAAAGACCATGGCACAGACGACAGAGGAAACAGCTAGTGCCTGTCTTGTCGAGTGCAACTCAAGGTGGAAAACCCCCAGTATGGAGTGTATGCAAAGCGAGCTGAGACAATACTGATGAAGCAGTCGACGCGATCGGTTCGTGAGAGAGGGGGGTCACATGTTCCGAAACCTAGAAATTACTTACGACAAATTTTCTCACCGTTTAGACCTCTTACACATTGGCGACTTAGCAGCGCGATTCAGCCGCGCGATTTAGTCGCATATATCATTTTGCACGTAATTGCCTATACCTTTACACATTAGCGACAAAGCCGCGCGATCGCGTGTGCAGCAGCAGGTCCCCACGATTAGCCGCAGCGATTTGATCGCAATTGTTATACACAATGAATTATTTATAATAGAAATTGAAAACCACTCAGCAATTTGGGACTCTCGATCTAAAAATTATTCTGATATGTAAAATCCATCTTTCAAATAACTGTCAATCGAGTCGTGATCGTCGTGAGCGTGGTTAGCAGTGCGATTTAGTCGCGTACCTATTAAATCGTATGATTAAATCGCGCGGCTGAATCGCGCTGCTAAGTCGCTAGTGTGTAAGATGTCTAACAGTCCCAACTGTATTATTCATGTAAGGCTGCGTTTTATAAAAGGTTTGAGCCAGGATTATCTTTAATCGTAAGTTAGATTGTGATACTTGTTATGACGTATAGCATTTTGTGTGTCACATTCTAACTTAGGATTAACTTTAACCCTGGCTTAAACTTTGTATACAACGCAGCCTAAGAAAGAGATCGCACGGAGTCAGCTCGCCTGAACTTCCAGTGAAACTCCTGCATCCGTTTTGGAACACGTGTACGAGCCCTTTTAACCCCTAATTCATTTAAATACTGAAGAACTAACGACTTACAAATAAGGTTTGCCTCAAATAATCTTACAGGATATTTTTTTTCCTCTTCGATTTTGAAGAATTGATTAACCTTGTTCCAAAAAAAAAAACGTTATTGCAAAAAGATAACGTCAACTTTACATACGTATCAAAAAGTAAACTGTAATCTCGGCGAAGATTAAAGGGGATAGCAGTTCGATATTACAATTAGATAAGGCGACGTTATATAAACGAGTAACTCCGCTTCGTCTTTGTCAAAATGATAGAGTTAAAAGGAAAAGTTGCAGTGGTAACGGGGGCGAGCGGTGGCATTGGCGCAGCAACTGCAAGAGCTTTAGTGGAAGCTGGAATGACAGTAAGTCAAAACTTAACTTTGAAAACATCTTAATTCCACTTGGCCAAAAAAAAGGTGGTCGGACTTGCAAGGCGCAAAGAAAAAATCGAAGAGCTGGCAGCTGAGCTAAAATCATCCCAGGGAAAATTGCTTTCCGTAAAGGCGGACCTCCGATCAGAAGAAGACATTAGGAATGCCTTCAAGTGGGTGAGCGATAACTTGGGGGAGGTCCACGTTTTAATCAACAACGCCGGACTTATGACCCCGACCACCCTGAAAGACGGCAATACGGAAAAATGGAAAAACGTCTTGGATGTGAATGTCCTAGCTCCCACGATCGCGGCAAGGGAAGCCATCAAGATAATGAGGGAGAAAAACATCGACGGGCACATAGTCAACCTGAACAGCGTCGCCGGACATAAGGTCATCACCGACCCAGGCTTTAACGTGTATTCAGCTTCGAAGTACGCCATCACTGCCCTGACTGAAACCCTCAGGCTGGAACTCATCAGGCTCGGAAGCAAAATTAAAGTGACGGTACGTACTTGAACCCCCAAGCGAGTGAGTTCACAAATTTCGGTTAAATTTAGAGTTTGAGTCCGGGGGTTGTCGGCACGGATCTATTTGAGGGATGCAACTCAACCATCGACGAGGTGAAGCAACTGTTTAAACTGGATCATCCTCTCGAGGCGAAAGACATAGCCAACGCCATTAAGTACATCATATCTACGCCCCCACACGTTCAGGTCGGTTCATTTCCCTTCAAGGACATTGTGACTTTATGTAATAAATTTGCTTCTTTTTATTTTTCTAGGTCACTGAATTGACTATTCGTCCAGTGGGCCAAGAATTTTGAATTTAACGGCTTCAATAAAATATGTATGTATGTACAAGTCGAAGGCAGATAAAATAAAATAATTTTATTACGGTCCTGTCTTGATTGTATTAATTTTTTTTTAATTAATTCTGAAAGAATTTGCCAATATTTTTAAACGATCGTAAAATATGGTCTCACATAATTCTCACATAAGTCGAAGGCAGATAAAATAAAATAATTTTATTACGGTCCTGTCTTGATTGTATTAATTTTTTTTTAATTAATTCTGAAAGAATTTGCCAATATTTTTAAACGATCGTAAAATATGGTCTCACATAATTCTTGTCATACTTAAAAAAATGGTAAAAACGTTTTTCCTTACAATTTTTCTACAATTTTTCCTTACAATAGATGGCGCAATAAATCATTCAATGATAGAGGCACCATTGATCTTTAGTACACTTAATATTTTCTTAGGGTTTCATTATAAAGTCTTGTCAAATTGTTTTTAATTTATTTATTTTTGTTGGTAGATGATTGGTAAACTTTAAAAGAAGTCTAGACATTAACTAAGAGATGGCGTTTTAGACGTTCAACTGTTTGTTTGATTCAAGCATTAATCAATAAAATTCCAGTAGATGGCGCAGCAAATTTCTTGTATTAACGTCACCTTTTGAATTAACTTTGCATCTCTTGGATTTATTCGGCGAAAGTAATTTTGTTCTGGCTTCTGTTTGTCAATAAAAAAATGTTTTTATGACGAAATGTGTCAATTTCGCTATTACCCAAAAGGTACGATCTGCTGGGACAACAAATGATGTCATATCTTATCAATATTTAGAAAAACAATCCACAGAGTCAAATCAAATCAGAATCAAATTTAAAAATCACAAAGAAATAGAAAACAGAATTTGAAGAAAAAATTAATTTAAAACCGCGCTTTAACAAACATGAAAAAAATTATTTCCTTTAACGTTCAATAGATGGCGCACTGTGGTCGACAATGATTGAAGGTTTACGTCCGAAATATTATCAATCTTTCTTTCCGCAACGGCTATTTACTATCTATAAAGACATCAATAATAATTTCTACAAAACAATAAAAAAAATTGTTGTAGATCTACGCGTTGTTGATCGCAGTGTACCTTATAATTTAAGAATTTTGAATACATAGAAAAAGCAATGATAATATCTTTGTATTATATTAACAATTAATTAACACTAACAGATAACACTTTAGGCATTCAACTTTTTGTACGATTCAAACATAAATCAATAAAATTTCAGTAGATGGCGCAGCATATTTCTTGCAATGACATTGCATTTTTAATTTTAAGTTCACAACTTGAACTTATCCGATGAAAATATTTTTAATATGTAAGTGACGTCAATTATATGTTTAAAAATAGGAAGCGACCTTAAAATTGAATGTGTACTCAATGAACAGTATTGAATTGATAACGTAATCTAGATGACGTATTTCTTCGTTTATCAAATGTTTTCCAAATTGATGCACAGGAAATCTGATTTAAAAATCTTAAGGCAATAGAAACAAAATTATTTTAAAATCACTTTTTAACAAAACAAATTCTTTTCCAAAAGAAAACCTCAAACAATAGAAACTAGAAATTAAAAAAAATACTTACAAAATGGCATTATAACAAAAATAGATATTTTTTTAAACATCCAATAGATGGCGCAACGAATTTTTCACACTTTGTTTCACGCTTATTACTTATAATCTGAGAAATTTTGAGAACCTGTTTCAAAAATCTTAAATAATAGGAAAAGCAAATTTGAAAAGAATTTTTAAAAAAACGCTCTTTAACAAATATTATTTTCTTTAACGTCCAGTAGATGGTGCAACGAATGTCTACACCTTATATTATACTTATTATTATTATATTATTATACCTTATAATTTGAGGAAATTTTAAAAACTAAATCTTAAATAATACGAAAAGCCAATTGGAAAAGAATTATTTAAAAAACACACTCACACTGATTCCTTATCATTTCAAGAATTTTGGGAATTTAATTTAAAAAATCCCGAAGAAGAAATTTAAAAAAATCACTTTAAAAATCGTGTTTTAACTAAACAGTAAAAAGTTTATTTTCTTTCACATCCGATGGAGGACGCGACGAATTTTCCACACAGATACATTATAATTTCAAGAATTTTGGAAACCTAAATCAACAATCTCAAAAAAGAAATAAGAAAAACACTTTCAAAATTGTGTTTCAACAAATTACTAAAAAAGTTTATTTTCTTTCACATTCGATAGATGGCGCGACGAATTTTCCACGCAGATACATTATAATTTCAAGAATTTGGGAAGCCTAAATCAACAATCTCAAAAAAGAAATAAGAAAAACACTTTCAAAATTGTGTTTCAACAAATTACTAAAAAAGTTTATCTTCTTTCACATTCGATAGATGGCGTGACAAATTTTCCACGCAGATACATTATTATTTCAAGAATTTGGGAAACCTAAACCAAGAATTTCAAAAAAGAAATAAAAAGAAACACTTTCAAAATTGTGTTTTAACAAAACACTAGAAAAGTTTATTTTCTTTAACATCCGATAGATGGTGCAATGAATTATTGACACTTATGCCTTATAATTTCAAGAATTTTGTGAATCCAATTTAAAAATCTCAGAAAACAAGAAAAAGTTTATTTTCTTTGACAGTCCATGCTAATATTTATCTTAAAATTTGAGGAATTCCGATAATCTAATTTAGAAAGCTCAAAAAAGAAATTTAAAAAAAATTGCGTTAAAATCGTCCTTTAACAATATTTAAAATTGGTTCTTGTCCGATGAAAATTGTATCACAAAATCTTTAAACCGGACACTAAATATCGCACAAAACACTTAACGTTACGCCGTCGTTCGACAGCTTCCTCAGAACGACGGCGAAACGTTGTGTTTTGTGCGCTATTTAGTGTCCGGTTTAAAGATTTTGTGATACAATTTAACAATATTGTATAAAGTTTATTTTCTTTAGTTAGCAGCTTTCGCGTCTTTCACAGAGCGAAACGAGATTACTTTTCTCGTTGTTTCTAAGAAAGAGAGAATTACATTTTCCCAGTCTCAAGTCCAAGTGGTAACTGTTTTCCTTTCCTTTATCTTCTTATTTTCGTTTATTTCATCCCGTGGGGATGCTTAAAAAATTTCATTGAAAATTTTCATTGAAACTACTTTTTCCGTAGTCGTCAAAAAGTAATTAAATTCATGTCCATATTTTCACGTTAAATGTCGGAACAATTCAAATGCAGCGCTTGAAATTCATAATTAAAGGAAACTCCGATAGATGGCGAAGTGGCTCAACATGAAAATATAGAATTGAATGTAATTATTATTTTTTTTAACGGAAAGTAAAAATCAGCAGTCGACTAACAGAAGCATTTAAATATAGCGCTTGAAATTTATAGTTCAAGAACACGTCGGCAGATGGCGTTAATTAATTTCGAGCTCGTATTCTGATGCTGAATTCTTTTTGTAGTTCGTTGCACTTGTCGATTAACAAAAAATATAAAAATTAATGCGACGCTTGACATTTATAATTCAAGAAAACTCTGGCGGATGGCGCTGACGATTTTTGTCAGAAGTGTTAAAAAACCAACATGAAAATATGATGGACATGAAATTTAATTATTACTTTTTAATGGAACATAAGAATCAGTCCTCGACCTACAGAAACATTTAAATGTATCGCTTGTAATTTATAGTTCGAGAAAACCCCGACAGATGGCGTTGGTGATCTTTGATTTTTCTTCCCATTGAAAAAATAGTTAATTTTAAGCCCGTATTTTTGTGTTGATTTTTTAAATGCTCTAGTGTAGTCGACAATTTTTAATGCGCCGTTTGAAATGTATAATTCAAGAAATCTCCGATGTATGGCGCTGTCGTTTTTTATCAGAAGTGTAAAAAATTCAACATGAAAGTGGGGACATGAATTTGATTACTTTTTAATGCGTCGACTAACAGAAACATTTAAATTTAGCGCTTGAAAGTTACAGTTCAAAAAAATCTTGGCAGATGGCGTTGGTGATCTCTAATTATTTTCTTCCCAATGAAAATTTTCAAGCCCATATTTTCATGTTGATTTCAAGAATTCTCGCTGATAATTTCAAGAATTTTAATTTAAAAGTCTCAAAAAAGAAATTACTTTAAGAATCATGTTTTAACAAAACAGTTTTCTTTAACAGCCGGTAGATGGCGCACCAAACTTTTCAAACTGACACCTTAAAAATCTCAAAAGAGAAAAAAAAATCACTTTAGAAAATCGTATTTTTTAGTAAAAAATCTATTTTCTTCTATTTTTTAAACAGTACACAGGCAGAGTTGAAAATTCCTTCTAATGGCAGTTGCAATTCGGGGGTCAAGAGTGGATTATTATAAGTCAAAACGTTTATATAAACACTAAACACGTAGTCTTTTATTAATGGAATCTGAGATAAATATTGATTAAGTATTGAACATTTTTACCACTAGGCCGTTCCGGAATAATTTAAATTTGGCGCTTCACGTTGATTTTATTCTTCACCGTAATGTACCGTTGTTTTTAATTTCAAGTAGCTCTATCTCAGAAACCATTAATAAAAGACTGCCTGTCTATATAAACTTTTTGACTTATAATAACCCACTCTAGACCCCCACGAAGTATTGGCCTTTCCTTCCGGCGCACCCTGTATAGACGTCAAAATGCTTTTCTAATCATATTCGATTTCAGTGGCATCCAGCATTCTGGCATCTATATGTAGGGTCCCCTTAATTGCTTCGTTTTAATTTTAGCTGCACAAAAAAGTTAGGAGTACAAATTTATCGTCTTCTTTAAAGAAAAAAATCCGGAAACTGACGTAACTCGCCATCCATCTCTTTAATTATAACTCGTAACATGAATTTACCACATTTTATTGCGTGTCATCATCGTAATAGGTTATAAAAAAAGATGAAAATTAATTGATCATTATCGCGGAAGTTCAAGGAATAACCTGTGAACAACTTTTTTATACACCTTTTTCCTCACGAACATAAGTTTCCAGCAACTGTTTACTAATTTGTTTACTTACATGCTACTAGCTGTGCTACTATGCTACCTACCTTCGCTTTTTTCATCGGGGACCGCAATTTATGATGTTGATTAAAATTTCAAGGCCCACCGCTTAATTTGCGAACTCCCCTTCAAGCACACTGCGATAAACGGTATAAAAATTCCAATTATTTTTGTACACGGTTAGTTATCGGTTTCTGCAGGAAATGATGCAGCAGCAATTAGAAGGGAAAGTTGCGGTGGTGACCGGAGCAAGTGCGGGAATTGGAGCCGCCATTGCGAAGGGCCTAGTGGAATCTGGCATGATAGTAAGATAGGAATTTATACTTTTTTTCCTGAAATTCACTTCCCAATGAAGTCAAATCCGTCGTAACTCCTGGTACACATACCACAGAATGAAGAAGAAATGTAATTTGTAAATACGCAACACTTTTCATCATAAATCACAGTTAGGAAATAGGGGGTGGGTATATGTATAAATAAACAGGAAATTTATTAATTTTTTTAATCAATCGATCAAAATCTCAATTAAATACATCGGATTAAAAACGAGGCAGCTTCGGGAAAAACAATTAACTAAATCGAGGCGACTCATAAATTCCAAAAAGAATCTGATTGAGTTCGTTCTTGAAAAAAGTTGGTATCCTAATCACCTGTTTATTTAAATAATACTCCATATTCCACAGCTTGAGAGACGAGGAACCAGAATCTCAGCCTTGTGGTATAAAATGGTGTTATGTATTTAGTTTGCTTCGACGTGTTTCATTTTACTACAGAAGTTGGCCTTAATTTTTTGAAAACAAGGCATATCGTATTTTGGGAAGAACGAATCGTTCTTCTCAAAATACCTTACTTGTCTGAGTGTCCGAGAATAATATGCCTATGCAGCAAACCTGGAGGTTTCAAAAATTTTTGGAAATCGTTCTGGTTTCTCGTCAGTTCAATCAACTCTGGACAATCTGGACAACTTATGCATCTTAGGTGGTAGGCCTCGCCAGACGCAAAGAAAAATTAGATCAGTTCGCCGAAACTTTGAAAGGATCCGCCGGCAAAATACACACTGTAAGAGCCGACATAACGAACGAAGAAGACGTGAAGGCCGCCTTCAAGTGGATCGACGAGACCCTCGGGGGCCTCCACGTCTTAGTGAACAATGCCGGTGTGGTTGGCCTAACCGACATAATAGATGGCGATGCAAGCAAGTGGAAGAGCGTGTTGGACGTTAATATATTCGGAATGGCGCTTGCCACGAGGGAGGCCATCAAAGTAATGAGGGTCCACAACATAGACGGACACATCATCAACGTGAACAGCGTCGCCGGCCACAAGGTCATCGAAGTCGCTGGTTTTAACGTGTATTCGGCCTCAAAGTATGCTGTGACTGCTTTGACAGAGACTATAAGATTGGAACTCCATCGTCTGGAGAGTAACATCAAGATAACCGTAAGTAAGCCTTTGGTTATACCACAGAGGGCTCATCAAAAAAATTTCTAAATTTGACCCACCAATTTGAAGACAAACTCGATTTATTATGGGGTGGCGCTACTGTTATAATAGCAGAGTGCAAAACCGCAACCTGTAAATATAAGTAACATTTAAACAAATTCTATAACTAAGAGATGTGATGCAAAATTTAAAAGGAGAATTAACAGTAAGCGTACATCACACTATCGTGTCCTGGCCTCACTTTAAACTTATTTCTCTGTTACTTAAAGACGACATCTGGCGGTAAATGAGCCAATTGAGCTTCGGAATTAGCAAATGATTCAGTTCTTCAATTTGTGCATACAAGCTGACATCTATTGAGCATTTAACAAACTATTTTTAGAGCGTCCATGCGCTCCTATCTCGTTGGCTATCTGGCGAGATCTATTATCTGTGGTTATACACAATTATAGGTTAATAATTAAAAGAAGAAAAATTATATTGCAGAGTATAAGTCCGGGCCTAACGGACACAGAGATTTTCCATGCAGCCGGAAGTTCCATACAGAACGCGCAAGATATTTTCCAAGTCAAAAGACTACTGAAGGGTGAAGATATAGTGAGAGGGATCAAGTACGTCATAACTAACCCACCACACGTTCAGGTTGTAGGCCATCGTTTGTTTTCTCTTCGTGCTTCAATCGTTTCGTGCGTTTCAGGTGTCCGAGTTAACGATACGCCCAGTAGGTGAACAATTTTGAATACGAGGTGTTGCGAAGGTGGAAGCTTCAAATATATGTATATACGATTTGATTCAATTTTTTAATTTACTTTTTCCTTAAAAACCCCAATTAATCGCACAACCATCGACATTATTATTATTATTATTTATTACCAAATATCAGGCAAAATAAAAAATTATGCAAAGATATTGATAAACGTCAAATACCTATTGCAAATAACCAGAAAAGATCACAGGAAAAAGTCATCCACATAGTAGCAGTAGCAGATACTCCTATGATTTTAGTTTCCTCTTAAAAACATTAACAGTGGGTGAGTTCGCGTTTACGCTCAGATCGATCGGAGTATTTCTTACACTCACTCACTTCACTCTTACACGCAGTGAAACGCAGTCGCTCTCCCTCACACTTTTGATCAGAGCGCTCGGCGAGCGTAAACGCGAACTCACCCCATTAGAAGCATTCTTAATCATTCTAGGAAGAACATTGAAAAATTTACAGCCGTTAAAGAAGGCATCCTTTTGTTACAGCGAGGTAGAATGGTGACTTGGTTTAAGATTATGCTTATACCTAGTTGGATAAGAGTGAGTAGTAATACTTTGCATAAACAGATCAGGATGTTTGTAGGCAAAACAACAGAGTTCATAGATGTAAATCGAAAAAACCGTCAATATTTTAAGGGTTGTAAAAGCTTGCCTACAAGAATCTCGTCTCTTAAGACCAACCAGAATGCGAACAGCACAGTTTTTCAAGATAAATACCCTATCTCTATGGCTACTAAAACCCCAATGTACAATTCCATATCTTAAATAACAATGAGCGTTAGCAAAATATAGAGTGCCCATCGTCATTTGATTACTATGACCATTTGGTAATCGCAGCGCAAAGCAAGAACTGCTCAACTTAGAGGAAAGTGTGCTTATGTGTTGCTCTCACCATAGTAGATGACAGTCAACATTTAAACCAGGAAGCTTAATTACCTGAGACAGAGAAACAAACATATTTTGCCCAAAAATAGAAATACAATCATTATGAGAACTAAATAGATTTCACATTTCTAAAGTGAACTAGAGATGTTTTAACATCATTAATACATAATTTATTTTTTGGACATCCAGAATTTTATCTTACTGAATATATGTTGGGCTGCTTATACTGTATTTGGAAGACTATTTGCTGTTACCAATATATTGGTGTCACCAGCGTAACAAACTGAGGAGCAATCGATATCGCGCAGAAAGTAACCTAGGTCATTAATAAAAATAATAAATAAAATGGGTCCAAGAATGGAACCTTGAGGGACGCCAAATTTAAAATCAGCGATTTCAGAGGTATTGTCATTAATTGTAACTCCTTGTTTACGCTTTGTCAAGTATGAAGTAAACAGGTTCAAAGTATTTCCCCTAATACCATATCTGAAAAGTTTTTCTAGAAGAAGATTGTGGTTAACACAATCAAAAGCTTTGGTGAGATCAATGAAAAGCCCAAACGCAGATTGTTTTTGATACAAAGCGCTGATAATTTTATTTAGAAATTGAAAAAGTGCTGAGTAGGTGTCTCTGCCTGGCCTAAAGCCATGTTGAAAGTCCGTAAGCTGGAATTCATTATTAATTCGAAGATCTTTGAGAAGGGCGACAATATACAAACAGGTCTATATTTAGAAAATCGATTGATATTCCATTTTTTATGTAAAGATTTAACTAAACCGGTTTTAGGGAAGACACCGGTAAGAAATGACAGGTTTATGATATAAGTCAAAGGTTTAACAATAAGATGTTTACAGGATTTGATAAGGGTATTGAAAACTTCATGATCTCCACTAGAGAGACAATTTTTTTAATTGCTAATAGCTAATACACCTTCATTTTAAAAAATAGCGGAAGAAAAAAGGAACTGCTTTGCATAGGAACACTCGCAGCCAGAAAACCTGAATCATAGGGTTTATTATTTGTATCTACGAATTTTCAGCTACAGAAGAGGAAAATTCATTGAATTTATTAGCCAGAATATGATCAGGGAGTATCGATCCTTTTTCTTAATGACAAATTTCTTATTTCGAAGATTTCTGTTTCCTGTTATGCTTTCCACTTGCCTTACTCTTATTTTCAGCACTAGAGATAACAGAATCAAAATAGTTGAACTTAGACCTATTTTTTTATAGTTAATAAATTCTTATATACGAGGAGCGTTCAAATATGAGCGAGAATCTAGTTGCTTTGAGCACAGAAAACAATGGATGGAAACAAGCACTCTGGGTCATCTACTGGCATATTCCAACTTGTCATTAGTAATAATAAAATTATTTTCCTCTGTACCTGCCAATAATAAATTAGCATCTCAGAGAAAAAGTACCGTGTTTTATTGCACAACACATAATCTTTAAATTTTTAATGAATGAAAGTGTTTTACCATCTGAAATCTTTACAAAACTTCAAGTCCACTTCGAAGATGAATGTATGCCCATGAGATGGGTGTTTGATTGGGCGAAAATTTTCGAGAAGATCCAGAACCTTGTAGAAAACATATACCATGTGAGACGACCAAGAACGCCCTTAACCCCAGACAATGTTGGGGCAATTGATCAATTTATTCGTGTTGATCGTTGGATAACTGTGAGAAAACTGTCAGAAGAAGTTGGCATAACTGTGGGGAGTCATTTGCTTTCATCATTGAAACAGTTTTTAAGTGGCCCTAAATTTACGCATAATAATGAACTCATTATAACTGTGCAAAACTGGATACGCAAGCAACCAAAAACCTTCTTCGAAAATGGTATACGTAAGCTTCCAGAAATTCGTCGCAAGTGTATTGCAGGCGAGGGAGACTACATTGAACAATAGTATGTAACACGCTTTTCTTTCATGGATAATAAAGAGGTTCTAAACTCATTCTCACTCATATTTGAACGCTCCTCGTATAATGCTGATTTTCTTTCGCAAACACGTAAAAGCTTTTATTTTAAAGAAAGATTGTTGATCTAAACAACAGTATTTTTAAATTGTTTAACTTCAGAGCATGGATCAGCCCTGAAGTTAAACAATTTAAAAATACTGAAATAAGAATTACGTGTCTTTGTGGTAATTTTTTGTAGAGGGAAAGATAATTCGAAGCAATGGAGAAACGTTGACATGAAATTTTCAAAAGCAAGGTTAGGGCAATACTCATTAAAGACGTCATCCCGACCTTCCCGGGATGAATAGAAATGAAAATCCTTCCTATTAGCAGAACTGAAATTTCTTCGAAGACACCGCGCCGCTATGCTAAATTATTTGCCTATCAGACTGAACATGGTCACGTGAGGTAGAAACAAATTCCGAAGCGGGCAAATTACGAAAACGGCAATTACCTTACAACATGTGTTCGAATAATCTGCGTATTCTCGAAACGTGTAATCGCCCATCGCACAAACCAACACACATAGTAAACTTAAAAATGAAAAGTATAAACTACACCAACTAATTACTCGTCACTACAACGTTAACCAGAACGGAGTGAACGAACTAAATGTGTTTCATCATATCATTTGAGGCGTGACAGTTTATGGGGTAATAAAGTAAAAAACAGAACGTTAAGGCAGGTTAAGAATTCGGGCCGCTCTCCTCTATTCTACGTTTTAAAAATATACGATTCTCCTTTCCCTTCGAGTATTTCAAAACTTATTCATTAAAAAAAAATATTATAGGAAACTTTTATTTCTTTTCACGATATCTACCGACATACCGAGTTTGGTGCATCTTCACTGAAACAGCCTGTATAATAGGTGTCACTAAAAATAAGATATTGAGGGATCAGAAAGATATATTCCTTGTGCAATCGTTTTCTGAATATTTGAATTAATTAGGATATTAATAGGATATTGAATTAATTAGGATATGTTTCAGATGATACTGTCACGCGAGTAGGTGAATTTATTAAGTATGTTAAACCGTAAGAGGCCAATAAATCACGTAAAACAAGAGCTTCTTTATCGTCAGATAAAAAATTAATATGAAAGTCCCCTCCAACAATACATTTGTTATCTGGTTTTACGTTTTACTGAAAACGGAAAGAAAAAGTTTAAAATTTTCTAAGGAAGGACGATAAATCGCAACAATAAAAATTTTACTTTCTGGGATCTGAATACCACAGCACTCGATGACGCCTTCTACGAAGATTTCTGACAATTTACATGTCAGTACAGAAAATCGGATTTTTACTGAAAATTGCTGCTCCGCCGTGTTTCATATTCGGGAATTACGCGGGGAAAGAGTGTAACAGGACGATATTGTGTGTCGAGGGTTATTGCATATGTCTACTTGTGCAATATGACGAAAACAGCCCCCCCCCCCCCCCAATATAAGTGACCCGAAAACTAAAAATTACTTACAACAAATTTACCCACCGTAACAAACGATTTATGAAATATTTAGGTGTTTCCATACTTTTGCTGAACACTGTATAATGAAATAAAATTGGAAAATGTATTTGCCTTAAATTACCATAAACAATTTCGAAACTGTAAAATCTTTTTATATTTTTTACAACTTCGAAACAGTTTACTATATTGATTCAAGGCAAATTACATACATTTTCCAATTTTACTTTATTTTGATTAGTCACTAATAATGCTTTACACTGTGTAATGTTTAAAATATTGTTCCATCCATTTCTATTTGATCGCACGTTTAATTCCGTTGTTGAAAAAATTGCGCAATCCACTTCACTGCAGACATTATATCGATGTAATGAATTGCGTTTCCCTTGATAATTCAATTCGAAAGTCATCATTCATGCCGTCATCAGGTGCTCAGAGATGCACTTATATAAAGCAAGATCGTGATATGACTTCATTGATTTATGTAGTACAGCAAAGTAACAATGTCGCAGCTCAAAGGTAAAGTGGCGATTGTGACGGGGGCCAGTGCAGGAATTGGGGCCTCGACGGTTAAAATTTTGGTACAAGCCGGACTGAAGGTAAGTTTTTCTTCTATGAATCTACAGATAAATTTGATTTTCTTTTTGTGTTAAATGACATTTTTAATAAGGTTGTAGGTATTGCCAGACGTAAAGAAAGAATCGAAGCACTATCGAAGGAGCTACAAAAAGCACCAGGAAAACTGTACGCAGTCCAAGCCGACGTCAGCAAAGAAGAAGAGATCATCAAGGCTTTTGAATGGGTGACGAAGAACGTCGGACCTGTCTTCGTTTTGGTAAACAACGCGGGGATTAACGCCCCAACGGAAATCATAGATGGCGACGCGAAAAAGTGGAAGAGCATTTTGGACTTGAACGTCCTTGGACTGACTATAGCATCCAGGGAGGCCATCAAAATCATGAGGGCCAACAACATCGACGGGCACATCGTCAACATAAACAGCGTTGCCGGCCATAAAATTCCCAACTTGCCGGGATTTAATGTCTACCCCGCTTCGAAATATGCCGTGACTGCTTTGACGGAGACTTTAAGATTGGAACTGATTCGTCTGGGAAGTAAAATCAAAATAACCGTAAGTATATGTGACATGACATTCATTTCTATCTAAACGAAAGCTTAAACATTTTGTTTACGTCCAAGAAATGGCGCTTTCTTATTTTACTTTCTCTGTGTATACACTCCATAAAGATTTTTTATCAAAATTTTAATCGCATTAAATAATAAAATGGCACACCGCTTATTAAATAGTTGAAGAATGCGGTTAGCTTAAACTTTCGCTACCAACCAAGAGAGGGCGTTGAGATCCACGAGATTGACGCTCTACTGATTTTCGTTTTCGATTGTTATAGAATGAATTTGGTCCTTCACTAAATTTAACAGAAATCAAATCGTCTGGGGGATAAAACCAAATTATAAGAATTGTTGAAGTTTTCGATCATTCTCCAGAGACTGGTACTTACGAAACAAAAAAAAGTTCAAATTCAAATTCAAGAAAATGTATACGAACTTTTGATATTGTCCAAGAGATGGCTCCCTCTCTCTCATTTTAAATTTAACTACAATTTATGGTTCATTACATTTGAGGTTTTGTTTGCCAATAATATGAATGGCATTAAATGAAAGAGTTTCATCTTACGCAGTATATAGTCAGGAATTTTTGCCAAGAGATGGAGCTAATTGTAAATCTAGCTTGGCCAATTAATAAAGTTTTGATTTGTATTGCTGTGCAGAGCAAAATAAGAAAATGGTCCCAGCAAAATAAGAAAATTAATAAATTCGTCGGGAAGATAAAATCAAACTGTCAAGGTCATTCGAATAGAAAAAAATTTACAAGAATTGTTGACCTCGACCAAGAGATGGCGCCCCATCTTAATTTAAATTAATCCACAATATGATTCAATACATTTGAGGTTTTATTTGCCAGGCTTAATGTGAACGGCATTGAACGAAACAGTGTCACCTCACGTAGTATGTAGGCAGTAACTTTAGTTACCGACCAAGAGATGCCGCTCGGGTTCCTGTATTTTAAATCTAATTTTATTTTGATTTCGATTGCGATTACTGTGCAGAGTTTGGTCCTCATAAAATAAAAAAAAAGTTGAATTCCATCATGGAGATAAAATGATATTGCCAATTTCATCCAAATAAGAATTTTTGATATCGTCCAAAAGATGGCGCGCGCGCTCTCTTTCCCTCTCTCATTTTAAATATGATTCATTATGTTTAAGCTTTTATCTGCCAAATAATATGAATGGTTTCAAACAAGAGACTTCCTTCCATCTCGCACAGAGTGTAATCAAAAGCTTTTGCTACCAACCAAGAGATGCTGTTCCGATTCTCAAAATGCAAACTAAATTTGTTTTGAAACAATAATGAATAAAACGATTCCGTTTATTTCTCAGTTTGGTCCTCAAGAAATTAAGAAAAAAATGAATTCATCAAAAAATACAAAAAAAATCTCTAATAATTTTTGGTATTCTCCAAGAGGTGACGCTCCCTCTCATTAAAAATTTATACGCAACATGATTCATTACGTTTGAGGTTTTGTTTGCCAATAATAATCATTCAAATACAAAAGAAATCTCTTAGAATTTTTGGTATTGTCCAAGAGATGGCGCACCCTCGCATTTAAAATGTATCCGCAATATGATTCATTATGTTTGAGGTTTTGTTTGCCAATAATAATCATTCAAAAACAAAAGAAATCTCTTAGAATTTTTGGTATTGTCCAAGAGATGGCGCTCCCTCTCATTTAAAATTTATCCACAATATGATTCATTACGTTTGAGGTTTTGTTTGCCGATAACAATATGAATGGCACTAAACAAAAGAGTCTCTTGTGACACAGGATTGAATTATAAACTTTTTCCGCCCCAACCAATAGATGTCGCTCGGATTCTTACTTATACTTTGCGAATCTAGATTTGTTTTGCTGAACGTTTTAGGTTTCGTTTATCTGCCAACGAAGTAATAGAATTTGTTTTCGTCGAACCTCCAAAAAAATCATAATCGCCTGGAAAATTAAAAATATGTCCTTACATTCGCTGAGAGATGGCGCTTCATAAACTATACTTTTGTTTGTTGCTAACCAATTTTTAACTTCTCTGTTATCCGTTCTTGTTTAGTAAAAAATAATTTTATAATTCGTTGAGAGTTGTTACATAGTCACGAGACCGTGCAATAGGGTGGGTCATTTTTATATGGAAAAAAACGAATATTGCGCTTTTTATTTTTAATAGCAAAATTATGTTGCCTTTACATGAAAACAGTGTAATGCTAAAATTTAAAGTAAATAGCACCTCATCTTCAGGTTGCACTTTGCCTTGGAAATACGAATAACTTGAATATATTCTGGTAGTCATATAACATAAATGTCTCAAGGAAAATAGGGTTTTTATAATTAAATAATCATTTATTAATAATTTAAAAAATAATACAACAGAAAAATTAATGAAAATCATTCAATATTGAAATGTTTCTTGCTATCGAATTTAGGCATTGCTGCGAGATTTGAGTTTTAATTTTATCCACCCTCTCTTGCCCTTTTAGTATACAGTTTTGATGATAACTCTGTTATTATTATTATTATTACAAATGCGAACTTTTCATGGCGTACTATATGGCTTTTCTTGTATAATTTCAAAAATTCAAACGTAAGGCGCACCCTCTAAATATTAATTAAATTCAAAAATATTTCGTAGGTGTCATAATATCACTAAAAGACAACATAATTTTGCTATTAGGTAAGATTATCTCAAAGTTTAGTTTTTCGACCCACCCTACCACGCAACAATTTTCTAAATTGTAATTGTGCTGTGATAAGTAAATTCGCAACCATGCTGCTGCGGCAATAAGCTACCACGCACGAGACAGTGCGGACAATTGGCCTATCATCGCGTTTTGCATGTCATCTCATGTGTGGTAGCTTATTGACGCAACAGCATGATTGCGAATTTGCTTATCACAACACAGATTAAAAAATTGTTGCGCTGTTTCGCAAAACGCGATGTCACGCCAATTGTCCGCATTGGTCATCTCGTGTGTGGTAGCTTACTGACGCAGCAGCATGGTTGAGAATTTGCCTAACACAGTACAATTACAGATCGCGCGGTGTCGCGGCTATGTAACATGTTTGCAATTACACGCTATCTTTGTGTAAGTCTTGTTGGTCGTCGGATTGCGATGGAGTTCTCGAGCTACTCTTCTACTGATGAGGACCCAACTAGGGCCGAAATAGCTACACGGAGGATGCTGGCCCCATTGCAATACAGCAGACTTGCAGTCGTTGAGAATTACTATTTATTAATTTATTTATAAAGTCAGTTTATTATTAATATTTCGTTCGAAATTTTTTTTAGAGCCTGAGTCCAGGCGTGGTCGACACGGAAATATTCGAGAGTTTCAACTCGAATCTTGAAAAAATCCAGAAAACCTTTCAAATCAACAAAGCCCTAAACGGTGAGGATATAGGAAACGCGGTCCTGTACGTCATCTCCACACCCCCACACGTCCAGGTCCGTATTTGACTTTTTCACATTCTGCAAGGATTTTTCATGATATTGCATTTCAGGTGACGGAATTGACTATCCAGCCAGTCGGACAGAAGGATTAGAGGAAGAATTTTTCTTTGACTCATAATGTTCCAAATTTTAAACTTAAATACCTATATTGTTACCTTCAACTTATTTAATAAATTATAAATACCTACTTACTGCATTGTATTTTCTATCTTTTAAATGCCTTTACCTTAGTTCTCTCGAATTTCCGAAAAGCACGTTCTGAAAAAATGAATTGTCATTACTTTTTTTTCTTTGTTCTTTTCAGTTTCTAAAGTGACATAATAATTATTACTGTTCTTAAAACAAAATAAATGTCAAAAGTGTGAGAATTTATATGAGGTTTTGTTTTGGGTCATAGCCCCCTTAATATGCATGTATCTGTGGAACTTTTTTTTTCTTAAAATATTGCGGCGTAATAATTTACATTAATTTAACGAGAATAACGGCCATAGCTAGATTAAACAATACATTTATTAAAAGTAATAGACTTACATGATTCGCATTACACTAGTTACAAGAAGAGAAAACTCACCTCTGACAAACTGCGTACAGTTGACCGAATTATGAATGAATTTCCCCAGTATTTATAGGGTTCATTTTAGAAAGCTCGACAGAAAGAAACTTATGGCACCTGGAAGTTTTCATGACAGTGTAAATGAAAAAGCGGTTCAAGAAGAAACTTTTGCAAAAAAATTCTCTAACGGCATTTGTTCGGAGATATTTGAGTTTGTTTGAAGTACCGCAAAAGGCATTTTTTTTATAAAGGTCGAATAACGCAAAAACGGTTTACTTTAGGACCTATGTGTTGTACATTAGTTTACATTAAAGTTACATTAAAATTCTGTCTAGAATTCTGTCTAGAATTCCGTTTAAAATAACGAAGTGACATAACGCCCAGACTAAACGAAACACTCTGTATACGTCAAACTAATTTTAAAATATGCTCCACTTAATATAGTGAAGCTTTTATTTGAAACATTTATTTATAAATGAGCAACTAGAGAGGTATGAAAGAAATCGCCTTAAGTGAAACACCCTGCATACAGGGTGAGATTTCTTTCGATGTTTAGAATGAGGATCTCAGCAGAACTAGAAAGACGGTTAAATGGTCAAAAATTTATAGTTTTATTAGTCCAGTTCTATGCAACTTTCTTTTTCCTTAAAGTGCATGACTGGCTAGATATTTCGAAAAAACTGATTTTATTTGTAATTTCGTTAAATGCATATAACTCGGCTATTTTATATTTTAGAGAAAAAGTGCAAAGACAAAGTTGTAGGGGATTATATTCTTAATTAAATGGTTCCACTAAATTTTCCATCTCATTTTTGAGTTATGACATAAATCATAAACGTAAGTTTCTTTTTTTAATGGAAACCATTTTCCATACTTTTGCCCATCACTCTATAATGTCTAAAATTGTTCAAGTGATTTCTTTTTTGAAAATTCAAATTTTATTTTCCCATTTGAATTCCGTTGTTGAAAAAATTGCGCAATCCACTTCACTTCAGACATCATATCGATGTAATGAATTGCGTTTCCCTTGATAATTCAAATTCGAAAGTCATCATTCATGCCGTCATGGTGCTCAGATAAGAGCTTATATAAAGCAAGATCTTGAAATGACTTCATTGATTTATGTACAGTAAAGTAATAATGTCGCAGCTCAAAGATAAAGTGGCGATTGTGACGGGGGCCAGTGCAGGTATTGGGGCCTCGACTGTCAAAATTTTGGTCCAAGCCGGACTCAAGGTAAGTTTTTCTTCTATGGATCCACAGATAAATTTGATTTCCTATAAATAAATTTAAAAATTCATTCAAAAAGAACCGTCAGAAGTGATTATTTTATAAATTTAAACGAATTGGTTTGTGGTTTTTCTAATTCGATTTAGGCGAATTAATTAAAAAGTTTGCGTCTCAGAAGCAAGAAAAATAACTTTCTGGTTTCTAGACTCTTCATTTGACAGGTCACACGACGTGCTTTGCTTTCTTACTAACATTTTCGATCGCATCACAGCATTCTTTGATTTCAAGATAGAGTCGCGCCATCAAGGGATTTATCTCTTAGGTTGACAACACTGAGACCTTATATTTGATGGTTCATGACGAGTTAATTTTTTCGTAAAATTCGTATTTGTTTTCAAAAAATTTCTGCATTATTCAAAATATTTTCCAATAAGTAAAAAAAAATTGACATGTTTTAGCGATTTTCTTGTCCAAAAGTAAAAAGTTTTCTAAAAGTAATTTTTGATCTATTAGATGTCAATAACTTAATAACAATTGATTTCAGGCATAGGAAACAATACATAAAAGAAAAGAAACATTCAAAATTCGAAATTATGGAAAAAAATGGGGATTGCCATATAAAAAAAGCAAAGTTGTTCTGTGGTCAGCTCAGCTATACAGGACGTCTCCCCAAATAGCTGAGCTCACTACAGATCAACTTTGCTTTTTGTCTTGCACTATTGCAAGACATTTTTAAAATAAACCTAGTAAGAAAATTAGCTTGCTTGAAAATAGTGAATTTGTTCGTTACTTTTCGACTTCAAGCTATTTTTGCATTCTTATGGGGCCGCATAAAACGACCCTGGACATGGTCATTCCATAGCTACTATAAATAACGACTATTTTTTTTTTTTCATTAAAGTGCGACTGCAACTTATCTTAAAAACCAATCAAAATCAATCCGTTTGTTCAGTTCATCTGGAGACACGCTGTATATGGTAATATTTTCTGTGTCCACAGCAAAACAGCCTTCTTCTTCTTCTTCTTCTTCTTCTTCTTCTTCTTCTTCTTCGTTTTTAAACAAAATAATCTTCTTTAATCCTTTGTATATTTTGGTAGGTTGTAGGTATAGCCAGACGTAAAGAAAGAGTCGAAGCACTGTCGAAGGAGCTACAAAAAGCAACAGGAAAACTGTACGCAGTCCAAGCTGACGTCAGCAAAGAAGAAGAGATCATCAAGGCTTTCGAATGGGTCACAAAGAACGTCGGACCTGTCTCCGTCTTGGTGAACAACGCGGGGATTATTGCCCCAACGGAAATCATAGATGGCGACGCGAAGATGTGGAAGAGCATTTTCGACCTGAACGTCCTTGGACTGACCATAGCGTCCAGGGAGGCCATCAAAATCATGAGGGCCAACAACATCGACGGACACATCGTAAACATAAACAGCGTTAGCGGACATAAAATTGCCAATTTGCCGGGATTTAATGTCTACCCCGCTTCGAAATATGCCGTGACTGCGTTGACGGAGACTTTAAGATTGGAACTGATTCGTTTAGGAAGTAAAATCAAAGTGACCGTAAGTATATGTGAAGTGTCATTCAATTCTAAAGCTTAAAAATATTGTTTACGTCCAAGAGATGGCGTTTTCTTATTTTACTTTTCTAAGATTTTTTATCAAAGGGGGGGCGCTGAGATCCCCCGATTAACGCTCTAGTGGTTTTCGTGTTCGATTGTTATAGAATGAGTTTGGTCCTTTATGAAATTAAAAAAAAAATCAAATTGTCTGGGGATAAAATGAAATTGTAAGAATTGCTGATTTTGTCAAACAAAAGAAAAAGTTCAAATTCAAATACAAGAAAAATCTGTAAGAATTTTTACCAAGAGGTATTAAATATTGTACCGGCTCGAGAGTCGGAAAGTTTGAAGAAACAACAGATATAGGCAGCTGTGAACTTCGTTGTTGTTGATATAGCTGTCTATTGACAAGTGTTCATGTTTGATTTGTAAATAGTACCTTATAATACAAGTGCATAAGAAAGCCTTTAAAGCACGCGCGACGGGTTTAACGGCTCAAGTGCTTTAAAGGCTCTTATGCACGTGTATTATACGATATTTTATTTAATTAAATGAAATAAATAAATTCTAATTAAAATTTAAATTCATTTTGTAAAGTTGCCTGTGGATCGCATTTTTTATCGGTAACATGGAGATTGTATACAGCTTGAGTGAAGGAAGTTGGTTGGCGACGCGTGCCTCGGATGTATTCGGACGGTTCTAAGGTTCTTAAATTATAAATCTAAATTTGTTTTGCTTAGCCAATGAATAAAGTTTTGATTTCGATTGCTGTGCAGAGTTTGATCCCAACCAAATAAAAAATAATAAATTCGTCTCTCTCTCTCTCTCTCTCTCTCTCTCTCTCTCTCTCTCAGGCAGGCAGAAAATAATTTACGCTTGAATCTTTTTTTAGAGCCTGAGTCCGGGCGTGGTCGCCACGGAAATATTCGACATTGTCAATTCGAATCTTGAAAAAATCCAGAAAACTTTCCAAATCGACAAAGCCCTAAACGGTGAGGATATAGGAAACGCGGTCCTGTACGTCATCTCCACACCCCCACACGTCCAGGTTTGTATTTGGCTTTTTCACACTTTGCAAGAATTTTTCATAATTGCATTTCAGGTGACGGAATTGACTATCCAGCCAGTTGGACAGAAGGATTAGAGGAGGAATTTTTCTTTGACTCATAATATTGCAAATTTTGAACTTATATACCTAGGTATATCGTTTCTTTCAATTTGTTTAATGAATTATAAATACCTACTGCATTGTATTTTATATCTTTTTTAAATACCTTTAGTTCTCTCGATTTCCGAAAAGCACGTTCTGAAAAGTGAATTTTTACTATTTTTCTTTGTTCTTCGCAGTTCCTGAAGCGAGATAATAATTATTACCTACTGTTGTTAAAACAAAATAAATGTCAAAAGTGTGAAAATTTGTATTAGGTTTTGTTTTGGGTCATAGCCTCCTTAATATGTACATTTTTTTTTAATATTGGGCGCATTCAGGGACGCTCAGCGGCTGAGAGGCTAAGTAAGCAATTTCCCTGAACGGACAAGCTGACAGACCGCTGAAAGAAAGCCGCTGAGATATTTACTCAGCGCATAAATTGTAGGCTGAGTTCCTCAGTGCTATCAAAAAAAGTGGTGGGAGCATAATTTAAAGTTACCAGTTGAACTAACCGTGAACTAACCTGTCATTAAACAAATAATGTTCATAATTTTGCATTGTCATCATTATATAAATAATCTATAATTTACCATTATTCATATTTATAGAACTATTACACTCAAAACCAATAAATTAATACTAGTTACGTATTAATAGTAATATTTAAGGTTAACATAGGCAGGGGTAAGTGAACGGTTAAACGGTCAGTATTCAATTTTTCCCGTCGATAATTGGTCAGATAATTTATTCTCACCATTGACTTGACGATTTTGTGCAGATTGACGGGATTGACCGTTTATTTAACTCGCCCATATAGTAAGTCAAGCTGTCAAAACGAGTGAGACAGCTGCCATTCAGAACTTCGTTCAGGGAATCACTGTATGCTGACACTTAGAAAACGTTGACTAAATTACAGCTTACCTAAGCCGCTGAGCGTCCCTGAATGCGCCCATTGTTACGTAATAATTTACATTTCACGAGAATAAGGGACGATAGATATAAACAATCCTACATCATTGGAGAAAGAATTAAATAGCACATGTAATGATGGTAAAAAACATATCGCGTTCCATTAAAAAAAAAGCTACAGTCGTTTGAATATTCTGAAGTTTATTAAATTGCTTGAAAAAACTTATGTTACTTGGAAATTTTATTGACAGTGTAAGTGCAAAAGCGTTTCAAGATGAAACTTGTGCAAAAAAAATTCAAGTCTCTAACGTCATTTGTTCAGAAAATATTTGCATATGTTTGAAGTAGTGCAACAGGCAATTTTTTTAAAAAAGTTGAATAACACAAAAACGGTTTACTTTAGGACCTATGAATTAATAATTACAATAATAATTTATTTTATACTATACAAAAGAAATTAACATTTCTATTAACTATAATGACGTCAACGAATACCTACATATTAAATATACAAACATTACTGTTCAGTGTACTTAAAGTTCATGAATTCATCGATACTGTAGAAACATTGCTCCTCGAGAAAATTCTTCACAGTTTTCTTGAATAGAGATAGTGGTTGACTTCTCAATTTTTCGGGATTTTGTTAAAAAGTTTTAGATGGTAGTGTTGGGTTTCCGAGGTTACTATCCTGTGGTTGGGGATGTTAACATTGTTATCGTCTCTTAATGTGTATTGCATTTCTTCTCCTCTGGTTGTTGGCATACGGCTTAGTTTTTTTGCGGCCATCAGTTGAGTTAGTATGTATATACTCGAGAGGGTTAATATTCGGAATTTTTTGAAGAAGGGTTTGCAATGAGTATTCCAGCTCATACCTGCAATAGTTCTTACAGCCTTCTTTTGTAGAATGAAGATGTTTTCTGTGTGAGCAGACTTTCCCCAAACCTGTAATCCGTACGTCATCCTCGAATGAAAAATTGCATAATATGTGGTAATTGCAGCTTCTGTGTCAATAAGTACCCAGGCTGCAGAGTGTCGTTAATTTTGTTGAAGAATATGCTTGTAGGTAGGAATTCAATAGAATAAAGACTGACAATCTAAAATATAAAGTTCAAGTTAATTCTTTCAATTACTCTGCTAATAAAACAACAGGTTATGGGCCCAGTGGTGTGCTCTTGTGAAAATAGAAGAGAATAAAGAGTATTGTCAGAAAAGTTAAAAAGTTTCACAAAACACTAAGAATACATTTCCGAGTTTGGAATTTTTTTAAGAAGCTCTTTTTTGAATTGTACTGATGTTATTGGTGAAGGAAATAAGAAGATTTCAGCACATTAACGAAACACAATAGTCAAAAATTGAGAAAATATTCCAATTGCATTTGAAAGGTGCGTTTTTTCAAGTTACGTCAAATTGAGCGAATTTTTTTGACATAAAGTTTCTAAAAGAATGGATTTATCAAAACATATTAAACCGTTAACTGGAGAATTAGATTGGCCTCTATGGAAAAGAAAAATAAGAGATCTGTTGGATTATCATGAAGGAGCACTAGACGTTATTGACAGGAAATTAGTGAAACCTGAACCGTTAAGGGAAGAAGATACGGAAGCACAAATCAGGCAGTACAAGGAACAGTCCGATTTGTACCGTAAGGCAAACAGCTATGCAAAATCCATGATAACGAGTGCAATTACTGATGAAGTATATCAGAAGGTAATGGACAAGGAGAAAGCTTGTGACGCATGGGATGCATTAAAGCAACAGTTTGAAGCCACTTCCAAAGACCAATTATTCAAGATTTGCACCGATTTCTTCGCGTTTAGCTGGATACCAGGTGAAGATGTTTCAACACATATAGCAAAATTAAAGAGTTTGTGGAATGAGTTGAATAACGGATTGACAGCTAGAAATGAAAATACTTTGCCAGATCTTATGTTAGTTTGTAAGATTTTGCACATTTTACCAAGTAAATTCAAAACCTTTCAATCTAGTTGGATGTTACTAACGAAGGATGAAAATAAAACATTCGACGAATTAACGATACAATTACTGATGTTTGAGAGAAATTTTATGAAGACTATGAATGGTGATAAAACAGTGCAGGAAGCATTAGTGGCAAATACTGGCAAACAGAAACAAGGTGACAAAGGAAAGTTCGTTAAAGGCAAGGCAAGGAAAGGTGACATCTGCAATTATTGTAAACAGAAAGGTCATTGGGTAATGAACTGCAAAAAGTTGATTTCTGATGGAAAACCTAATAAAAGCGGAGTCAAGAGCCTTACTCAGGAAACCTTTGCAACTGATAGCGCTTTACTCATGTTCACTTGTGAAGAAGTTTACACAGTTGAATCAGACACCACAGAGTGGTGGATAGATAATGGAGCTACGAGGCATGTAACTAATTGTTCAAATTATTTTATGGATTTTCAAAAGTTTGACAATCCTTGTAGTATAAGAGCTGCTGGAAAAGAGACATTAATGGCATTAGGAAAGGGAACTGTACGAATGTCATCGACGATTAGCGGTCAAGATATAACACTAATGGATGTTTGGTATGTTCCAAAGTTATCAAGAAATTTATTTTCTGTGTTAGTTGCTCAAGACAGAAATCCCAATAGCGAATTTAAGTCATCAGTAACAGAGTGCTGGCTTAAAATTAATGGTAAGGTAGTACTGCATGGATCGCGCGAAATAAGAGGAACATTGTATAAGGCAGATATTAAACCAATTTTACCAAAACAAGTATTTGAGATAAATGCCACTGATCACACTTCACAACTACAATTGTACCATGAAAGATGGGGACATCAAGATAAGCGCCATGTCAAACAAATGTTACAGAAAGAATTAGGCATAAATGTTCCTTTAGGAAAGGAATTTTGTGAGCCATGCATTTATGGCAAATCGCATCGATTGCCATTTGGGCATAGAGAAAAGGCGTCTAAACCTGGCGAATTGATGTCAGCCGATATTTGTGGACCGTTTGACGAATCTTTTCAAAAGAAGAGATATTTAGTTGTGTTTAAGGATCACTTCACAAAATATCGCTACTGTTATATTATAAGAGAAAAGGCAGAAGTTAAAAATGTACTGACACATGTTCTTAAGCATTCAAAAGGATTAGGACATTCAATAAAAGAAATGCTTAGTGATAATGGTGGAGAATTTGACAATAAAGAAGTACAGAAAATACTATGTGAAGAAGGTATCACTCAAAGGCTGACGGCACCATATACACCTCAGCAAAACGGCGGCTGTGAACGTGATATGCGTACGATAGTCGAAATGGCTAGAACTTTTAAATATTCTAATAAAGAAGCCAATTTTCCACCAGCAATGTGGGCAGAGTTAGTTGGAGCATCAGTGTATACTCTCAATCGAACTGGAAGATCATCTGTTGAAAACATTAGTCCATTTGAATTGTGGATAGGTAAGAAGCCTAGAATAAAACACTTACGTATTATAGGATCCACCTGTTATGCTCATATACCAGTACAAAGACGACGAAAAATGGATAAGAAAGCAATAAAAGGTTACCTTATAGGATATGATGGAGATGAGCGTTATAGGATTTGGGTAAAAGAAGAAAACAAGGTTATTCTTTGTAGAGATGTCATTTTTCAAGAAAAACCTAGTAAGTGTGACCAACATATTGAATTACCAGTACGAGATAGAAATCAGGGAAAGCAGATCGCGCAAGAAGAAGATGAAAACAAGAACTTCGATGAAGAAAATTTTGAAGAATCAACATTAGAAGAAGAAAATGATGTTAGTGAAGAAGAAAAGCTTTTCATATCATCCAAAAGACAGCTAAG